>CATOUR010000145.1:0-1200000 GCA_951848785.1 Callosobruchus maculatus
TATTCTACAAGGGAAGAGTGAGGCCAAGCGGCCAGGCGGCCAGGTAGCCTTTTGAGGAAAAAGGGCCAGTCTGGTACACGGATGGCTCACTAACCGACGACAGCTCCGGCGCTGGGGTCTGGTGTGCCAAAAACAAAGCTCTCCTCTCTCTTGGGGGATACACTACGGTAATCCAAGCTGAGATATATGTGATTTTAGCTTGTGCCTCTTGTATTCATGAAATTCAGGGGGCGTAGCAGGCGGATCACCATCTGCTCTGACAGCCAGCCAGCATTAAAAGCATTAAGTGCTTGTAGGTTTAGATCAAGGCTCGTTCTGCAATGTAGAAAGTTCTTGGATGAAATTTCGGCAAGACATCAGCGTCGGTACTCTCTAACTTTAGAGATAAAAAACATGTTTCTATCACCATGATGACATGACGATCGGGCAGTTTCCGGTGCCTATCAAGTGTCTACTACGCTGTCACGGCACGCTGTCATATTTACGAGGCTACCCGATCCCATAGTACATAGTGCATAGAAACACGTTTCTAAGTTACAGAGTACCGACGCAGGTCTCACTTCTGAGGGAACAGAGTCATGCTGGAGTTGGTGGCAATGAAATATAGAAGGAAGTCGCAAGGCGAGGGTCGAGGAATAATTTCCTGGGTCCTGAGCCGGCTTTGGGGCTGGCAGTAGGTACCATTAGATGGAAAACAGAGGTGTGGTTGCAAAACCAGCATCTTTATGAGATGGAGAGGAATCTGTGGACATCTCCGTCAAGCTAGAGAACTTATTTTAGGGACCTCTGGCCAAGTGGGCGGTTCTGTCTCTCACTGGATAGAAGCCGGCTAAGGTTACTTGTCTGCACTGCTATCCGGCCATAACACCTTTGTATGTAATAGGGGTGACAAGTGAACCGACGTGTGCATGCTGTGAGCGAGGAAGAATTCTCGGCACACATTCTATGTCGCTGTGAAGCCCTCGGTTCAAGGGTTCTTGAACCTGAGGTTAAAGAGTAGCAATTCATTCATTCATTCGAAACCAATCACAGACGACGTCGTTTTGCTTTTATTAAAGCTCGTACAGTGTGATTTAGGTCTGAGACGAATAAATGAAATTGCAAGATAGTGCCTAGCTGGCAAAACTCGTACTAGTAGTAGCAACATATATATATTGGGAAGCAGTACTTTGAAAAAGTATTGGTTCGCCATCTATCTACCAAAGCAGGTACCTGAGCGTGTAATTTGAGTATCCGAGCACTGTTTATGTGACCCATTTAAAAGCTGATGCCTTTAAACTTCCTAGCATAAACCGAATGTCTGGAGTATTAAATGAGAGTTCCACAAAAAGAGTCTGTTGTTGTACCCGCAGGTTTTCTATACCTGATGCTTTTAAACGGGTCACATAAACAGTGCTCGGATAACCAAACTAAACGCTTAGGTACCGGCTTTGGTAGATAGATGGCGAACCAATATTTTTATCAAAGTACTGCTTCCCAATATCTATATATTGCTACTACTAGAACCTGAGGTTATAGGATGGGCAGGACCCTAGGATATCCTCCACCTCTGCGATGAGGGCTGGACTTGGGAACTAGGGTAAGGAGAAGGTGCAAAAGGGCCCGTTTTGTAGGCCTATGCACTGGTGGTAGCTGGTCACCAAAAAGCCTCTCTCCCTCTTTCATTCAATAATATTTTACAACACTGTTATTCCATTTTTTATATGATTATGCAATTATAATTTTCTCATGGGGACATGATTTCTGAGAATTTTTCCCCTTCAGTTTTCACGATTTAGGTACTTAAGTTTAGATCTGGAAACATTTGGAGACCGGCTGTCATTATCGTTGTGTAGGAAGTTATGGTTCTGTCACCCAGTTACTCTGATGGAAGATTTCAGAAAATTGGTTTAGGCAGATATTGACTATCTGCCAATGTCAATAAGAAGCGGTGGCTATGTTAATAGACAGAGAAGACGAGATATTCCCTATTCGTTTTCCCTCGCAAACTAGTAGAGCCACATTCAACAAAAAACTTATAGTGACACGTACGTTTATTAGGTCACAGCTTTGACGTGAAATTTTATGTTTGAACTTTGGAAGGCATTCCAAGTTACTTCGCGTTCACGGATAAAGTTAGAAGACGTAAGATCGATATTTCGTCAACATTATTTTTTTTGTTCGAAAATACTCTATTGCTTCGTAATTGACTTCAAGATAAGTTAGTTTACTTACATCTCTCCTTGGCCAACTTGATATTACTTTAAATTCTTCGGCGGGATAACCTTGCACTACTAGAAAATCCAAGAGAAACCTGCCGACAAAAAATATATTGCCAATTCTAACGTTTCAACATAGGTAAAAATTATCTCACCTTCAAGGGAGTATTGGCCTCAAATCGTCTTTCGATAAACTCTCCTTTGGGCAAACGGAATTTTATCTTGGTGATGCCATCACCTTGACACATAGGGGGGTTCCGGAGGCAGCTTAGCTTCTACCTCTTTGCGATACGCCTCTTTCTCGCTTCCGTTTCCGCTTTTTTCGCTTTCCTGACGCCTCCGAGCCTCATGCTCCGCTCTTTCTTGGTTTCTCTTAGCTTCTTCTTTTGCTCTATAATGGAAGAATTGAGTTATCAATCAGAGTGCTGCGAATGAGGGTCGAGATATTTAAAAAAAATGTAATTATTCTACAATTTATACAGTCAAATGCACGACAGAATATGAGAGAGAGTGGGGAAAATGTCGTGTAAACATAGCCGTAGCCATAGCCAATGGCCGTAATCATCGTTAAGGGTTCCTTAATACTTGGGGGTCCCTTAAGTACGGTGTCGTGTTTCACAGTCGTTTAACAGTGACTTGAAGGTCCTTCACGTTAGGGCTGACGGCTCACTTGACGGACACTCTGGTGACGCAATGTCATTGCAATATGGCGATATTGTGGTTAATTTTGAAGTAAGGTGGTGTTCTGTCATTAAAAAAAAAACTAGTGAAACGATTTTTTATCACGCCGTCCGTTTCAACCATTAAGATGAAAATGTAAGTGAATATTTACCTATCAGCTTCTAAGCTTTCTCTATACGCTAAATCTTGTTCCAATTTGACCATCTCCCTTTCTGCGCGCTCTGCCTCTTCTCGTATTTCTACACGTTGGTGTTCAGAGAACACTTCTACACATTCTATCAAGCTGGATAATAATTCATTCACGCCAACATTACCTAAAAAAGATATGACGTTCAAGGATATGGCGTAACATCATCCATGTTTGAAGATACCCTGTTCAAATGACGTATGTTTTTTACAGAAAACCTTTGTATATAAAAAAAACAACAAAACAAACATTTCAAGATAAAACAAACGGATTTACGCAGATATACAGGGTGTCCATTTAGTGTGTGTAATTCTTCGATTCCTCGCAAGGTATACCTGATAGAAGAAAATGTCAAATACAAAAGTTATTTGGTTACTTAAGACGCATATCAAAAAGTATTTTGAAATATACAGGATGTTGCGCGAAAGTAGAATAGCGATCAACTTGATTTTTTTATAAGAAACCGTAACTTTTTTTTAATTTTTCTAGTGTCCATCATCGATCTCTATTTAACGCTAAAATATTTTTGAGATCGGTTGCAACGTTGTCAAGTTATAATTTATTTTCTATTAACTTTCGGATTTGCAAGGTCGCAAGTAATACGTCCACATTAATATATTCCTTTAACTTTTTTCAATAATATTATACAGCGAGTTACTTGAATATTAAGTGAATATTATTTTGAATGTTACCAGCGTGTTTTTGAGAGAATTTTAAATTACGGCAATTTGAAGGTCATTTTACTTTGAATTTGAGGTTCTTGGGTTTTTAGGGTTTTTTAACGCTAAACGACGTCGGCCTAAAAACCCAAGAACCACAAATTCATTGGACGATGGCCGCGAAAGCCTTATACAGTATATCATTTTACTTTGTTTTTTAAATGTAACACCCTGTATGTTTTATTTTAAATCGAAATATCTACTAATACCCTATCTCGCCGTTTAATTTTTTTTCGCATTTGCGACGCTGCCAAGTTATAAATTATTTTTCCAAACTTTCAAACAGATATCTCCGATTTCTATTAATAGAACACACTGTATATTTTATTTAACACAGAAGTACTCCCTAGTAATGGTTTAAGGCGTGAACAAGTTTTAACTGGTATTCCTAGAATAATAAAACCGTTTTCCACACATACTATCTATTTCGAATACCAGGTCAGTAAAAGGTACAGGAACGCTTAAATATCTTCAAAACTTGCATAACTGGAACGAGAAAATCAACACCTGCAGGTTTTTGAACATGCAGATTTCAAAAACTCTAACACAGCAGTGTTGCCAGATTTACCACTTATGCGTTACACGTCATAATTTTGTTATTTTAAATAGAACCCTCTACTTATTTTCGTTGCAATGAATTGCGCATGTCGAATTTAGTAAGATCTCACAATTTCAACATTTTGTTTCCATTAATGACTGAGATACGGCAACACCGTATTTTCAGTAAACAGCACCGGGACGCTTAAATATTTCCAAAACTGCCACAGCTGGAGCGGTGAAATTCAATACTTGGGGGTTTTTGAACATTCAAAATTCAAAAATGCTAACATCGGCGTTGACAAATTTACCAATTTTACCTTTCACCTCATAATTTTGAATGAAATGCCCTATTTATGAAGTCTAACGTAAAAGTGGTAAATCTAACAACACTGATCTTAGCATTTTTTGTATGTTCAAAAACCCCCAAGTATTGAATTTCACCGCTCCAGCTGTGGCAGTTTTGGAAATATTTAAGCGTCTCGGTACTGTTTACTGAAAAAGCGGTGTTGCCGTATCTCAGTAATTAAGTAATAGAAACAAAATTTTGAAATTGAGATATCTTACTAAATTTAACATGTGCAATTCATTGCAATACAAATAAGTAGAGGATTCTATTTAAAATAACAAAATTATGACGTGTAACGCAAAAACGGTAAATCTAGCAACACTGCTGTTAGAATTTTTGAACTCTGCGTGTTCGAAAACCTGCAAGTATTGATTTTCTCGCTCCAGCTGTGCAAGTTTTGAAGAAATTTAAGCGTTCCTGTACCCTTTACTGACCTGGTATTCGAAATAGATGGTATGTGCAAGTAAACGGTTTTATTATTCTAGGAACACCAGTTGAAACTTGTTCACGCCGTAAACCATTACTAGGGAGTACTTCTATGTCAAATAAAATATACAGTGTGTTATATTAATAAAAATTTGGGATATTTGTTTGAAAATTTGGAAAAATAATTTATAACTTGGCAATGTCGCAAACGCGAAAAAAATATTACAAGGCGAGATAGGGTATTAGTAGATATTTCGATTTAAAATAAAACATACAGGGTGTTACATTTAAAAAACAAAGTAAAATGACCTTCAAATTTGCGTAATTTAAAATTCTGTCAAAAACACCCTGTAGACGCACATTGCTGGTAACATCCAAAATAATATTCATTTAATAATCAAGTAATTCGCTGTATAATATTATTGAGAAAAGTTAAAGGAATATACCAATTTGGACGTATTACTTGCGACCTTGCAAATCCGGAAATTAATAGAAAATAAATTATAACTTGGCAACGTCGCAACCGATCTCAAAAATATTTTAGGGTTAAATAGAGATCGATGACGGAAACTAGAAAAATTTTAAAAAAAGTTATAGTTCCATATAAAAAAAATGAAGTTGATCACTATCCTGCTTTCCCGCAACACTCTGTATATTTCAAAATATTTTTGTGATATGCGACTTAAATAACCAAATAACTTTTGTATTTGACATTTTCTTCCATTAGGTATATCTTGCGAGATATCGAAGAATTACACACTAAATGGATTAAGGATGATCTCAACACAAAATGTGCACTGTTATGCTTATGGCGCATTCTATGTCATCTGTTTGGAATTAGTTGAATAAAGAAAAGTATTTTGAAAAAATACATTAGGATCTTTCTTAACAACGAAAAAGGTTAGATAGCAAAACAGACTATAACCGAGTTGCTGAAGACTGACTTTAAAGCTACTGTTTGAACTTTGAAGATCAAGAAGATTTTTCAAAAGGTTATTTCTGAATTCCATTGTCTATACAATTTTTGAGTATTGCGCGTTTTGATTGATTTATTTTCTTGAATCATCTTCAGGTGAGTAGTGGCGAACATGTTCCTTTCACGAGTATTTATTCTAACCTTAATGACGTGCCGTTCTTCGAGGCTTCTTCACAATGTATTTGAGCAACAATGCTCCAACGTTCCGACCAACAACTATAGAACAACTGAAGACCTCTCATCTCATTCATAAATTCATTTATGTTTACCGTCAAACATTACTTTGGGCGAGGGGGCTAGCGGGGTGAGGAAAAAGTGACAAGATAGCTGCTTGATGGGGACCGTAATTTCTGTTGTAAACACCGTCCCCGCCCCTGCCCACGTCAAAATTCACAGCGGTTGACACTGTTGACTTGACAGTTGACGGTTTCTCGGTCCACATCATCAACAACAAACGTTCAAACTTGCAAATCATGAATGAAAAATGATACGTAGCGCCTAGTACCTAGTAATCATTTACTATAACGTCATGTTGCCAGCTGGTATGTGAGGTGTGATTAGCATTGTAAATTATGAAATTATTTTTAACTTTTCTTACTACATAATGGCTGAGAAATTCGTTGTAAAACAAATTCATTAGATCTTGTGAAATAGCTATGTACAAAAACAAATATTATTGTAGACCTTTGGTGATTTGTGGCAACTATGTATTTAACTTTTCTTACTACATAATGGCTGAGAAATTCGTTGTAGAACAAATTCATTAGATCTTGTGAAATAGCTATGTACAAAAACAAATGTTATTGTAGACCTTTGGTAAATTGTGGCAACTATGTATCAATGCCTGACGAATTTTTTTATACACATAAGAGGTCTATCAGAGTTGTCATCGTTGGTTCCGACCAATAGATTTTGCAAATAAAGGTGTCTATTGTAGAAGTTAGATATATATGAGCTGTTTACATTTCTTTCAGGTCTCAATAATTGTCGACACTTCTATAGTGCAGTTACGATATTATGTAGACCTGAGTAATGGTAATTTTCTTTAAAAAATATAGATTATAACAATTCAGAACTTGACAGGAGATCAAAATAATCTAAAATACCAATTTGCAATAGATAAAAACAAAATAAATTGATCTCTTTATTGTATATTAACATCTGACTATACACAGACCTATACAATTTTGACTACACTAATGAACCTGCCAGCTTTATCGCCAGGGTAATAAAAATGCCGAAAGGCAAACAGTCACCCCACTCGTCGGTCCTTTTGAAGGATTAAGGGATACTTTGTAGTGTCGGCATTCGGTATGAGGACAAAACATTTAAACTGCTCTTATATATCTGACGTGTACAATATCGTCGGTGGTCTCAACTCACCATAAATAACGTTAAATACATCCGTGGAGGAGCGGATCCGCATGATGAGCACCAGGGCGGGCAGTCTGTCCACCGGAATGGTTCGGAGGCTCATGGCCGCCGTGGATCCTAAACAGCCGTTCACCGACTGCTGCAGTTTCTGCCGGTTGCTCTCGAAGGTGATGTCCCAGCCCCACAGCACGAAATTGTTCTCGAACGTCTGCATGACGCTCTCGAAGCCCAGCAGCTGCGTGCAGAACACGTTCGTCAGCACGCTGGCGTCGTGGTGTAGGTAGATCGCCAGGATTTTCCTCTGGAACACGTTTAGACGTCTTTATATATCCTTGTTACTGTGTGGCCAACGTAAATTGAACAGCCAAAAGAATACAAAGAATGCGGTGAGAGAAGTAAGGATGTTGCCATAACTCTTAATAATTTCAGCCTATTTCCTTCTTTTACGACTTGTTTTATTTTGTATATAAAGGAAACGGCAAATAATTTATATTCACTTAATACCCCTTAATTACAATCGGCAACAGCAGATTTCATTCCCCACCTTAAAGACGTTCCAGTATCGGGATTGGATAACCGCAGCAGACGATATGGATAACCGCAGCAGATGATATTTAATGTTTCTATCATACTTATGTGTTTTCTGTACTTATTTAAACTCGATATGATAACGACGATCGCTACCTGAGGGAGCCTCCCGGTCCCCTTCCGGACCTTCCTCATTCCGCAATGTTCAATTTACGATGGTCACACAGGACTCCAGTAAAAAAAGTCGTGTCTTGATTTTTTTATATAATGTAGTGACTCGAAACGCGGCTCCCGGCTGTCACGCGTTGGTTAGAAGATTGACATATATTGATGTATGATAGAAAAAAAAACATAGACAAAATGATAGATAGAACATAACAGTGTACGAGTGTGTCATAGACTAATGCAATCCCTTAATAGTTCCTCCTTGCCACATAGTTCACTCCATAAAGGTCTTGTTCTGTGACGGGCCCTTGTTACTTGGATACCGGTAGCCAATGGGATTATTTATTATTATTGGGAGGTAGCTGTTTTGGGAAAAATAAATGAGGAACGGAACCTGAACAAAGGCGGTTTTCACGGATATTTACAGGTATATTTTCTTTAGTATTTGTTTTATGATAAGCGGTAAATCTGACACAGGTAAGACAATACTACATGGCGCTGGATCTCTGATTTCCGTCTACTCTAGGTATTGGGTCCTTGGATATTGCAGCCTGGTAGAGAGCAGACACACCTTCGTTGGTGTTTAGGTGTATCTATTTCAATCCTTACTGATTCCTCTTTATTTGTATATGATATTTATTTTGTGTTTGTGGAAACCGTGGGTGGTTCTGAGGAGGGTTGATAATTTGGGAGTCACCCAGATTGAACCGAGCTCGCTTACTATCTAAACAGTTTCCTTCATTCACTCCTTTATGTGTATATTTATTTATATGTTTATATTTTACATCCTCTATATCCTAACCTTATTTCTATCCTTGACGTTGAACAAAGTCCTAGCACACCATGTATTATTATTTAGACTGTGATGTTTTGATGTTTATAACCATTACTTTAATCAAATATCAACAATAAGAGCCAGTTAACCACTTTTATCCAGACATTTTTGAATGGTATATTTCAACATATAAATATCAATTCTCATCTAGTAACATATATATACAATCCAAGGCACTCATGATTAATAAGTACAACACCAATGTAAGATTGAAGTAATAAAACTACATCATAACATTTACTGTTTCGATTTTTTTCTCTCCCTTGAGTGATGAATGCTAAAAGAATCTGGTTTCATAGACACACAACAGTGAGTCTGAATTTCACCACTAGACATTTTTTTATCCCTTTAGATATTTAAAAAAATGGCATTCAAATTGAACAGTGACGTTATATGTTGAAATAACAGCAATGGTTGAATATAAACAATTTTATATTATATCTATTGTTCTCATTTTCATATTTAGCAACAAAAGGGCAGCAAAAAATATAATTCATGATTTTTGGGTATTCCTCGGATATCAGTTAATAAAATCCTAAAGAGATTATATTAGTTTTCACTTTATTTTATAATTGAGAATTACGGGCGCATATAGTTATTCTAAATTGAATACTCCTCTGTATAATAATATGATCGCCTAAAGTTTTCCAGGGTTCCATTAATTACGACGAATTAAGAGCTTTGACGACATGACTAGGCGTTAATCGTTTATCGGTTAACTTAAGACAATATCCCCAAAAATCTTTTTCATAAAGACTGATCTAAAAAACTCGACGAAATTTTTATATTTTTATATGAATTTTCATTTCAATCATTATAAAGCTATTGTGAATCAATTATTATTCACGTTTTTTGGCTATTTTAGGCATATTTTTATCACTCACTTCCTTGGCTGGTTTTGAGCAAGCTTCTTTAAGCGCATCATCCAGTGTTCCCTGATAAAAAGGCGGGTGGATTGGACCATAACGGGTAGTGAAATTTTCGGAAAATGTGATACTTCCTACTATCTCATCTTCGACATTTTCAGGTACTGCAATAAAAATTAAATAGGTATTAATCGTAAGAAAACACCGTGTTTTTCGGTAAATTGATAATTTATTATGTTTTTCTAATCTAATGCCCTAAGTTATACTTATATCAATATGTATAACCATTCCAGAATCTAGCCAGTGTTTAAAAAAAAATTGTATCCCCTTACCGTGTTTGATATATTTTTTATTAGCATACTTCCAAAAAATTAGTACTGGTTCATGGTGTAATAAGTCACCGTTATATACTCACTTAAAGGTTCTGTTTTCCTAGTTGTAACATCATTATCAACGAAATATTCATCGTCTACAGTAAAACTCTCTGAAGCATCTTCAAACTCATCATCATCGCTATCAATTTGAACGACTGGCATACTTTTTTTCTCTTTCGTGTGATTTGTTTGGGTACTTCGCCGTACTGTTAGATCGTGTTCTGGGTAACTATAAAAAAAATTATGTCAACAAAACTTTTACTTTTAATTACTAATTATGTAAACGTGTGAAAATCAATATACATTTTATTAAAACAAACAAAAAAACAAAAATAGCATCAGTGTACGCTAGAAAAACTATATAGTTCTGATCTTTCCTAAAGCATGGACATCGAGTGGGGCAAAACCAGTGTACCACCGAATCATGCACCAGATAACAAGTGAATGTGTTCTATGATGGATGCTAGGATAACATTTTGTACACAACTGATAGGGCTATCGATTCTGTATATGTTCTGTATTAGAGTTTGTAGGGTGATTAGTTTATTGTTACATGACGTAAACAATTTAGAACTTTTTTTTGGGTATGCACTAAAAAAAGGCATGTGATAAATAATTGTTCATCAACATATTCATAAAATTTCATCAAGTCAGACGTCTAGGAATGCAAAAACACTTTATGATGGACTTTTGTTATCATAACTCACCTGATTCCAGACAGAGCCAACATCGTATTATCGTCTATATTGGGAGGCCATCCACTCCATATCTGATAGCGAACAGGAACATTTGTTAGAGTGTAAAAGTCCGTTTTTACCTCAAGAATCGTTTTTGTGCCTTGATATTTGAGGTTGTAAGTCTTGCTTTCGAACTTAATGTTAAGAGTGTATGTACCATTTAGTCGTTCAGTCACAATATTCCTTGAAAAAAAAAGATATCAAATTAAGATCTGGAATGTGCATGTTGAAAGCACATTAAGTCAATTGCCATAAGCAGCTGAATCACATATTAACCATTGTAAAATAATCTACACATAAAAAATTAATACTATGCAAATGAAACCATATTTTCAAAATTGCAAGTGTTGCAAAATAAAGCAATGAGAATAATTTTGAATAAAATAAGTAAGTCCACAAAAGTAAGTTATATGTTGAAAGAACTTCAATGGCTGAATATAATAAAAAAATTTATATTGTATCTAGGTCCCATTGTCATATTTAAATCAAAAAAAAAAAATTATTGCCGGATAATTTTATAGAATTAAACAATCGCTATCAAAACTGTTCGAGTATAGATTTTCACCTACAAATTTGCAATAGCAATATGACAAATACATCCGTGTTCCAAAAAGGATTATCCGAATTTAATAAATTGGACAATAATATTAAATCAAGTACCACTTTGAAAGTATTCAAGACAAGATTGAAAAAGTATTGGTGATATACAAAATTTATAGTGATCCAATCTTATAAAATGAATGTATGTCCTCATAGCCAATTAAGTTAGTTTGTAACATTCTTGGTATTTTAGCAGTTATGCTAAATAAAAGTACACTACTACTACTTACTCATCATCTGCAGTAAAACCACCTTCACTGGGTTTGACTGATAGATGTAATGTGTTTTCTTCAGGTAACATTAACTTTGAAAAAGGTGTATTTTCGTACTGTGCTAGACGGGCCCAGCTCGACAGCATGTGACGGCAAGATGGTATTTTTAGTTCCTTTTCTAGTTCCATTTTTAAATGATCTTAAAAAATAAATAATATATTAAATAATTTATAGAGGAATTTAAAGACAAGACAGTAGAAAAACAGGCCAACACAAATTGAAAATAAACAACATTAAAACTAAGGGAGTTTAACCCCCTCGATGTTAAAACGGGTTGTACACCACAGTACTCAACGATGGTGTACAGTGCTAATGTATATGTTAAGCTCAAAACCCGAATTCGGGAAATGCCCGAAAAAAAACGCAGAACTAGTTTTGAGCAAGGTATATTTCCCAAACCCGAAATATTAATTTTATACGGCTATTGCGCATTACCAAATAGGCAGAACTAGTTTTGCGCAACTTCAAATGTACAGAGCTAGTTCTGTGGTACAGAATGACAACCAAAGTAACATTCGTTATGCAAAATCCTATCGTTTAGGTTAGGTTAGGTCTTTGCCAACGTTCCTGCAATATAAGTACGAATCGTGAAAACGCAAAAAGAGGTTTGGAAGCACAAGCTAATTTGGTGCTTACACAATCAAATAAAAAATTTAAACCATACACAAAGTATTCCAGATGAATAATCACCACTTTTATTTAAACTTGCGACGATCGTTTCGACACACAGTGTCTTTTTCAAACAATGACTCTAAACTTACAATACTAGGCTTGTAACGAAATTTTTGTTAATTTCGTTACACGTCGTCTGTGACTCCTTTATAGATTAGTTCTTCCAGAATGGTATTCTAGTGACAGGTGGATATCTGTTCCTCCCGTATGCGTTGCCGTTACGCTATTGGAAGAACCCCTTTTCCGCGCCTATGGATACTGATCATACGTCTGAGATGTATTCTTATTTCCCGATGGATATGGGGTATATGCAACCAGACTCGCAACAAGGGGCCTGCTGTGATTGGTCAGTTGGCTATTAAAATTCGTGAACTCTCGAGAAGCGTTCGTGGTTTCCGACGAAAAATCATAAATAGGCGTGTTCCTCCCTAGGAGCTCTCTCTACGGCGTTCTCTTCTGCGTTAGCTTCTGCGGCTGCTTCTGGTCTCTCAACATCACAGGTCGGTTCTATCCTTTTTGGCCTTCCGCCATCTTTAATCCATGAATTAGTTGCCAGTTTCAATTCGTCGTGTGGATCAACTTTGAAGTTTATTTACTCTCTTTTCGCGAGGTTTTTATTTGAAGTACCTAACACGGCAATTATTTGTGGAATTCCGCTATTTCGACATTTTGTTTGACTGCCATTGTTTCGCAGTGATTTCGTATTTTCGCTAGCATACCGTTGATATCGAACCTTTAGTATCTAAAATCGATATTGTTGATTTGATTTAGTTTCATTTTCGAGTTAGGTTGTGAACGCCATACTGTGTTATACCTATGTGTTTTTCAGCTCAAGTATGTGCATCTGCTTCCTGAAGGAACCAACCTGGTGTTGATGTCAATCTAAGGGAATACAAGCCCCTTTTTCCACCTGCTTCTGAGACCTTGGAAGGACACACAAGAGCGTGACTACAAGCTGTTCCTGCTACTTTGGATATAGAAGGTACGTAAAAATTGCTTATTTCAAAATTTGATCACCATTTTTGGCAGCTATCGAGCTATTTTACGTACTTTCGTATCTAGAGTTTGTAGTCACCTCCAAGTGTGACCTTCAGTCCGCTTTTCCTTTTTTTTTGTTTTGTTGCTCATTTGTACTTTTTGAGAGAGAGAGAGAGAGAGAGCACACCTTTCTTTTTGTTTGGTAGAGTCTGTGTAAAAAATTGCTTAGTTTATTGTTTCCGCCATTTTGGGCAGCTAATGAGCACTTTTGCATAGGTGTCTAACCTTCTTCAGTTTTCTTTGTACCTCGTACAATTTTAGAGAGAGAGAGAAGCACCTTTCTTTATTTTGGTATAATTTTGATAGTTTTTGAGTGTGCTGATACACACGTTTCGCAAATTTTGAGCTGTAATTTTGCTGTACGAATTTGATAAATTTTTCCATCTTTACAACCGATACAGCCTGCCGAAGTACATCTATGTGAGACTGAACGTACTCATAGATTTTTGTTTTTTTTAAGCTATAGTTTTAGCAGTGAGAATATTTATTTAAGTACAGTTGCTTGTACCTTGCAACTACTGTGCATATAATTTCAATTTCCGGATTATTTGTGATATTTGATTTTGAGACATTTCAGTAAACATTTGTGGGCTTGATCATTTTTTTTTGTGGCTGTATTACCTTTCAAGATTCTAACTTTCTGGAACACTAGAGCCAGCAGTAACTTAATAGAATCATAGCCTTGATTTTCTCTTAAATCAATTAAACTGCTTTGAACTTAAGTGAACTATAGCCTTGCTCACTTCAAGACTCATATTTTTAAGTTTTATTTTAAGTGTTAGACTGGAAAGGCCTATCAAGTATCTAGGTTAGGTGATACTTTGTGGTTACGATATTAGTCCTTTATTTTAAGGTTATATTTTTTTTTATATGCAGATTCAATTGTGAACCATTGTGGGGAGATATCTGCTATAACTTTGTGGAACTTTTAAGAAATTTTAGTATAGAATTTAAGCAATTTGTAAGGGATCCTGGTTAAATTTAAGCAGATATTGTTTCAACTAAATTGTTAAATTTAAGCAGATATTGTTTCAACTAAATTGTTGAGGAGGGGGCTTTTAATTGTTCGATTCAAAGCCAAGTAATACGCCTGAGCTTGCATAACCTCCTACATCCTGGGGTTTTGCCATAGAGGGTCCAGACTCTAATCCTTCCTTTTTCTATACTTTGCATGACGGCGGCCGGAAGTGGTAGCCGAGCCAAACCCAGATACCCCTCAGCCTAAAAGGGGGAAAATCAAAGAGTAGGGGTCAGGGCCAAAGGAACCTGAAGAGGCTGCCAGTCATCAGAGGGAACCCTCTGAAGGAGCGGTTAGAAGGAGCCCACAAGCCGACCCAGGAGGAGAAGACAACCTCGTTGAGCAAGCCAGGTTGTATCGCTCACTTACAGCAGTCCCCTTTTACCACTGTACATTAGTCACTATTCACCATTCATATAATTTATATTTTAGCAACCAATATACTTGTTACTGTTTAATTCTCTTTTGAATTTTTTTTCTGCTCCCATCCCTTCAGTGTTTCTGGAGAGGTTGGGCAATTTCACTAACTTCCTTGGAGTTTGGAGGTGAAAACTCCTGGCGCCCTTTTTCTTGATGTTTTTTTTGAGCCTTTAGAGTAAACTCGTGTTAAAAGTTAGTGATTTTGCCTGACATCTCTTATAAGAGGAAAAGAATAAGTTGCCAAGGATCCACAACCCACCGTAAGTAAACTGAGCAGCCCAAAGGCACCCCAGTTTTAGCCAGCTTGGGGGTCTCAACTTGGTTGGAACTTTCAATCTGGCTTTACAGGCTATTTATATAAAATATACATGCTTAATGGTATAACTATTATGGCTAATCGTTTGTTCTCCGAAAACCATGGGACAGATTTAGTAGGGGTGAATTATTTAAATCCGTTTGGTCGTTAACATTTGAGCTTGTTGATTTCTAATGCTTCTAAAAAATTTAATTTGCGTCCTTTTTGATCTACGTGTAATATTTGAAAATCTTCGTTAAAATGATGGTTTTCGGAGATCAAATGATTGGCGTAATTTGAATTACAAAGTTCGTTAACAAATGATTTCTTGTGTTCATTGATGCGGTTCTTGAATGCTCTCCCACTTTGTCCAATATATACTTTAGGACACTCCACACATTCTAATTTGTAAACACCAGACTTTTCGTTTTTATTTGATTTCGTTTTGTTGTTTTTAATTAAGTTGCCTAGTGTCTCTTTGCATCTGAATGATATATTGCGGTCCAATTTCTTGAGTTTAAGAGCAATGTTTTCCGATAGCTGTCCTGTGTATGTAATTGAGTTATATGCTTTATTAGATAGATTGTCGGTGATCTTAGGGTAAACTAAATTAACTGCTTTTTTGAATTGCTTCTTGCTTACTATAGAATCAATTAGAGAAGGGCTATAACCGTTGTTGGAGGCAATTTGTTTTATTATTTAGTTCTTTATTATAATTTTCGTCATTCATGGGCACGTTAATTAGTCTATTGACATAACTGTGATATGCTGCAATTTTATGTGAGTATGGGTGGTTGGAACTGCTGTGTATTGTGGTATCTGTGTGTGAGGGTTTATGATAAATTGAATATGTATGTTTGTTTTGTTGTAATTTAATTGTTAAATCTAAGAAGTTAATGGCATGATCTATTACTTTTCAAGTGTAAATTTGATTGCAGGATGTAATTTGTTAATTTCGTTCAGGAGATTATGTAGTTGTCTGTCAGTTCCGGTAAAACAGATTATTATGTCGTCTACATAACGATACCAATATATACATTTATTGAAATATGGTAATAGTTGAATCATTTGTTCAAGGCTGTCCATAAACATTTCCGCGAGCAAAGAACTTAGTGGGTTGCCCATTATTAGTCCTTCTTTGGATATGTAGATTTTTTCGTTAAATTCGAAATAATTTTGATCCAAGCAAACTATTAGTGTATCGAGGATGTCCTGTTTTATTATGGGGTTTGTGTTGTTATTTGATAAATGCTCGTCGACTATATTTATTACATCTATTGGTGGTATACTGGTAAAAAGGTTTTGTACATCAAATGAGGCTAGGATAGCTTTATTAGGAGTTATAATATCTTTTGTTCTCTTTATAAGTTCTTGGGAGTTGTTTATGCTAAATTTTGGTGTGAATTTGCAGTGCTGTAGTAATAGACTATTTAGGGCCGGTTGTACAAATGCGGGTTTAGCACGAGCTTTGTTAAGCCTAAGCTTAGCTAAGCTCAGGCTTAAAGTCGACACCCGTTGTACAATGGTCGGCTCAGTTAAACCTGGTTGATAATTAAATTCACTACAGTTGGCGTCAATGAAGCAATACGTACTGACATAATCATCCGAAAAATTACGTTTTTTGGTTAGGCACTTATGACAGTTTGTGTCAAATTTCGGCAACGACCGTTTCTGTCTCTGTCCATTCATTTGCTCTCTTTGTTAAATTAGACACAAATCTTTCAAAAAATATGACCTAATAAAGTGACAAGCAATTTGAAGGTTTCTTCTTGACATATCATGTCACTTGTACCAGGTTAGGTTTAAACCTCAGCTAAGCTCGCGTTAAGCTTCGGCTTACGTAAGCTCGTGCTAAGCTTGGAGTGGGGGGCTAAGCTAGCATTGTACAACGGACGATTTGCAACTGACGTGGTTTAACGTCGGCTTACCTTAAGCCGAAGCTTAAGCTTGCATTGTACAACCGGCCCTTAGTTTCTTTGATAGTTTGTATGCTGGTGCTGTAACGTATGATACTACAGGTCTTAGAGGGCGATCAGGTTTGTGCAATTTGATAAGCGAATATAACTTTGGCGTTTGAGGATTCATACTGATAAGGTAGTTGTTATATGTATCTTTGAAGAGGCTATTGTCTCTTACTATTTCTTTGCTTTGTTTTTGGAATATGTTTGTTGAGTTTCTGTTGATGATTTTAAATTTGTCGGTGTTTAAGAATTGTGTTGTTTTCTCTATATATTCGGTTGTGTTCATCGCAATCACGGTTTTCCCTTTATCTGCTCGTGTAAATGTTATGTTATTTGTAGTTGCTTTGTTTTTTATTGATTTAACTAACTTAGCTTCGGTGTCTAATCGTGATGGATTATTGTGGGAATTTGTGAAGACAGTTTCTGTAGTATTAATAAATCTATCATAAAAAGTATGCTCGGAGAATTTGTTAGGATTGGCGTTTGTTTTTGGTTTTAAAGCTATTAATCTATTGAGTTTACTTCTTTGTGTTTCGTATTTATTTTCTATGCGTACTGCAACTTGTGATCTAACATTTGTATCAAATAAATCAAATTCTATATTGGTAAGTCTGAATAATAATTCTGTGTGGATTACCCTAAGGTACCCTAAGGTAACCTAAGGTAATCCACACAGAATTATTATTCAGACTTACCAATATAGAATTTGATTTATTTGATACAAATGTTAGATCACAAGTTGCAGTACGCATAGAAAATAAATACGAAACACAAAGAAGTAAACTCAATAGATTAATAGCTTTAAAACCAAAAACAAACGCCAATCCTAACAAATTCTCCGAGCATACTTTTTATGATAGATTTATTAATACTACAGAAACTGTCTTTACAAATCATGAAACACAGCTATTGCAAAAAGGCTTTAACTATAATATTCATACCAGTAACAATCAGACAAAAATAGACTACCTAGGCGTCGAATGCGAAATAGCTCTAACTAACGTAGACAATAATATTTCCGAAAGGCACATTCTTGCAAAATACATAAAATCAAATTCCCACAATAATCCATCACGATTAGACACCGAAGCTAAGTTAGTTAAATCAATAAAAACCAAAGCAACTACAAATAACATAACATTTACACGAGCAGATAAAGGGAAAACCGTGATTGCGATGAACACAACCGCATATATAGAGAAAACAACACAATTCTTAAACACCGACAAATTTAAAATCATCAACAGAAACTCAACAAACATATTCCAAAAACAAATCAAAGAAATAATAAGAGACAATAGCCTCTTCAAAGATACATATAACAACTACCTTATCAGTATGAATCCTCAAACGCCAAAGTTATATTCGCTTATCAAATTGCACAAACCTGATCGCCCTATAAGACCTGTAGTATCATACGTTACAGCACCAGCATACAAACTATCAAAGAAACTAAATAGTCTATTACTACAGCACTGCAAATTCACACCAAAATTTAGCATAAACAACTCCCAAGAACTTATAAAGAGAACAAAAGATATTATAACTCCTAATAAAGCTATCCTAGCCTCATTTGATGTACAAAACCTTTTTCCCAGTATACCACCAATAGACGTAATAAATATAGTCGACGAGCATTTATCAAATAACAACACAAACCCCATAATAAAACAGGACATCCTCGATACACTAATAGTTTGCTTGGATCAAAATTATTTCGAATTTAACGAAAAAATCTACATATCCAAAGAAGGACTAATAATGGGCAACCCACTAAGTTCTTTGCTCGCGGAAATGTTTATGGACAGCCTTGAACAAAAGATTCAACTATTACCATATTTCAATAAATGTATATATTGGTATCGTTATGTAGACGACATAATAATCTGTTTTACCGGAACTGACAGACAATTACATAATCTCCTGAACGAAATTAACAAATTACATCCTGCAATCAAATTTACACTTGAAAAAGAAATAGATCATGCCATTAACTACTTAGATTTAACAATTAAATTACAACAAAACAAACATACATATTCAATTTATCATAAACCCTCACACACAGATACCACAATACACAGCAGTTCCAACCACCCATACTCACATAAAATTGCAGCATATCACAGTTATGTCAATAGACTAATTAACGTGCCCATGAATGACGAAAATTATAATAAAGAACTAAATATAATAAAACAAATTGCCTCCAACAACGGTTATAACCCTTCTCTAATTGATTCTATAGTAAGCAAGAAGCAATTCAAAAAAGCAGTTAATTTAGTTTACCCTAAGGTCACCGACAATCTATCTAATAAAGCATATAACTCAATTACATATACAGAACAGCTATCGGAAAACATTGCTCTTAAACTCAAGAAATTGGACCGCAATGTATCATTCAGATTTTTTTTTTTTTATGGTCGGCCTCTCGCAAAGGCTGAAAGCCTATGGCGCTGTAGAAGCGCTGCGAGAGGATAAGTATCGGTTCACGTTAGATTTGAAACGCTGCAGGTTGTAGCCGTCGGGAAACAAATTCCCTGGCAGCTGATTCCACAGTGTCGAAGTTCTCCAAAAGAAGGAATGCTGGAGGAGACTAGTTCGGGGAGTAAGGACCTGGACCTGGTAAGGATGAGCTCGCAGAGCTTCTCTAGTGTTCCTAGTTCGGACGGCCTGTGGTGTTATTATCTGAGAGAGCTCACTCGAACATCTTCCGTGATAGAATCTGTAAAACAGGGACAGGTCAGCCACCCTCCTTCGATGTTCTAGGCTGTGGAGGTCCTTTGTGAGGTTAGGCGTATCGATTAGTCTAATCGCTCTTTTCTGGATAGTGTCCAGAAGCTTTAGAGAGTGCTTCGGAGCGCATCCCCACACATGGGAGCAATACTCCAGCGCTGGTCGGATCTGTGCCTTGTAGAGCAGCAGCAGATGCAAAGAGACACTAGGCAACTTAATTAAAAACAACAAAACGAAATCAAATAAAAACGAAAAGTCTGGTGTTTACAAATTAGAATGTGTGGAGTGTCCTAAAGTATATATTGGACAAAGTGGGAGAGCATTCAAGAACCGCATCAATGAACACAAGAAATCATTTGTTAACGAACTTTGTAATTCAAATTACGCCAATAATTTGATCTCCGAAAACCATCATTTTAACGAAGATTTTCAAATATTACACGTAGAACAAAAAGGACGCAAATTAAATTTTTTAGAAGCATTAGAAATCAACAAGCTCAAATGTTCAGGTAACCTACTTAACGACCAAACGGATTTAAATAAATCACCCCTACTAAATCTGTCCCATGGTTTTCGGAGAACAAACGATTAGCCATAATAGTTATACCATTAAGCATGTATATTTTATATAAATAGCCTAGTATTGTAAGTTTAGAGTCATTGTTTGAAAAAGACACTGTGTGTCGAAACGATCGTCGCAAGTTTAAATAAAAGTGGTGATTATTCATCTGGAATACTTTGTGTATCAATGGATCTCCATCAAGTAACGGCCAACTCCATCGACTAAATTTAAACCAGCCTCAGTTGGCGATTTATTTTTTGTTGGTATTCATTAAAACATATTTAACTTCTCCAACTTTATATTTATTCGAGTCCGACGCTGACGCTGATTAAATGGAAGAAGCAGAATTTGTGCTGTTCATTCAGAAAATATACAGAACTAGTCCTGTGCATTTCAAGTTGCGCAAAACTAGTTCTGTGTATTTCAAGATGCGCAATAGCCGTATAAAATTCATATTTCGGATTTGGGAAATATACTTTGCTCAAAACTAGTTCTGCGTGTTTTTTTCGGGCATTGCCTGAATTCGGGTGTTGAGCGTAACGTATACAAGGTACACAAAGCACAGCATCTAAAGCGCTCACAAAAGTGCAGAGATCAGCATGTGTAATCATAGGGAGCGCCATGAAGGCCACATCAACAGCAGCATTGGAGGTACTGCTGACATTTACACAGAGGGAGAGGCTGCATATGAATGCAGTGACATGACAAATGGTTTTGTCACCCTGCCATGAGACACACCACGATACTTGACAATCTGCGGTGCGACATACTTGACTTGACAGAATGTCAAGAGTTGCGGACACCGAGATCCCATACAATGTCAACCTAAGTGACAGATCGGAATGGGCTCTAGGAGAAGCTCGACATATGTCGAATAGTATCACCTCCTGGTACTACAGGGCGGAACGTTAAGTATTTTAGAATGCGGCAGAATATGCATACATAAAGGATGCGGCAAAAAGACTATCTATGTAAACACAGACAGCCGGGCGGCTCCGATAGACTTGGAAAGTAACCACTATACTTTAAAAATAGTATGGGACTGCCATAATACCCTAAAAATACTGGCGAAGATCAACAAGGTAACATTATCTTGGGTGCCTAATCACATAGGACCGGGTGGTAATGAGAGGGCGATACGTGTGCAAAGAAGGGGCAGAACTCCCTCTCATCGGGCCAGAACCGACATGTGGTATATCATACAACATGGTACGGACAGCTGTGACCAGTTGGGTGTGAAATGTGCATCAGAAGCGCCGGGACAGAGTGGTGGGGAATGTTCAGTATAAGAGGATGCTGAGAGGACCCTCGTGTCCAAATACCGCAGACGCTCTTAAATTGACCTTGAAGAGACTATGAAAGGTGGTTGGATTTATAACTGGCCATTGGATGTTCAGTGCACACCTGCAAAAGCTGAGGACTGAAATGGCAGGCCCATTATGCAGGAAGTGTGGTGAGGCAGACGAAACAGCTAAGTTAGTAATGATTTTACGACCCTTCTTATAGATTTATTACTGCCTTTTTTATTGGGTGATAGGGTCCAAATAAATACGACTTTAGCTCAAATTTGCCAACGTTTCGAAAATTATATTTTCATCTTCAGGGCTCCTTTGTGTTTAAAGTTGTGGTAGTCACCAGGTTCTTTAAAATTAAGTACATGCTTGTCCTAGATATTGGGATTTTGGTCTCTATATTTGCACACACTAACTACAGAATAAATTACTTCTCTTAATGTTAGGCAGTCTGTTTGTAACATTGGTTGTAACCAGGTTCTTTAAAATTAAGTGCATGCTTGTCCTAGATATTGGGATTTTGGTCTCTATATTTGCACACACTAACTACAGAAGAAGTTACTTCTCTTATTGTTAGACAGTCTGTTTGTAACATTGTAACATTAAGAGAAGTAACTTCTTCTGTAGTTAGTGTGTGCAAATATAGAGACCAAAATCCCAATATCTAGGACACGCATGTACTTAATTTTAAAGAACCTGGTGACTACCACAACTTTTAACACAAAGGAGCCCTGAAGATGAAAATATAATGTTCGAAACGTTGGCAAATTTGAGCTAAAGTTGTGTTTATTTGGACCCTATCACCCAATAAAAATGGAACAGCTAAGCCTGTTATCCTCGACTGCCCTGCCTTGACTGCGAGCAGAAACTCCTATATGAAAGTAGGTCAGAAGAGAAGACAGGAGAGAATAGTCCAATGCAACTCAAAGTTCGCAAAGAACTTAGGATTGGACTGTTTGATCCTCATGACTAGGGGAGCACAATAAGCTTTAAGGCTGAGCGGCAACTATTAGGGGGTTCGAGGGTTGCTCTATATCTGCGTCAATCTACCAGTACGCAGACAGCTGTTTCACGCTTATTAGCGATCATTAGTGCGCCATAGGTCGATTGACGGAAATAGAGATAGAGAGCATCAATTTTTCCATGTTTACTAAACATGCCGGTGCGCCATCTGGTACCCGAAGGTAACGGCAACCAAAGAAAGTCGCTGCTAAAACAGCAGCATACTTCTTGGTGGAACGCCACGACGCGTCCTCTTTGAGCCACCAGAGAAATATATAGAGCAACCCTCGTATATCGGCTTTAATATGCAGCGGCATATAGAACCCGCGCTTCTCTGGTGGCTCAAAGAGGACGCGCCGTGGCGTTCCACCAAAAGTATGCTGCTGTTTTAGCAGCGACTTTCTTTGTTTGCCGTTACCTTCGGGTACCAGATGGCGCACCGGCAGAATTCTTTCTGTCTGCTCTCACTATTAGGGGGTTACCCTCACTTCCAAAAAAAGTCATGGTACTGCATAACTCAGAATTACAAAATAATGACAACTCCTATTTGTCAAACCTACATGACCTCCTGGTGAAGGTCAGTATATCCGACCAGTGGTGGTTTATGCTAATTTATAAGGTAGTGCCAGAATACATTTTTATTGTTAAAATTATCATTTTTAATCGTTAATAACTTCATGAAATAATCAATAAGAAGTTTTGATTTTTTGAGGGTTGATATCTATATGATTAAAGCTATGAAAACTGAAAAAAAATTAATTTCAGCTACCAAAAACTCTCGTGAACGAACGTCTTTAAAATAACGCCATAAAATAAACAGAAAACAAATATGGACAAAATTACTTTCATCATACTCTATGTGTCAAACAAATACTTACGAACTGTTCGATCGTCGGGCAATTCAATCTTAATAACCCTATCGCTGTACTGGACATTGAACTTCAACATCTTTTTGCTACTGCTGGTACTTGAACTGGCCCCGCTGGAAGTTGACGGCGTACTATTATCTTGACTGTCCATTTTCTGTTGGTGTCTGGTCACCCTGCTGATCAGGAAAAATTACGTAAACCATCTTAAAGGTCGACATACAAAATCGAAAATCGTATACAACATGTTGAGCGCACAGCTGCCAAGTTCATGGCAGTGTGCCACATAAACAGAGCTCCTGGGCTGCCATGTCATCCAAGCTATGTGTCTGGTATCTTAGTGATAATTTCAATTGCAGTCGCTCGTAAATAAGGAAGTATATCAGGATCTTAATTAGGGAATTTTATCTAAATAAAAAAAAATAAAGTGGACCAGCTTGTAGCTGAATGCCGTTTCAACGATACAAAATTAAATGTGATTGTTATTAAAAACAAATAAACTCATATTAATTATTGTTAGAAAGATATGAGATCAAAACATCAAAAAGGTTACAGACACAAAAGATGAATAACGGTAAACACGGAAGAATACTTCTGGATACAACAGCAAAGATAACAAAGTATTTTGACCTGACCAACCAAATTTCTGGCACTAACTTATGTTATAATATGTTTGAGTTATATGTTTATTCTTAATGGCCAAAAAGTTGACATGCCCTTAAATAGATCGCGAAGGGTTAATGTGTGTCCGCCCATACCATATTCGTACGTTATTACGTCACCTGCTGAGGTAAACAATCGACAAAAACATAAAAAAGACCTGTTCGCGTAACCACGTGTTATCGAAAGTGAAAGTGATGAAATAAAGTAGGACACACATGTTTCAATCATCTTTACAACAAAACTTCAAACGTTGATTTGATATCGGCTTCACATTTCGAAACCAAAGTGCCACTTCTTTTTCCGAGATTCGTCCTGGGACATGATGTATAATGCCATCTACGTGACGAGTATTATACCGGAGGAATGGCTGCGGACAACGTTTATAACAATACCGGAGAAGGAAAACGCAAAACAATGTTCAGAACACCGAACACTTAGTTTGATGAATCACACTTTGATGGTATTTTTTAAACGCTGTACTTAAACTGCCGTTCAACGGCAGCCTACCAACATGCCGTTAACAGATGTGACCTCACTGAAAAGATGTATTTGACGGCTTTGTAATCGCTGTACTTAAACTGCCGTCAAACGGTAGCCCACTAAATGCTGCTAATAGAATATTGGATTTCTTGTTACAATTGCTATTTTCCATTATCGGTTATATTGTTTTCGACTTCTTTGCATTAAAATTGTGACAATTTTTGCTGAATTATGGGAATATGGATATTATTGCCATTGACTGGGGCAAGTTTTCCGATTAGTTTTGAGGAGCTCAACGGGCAGACATGTTGTTTGAGCAAGGACTTAATGTATTGAAAAATCTTAAAACGCTATGGGCCACTGATAGTGATGCTGCAATTGTAAATGTAAACAATAGCGGCGAGAATCAGACTCAGTTTTTTATTGTAAGAAATGGTGAAATTGTATTCGAAAGTGAAAATCAAGATTCTGTTGAACAATCTGGAGTATTTGACCAGGTGCATCTTCCAGGCCAAAGCAATACGAATAAAGCCTTTGTATCAGATAATACAAATCTATCATTCCAGTGTAGAATCATCAATCATCCGCGCCTGGTGACAAGGCAATTCTGGTATAAGACAACAGAAATCCCTCATCTCTAAGACCATGTGAAATTGTAGAGGAGGATATAATATCTGATCCAGTTGAAGTTGAGGAGGCTTATATCAGTGAATCAGTTCCAAATGACGTTAGCAGTTCAGCAATCATCTTATCGAAAAGTGGGAGTCAGTGATATCACATGGCCGACAATGAAGATGCCTGTTCCAATAAAAAACAAGGTCGTCCAAAAGGACAAGACAAGAAGATTATCATAGAAAAAGAAAAGAAGTATTGTAACATCTGTGAAAAGATCTCATAATGTTGCTTGATGTGTTTCTCTGGGTATGGTTTTCGATAAAAGTCTAGAACCGAACACCGAATTTTAAATTTCATTGACAATTAGAGGGAGCAGACTTTCAAATTGCATTTTGTTCAATATTACAAATTTTCAGGAGAAGCATAAAACCAGTACAGAGAAACCAAATCATAGAGAAAAAAGATTTGGGATAATATAATCAACTGACAGAAAGTTGAAAAACAACTTTTAAAAATTAAAAAAACTGCTGGACCTAATGCAGTTTGTTTTGTCTAATTTGAGTTTCATTGTTAAGCAGCAAAAACAAAAATTTGGGAAATATTCGCAGCATATTAGAATGAAACAACAAAATATAAGACGATAATTTTTTTTTAATCATTTTGATTATTCTCAGAGCATTCAAAAACATCTAGTTCTATTCCAGTTCCATACATCACTGGTTTGGCACAGTTTTCTCACGTGTTTCTATTATTTCAGCTCCCGAACGAACAATATACAAAAATAAAATCGTAATCAAAATGCTTTTTATCCATGGACTTAAGTCAGTTTGTTTGTCCAAGTATGATTTCCTACCGAATAGCACGGAGACTAAATGCATTTTGTCTGACTTATTGTTTGATCATAGCAATACAGCGCCGCCTCTATCTCAGATATTTAAAGCTTAGACAAAATGCATTTTCAAATTCTGCTCGTCATAGCAGAACCTTTGATTTAACGGGCAACATACTGATGAAGTTGTTGGAACGTCATGTCGGTGGGGTACCGTGTACTCGAAGAAGAAGTTGGAGAAACACAGTTTAGATTCTGTGGTGGAGTAGGAACTCGAGAAGGACTTTTTGCTATAAATATTCTTCTACAAAGATGCCGCGATATGAACGTTGATCTGCACATGTGTTTCATTGACTATGAGAAGGCTTTCTATACGGTGCAACACAAGAAATTAATTAACAACCAACTAGCCAAACACTATTGACAAGAAGATCACTAAACTTGTCCAAACGTTTAATGTTATACTGTAAACATAAAGAAGCAGTACAAGTAGAGGCAGAACAGTCTACGGAAATAGATACTAGAACAGAAGTTAGACACAGAAATAGCAAGATTATACAAAGATGAGGTCATTCTTATCAAATAGAAACGTTCATTTAAACATAAAACTACATATTGTATGATGCTATATATTCTCTTTATTACTGGATGGAGTTGAAGCCTGGATCATCAAAGAATGAAATATAAGAATGCTGCATGCCTTTGAAATGTGGATATACAATGTGTCCAGTCATTGGTGTCGGAGCCTTTAAGGCGAAAAATATGATGAAGTTTTATTGACCAATCACCCCTCAAAAATAGTTTTTCTCGCACCTTAATAAAATGGCAGCCGTTTTGTTTTTTTATTTAATTGTACTAATTTAGAGGTTCTACAAACACTAAATAAGCGTCATTCGATACTGAAACATGTAGACCTTAAACTAATGGTAAACATTTTCTGAATTTCATTTCATCAGAGCCAAAAAAAAAACATGTTAAAAGAAAATAATTATGAAAATTTTGCGTTTTTCCTACAATTATCATAGTTTTTTCAAAAAATCTAAGCTGTTTCCTAAAAAAATAGCTGTACATCTTAACCATAAGTAATGTACATAGTTTAGAAACTGTAATGGTTTGAAGATCATATTGTCTAATCCAGCAGTTGAGAAAGCAATAAACAAAATATATACTTAGTGGTCACAACATTTATTTTAGGAAAAAAAAAGTAACAAATGTTAAAACCACTGTTCGAAATGTCCTCCTTAATGTTACATACATGCTGTTGCTCTTACTGTCACATGTTGTGTAGAGCAACTGATCATCACTTTGTTATTTAGTACTTCATTTCAGACTTGAATAAATATGCTAATAAGGCCCTCACATGAATTTGGTACTTATGACAACATAAAATTTCTGTTTCATTGTATCCCACAAAAAAAACAAGTGTTGTCAAGTCCTGTGGCCAAGCCCTTATTCCACCGCGTCCAATCCACAGTGAATATCCTTCATTTAAATGGCTTCGTAAATAAAGTCCACCATATTCACAATACTAGTATGACTAAGGAAAGTACAACCTTCAACCTGAATAATCCAGAAACTGTTAAAGTATTTCAGCATATCGCTGTGTTCTTGTAAATAATCATCTACTGTAGATTATACAGGTTTCAATCAATTTGAACAAGAAATTGTTCTGCATTTAGAGTGAGGTTCTTTGGTTGGTTCAATCACAAACTATACCTACCTTTTGTGTGGTGAAAAAGCTTTCTCAGCTACTTCCATGCGATCTGTGGCTGTTTCAATGGGTGCTGCAGGGATATCCCTTCTACCAACTTCATCATCCTCTACCACCATTATATCTGGATCAGGTATAGGCTGGAAACTTTGAGTGTCAGGAGGCATAACTCTACTTACTGCCCTCTGGAATTACAAAAATAGCATACTTCTATTTAGCAGATATATGACAACAGGTAATAATAAAAATAATTAGTTAAAAAACCTGAAAAAAATTCCTGGTCATATTAGATGAAAAAAAATTGTATGTTCTACTTGATGCCAATATGACCAAAATAATAGTTGTAGAGCTACAGGGTTTAATCAAAATAAAATTAATATATTGTATATAAATGTATATAAATAAATTGTAAATTAAAATAAATAAGTCAACCATATTCATAATACTAGTATAACTGAGGAAAGCACAACTTTCAAAATTTTTAATGGGACACCCTGTATATTTGTGACCTTTTGTGTTCCTCCGGATAAAGCAATTCCAACAAACTAGCACACTTGAGGTCTAAAGTGAACAATTCAAGAGCTACAGGTACAGAATGGTACCACTACCATTGATTATAACATGTACCCCTACAGTTAAATTATTTTGGTAGTGTCTCATAATGGTAGAAGTACAGTCCTTTAAGTACCTGTAGCTCTTTGATTGATCACTGTAGACCCCAAGTGTGCTAGTTTGTTGGCATTGTTTTATCAGGAGGAACACAAAAAGTCACAAATATACAGGGTGTGCCATTAAAATTTTTGAATCTGACGTCACGTGACCAAAAACAAATACCTCATTGGGTGACACAATAATACGAGAAGATACTATATTTGCTCTAATTTACATCCCCAAAATTATAATTCACTTATACTGCCCAGTTCCAATATATTGCTCGTCTTAATGGTTGTGGGACACCCTGTAGAAAACTACACAAACAGAATTTTTGAATAGACTCTTTCAATATTTTCAGTATATTCTCTCTCAAAATAAAAAATAAATTCACAAGATAATTAAAAAACTAGATTGAATGCAAGTTGAATTATTGTTTACTAAAACAAAAATTTGTAAGATACTAAATTTTACAGTTTTTGTATGGAATATAATATAGGTTATATAGTATTATCTACACAAATTATTTATTTTGAATCCTTTAGAATCATGTCAAGGCAATATAAGTGATGTAGTACAAAGTAAATGTAGAAAAACCAGAGGTATCTCCTAAAAAATGTTTATCTTACATCTGACATGTCTGGCTACTATATGAATATTATCTTTTGCAAATATGTTTGTTCAGTATCATCATTAATATAGTTCAAAACACTTATAGGTAATTTAGAAAGATAGCTTAATCAATAATTTCTAAAACCAAGCTTACTAATATTATTTCAGCTCAGAAGGTATAGTTTCAGATAACCCTCAACAGAAATGAAAAAGTGGTCCAATTCGTTTGATTACATTTAACATTACTTTCTTAATTATGTTCACTACTTGGTAATATTTATAAGCACTATTTATATATTTGAAATTAATAATGACTTGTTATATGACAAACTACTTTTTTTGTTCAAATGCTGCAGTGAGATGAATTATAAACAGTTGATCATACATTAAGCATTATATTAGTGTTCTCTCTCATAATAAAAAACAAATTCAAAGGATAACTAAAAAACTATACTGAATGCAAGCTGGATTATTGTTTTCTAAAATGAAATTTTGTAAGAGGATATTGAATTTTAGTTTTTGTACAAAATATAAGTTATAGTATTTATGTATAAATTATTTATAATCCCTTAGAATCATATTAAGGCAATATAAATGATATAGTATACCCTGTTACCCGATACTTTAAACTGTCAGCCGTGTCAACAGCGAACAGCTGTTCGGCTAGTGATAACCAAAAATACCCCAGAATGAGTCTTGACCTATCAATTTTAAGCTTTGAAGGAATACAGGGCTGTACTGACTGCAAGTCCTGCTAATGACGAGTAATTGACACTTGGTGACGTTTTTGTCTATGCTCTGAGGTCTGTGCTTATTTTACATTTTTTCGGAAAATCCGGCGTTTCTTTCAGTATATCAGTATGGCTGGCCTGAATAATGATGATTACGCTGTAAATGAGGTAAGAATGAAGATAAAAGCATTTCTAGCTTAACCGTACACAAGCACACTGAGTTAGTAACATTCCTTTTTACAGCAATTGAAGAAAAATAAAACGTTGAAGGGCAAAGCGCAACAGCTATACAAATAGTAAAAAATGTATGGAGCTATTTCAGAGAGTTTACACAGGTTCGATTTCCTGAATTAGAACTGAACATTACTGAGGTACCAAATGATTAATTTTAATTAGAAACACTTTTGACACAAGCTGATCAGTAAACTCTACCTTGTTATATTAATTTTACTCCATGTACTTTCTTTATATTCTTATCCAATTGTATGTTGTACGTTTTAACCAATAAATATTCCACTAGTGAGGCAAGCTATTCATTGAATCGTCCTTATTGCTAAATATAGGGAGTATTTTGATAGACTCTAACAATATACAAATCAATAAACTAATCTATTTCTTTTATCCAACCATTTTTGCTGTGAATTTCTGGATATTGAAGCAATTTCTTGTTTACAAAAATAGTCATTCCTTTTTGGCAACAAGATATTCAGTAAGAATATTACTAATACGGTCCTGATTGCAGGATTGCCAATCAACACCACTAGTAAATTTGAGATGCACTTCTTCATCAGCTGATACCTATCAAATAGATGTCAAGCCAGTTTAAAGTATCAGGTAACAGAGTATACAAAGTAAATGTAGAAAAACCAGAGGTACCTATCTCCTAAAACATGTTTATCTTACATTTGACATGTCTGGCTACTATAGGAATATTATCTTTTGCAAATGTGTTTGTCCAGTATCATCATTAATATAGTTCAATACACTTATAGGTAATTTAAGAAAGATAGCTTAATCAATAATTTCTACAACTAAGCTTACTACCATTATTTGAACTCAGAGTCAGAAGGTATAGTTTCAGATAACCCTCAACAGAAATGAAAAAGTGGTCAAGTTCTTTTGAGTTTAACATTACTTTCTTAATTATTTTCACTACTTGGTAATATTAATAAGCACTATTTATATATTTGAAATTAATAATTACTTGTTATATGACAAACTACTTTTTTGTTCAAATGCTACAGTGAGATGAATTATAAACAGTTGATCATACATTGAGCATGACATTGCAATTTTATGATGAGTAGATTCCTAAATAATTATTTCAATGCTTTTCAGGTATATGCCTTTGCTTTGTCTCACAGTGATCTAAACAAAGATTATGGATTTGACAGTGAAGACTCCTGGTTATATCTCAAGGATGGATGGTTGTCATTGAATGATCAACAGACTTCTGCTCACAACAATAGCTACTCACAAGCAAATCCCAGTTGGTTTCATCTAAATGGTAGATGGCTTCTGTAACATCATCTATGCCTGTGCAGGCCTACAAGAACATGAGAAAAAATGTTAAGTAACAATGTCAGTTTTTGCCATATCATTAGCAATCATGCAAAAACTTTGAATCATTCTAAAAATTTACCTGGAAATCTGCAAGGATCTCTTCTCTGTTCTCGGACATTTTTGTTTTAATATTTGCTTTACAGCTCGTAAAGAATAACAAAACTATGAACGTGTATTTTAACCTGCAAGAAAAAGGATCGAATTAGACAACAGACAACGACATGAGCGACATGACAGAAATCAACAAAATAGACGTTCGCACTACGCATGAGCAAATTATAAGGAAATGATTTTCTTTTGACGGATTGCTTGTAGTGATTATCTGATTGTTGTGTTTTGTGCGGTGGTTTTGTGAATCTAAGCTAATACAGCGTTGCCACTATCTGAACATTGGTATCAGAAAATAGGATTTCCAAGAATACTCGTCTAATCTATAAACCTAACATTATAAAGGGTGTCCCACGACGATTAAGACAAGCAATATATCGGAACTGAGCAGTAGTAGCGAATTATAATTTTGGGGGTTTAAATTAGAGCAAATATAGTATCTTTTCTTATTATTGTGTCACCCAATGTGGTATTTGTTTTTGATCACGTGACGTCCGATTCAAAATTTTCAATGAGACACCCTGTATATTTGTGACTTTTTATGTTCCTTCCGATAAAACAATTCCATCAAACTAGCATACTTGGGGTCTAAAGTGATTCATTCAAGGCCTACAGGTACTTAAAGGACAGTACCACTACATTGATTATAACATGTACCTCTACAGTTAAATTGTTCTGGTAGTGTTTCATAATGGCAGTGGTACAGTCCTTTAAGTAGCTGTAGCTCTTGAATTAATCACTTTAGACCCCAAGTGTGCTAGTTTGTTGGAATTGTTTAATCGATAGAAACACAAAAAGTAAAAAAAATACAGGGTGTCCCATTAAACATTTTGAATCGGACGTCACGTGACCAAAAACAAATACCTCATTGGGTGACACAATAATAAGAGAAGATATTATATTTGCTCTAATTTACACTCCCAAAATTATAATTCGCTACTACTACCCAGTTCCGATATATTGCTTGTCTTAATAGTCGTGGGACACTCTGTATATTTTTATCATCAATTTCGTGATTTGAGGATAGTTTCAGGAGTGTGTAGTCAAATGATTGGTCATTAAAGTGCCAGTAATCTTTATTTATATGTAGGTACTTCATTTCCTGAAGAATACACATTTTCAAAATTTCATAATAAGAAAGTAATAAAAAATGTGTTATTTATAATTTAATTAATAAATTAATTAAAATCTACAGTACAGATATATACTTGGAGTATACTTATTACATATTATCATGGCTACGTAGGTATATATATATATATATATATATATATATATATATATATATATATATATATATATTTTAGGAAGCGGGTAATCGTTGCCGATTTGTTAGGAAACAAAACTCAAGCTAGATGGCTGGGTAACGGCAAATAAACAGCGAAGTGTACTCTTAAAACTCTATTTCCAAGCTTTCGGCTATACAGGGTGGCCAATCGGGTGACGATAATAATTTTTTTTTAGATAGCCCGTACCGAGACCTATCCAAAACACCCCCATGTATGTGTACCGATTATTGATAGTTTTCGAGTTATGATTTTTTTTTTGAAAACTTAGAGATTTTCCAGTTTTTCCAAGAAATCGTCAAAAACAAAAATAAGAATGCGTTTTGGCTTTTATTTTTTCTGCAATTATACTCAATATTAAACCTATTTTAATATTCAATAAAAGAACCTGTACACCCGAACAATAATTAAGTACATTTTGGGGCCAAAGTTTGAAATCTCTGTTTAAGTCAGGAGACCAAAACCTTCAAAATAAGATTAAACATACTTATGTCTGGTTCTGGAGCTTCATGCTAATCTTAAAAACTTTGCAAGACATTGCACTTTCGAAATACTAATGAAAAAGTAGCACTTATGGGGACATTTTGCGGCGTACGTGAGTGTTAAAGGTAAAAAGGTCATAATTCACGAATTTCCAAAATCATTTAATAAACTATTATTTTGCTTTTTTATGACAAATTAACGAAAAAAAACTCGTAACAACTAATAAACCCGATAATCATTGATGTTTTGATGAGTTTTAATAAAAAAACTAATACCAAAATTGTGATTTTTGAAGTGTTTCTACTATGTACTATTAAACTTCTACTAAATTAAGTTGTATGGAAAGTTAACAAAGGAAAGGAATAATAAACAATAATCTGACTTCCAATTTCATGGTAGAATTACCTGGGAAGCGATGTCGTAGCATACGCCATCCTTTTCTTTCAGAGCAGCTTTTTGCGAGTTCATGTCGGCGAAGCGCAGGTGTGTTAATTAATTTTCGGTAATAGACAAGTCAGTAGACAGCCTATCATGGATACAACAAGTTTTTCAGTTTTTCAACCCCCCACCCCCCAAACACCCAAATTCCACCCCCACCCAAAAAAACGCAGAAAATGATCAAGAACCTGTAAAACGCCTAAAAACGAAGTTTGAGGAATATCTGAAATTACCTACTAAAACCCCACAGCATATTGCTGCCCAAATTTCATCACAGTCCATAATGCAGCGGTTACTGAGATTACGAGGCTAGAAAAACGCGTACAGACAGACAGACAGACCGACAGACAGAACGACGGAAATGAGTGACGCGGATTTTCGTTATGTAGACATTATAAAACGCCCAAAAAAACTATTATCTCAAAATCGAAAATTTTCACGATCACAATCCTCCCCTCACCTATCGGTGGGGGAAGTAAAAGGGATGGCGTATCCTACGATAACGCTTTCCAGGTAATTCTGTCATGGAATTAAAAGTCAGATTGGTCTTTTATTATTCTTTTCCTTTGTTAACTTTCCATACAGCTTAATTTAGCAGAAATTCAATAGCACACAGCAAAAAGCACAGGTATTAATTTTTTTTATTAAAAGTGATTAAAACATCAATGACTATCATGTTTATCGGTTGTTGTGAGTTTTTTTTCTTTAATTTGTCATAATAAAGTAAAATGATAGTTTTTTAAATCATTTTGGAAATTCGTTTTTACCTTTAATAGTCACGTACGGCGCAAAATGCCCCCATAAGTGCTACTTTTTCATTATCATTTCGAAAATGCAATGTCTTGCAGAGTTTTTAGGATTAGATTGGAGCTCCAGAACCAGGCATAAGTATTTTCAATTTTATTTTGAAGGTTTTGGTCTCCTGACTAAAAAGAGAGATTTCAAACTTTGGGCCCAAAATGTACTTAATTATTGTTCAGATGTACAGGTTCTCTTTATTGGATATTAAAATAGGCTTAATGCTGAGTATAATTGCGGAAAAAAATAAAAGCCAAAAAGCATTTTTGTTTTTGTTTTTGATAATTTCTTGGAAAAACTGGAAAATCTCTAAGTTTTCAAAAAAAAAATCATAACTCGAAAACTGTCAATAATCGGTACACATACATGGGGGTGTTTCGGATAGGTCTCGCTACGAGCTATCTAAAAAAAAATTATTATCGTCACCCGATTGGCCACCCTGTATAATGATCCCGAAAGCTTGGAAATAGAGTTTTAAGAGTACACTTCGCTGTTTATTTGCCGTTACCCAGCCATCTAGCTTGAGTTTTATATATATATATATATATATATATATATATATATATATATATATATATATATATATATATTTACAGCGGATCACCCAGCGTCCGGACCAAAAGCGTTTTACCCAGCGTCTGGCGTATATAACTGTATATAAGTAAGTTTCAGAAACAGGTCGCTTGGCGTCATAGTTCACCGTTAGCTCCACTGGGCGTCCATATTTTTTATGCCTGTCTATTAATAGAATTTATATACAGACTTTTTGTAAATTCAGCGTTGATGTTACTAGGCGTCCACCCTTGAATGGCTTATTGCCACGAGGCAAGGGTTCTGAGAGCCGTTAGAATGAGTGGAACTTTGAGCGTGTTGATTAGAAGCGTAATGGCTAATGAGAGAAGAGTCACTGCCCAAGAACTATGATACAGCTATGCAGTTATAGTGGTACAATACTACAGGGTGTCTCAAAACGACCCGACTGTTTGAGGTAGGGAAAAGCCAAAACCGGCTTATTGTAAATACCATTGATTAGTGCCAATGGAGAGATGAAGGAAGAAATTTTACTTTTTCAAAATAACATTCTTTAAATGACGCCCATTTTGTTGAAGGCGTTTTTCAAACCGTTTGTGCACATTTTATCAAAAACTGTTCCAAGGAGTTGCTGAGTTGCTATCGATCTGATGCTTTCTTCAATATTGTGGCAACTAAACATGCATCCTGGCAACTAAAAGTGCAATATCTAACCAGTGTTCTTACCGAGCGAGCGGTGCGGGCTTACTCCCTCCACCACGCTTTATTTGCGTCTCGTGCACTCTAAGTAGTTGGACCGTTTTGATAATGTGCATAAACGCTTTGAAGAATACCGCCAACAAAATGGGCGTCATTTTAAGAATGTTATTTTGAAAAAGTAAAAAAAGTAAAATTTCTTCCTTTATCTCTCCATTTGGTTTTTCCCTACCTCAAATAGTCGGGTCCTTTTGAGACACCCTGTATATGGTTACGGAGATTTGAGCACAGAATATGTATAGAACTTTTCATCGCGTACTGCAACTTAAAATAAAGTCACTATAGCCCAAAAATTGCCTTTGAGTGTATTATATTGTTGGTACACTACGCTTACACGGAAATGGAATATACTGAAGAATTGCATTAGCATATTATGGAGGAAATGTGTTCATAGGCTTTTCGGTATAGCCTAAACGCTCAACTCCTAAGTTCTTAGCATGCTATTAAGTACTGTACCCATGCAAGAAACACAAATCTGCAAGTACGTCGTGAGCAGAGAATATTTGATAGCTGGGAAAGACGCTATTATCTCAAGGAATTTCGGTACTTTGCACATTTCAAGGGCAAGATTCAGTGACAGACGCTGGGTAAACCGCTGCAAAACACAAAGAATATGATGATACTAAAAATAGATTTACTTTACAATAGGGGAGCATAGTAAACCTGTACACTGGATTTTTTATGAAATAAACAATGACCTTTAACATTTTATATGGATTTCCCCTCTGGACACCCCCCATTTATCTCACAAATTATTTTATGTTCACAAAAAGGCTTATGAGAGTTGAATGATTATTTATATGGATGTCGAGGGTGAACAAAACAAAATTACAGCATGTACAGGAAAGTGGGGCGCAACTAAAACAGATTCTTTTGGTGCGCTGCCCTGGATAATTTCATACCATTATATTATTTTATATTTACAGTATAATCTTAACATGTGGCGTTATCAAATTTTTCAGAGGTGGTCGATAGTTGGGTAAACTAGAAAGGTATCGAAAAAAGTTTAACAAGGGTTTGTAGGAGCAGTCATCAGCAGTCTCATTTTTAATTATACACAGTGGCTCCATAAATTCGGCAAACCAAAGTTGTATTTGTTACATGAATCAAGCTGCATATTACTGATTTTCACGTAAAACATGAAGACTGGATTTTGCCTATTTCGCTCCCAGATCATATGAAAATCTCTAAGAAAAATTTAAACTTTCAAAATAGTTTCTTTTTGACAAAAACTGAGAACTTCTGAAAAAACGTAAAGTTTAGAAACTTTGTGAAATAATTATGAAATTTTCGAAAAAAATTTGACTTCCTAAAGAACTATAAAATTTTCAAAAAAAAAATATAAAAATTTTGAGATATCCGACTTCAAGATAATCACGTGAAATTTGAGTTTTTTGGAAAGAGTTGGATATTCAAAACAGAAACCTTAAGAAAATTATGATCTTAATAAACGAGATGATTCCAAAACAAGGGAAATTTTCGACCAATTTTGCAACTTTTCGAAATTTTGAAAAATAAACATTTTAAATTACTAGGGTACTTGCAGAAAAAATATTATGTCATTTACGCGTTCCTTAGAGCCTAGTAAACATGACAAAATCACTTGTTTGGTTTTTTGGTGTCGGCTGTGAGAGATATTCCAAAACTTATTTCAAATGCCGGAAAATGCCGCGCAAACAACCTCTGACGTCAGTGATATCCTATAGTGATGGGATGTAAAGTATTGATATTCGATATCGATAGCCAATGCTAACCTAACATTTTGACATTGATCATTATAATCACAAAACAGGCACACACAAAAGAACAAAAGTCAAAAGAATAAAAGTTAGGCTAGATTACTAATTCACCTTGTAGGGATGGGCTTGAATTAGATTCTATCTTTGAGTTCATTCATAATGGGATGCGTCGAAATAAGATGATGGCTTCGATTAGTTGCGAATCTCGGTCACAAACAGGATGAACTGTAATACCTATCAGATATAAAAATGTATTGCAACAAAAATGCTAGTGGGTTAATTGCCTGTTTCAAATATGTTTAAGTATCAATAAATTGAGTCGCATTGTTTCATCTCTAGTCGAATGCGGAGTTGGCAAACCACAAAGAAAATATGGTTGCGTTCGAACAGCTGATATGGTTTCGTTTTGCATTTTGCATCTCGCAGTATTACTCAATGAGGAACTACGGCTGTAGTAGGATAAAGGAGAAGTCTTATTTCATTTGGGAATATGTATACCCATATGACAAAACTCGCTCGTAAATTAAATTATTGATATATGGCCAACGTAAATATTTAAAAAGAAATTTGGCAACATCAGAAATAGTTTGCAGTTGAATCTCACTGACCTGCGCTGTAGCAGTATCGATTGTCGATATCGATAAGATACCTGTGACGTCAGCCCTTGTTTTAAGTCACGTGGAAAAATTATAAATAAAAATTTTGAGATATCCGACTTCAAGATAATCACGTGAAATTTTAGTTTCCTGGAAAGATTTGGATCTTCAACAGAAACCTTAAGAAAATTATGATTTTGGTAAACGAGATGATTCCAAAACAAGTGAAATTTTCGACCAATTTTGCAACTTTTCGAAATTTTGAAAAATAAACATTTTAAATTACACCAAATTATGATATTGTCGAAAATTACTCACATATTGATAATTTTTTGTATTTTAAAAATTTTTACTTTTTCAAACCAATGACCCTTTTGATAAAATTCAAAACCTTTTGGAAAATTCCGAGATATTTATAACAAAAACAAACAAAGAAGCAGGATTTATCCGAAAAATGAGGTTTTTAGAATGAATTAATTTTTAGACCAATTTTGGAAATTTGAGAAACTTCAAGATGCAATAAATATTTTGAAATTTTACTAGTCTGCATCTTTTTACTAAGTTAGTTGCTTTCTTCCATATTAACGAGCTTTTGTTTATTTTTCATGGCCTGCTAGGTTGCTTGCACGCAGGAAAATTGAAAAACGCCGATTTGACTGAAAATTTGAAATAAAATGAAAACGAAAAAAGATTGATGTCAAGAATGCTATATCATTAGAAAGGCAATCAAATTTTAGATTTGATTATTTAAACCAAAATAGGCATTCCCATTTGAAAAAATCAAGTTATCTGTGATTGAAGTTTCCTTAATTTATCCTCTGATTTCTCAAAGTACAAAAAGAATTCAAATTTAGCCGTCTAAGCTAAGGTGACGCATTTCATGCTTAATCGTACCGCGAGGTCAGGGCCTTCTAGGTATTACAATCGCTGCGATATTCAATTTTTTTCTGATACCTACTTATACCAAAAATGGTGATTTGCGCCAAAACGGTTTAAAGTTCCATGTGTGATACATAAAGTCACATTAGAATTGACCAAGGAATCCAAATATGCAATAATATATAGGGGGTTCCATTCAAAAAAATGTAGGTTTGATATGAATCACCCTGTATAAACGTCAAAATTCAAGTGAAAATATTTTTACGTTATAGCCCTTAAGGATCCCTACCATGATCAAGTGACAGATTTTTGAAATATTTTTTAGTAAGCCCGCAATTCTCCATCCACGCACTATTGGCCCACCCTGTATGTACCATCTAAATCATTGTAAATCTTGATGGCATTGTAGGTGTATGATCTGCGATATAGTACAGTTTTATACATGGGATCTCTAAAATTGATGTCTAAATTACTACGTCTAAATACAAATTTTTCGTAAAGGGGGGGGAGCGAGAAGAAACAATTTTATGTGTAAATGTTGCTAAGTAATATTTACACGCATTTTATATGCCTAACCAACCATGCTGATTTCTCTTCAAAGAGATATGATCGTATTTTTTCAAAGAAAATACAACACATGTTTTGCAGTTTTTGTAATATGTTCTTAGTAACCGAATCTAAACAAAAATAGTATACACTGCTACAATAAAATATGCTCGGAAATATGAGAGACTCACATAGTTTTTTCTTATTTTAAAATTCAAAATTGAACGATTCACATATAAAGACTTCAAATTAATATAACATTTTTTCAAAACATTTGACACATGTTCTTTGATACGCAGAGTATCAGTATCAATGGTCAATCCCAAATTTTTGGCAGTATTTACCATATTCAAAGAGTCGTTGTTGATTTTGACATCAAAGTGATTGGTTATAAAATGATGTTTAGGGCCTGGGCAAAATAACATTACAGAACACTTGTCTTTATTAAGTTTCAAATTATTATTTTGAGAGTAGTTTGCAATGGCATTTAGATCATTATTAATCTGAAGGAGTGCACTATCCATGAAGTTGGCGCTGAAGGTTTTGTTAATTTGTGTATCGTCAGCATAACACATTACTGACGAGTTTTCTACGGAGTTGGACATATCAATTGTGTAAATTAAATACAAGAGTGGTCCCAGGACTGACCCTTGAGGAACACCTGAGGATATTTCAATTGGGTTGGATAAACAGGTATCGATCATTACTGATTTCCACGTAAAACATGAAAACTGGAGTTTGGTCTATTTCGCTCCCATATCATATGGAAGTCTCTAAGAAAAATTCAAACTTTAAAAATAGTTTCCTTTTGACAAAAACTGAGAACTTCTGAAAAAACGTAAAGTTTTGAAACTTTGTGGAATAATTATGAAATTTTCGAAAAAGATTTGCCTTCCTAAAAAACTATAAAATTTTCAAAAAAATATAAAAATTTTGAGATATCCGACTTCAAGATAATCACGTGAAATTTTAGTTTCCTGGAAAGATTTGGATCTTCAACAGAAACCTTAAGAAAATTATGATTTTGGTAAACGAGATGATTCCAAAACAAGTGAAATTTTCGACCAATTTTGCAACTTTTCGAAATTTTGAAAAATAAACATTTTAAATTACACCAAATTATGATATTGTCGAAAATTACTCACATATTGATAATTTTTTGTATTTTAAAAATTTTTACTTTTTCAAAGCAATGACCCTTGCGATAAAATTCAAAGCTTTTTGGAAAATTCCGAGATATTTATAACGAAAACAACCAAAGAAGCAGGATTTATTCGAAAAATGAGGTTTTTTGAATGAATGAACTTTTCGACCAATTTTGGAAATTTGAGAGACTTCAAGATGCAATAAACAACAAGAAACATTTTGTGTAAACAATGGGACGTTTTTTGAAAAATTATGAAATTTTTGAAAAATTCAGACTTCAAAACATTAGATTTTGGAATAAAATTTTTGGAAGATTGCGTCTCGCCCTTAGAGAATTATTTCGACTAGATGAAATATTTGAAAGCTACTGATAATCGTAGTAACCAATTTTCAAAAATCTCATATCCGAGCACAAGAATAGCAATATTAGTTGCAGGCACTGTAGTTGCATAAATCAATGAATCGAACTACATTTCTCTTTTAAACTTCATAGAAGTAAAACATAAAACTGTTATCTATGGACATTTGTTCGTTATTATTCCGACTTTAGAGTAAACCTAGAGTTTAGCTCCAACGGTAGCTACTGAATTAAATCCAAAACAATCCTCCAATGTATTAGAAGAGACAATATTCAATGACAACAAACGACGGCAGTCGCCGAGTAAACCGCTGCAGTGTACGTAGTATAGTTATTCTAAAAATAGATTACTATAAAAAATTGGCGCAGGGTAAACCCGTGCACTGGATTCTGTATACGGCGCCGGGTAAACCCCTGCACTGGATTCTGTATACGGTAAGTATATAAATGAGGACCCCCAGCGCAGCAGGTGGTAGAAGCTTGAACTTCGATTTTGTACGCAAATCAGTATTAGGTGCCAGTGGGCGTCCAGCCGATTTTAACGGTTTTGGAATCTACACATGTTATAAGTATCGAAAACAAGGCTTTAAGGGGGTGGTTACTGGGCGTCCGTATATCCGGACGCCCAGTGACCTCGGACGCCGAGTGAACCTGAGATTTTGCATTGGAGACGCACAGTTGTACCGTGTAGATATATATATATATATATATATATATATATATATATATATCTACACGGTACAACTGTGCGTCTCCAATGCAAAATCTCAGGTTCACTCGGCGTCCGAGGTCACTGGGCGTCCGGATATACGGACGCCCAGTAACCACCCCCTTAAAGCCTTGTTTTCGATACTTATAACATGTGTAGATTCCAAAACCGTTAAAATCGGCTGGACGCCCACTGGCACCTAATACTGATTTGCGTACAAAATCGAAGTTCAAGCTTCTACCACCTGCTGCGCTGGGGGTCCTCATTTATATACTTACCGTATACAGAATCCAGTGCAGGGGTTTACCCGGCGCCGTATACAGAATCCAGTGCACGGGTTTACCCTGCGCCAATTTTTTATAGTAATCTATTTTTAGAATAACTATACTACGTACACTGCAGCGGTTTACTCGGCGACTGCCGTCGTTTGTTGTCATTGAATATTGTCTCTTCTAATACATTGGAGGATTGTTTTGGATTTAATTCAGTAGCTACCGTTGGAGCTAAACTCTAGGTTTACTCTAAAGTCGGAATAATAACGAACAAATGTCCATAGATAACAGTTTTATGTTTTACTTCTATGAAGTTTAAAAGAGAAATGTAGTTCGATTCATTGATTTATGCAACTACAGTGCCTGCAACTAATATTGCTATTCTTGTGCTCGGATATGAGATTTTTGAAAATTGGTTACTACGATTATCAGTAGCTTTCAAATATTTCATCTAGTCGAAATAATTCTCTAAGGGCGAGACGCAATCTTCCAAAAATTTTATTCCAAAATCTAATGTTTTGAAGTCTGAATTTTTCAAAAATTTCATAATTTTTCAAAAAACGTCCCATTGTTTACACAAAATGTTTCTTGTTGTTTATTGCATCTTGAAGTCTCTCAAATTTCCAAAATTGGTCGAAAAGTTCATTCATTCAAAAAACCTCATTTTTCGAATAAATCCTGCTTCTTTGGTTGTTTTCGTTATAAATATCTCGGAATTTTCCAAAAAGCTTTGAATTTTATCGCAAGGGTCATTGCTTTGAAAAAGTAAAAATTTTTAAAATACAAAAAATTATCAATATGTGAGTAATTTTCGACAATATCATAATTTGGTGTAATTTAAAATGTTTATTTTTCAAAATTTCGAAAAGTTGCAAAATTGGTCGAAAATTTCACTTGTTTTGGAATCATCTCGTTTACCAAAATCATAATTTTCTTAAGGTTTCTGTTGAAGATCCAAATCTTTCCAGGAAACTAAAATTTCACGTGATTATCTTGAAGTCGGATATCTCAAAATTTTTATATTTTTTTGAAAATTTTATAGTTTTTTAGGAAGGCAAATCTTTTTCGAAAATTTCATAATTATTCCACAAAGTTTCAAAACTTTACGTTTTTTCAGAAGTTCTCAGTTTTTGTCAAAAGGAAACTATTTTTAAAGTTTGAATTTTTCTTAGAGACTTCCATATGATATGGGAGCGAAATAGACCAAACTCCAGTTTTCATGTTTTACGTGGAAATCAGTAATGATCGATACCTGTTTATCCAACCCAATTGAAATATCCTCAGGTGTTCCTCAAGGGTCAGTCCTGGGACCACTCTTGTATTTAATTTACACAATTGATATGTCCAACTCCGTAGAAAACTCGTCAGTAATGTGTTATGCTGACGATACACAAATTAACAAAACCTTCAGCGCCAACTTCATGGATAGTGCACTCCTTCAGATTAATAATGATCTAAATGCCATTGCAAACTACTCTCAAAATAATAATTTGAAACTTAATAAAGACAAGTGTTCTGTAATGTTATTTTGCCCAGGCCCTAAACATCATTTTATAACCAATCACTTTGATGTCAAAATCAACAACGACTCTTTGAATATGGTAAATACTGCCAAAAATTTGGGATTGACCATTGATACTGATACTCTGCGTATCAAAGAACATGTGTCAAATGTTTTGAAAAAATGTTATATTAATTTGAAGTCTTTATATGTGAATCGTTCAATTTTGAATTTTAAAATAAGAAAAAACTATGTGAGTCTCTCATATTTCCGAGCATATTTTATTGTAGCAGTGTATACTATTTTTGTTTAGATTCGGTTACTAAGAACATATTACAAAAACTGCAAAACATGTGTTGTATTTTCTTTGAAAAAATACGATCATATCTCTTTGAAGAGAAATCAGCATGGTTGGTTAGGCATATAAAATGCGTGTAAATATTACTTAGCAACATTTACACATAAAATTGTTTCTTCTCGCTCCCCCCCCTTTACGAAAAATTTGTATTTAGACGTAGTAATTTAGACATCAATTTTAGAGATCCCATGTATAAAACTGTACTATATCGCAGATCATACACCTACAATGCCATCAAGATTTACAATGATTTAGATGGTACATACAGGGTGGGCCAATAGTGCGTGGATGGAGAATTGCGGGCTTACTAAAAAATATTTCAAAAATCTGTCACTTGATCATGGTAGGGATCCTTAAGGGCTATAACGTAAAAATATTTTCACTTGAATTTTGACGTTTATACAGGGTGATTCATATCAAACCTACATTTTTTTGAATGGAACCCCCTATATATTATTGCATATTTGGATTCCTTGGTCAATTCTAATGTGACTTTATGTATCACACATGGAACTTTAAACCGTTTTGGCGCAAATCACCATTTTTGGTATAAGTAGGTATCAGAAAAAAATTGAATATCGCAGCGATTGTAATACCTAGAAGGCCCTGACCTCGCGGTACGATTAAGCATGAAATGCGTCACCTTAGCTTAGACGGCTAAATTTGAATTCTTTTTGTACTTTGAGAAATCAGAGGATAAATTAAGGAAACTTCAATCACAGATAACTTGATTTTTTCAAATGGGAATGCCTATTTTGGTTTAAATAATCAAATCTAAAATTTGATTGCCTTTCTAATGATATAGCATTCTTGACATCAATCTTTTTTCGTTTTCATTTTATTTCAAATTTTCAGTCAAATCGGCGTTTTTCAATTTTCCTGCGTGCAAGCAACCTAGCAGGCCATGAAAAATAAACAAAAGCTCGTTAATATGGAAGAAAGCAACTAACTTAGTAAAAAGATGCAGACTAGTAAAATTTCAAAATATTTATTGCATCTTGAAGTTTCTCAAATTTCCAAAATTGGTCTAAAAATTAATTCATTCTAAAAACCTCATTTTTCGGATAAATCCTGCTTCTTTGTTTGTTTTTGTTATAAATATCTCGGAATTTTCCAAAAGGTTTTGAATTTTATCAAAAGGGTCATTGGTTTGAAAAAGTAAAAATTTTTAAAATACAAAAAATTATCAATATGTGAGTAATTTTCGACAATATCATAATTTGGTGTAATTTAAAATGTTTATTTTTCAAAATTTCGAAAAGTTGCAAAATTGGTCGAAAATTTCACTTGTTTTGGAATCATCTCGTTTACCAAAATCATAATTTTCTTAAGGTTTCTGTTGAAGATCCAAATCTTTCCAGGAAACTAAAATTTCACGTGATTATCTTGAAGTCGGATATCTCAAAATTTTTATTTATAATTTTTCCACGTGACTTAAAACAAGGGCTGACGTCACAGGTATCTTATCGATATCGACAATCGATACTGCTACAGCGCAGGTCAGTGAGATTCAACTGCAAACTATTTCTGATGTTGCCAAATTTCTTTTTAAATATTTACGTTGGCCATATATCAATAATTTAATTTACGAGCGAGTTTTGTCATATGGGTATACATATTCCCAAATGAAATAAGACTTCTCCTTTATCCTACTACAGCCGTAGTTCCTCATTGAGTAATACTGCGAGATGCAAAATGCAAAACGAAACCATATCAGCTGTTCGAACGCAACCATATTTTCTTTGTGGTTTGCCAACTCCGCATTCGACTAGAGATGAAACAATGCGACTCAATTTATTGATACTTAAACATATTTGAAACAGGCAATTAACCCACTAGCATTTTTGTTGCAATACATTTTTATATCTGATAGGTATTACAGTTCATCCTGTTTGTGACCGAGATTCGCAACTAATCGAAGCCATCATCTTATTTCGACGCATCCCATTATGAATGAACTCAAAGATAGAATCTAATTCAAGCCCATCCCTACAAGGTGAATTAGTAATCTAGCCTAACTTTTATTCTTTTGACTTTTGTTCTTTTGTGTGTGCCTGTTTTGTGATTATAATGATCAATGTCAAAATGTTAGGTTAGCATTGGCTATCGATATCGAATATCAATACTTTACATCCCATCACTATAGGATATCACTGACGTCAGAGGTTGTTTGCGCGGCATTTTCCGGCATTTGAAATAAGTTTTGGAATATCTCTCACAGCCGACACCAAAAAACCAAACAAGTGATTTTGTCATGTTTACTAGGCTCTAAGGAACGCGTAAATGACATAATATTTTTTCTGCAAGTACCCTAGTAATTTAAAATGTTTATTTTTCAAAATTTCGAAAAGTTGCAAAATTGGTCGAAAATTTCCCTTGTTTTGGAATCATCTCGTTTATTAAGATCATAATTTTCTTAAGGTTTCTGTTTTGAATATCCAACTCTTTCCAAAAAACTCAAATTTCACGTGATTATCTTGAAGTCGGATATCTCAAAATTTTTATATTTTTTTTTTGAAAATTTTATAGTTCTTTAGGAAGTCAAATTTTTTTCGAAAATTTCATAATTATTTCACAAAGTTTCTAAACTTTACGTTTTTTCAGAAGTTCTCAGTTTTTGTCAAAAAGAAACTATTTTGAAAGTTTAAATTTTTCTTAGAGATTTTCATATGATCTGGGAGCGAAATAGGCAAAATCCAGTCTTCATGTTTTACGTGAAAATCAGTAATATGCAGCTTGATTCATGTAACAAATACAACTTTGGTTTGCCGAATTTATGGAGCCACTGTGTATAATTAAAAATGAGACTGCTGATGACTGCTCCTACAAACCCTTGTTAAACTTTTTTCGATACCTTTCTAGTTTACCCAACTATCGACCACCTCTGAAAAATTTGATAACGCCACATGTTAAGATTATACTGTAAATATAAAATAATATAATGGTATGAAATTATCCAGGGCAGCGCACCAAAAGAATCTGTTTTAGTTGCGCCCCACTTTCCTGTACATGCTGTAATTTTGTTTTGTTCACCCTCGACATCCATATAAATAATCATTCAACTCTCATAAGCCTTTTTGTGAACATAAAATAATTTGTGAGATAAATGGGGGGTGTCCAGAGGGGAAATCCATATAAAATGTTAAAGGTCATTGTTTATTTCATAAAAAATCCAGTGTACAGGTTTACTATGCTCCCCTATTGTAAAGTAAATCTATTTTTAGTATCATCATATTCTTTGTGTTTTGCAGCGGTTTACCCAGCGTCTGTCACTGAATCTTGCCCTTGAAATGTGCAAAGTACCGAAATTCCTTGAGATAATAGCGTCTTTCCCAGCTATCAAATATTCTCTGCTCACGACGTACTTGCAGATTTGTGTTTCTTGCATGGGTACAGTACTTAATAGCATGCTAAGAACTTAGGAGTTGAGCGTTTAGGCTATACCGAAAAGCCTATGAACACATTTCCTCCATAATATGCTAATGCAATTCTTCAGTATATTCCATTTCCGTGTAAGCGTAGTGTACCAACAATATAATACACTCAAAGGCAATTTTTGGGCTATAGTGACTTTATTTTAAGTTGCAGTACGCGATGAAAAGTTCTATACATATTCTGTGCTCAAATCTCCGTAACCATATACAGGGTGTCTCAAAAGGACCCGACTATTTGAGGTAGGGAAAAACCAAATGGAGAGATAAAGGAAGAAATTTTACTTTTTTTACTTTTTCAAAATAACATTCTTAAAATGACGCCCATTTTGTTGGCGGTATTCTTCAAAGCGTTTATGCACATTATCAAAACGGTCCAACTACTTAGAGTGCACGAGACGCAAATAAAGCGTGGTGGAGGGAGTAAGCCCGCACCGCTCGCTCGGTAAGAACACTGGTTAGATATTGCACTTTTAGTTGCCAGGATGCATGTTTAGTTGCCACAATATTGAAGAAAGCATCAGATCGATAGCAACTCAGCAACTCCTTGGAACAGTTTTTGATAAAATGTGCACAAACGGTTTGAAAAACGCCTTCAACAAAATGGGCGTCATTTAAAGAATGTTATTTTGAAAAAGTAAAATTTCTTCCTTCATCTCTCCATTGGCACTAATCAATGGTATTTACAATAAGCCGGTTTTGGCTTTTCCCTACCTCAAACAGTCGGGTCGTTTTGAGACACCCTGTAGTATTGTACCACTATAACTGCATAGCTGTATCATAGTTCTTGGGCAGTGACTCTTCTCTCATTAGCCATTACGCTTCTAATCAACACGCTCAAAGTTCCACTCATTCTAACGGCTCTCAGAACCCTTGCCTCGTGGCAATAAGCCATTCAAGGGTGGACGCCTAGTAACATCAACGCTGAATTTACAAAAAGTCTGTATATAAATTCTATTAATAGACAGGCATAAAAAATATGGACGCCCAGTGGAGCTAACGGTGAACTATGACGCCAAGCGACCTGTTTCTGAAACTTACTTATATACAGTTATATACGCCAGACGCTGGGTAAAACGCTTTTGGTCCGGACGCTGGGTGATCCGCTGTAAATATATATATATATATATATATATATATATATATATTCTATAATAACCAAGCTACGTATATACGTATATTTCAATTATAGAGGCGGCTCGTCCATGAGAGCACATGGACATGTGTGTGCACCCCCAAAAAATTATAAAAATCAATATATTTATTTTTTAAAATGCCTGAAATTTCCCAATATTTTGTTGTACGCTAATGACAATGAGGAAGTTTCCATTTTTTCAAAGTTTAGTTAATCAGATAGTCCTAAAGAGTTACAGAACAACGGCGAAAAAATTTTGTAATTATCTCCATTAGTAGAAAAGTTATATAGTCCTTCAAAGTTTGAATTGCCATATCCTCCGCGCGAAGCCGCTGTGACGTCACACGTCACACGACACAACGCAAGCCTGTGTATGCCCTGTCTTCTTTTCAGTAGGGTAGGCGACGCCGACGGTGACAAAACGATACACTGCAGTTTATTGGTACTCGTAATATTAGAATATATCCAGCAGACCGAGAAAAACCACCATAAAAACACCAAACAAATATTTCAATGGATAGCCTATTATATGAATACAAAATATTGAGTTTTATGTTTTTAGTAATACTGTGTGAAAATTTAATTGAAATCAATCTTATAGTTTCCTAGTTACACCATACAGAATGATCAGAAGCAATACTCTCGCATGTATACATCAGAAAATTCTAAGTCGACGATCCGTAATAGCCAAGGTAATGTTCGGATGCACCTAAAAAAGTGTATTATGACGCTAGACCTTTGTTTCACAGGTTAGTGGACGGCCTGTTATGAATACAATAATTTTTCAGCTTTACAACCCCCCACCCCCCAACCACCCCAATATCACCCCCATCCAAAAAAGTAGAAAATGATCAGGAACGTCTAAAACGTCTAAAAACAAAGTTTGAGGAATATTTAAAATTTTTGGTTTTTTGCTAATAATTACGCCACCGCCCATGCACCGATTTTCGAACTTATAAGAACTTTACCTACTACTACCCCACAGCATATCGCTGCCAAATTTCATAACAATCCATGCAGCGGTTACTGAGATTACGTGGCTAGAAAAACGCGTACAGACAGACCGACGGAAATGAGTTGTGTGGATTTTCGTTATGTAGACATCATAAAACACCCAAAAAGCGTATTATTTCAAAATCGAAAATTTTCGCGATCACAATACTCACCTCACCTATCGGCGTGGGAAGTAAAAGTCCATAATCATGTCATCCACTTTACTACAATCACCACGATCGTAACCTTCCTCCATACTTCAAAAATATACTGGCGTCTGCCCGTTACAACAAACACATTCGCCGTTCCACTAAAGTCTAAATGTCGCATACTGTACAGCCCAGTGTATGCAGCATATAGCGGAGTCCCGACCAAACTGTGGCTGCCGCGAACAATTAATAACATGTGACGTCATACAGATTTTCACCTCCGCGGTCGCTTTACGCAAATATAAAATTGAATAACTCCGCTGTTTTTTGGAATATTCAGATGATTTTTTCGACGTTCTTCAAGTGAAGAAATAGACTATCAGATAATAATGAATTTTCCAAATTTTATTTTTTAGAAACTTCTCAATTAGCGTCCTCGGGATATGTCGCTGGTTGTCGCCCGAGTACAACTGATTATATATCCAGCCGACGCCACGGCCGTCCGGCAATCTCACATGCGGTTGTATTCCTACGAAGAGGTATCGCAAATTTTGATAGGATGAGGCGCACACTATTCTTGTGCTCCGTTGTCTGCCTTTCAAGTAATCTCAGTGCCGTTCGCGGGGTTTCGCGTTGTAATAACTATTCCAATAAGTATACTATTAAATATGAACCGTTTTACGGTGGAGTACCTATTCATGAAACAATTTCATCTCTATGAGTTTACAGCAAAAAATGGAAAAAACCTATAGGTGGCATTCAAAATATTAATGAAGATGTCATTGACAAATTTGCTTCAAATATGAACAAAAGAATGGACTTAAATAATGTTTAAACCTTTATATAAACGCTTAAACAATGTACACAGTAATGTAAAATCAGTAAGCTTTTATTTTATTTCAGATCTAAATGTTTTAAATAAAAATATTTATGATACATTCTCTTTTTCATTTATATCTACCTTCTTAGAGCCAAAAGATGTTTTGATGTAAAGATGTAAAAAATCTCATCGTGGTTGAACGGAAGGGGTAGCTAGTGAACCCCCTTGTTCAATGAAGACGATAAGCCGCCATTGATTTCAACATTTTGTTGGAAGGTATTTGAAGCCTTTAAAATCTATTTATACATTCCAGGATTTGTTCGGTGGAATATAATACGTAGAACAGTTCCGATTTCTAATTCTTTAATCATCCAGGTTCAACTGAATAGATGCAAACAATTTCGGGCAATCAGTCAAACCGTTCAACAGTTGATGAAGACAATGCATCTATTATTTGTAGACTTCTCCTGATCTCAGCAGGTGATTCAATGTTTGCAATATAAATTAAATGGTTCGCTTTGACACATTCGATGGCATAATAAATGCAGCATTATATTAAAAATATCTTCCCTACACGTACTGAAAATAATCGAGTGTGTCTTTATATAACTCCCAGTGTTTTACACATAGGCTTCAGAAGTCATCATATATGGTTACATAAGTTGATCAGCAAAAGTTTGACTGGGTCAAACTTTCGTTGATCAACAACAGCAAAAATGTTGATCAACTGCTCTGTTGAAAAGAAGGTTCTCACAGTTTTCATTAAACTTTTGTTGATCAACTACAGTGGGTCAACTAAAGTTGACTCGTGAGAACGCGCCTCAACATTTTACAATCGAACATAATTTCTAAATCCTTAATGTTTCCAGTCAACCTTTCAATAAGAAAGAACTCAGCTTTTTAGTATATTTTATACAATTGCTAATCTGGCAATGATGCATATTCAACCGCTTCAGGCTCTGACAGGTCGCACTGACACTCCTGACAGTAGTGAGAGTGACCAGGGTGACCAGATTGGGCGATTTATCGCAAATTGGGCTACTTTTGAATGTAAAATGCGACTAAAAATTTACAAATATCGCAAGTCGCAAATTGGGCGATTTCCAATTTTGCAAATTGCGCCCAAAGGGTTTTGTATGAAACAAAGATATTTAGAAAAAGTTTTGTCGTTTTGAGTTTTAATCCTTAAAGTAATTTACAATTTACGAATAACATGTTCAGAATCTATTGTCGTTTTAGTCATGTAAGGAAGTTTGCAGATTCAAAAAAAATAGTTTCTGCCTCTCTGGCGATGTTTTAAGCTGCGTACACATTTGAGCGCACATGGTTTGAGTACACACGAATATGCAAATGTGGATGCCCCATTCGTCGTGTCTCAGGACATGCGGGCAGACTCGCGAGCGACTTTTAACGCGAGCCTCGTACGTCGTACACATCTGAGAGCATATGGTTTGAGTACCTACCCACGAATATGCAAATGAGGGCGTCCCATTCGCGACGTAAAAACTAAAACTAACACATGACTTGAGAACACACACATTGAGCACGCACGCATATGTGTGTGTTCTCAAGTCATGTGCGCTCAGATGTCTACGCAGCCTTAGATTCACTGTTTTTTTTTCACTGTACGGAAATAACCGTTTAGGGTGAATAATTATATTAAATAAATATTATAAATATAAAATTATTTTATTATGAATACAGAAAACAGAATAAATAAATTTTAACTCATCAAAAATCATGCCTGCGACTTTGGGCGACAATTTCGCAGAAAAATTCGTATGAAATAACTTCTACAATAAGTAAATTTCATATTTAAGAACATTTTCTTAGAAATTTTTCCTATTTGCGACATATCGCAATGGTGGTTGCGCATTTGGGCGACAAATTACCGTTAAGAGTGCGACACGGCTCCGAAAAATCTGGCAACCCTGAGAGTGACAGTGACAGTCTGACGTCTGACAGTGTGCTGCTGACAAGAATCCAGTATCCACGTACAAAGTTATAAATAATAAACACAAATAAGGAAATTTACAAATATCAAGGATAGTGTTGACTGTTGACTTACAATGATGCAAGAAGATTCCAATGGAGAGTCTTCTTTCGAGATCGTAGATAATAGAGGAAACGAGAAGTCTGGTAAAAAATTAAAAATGAGGTATTTGTTAAATATGGATACAAATGTTGGATGTTTCAGAGTCGTCAGGCACACTGAGCGCAGTTTCTTCGGCATACTCAATGACATCCCCAAGTACACTAAGCATGCCAGGCAGCAATATCCTATCAAATGTTCCACCTCCATCTGCATTGCCTGATCTATCTCTGTGGTCTGGAACAACCCCCAATAATGAAACACAGGAAAACATCGCTCCTGTGGTTACCACTGTTCCAAATCCTCAAGACGATTCACAGAATGTGGTTTCACAACTAGCAAGTATGAATATCAACATAAATCCTATAGCTGCACCTATTACAGAACAGTTTCCTACTACACAATTCAGGTAAGCATATATAATCACAAATAAAAAAATATTGTTACAGATACAATAATTGGTATATTCATAAACATTTTTTGTGCTAAAACAGGCAGCTTTAGTAAGTACAAAAGTTAGTAATTCATTAGTATCTTAAAACTGATTTACTGTGTGGATTTATTATAACTAGATAACAATTATTATTGTGTATTATTCAGATTATCAATGTAAACCACAAATTCCACATTAAAACAATGAAAGTTATATGAAGTCTGAATATTATCAGTATTTTAACAAGATCACTTCTGCTATGGCTACAAAGTACTGATCCCTTTAATGAAATATAACATTAAACATAATTATAGAAACCCATAAAAGCAACACTCACCTATGGTAATATATAATAGGGTACTTGCAGTAGTGATCAATTTCAATTAAGAGTATGTTTAGAGGAAGGAAAATGTATTAAAAGGCTGTCTAGAACAAAACTTCCACTCTTGCTGCTGTTCAGATGATGAAATTTGTTATCATAATTTACAGTTTTGTTCAAATTTTTCCATGTGCCTGAAAACAGTTGCTGACATCTTAAGATAGTACAATAATCAACAATCGTAGCATGACTATTGAATTGATCACACATCATCTCTAGCTATAACTAACAACCCCTAAAAAAGGTTATGTTTACATCAATCTTCCATTTTAATTTGAACTTTTGGCACTGCTCAGTGGCAAAAATCAGATGCCTAACCTCAATAAAAAAATAACATCCAATCCAGTGTCACAACCAAAATTATTGTCTATTATACCTGAAATCCCACCCCCATAATGTCTAGTGACATCAGAGGTTGTTGTGGAATGTGAGTCTAAATTTTAATGGCTCAAGTATTTATAATAATGACTTATTGTTTGGTAGAAAAGCTTATCAGCTATTACTGTTTGTGTAAAATCTGTTACATTTGTATAGAACAAAAGGTTACTACCATAACTATTGTTACTATGTTTTGATAAGATTATTCAAAAATACCTAGTCTTGTCTGAAACTAATATATTCAACAGTATTTATTTAAACAAGATGTAAGATTAATAACAGTTGGAAGATTAAAGGAATGGAAGGTAAAGAAAGAAACAGAATGGTGTAGGAATTTATTAGCACTTACCTAAAAGTATGCAGTTGTTTGCAAACTTCTATCTGGTACTTATATGTAAAACAGAACAGTACACAGGATACATTGAGATAATCTTACTTTGTGATAATTGTGAACAATAAATGCAAAATGTTTATTAGTTTCTGAGAGTATGGTGATAGTAGTAGTAGTAGAGATCTTTATTTAGCTATTAGCTATTCAAATACATAACAAAAAAATACAATAAATAAATTATATGAGTCTATTTTGTAACAACCCTTTGACTCGCTTTTTGAACATAAAAATAGAAAAATTCTTCATCTCACTCGGTAGTCTATTATAGTCCACTACTCCTTTGTAAAACACTGAACTGTGTGTCCTTGATTTTCTAGCTTGCTTAACAATATAATTTTCTTTACCTCTAGTGTCATACATATATGTACATCTTCAAATTTAACTAGAATATGTTTCAAGTAGTTAGGAACCAGATTTATATTAATTTTATGAACAAAAAGTAACATGCTATATCTTACATATGCCGTCACATCTAACCACTGTAATCTTTTTAACATACTGTCTACTGAAGTCCTATAATTACATTGCAAAATGCATCTCATAGCTCTATTTTGTAGAATTTGTAACCTTTTCAAATCATTTTGTTTTGCCATGTATATAATAGTTGGGCAATAGTTGAAATGTGGCAAAATTATTGTATTATACACCAATTTCCTCGAATAACTGTTAAAAACTTACTGACCATCTGCAAAAACCCAATTTTTTTCCCAACTTTACTGCAAATGTAACAACATGTTTCTCAAATTTCAAATCTGCATCTACTAATAACCCCAAGATATTTAATTTCTTTTACCATCTCAGTAACCTCCCCACATATATTCAAATTTAAATTTCCCTGTTCAAATTCCAACTTTACATCGCTATTATCTATTATCATGCTTTTTGTTTTTTTAACATTTAACATAAGTTTATTTTTATCTAACCAGTCTTTTAGCTTTTTTAGTTCAACATTCATCTTTTCTGCTAGTCTATTTGCTTGTGTTTCTGCCAGATATATGATGGTATCATCAGCAAATAAATGATAATTAAATTCTGTAAATACATAATGAATATCATTTATATACATAATAAACAATAGCGGCCCTAAGATACTCCCTTGGGGTACATCACGACTAATATCTAATTATTCTGATACTGTTTCATCTAACTTAACTACTTGTTTCCTATTACTTAAGTAATCTTGTAACCATTTACATACATTTCCAGTAACACCATATTACCATATATTTTCAATTATTCAATAATTTTGCACCTATCAATTGTTTCGAATGCATGCTTCAAGTCAATAAATACAATGCCTACAGATCTACTATCATCTGTTGCTTCCTTCCATTGATTTATGATGTACTGTAATGCAGTTTCACAACTATAATCATCTCTGAATCCTGACTGAAATTTACAAATTGAATTATTTAATGTAATAAATTGTTTTAGCTGAACGTAGACAACTTTTTCTAGGATTCTCTCTATTGCAGGCAATGTATTAATTGGTCACATATCTTCAGCATTTATACTGTTTGCTACTTTTTTTATAGGAGTTATAGTTGCTACTTTCAGCATATCAGGAAAAATACCTTTTTCTAATGAACTGTTAAACAAATTTATTAAGGGATCAGCAACCAGGTCAAAATGGTTTTTGAATACAAACATTCCTATATCATCTGGACTATATTTATTTGGTAAAGATAAAATAATAGAATGAATTTCATTTTTTGTTAAAAGTTTGAAGTCATAAAATTGGTTGCAATTGTCAGTAGGCAAATTAAAAATAACGTTTGTGTTAGGGATAGAATTGACAATATCACTAATGCTTTCTACAAAAAAGTGATTTAGTTTTTCTGCAATAATTTTTTTATCACTGACAATCACATCATTAAATCTTACATCTGTAATCAAATCCTTATTATTTGAAGAAACAAGGGCTTTTAATGTTCTCCACATTCCCTTTGAGTCACCTTTACACCCGTCTATTTTTTGTTCATAATAATAACGTTTTTCTTTTCTTAAGGTATCAACTACGCTATTTCTTTTACTTTTGTAATCCTCCCAATCCACATCAACACCAGTATACTTGAATTTTCTATATGAATTATCTCTTTCTTTTATAGCCTGCAATACCTTATCATTGAACCAATGCTTTTTGTTTCCACCTACCAATATTTCTTTTTTAGGCATGAACTCATCAATAATGTTCCTAATCCCGTCACAAAGACTGATATATTTCATATTCACCTGTTTTTCTCTATAATCAAAGGAGATGCTTTGCAATTTTTTGTTGAATTCAGACACGTTACTTAACTTGCTTCTTCTAATACACTTTTTACCCTTTAAGACATTTAACATTTTTATTTGGATTATCCTATGATTCGAAAAGCTTGATTCATCTAAAACAGATGCTTCTAAATCAAATGAGTTATTATTACTAAATCAATTAAACTACTACCATTACTCCAAACATGAGTCGATGATGTCACTATTTGTTTAAGACCAAAGTCAGAAATAGACTGCTTTAATCTCTTACTATAAGCATTGATTAACTTATTTAAGTTACTCAATGCTATAAGTATTTTCTGATCTCCAATCGATGTTAAAATCTCCTAGCAAAATAATGTTATCATATTTGTTTTCTGATATTAATTCTTCAATTTGGGGAATGGTAGGTATATTCCAACTAGAACAAAATTAATACTATTGATTTTTACCTGAATCACACAGCACCACACATTATACATTTCTTAATAGTACTATACCTCAAATCAGAGCTTATGTATGCACCTGTATGCCTGCTATGTGAGTCAAGTCGTAATAAGTTATAATCTTCTACATAATTCGTGTTCTTCTATTTCTTCTGTCGCATGGGTTTCCGTTAAACAAACAACAGCAGGTTTATTCTTGCATATAAAATATTTGATTTCATCATAATGACAAACCAGGCTTTGGCTTTGGCATCATGTATATATGGCCATTGAGGGATGTTGTGTTGGTACCTCTACGTTGGTGGCTATTTATTCCTGTTCTCACCTCCATTATCTGGGTATTCAAATGTTTGCTGAACATCTCTTAATACTCTTCTGTATGCAGCACAATCTTTACTGTATGCAGGATGTTCGTGGTTTATGTTAGGTATTCTCAATGTTTCTGACGCAAATTTACGATTTACACAGCAATGTTGATTCGCCGTGCACTCGTCCGATTTATGGTTTCCAGAACATTTTGGACATATATTGCTTTGGCTTCTACAATTTTTGGCTTGATGCCCAAATTTCCAGCATTTATAACACTGCAGTATATTAAGATTATCGCAATAATAATATGCCTTCCAGTACAAATTTATAACTTCTTTTTGTTTTATTATACTGTATGACTCTGGATCTAACTCGAGAATAACTATATTCATACCTTTTCTGTTTTTATATTTATTCAGTATTTTTATCTGCCGTTTTTCTTCATCTGTTATTATTCCGTTCTGAAAAATTATTTTCTCTACTAATTCAACTCCATCTTCAACTATAGATTGTTTAACATTGTATATCTTGATTTCAGGGTTTTTCTTCTTTGGAACACCACCTCATAGTCAGTGCCAATCTGCCTCTGAACACTATCACAAATAACATCTATTTTTTGATGACGATCACTACACTTTATAGCTACTCCTCCGTTTCTTAGTTGTCTTACACCTGACACAGTAGCCTGCAAAGAACATGGATCTACAGTTTCTTCAAGTTTTTTCCTTGTTTCCACACTGGGTTGATCTGCTTTCTTAGGTTTTATAAGTATAACATCATCCTTCCTCTTTTTTACTGCATCATTGTATCCAGATTTTACATTTGTTTCACATTTATCTTTGAGTTCTTGAAGTTCACGTTTTAGAAGTTTAATGATTTCATTTTTATTCTCTATCATTTCTTCTTTGCATTTTATTACCTCCCTATATAGTTCATAGGAGTCCCCAAATTTGCACTTGGAACAGTGGAAATTTAATACTCTGCTAGATACTAGCTGAAGCACTTTCACTTTCGATGACGTAAGTTCTCCACATGCTTTGCAAAATAGACTACTACATCCATCACATTCGAACGCCTCCCTATTTTTGTTTTTGCAGAGAGAACAAGACATCTTTGCATACAAATTTTTCCAAATCCGGTCCTGTTTATTCTATTTATCGGTATCTTCGGTGTGTAGACACGTTTTTTGACGAATTCCATAAAAAGCAGGTATCGTGAATTCCACAGTTGGTTTTCTATTAATTACTTATCAATTATTGGATGTTTCCATATCATTTTTTTATCACTGGCTTCCCCATAATTTTACCGTCACAACGGTGTAACACAACACAACACTATTTTTGTTAACTATTCACTACAACTATTTGTGTTTATAACAGAGCACAGATAAATAACTGTCTGGTGGTTGTACTTTCTTACTCAATAGTGATGCTCTCGCAGGATATCCTCTTAGCATTTGAAACTAGGCATGATCTGTTCTTTTTGAAATAGGTTTCTGTTTGGGACAAGCTGAAACAGGTGTTGCTCGATGGGTTTTCCTGTTCCGATGGAACAGCTTAGTATCATCTGTGCCAGGCATCGCCTATTCCTCTCTGTGTTCCTGTTCCAGCTGCACATTTTTCCACGCTGCTCACCATTGGCTTGAGCAGTATTGCCGATACAGGTTGACTGGGTTTGATCTTCTCTGCAGGAATACTCCTAACACTTGACTGCTGCGAGCTTCTAGTGTTGCTAACTATAGTTTCACCACTCGTTCTCATTCAAAAACTTAATCAAAGAGCCTATGATGTCATTAACTATCGTCTGATCACAAACTACTTACACTTGGCCTCGTAAACATAATCACTCGTAGCAACTCAACAATCAGCAACCGTCAATAAATAACATATAAAAATAATTCGAAACAGTTCTCTGAAGCACACAGATTGAACAAGTAATCACTTGTGATACAAATGCACGACAGCCCTACTGGAACACCCTGAATCGCTGCTGCCAATAGCATACCAGCTGCTGCTTTGGAACAGTTTCAAAAAGCCTGTTCCACCCATCCCTATTTGAAACCAAATTCCTTGGCCTACACATTGACCAACATTTGGGTTGGGAGTGCCAGGTACAGCATGTCTCTGCTAAACTCGGCTCTGTATGTTATTCACTTTATGTTGTAAAAAACTACATAGATCTACATGCATTGTTGGCTGTATGCTTTGCCAACTTTCATTCAATTCACACACAGGTTTGGCGTAATCTTCTAGGGAAACAGTGTAAATGCTCAAAGTGTGTTTGTCATGCAAAAGACAGTAGGAACAGAACAGTCTTGGGTTTTGGAAGTCGGGAGCCTTGTAGAGGCAAATTTAGAGACCACCAGAACTCTATGCATATGAGTGTGCAGTATGATCAAGTTTGCAGAATACATAAGTAATAAAAAGTACGATACAAGATCCTTAAAATATAATAATTTACCAGATCATAGACTGACCTCATCTGAAACCAATCCTGGCTACTCCTGTTTACAATTTTTTAATTCTTTGCGAACTGAATATAAACATGGAATCAGATACAGTTGTAGATGTCACTACCACAGAATAATGTGAGATTCACTATGTTATAGCTTTTACAAACTATCTATTTTTTTCTTGAAGGGTGACATCAGACATTAGCCTTCTTGCCACAAATAATATAAAATTCCTCTCCCAGACGGCATCAAAGTATTACTATTTATGGGTAACTGATAGCTTAAACGAATTAACGATGCTATATACTTATTTCTTGCATTGGTATACCTGCCACATGCAAAAAAAAAATGGATTGATATTCGTTATTTCATTATCTTTCTCGCACAGTGGAATTTATTTTAGACCTATCTTTATAAATGAGAAGGAAAGTTATTATGATCCATTCTCAATGATGATAGTAGTCAAATACTTTCTGTTAGCAAAGAAATTGAAAACATGAGTTGTACTAAACTAACTGGAAACATCTTATATAAGAGGAAGTAGTTGCTGGTATTTTGATCACATATATTTGCTCATAAAGATTTCCATTCCGAAAGTATGTTTCTTTTATCTATGCTAATAACATCTTTATAAATTGGGGGTTTTCGAAATCACCAGAAGTGATGGCTGCTTTTGCAGTCACATCAGCATCTTCGTTACCACATATACTATGTCCTTTGACACAAATAAAAATGACTTGTTCATGTTTTGAACATAATCTATGAATAAGATTTTGAATTTCACATAAAATATGCTCTTTATATTTTAAATATTTTTAAATTGTTTGTAATTATCAATTGGTTGAACGTCAATAAACCGAAACTAAATACTAACAAAACAAAATGTATGATAATAGACAAACATTTAAACGAAACACCAATTACTCTTTTGGTTAATAATGACAAAATTGAAGTAGTTAAATCTATCAAATATCTGGGCATATACGTAGATAGTAGATTAAAATTTGAAGACTACTTTGATTATATTATTCCAAAAACATCCAAAAAGACAAATTACTTTTATAGAATTTCCCAAAGCTTCAGTGTTTATTCTAAAAAAATTGTGTACAACACTATAATTCTTCCTCATTTCTTATACTGTTCAACTACTCTATATACCGCAAATGAAGCCATATATTCAAAATTACAAGTGTTGCAAGATAAAGCAATGAGAATAATTTTGAATAAAAATAAGTTCACAAAGGCAAGTTATATGTTAAAAGAACTTCAATGGTTGAATATAAAGGATTTTATATTGTAGTTCTCATTTTCATATTTAGATTAAAAAATCATTTATCGCCGGGAATTTTAGAAAATTTCATTGAATTAAACAATCGATATCATAACTATTCGACTAGAGGAATTATAGATTTTCACCTACAAATTTGCAACAGCAATATTACAAATGAATCGGTGTCCCAGAAAAGGTTATATGAATTTAATAAATTGGACAATAATATTAAATCAGGTACCAATTTGAAAGAATTCAAGACAAGATTGAAAAAGTGTTTCTTGGATATACAAAATTTATTGTGACGTAATCTTATGAATGTACTCGGTGAATTAAGTTAGTTTGTATTCTTGATAACAGTTGTGTAGCGATTATGCTAAATAAATCTACTACTACTACTACTACTACATGATTTTACTTGGGTTCCTTGTGGAGCGGAAATGAAGGTAATTTAAGTTTAATTATAGGAATATTTTTTGTGATTACGGATCATTGTTATAGAAATTGTATTTCTTCAACAAATAAAGAATTGTCCTGAATTGTGTTCTTTAGTGCTGCCATTCCACCCAGTAAAGGAGTTCAACATGGACCAGTGGCACAACAGCCAAGACAAGCTGAACTGGCTGAAGGATCTGGAGGTTTCATGGGAATGGTCAAAGAAGCATTCTCTAGTGGCGGCGTTTTATCAAAAATGGCCGAGAAAGCAAAAAATTCTGTAGACTCCATAATCACAACATTGGATCCACAGATGAGTGAATATATTCGTAAGTAAGAGAGATCATAGAATTATTTAAGTATTTCAGAATTTTTTTGCTATAATTGTAGGTTATCATATTTAACTATGGTTTATAATTATTATTGCTACTGTAGACAAAAAACTATATTATAGTCGATTAAATATTGATTTTGTTTCAGATTCTGCTGGTGATACAGAGGTCACAGTAACCTCAGATAATGAAGAAGAGGTTGGTGCAATAAGAGATGCATTCCATTCAGTGTTTGGGAAAGCCTGGGTTAAGTGAGTGAATTTGTTAATACAATGATCATACATGACATGCCTTATTGTTACCCTTACCAAGCAGTGCTAGAAAACACATCTTTGATATTTAGCTAACTACAATTCCTTTTGATCTTAGGCACCTACATATATGCAGTATCACACATTTTACATGTTCATTTACCATTATACTACTGTTACACACAGTTACATCTGATAGTAGTTAATTTTATATTTTCAAATACAAATCCTTCTCATCTTAGGCCCCTACAGATGTGCAGAAATCACATTCACCATTATCCTACTGTTACACACACTGTCACACAGTCATATCTGGTAGTAGTGAATTTTCTATTTTCAAATACTCAATATTCTGTACATTCATTCAATTATGAAACTGATGAGCAGACCACGAAGCCAAAGCCTAAATACCAGAGTGCTGCAGCTGCTATGGACAGGTTATGCTAGGGGAAATTTGTTGATGTGAGGCATTAATAGACCAACACTTTGCAGACTTAATAAATACATCTCCTGTCAGTCTGTTCCAAGTTGTAGGCATCCTGGGAACAGTCATGTCGAGTTTTTGATGTAGAATCACCTTGGTGTGAGATGCAGCATTCCCGCGGGTGCATCGCAACCGGCTGGAGGTGGCGCGTCAAGGCCGGGTAACCAATTAGTAGAATGATGCTTCTCTGATCTGCATCAAGCACAGACTGGGTAGTAAGGGCAGTGAGAGCAATACTCCAGGCCAGGGCTTATCTGGGCTTTATACAGCATGAGGAAGTTGGAAGTACTTTCTGGCTCTGAAGAGGTATGCAAGCTTTTTGCGAGCAGCTGTTGCAACGTTTTCGTGCCAGATCCTGTTTTGCAAAATATTGACTCCCAAAAGCTTAAATGAGTGATTTCTTGGCCGAGTCTATGATAGTTTGTTAGAACTGGGTGCTCACTTGGTCACTTCTTGTTTGATAGTGCATAGTACTGTAATTTTATCATATACTTGAACCACCAAGCGGTAATGGTCTCCAGATCCTTCGACAGGGAAGCAACTGTTGGTGTTATTAAAGGCAGATATTTTACGACCATAGAGATCTGCTAACCAACTGCAAAGTTTAACAGGCAGGCCGTAGGGCGGAAGCTTGGGTAGGAGAGCTGCATGCCACAGTTAACTTCACGCCTTTGAGATGTCGAGATCAACGATATGAGCCTCGCCAAACGAATTATAGAGTTTGCTCCAGTCATGTATCACATAAGCCAGGAGACCTGCAGGTGGTTTTTAATATCGGAATCCACATTGTCTGTTGTTGATTAACCAGATTAACTGATGGGGCTCAAGGTATTTCATAAGCCCTCATGATGATCACAGAAGCCTAAACATTAAAACAGGAGTGTCTGTTTACGATGTGGCTCTGTACGTTCGGCGAGCCAGAATTCTTTGCGGACGCGCTGTATCACAGGACCTGTCAAACCAGCCTTTTGAGGCGAGCTATACGCTCCTATGCAGGGGAGGGGGGGGGGGAGGGGGGCGAAAGTTACAAAATATCTATATATTTCTATTTCTTGAAACTTTTATGCTACAATTACTAGGCTACGAGCTTAGAAGAAACCGCCTTAATAAAGTTTGGAGATGGTCAGTTATTGGGTAAAATATTCAAGGGATCGAAACAAATTTAAACAAAAATTTTAGTGTTTCTATGTATCCACTATCTAAGTTCTAAGTGTTGCTCATTAAAATAATTGACAAATCAACAATATTAACAATTAATAGTACTACTAGCTAGTGATTCATCCTTGGAAAGCTAGATGTACCAATTTGCAGTTTATGCCAAATTTCCTTGTTTTGGTGTTGATGAAAATGATAAAATTCTGATACAGTTGAATTTATGTACATATACAAGTATTATGTTGCATACAGTTTTTACTCCGAATTCAGAGAAAAAATCATTTTTACAAGTACATGTAGGGTGCAATGAATATTTTTTGAGTTTAGTTCCTTGATCATGCAAAATATAAACCCCATCAAAACATGCAACATTATATTCATATTGTTTGATCATTCTAAATTTGTTATAGTTTATTTTTTGATATCAAAGAATGGATAATAGCCAGCAAAAAAATATATCAAGCTCAAGCCCCCCATGTGCTTGGGGGGTATGTAGATAAAAAAGGCTTTGAACATTTCGAATGGTCCAACAGGTCCTCCCTAGGTAGGGCCGTCACCTGTGTATTTCATAGCAGGTTGTAGCCACAAAACTCTTTTTTTGCTCAAATGGTGATGCTCTTTACTGCTCCTCCAGGATTTTTGAGAAACGGAAACCTAACAGCACCCCTTTTTGCTCGCCAAAAATGGTGATACCCAACGACGTCCTACTCCTAATACCCAAGACATCCTTCAGTAGGACGTTGTTGGTAATACCTGGCAGCTCACGGTTTCTACCCCCCCCCCCCCCCGCAGATCAGGATTAAGCTACAGACCCCCCCGAAGTGAAATCCTGGCTACGGGCCTGCTGCCATGCTAACACGAACAACCTCTTGTGATTTTATTTTCGAGCAAACAAGTTTTGCAGTTTTGCGAAGAAGAGCTCAGTCAGCATGGCCAAATTTACCTTTGACTAAGCCATGATCCTATTTGTCTAAAGGAGATTATTTCTCGATTTTGTAAGGAACAGGATGACTAGTCAGGAAAAGGTCCAGCAGGATGGTGGAGTGTGAGAAGGAAAGAAAGTCCTTTTCACTGTGTTTGACTTTGACTTACGCCGAATGTTTCGACAGCTCGCCCCATTCCAGATAGTTTTTGCTTTTTATCGGGCTTCTGAGTTTTCTACAAATTCATATTATGAGGAAGCTTTTGGCTATATAAACTATTATTTTTAGGGCCGGTTTCTCAATGTCTAGTTAAAGTGTCAGATAGGTATCTGCCAGATAGCGTTGCTAAGGATACAACTGTCAGATAACATTTACGTGACTTCGTAAGTTTAGCCTTCAATTGTTTAAACAGTTTATCTAACAGTTGCTGTTATCTTGCAGATCAATATTTAACTGGACATTGAGAAACCGGTCCTTAGACAATTGCTTCATTTGTATAAATTTAGATTGTGACTGTAACTTAATGATTTTTAGTGGGATCAAATTGAATCTACCACCAAAACCAGCAGAAGCTATAGGTTTTGAAGAAGGTTTCAAGAATGCACAAGAAAAGCTGAACTATTCACTGAAATTCAGGAATACGCCCACAGTAGCTATTGAAAATATTATCCTGGAGCAAAACAACAGGTAACTCCCCTTTTTTTCAAATGACCAGTTGTTAGTATTATACTATGACCATATCCTTAGATTATCAGACTGCTGCAAGTTTTTATTTTCTTTCAGATATTTTGACTTGAGTATACTAGTTCTGAGAGATGTTGATAGGGATATCATAGTAGAGACGTTCACACAAGCAACTCCCATACCAGTGTCCCAGTTTGTGAAAAACATTGAAAATGAAAAACCAGATTGTAAATCTCTAAGTACTGCAGAAAAACTAGCAATATATCTACAGGTAATTATATTTATTGTGCGACGTACATCATGCAATCTTCGACTTTTCAATAATTATTGCCAAATTTGAAATTAAGTGATTTTTAATTAAAGTTCAAAATAGTTGTCACGTCTTGTTGGCTGGCTACTGAAAAAATTATTATGTTTTACAATTATTTTTATATCATCCATTTAGAATGTAACTCTTCTAATATTAGCACAGCATACTAAACAACCAGCAGAATATCTCTGAGGATTTACTATATAAAAATGGTTAGTACAGAATTTGACATTGACTGCGCCATTATGGGTGAGAAGTCTGGGTAGGGATGCGAAAGTAAAAATTATAGATACCGCTCAGAGTAATAATTCTTCTCTCAGAATTATTACTCTGAGAGATACCGATACCAATTCGATACTTTTTGGCTAAGTATAGAGCTGTACATGCCAATGAAGGCTCGTTTGGTTCGTACAGAGAATTTTGTGCAATGGGCCTATACCGTGATCTCAAATTGATCAATTTATTTACTGCGGTATTATTTTTGATGATACATAGGACCGTTTACTGTAAAAAGTCAGCAGAAAACTTGATCCAAATGAGAATAACACTAAAAAGAAAATTGTACTGTAATTTGAAATACCCGATGATGACGTCACCTGTAGGGAACCAATGAGAAGCGTCCTTTCTGTAGGGAACCAATGAGAAGCGTCCCTTCGTGGTCCGATGACTACGAGCGGATGCTATTGTTTTGTACCAGTGAGCTCTTATTGGTCCCCTACACGTGACGTCACGACCTGGGCGGGAAGTGTATGGATTCAAAAAATTCAATATTTAGAGCAGTTTTTTTCGGTTATAAATACGATAGAAAAATTTTGTAAAATTATTTATGGCATCTACGTGGTGTCAGAGTTCGTTTAAGCCAATAAACCAAAATGTGGTATAGGCCCATTGATTACACTCCTCAATAATTATTTTCGATACCGATAGAAAACGATACCAGTTGTGGTTGATGAAATGCGGTAGGACTAAATATAATAAACGAACTCCACAATTAGTTTATACAAAAATACAACAGATCGATAATGGGTGAGTCCTCTATGTTTACGAATGCACTCCTCTAGCCTACGCGACATGCTCATAATCTGGTTGTTGATAAACTCTAGAGGAACAGCCTCACAAGCTGCCCAAACAGCATGTTCCAATTCGTGCAGCGTAGTCGGAGGATTGGGTAAATCGCCTATGTATATCGACCCATCCAATCCCATGCTTTTTCAAATGGCGATAAATCGGGTGATCGTAGAGGCCAGTGGACCCTGACCCTGACCTCAGCTTCTTGTAGGAACCTTATCGCCACCTTTGCAATATGAGGACGTGCATTATCTTGCTGGAAGAAACCCTCTTCGAGGCCTCGGACATATGGAACGGCAATTGATTCTAACACCTCATCAACACAACGTTGCGGTCATTGTGCCTTGTGCCACGAATCACAAGTAAACGTCCGTCGTTCGTCTTACGCGTTGGCGTCCGTCATGTGCCCCAAGGCAAAACCTGGACTCGTCGGAGAAGGCCGTCCGATGCCACTCTGAATGTCATTGTCGGTGTACTTGGCATCAATCTAACCGTTGGCGACTTGGCGACAATGATTTGCAGTGAGTGGAAGCACTAGATGCGGACGATATGATTCTAAGCCCATTTCACTCAATCTGTGGTACGCCGTGGGATTCGAATGGATCGCATTCTGCCTCGAAGGAACAGTATTGTAGATGACGATCTTGCCTGTCTGTAGTTCTACGTGCTCCAGAACCTCCAGCTCGCTGCATTCGCCCTTCTGTGATCAACTGTAGTCATACTACGCCCCATGGTTACAGCAGTCGCTCTGAAACAAGCACCACGTTCACGTTGGCCTACAATCCGACCCTGTTCAAAGGGGCTTAACTGCGTAAACTGAGGCTGTCGTCTTCTAGGGGGCATCTTTACACAACCAACTGGTCTCTCGCCACTTTTGCAACAGATATCATCGTTTTTGAACCGACAAAAAGCCCTGCTTTGCTTTTACACGTCTGGACTTTTAGAGGTGTCATGTAAATAGCGTCAGAATGACCAGAGTGTTACAAGTTTACTAGAGACGAGTCTGCCAAGTTGTGTACACATTTCAGTGCAAATATCCCTTTTTCCTCGGTGTTCGGATTTCTCTTGCAATCGGTATATATACCTACTTGATATTTTGCAAAAAAATGAATCTCTTTTAATTGTGTTAAGAAACTTGTATCATTTTCATATTCATACATTCACAGCACTATACTGAAATTGATCCAAAAGATGTACTGAATTTCAGAATAACGTTCTAAAAAGCAGTTTAAAATGGCAGAAAATATTAATAGGCTTGCATAAAATTTAGCTCAAAAGCGTGCTGGATTATCAGCTGTTATACCGGGTGTCCCAGAATTTCCTTGACACGTGATATTTTCGTAACGAAAAACGGTTCCAGCAAGAACTGAGTGGTACTTTTGAAGGTACTATAGGGTCTATCATACCATGCATTCAAAACATATTTTTTGTACGTCAACCCCTAAAACTCACCCTCAACTTTTTTCTTTCAAATAGCACCCCATAGGTTTTCCTACATAAATTATATCCCCATTTTATTTAAAATCTTGTGGTACTTTTAATTTTATATGCAAACTTATTTTTTCCGTCGCTGACATTTTTGTAACAAAAACGGATAAAAAAGAAAAGTAAGTGCGTTTTTCAAGGATAGTGAATGGCCTATCATTCCTTGCTTATGAATCATTTTGTTCTTACTTAAACCCCTGGAATCCACCCCTAGCTTGTTCTTCAAATGTCAATCCACAATTTTGACTGGAAAAATAAATTCTTTACTTGAATTCAATTATAGTAGTACCTTACTTTTTATGCCCCTACTGCAATTTATCGTTAATTTTGGCGCCCGTGTGCGGGGCACATCCTGCACACGGGGTTGGCGCGGCCGGATGTAGCCATAGAACTTTTTCACATTTTTGCTCTTAGTTTTGTTGTCACATTTTTTTATTAGTTGATTCATGATAAAAAAAAATAATATTTTCCACACGTGTTTTAATTCATTTATGCTTACGATTTCATGGATTAAACGAAAAAAAAAAAAAAACGATAAATTGCATTGGGGGCATAAAAAGTAAGGCACTACGATAATTAAATTGAAGAATTTATTTTTCCAGGCAAAATTGTGGATTGAAATTTGAAAGGACAAGCTAGGGGTGGATTCCAGGGATTTAAGTAAGAAAAAAATGGTTCATAAGCAAGAAATGACAGGTCAGTCACTACCCTTGAAAAACCCACTTACTTTACTTTTTTATCCGTTTGTGTTACAAAAATATCAGGCGTCAAACAAATTATCATTTCATTCGTTTTATGCTTATGATTTTACGGAAAAAATAAGTTTGCATATAAAATTAAAGGTACCACAAAATTTTAAATAAAATGGGGATATCATTTATGTAGGAAAACCTATGGGGTGCTATTTGAAAAAAAAAGTTGAGGGTGAGTTTTAGGGGTTGACGTACAAAAAAAATGTTTTTAATGCATAGTATGATAGACCCTATAGTACCTTCAAAAGTACCACTCAGTTCTTGCTTGAACCGTTTTTCGTTACGAAAATATCACGCGTCAAGGAAATTCTGGGACACCCGGTATATCAAATCACTTAAGTCGTCTCAATCGATCCGTAAAAATAGTGTCCGTACATTTTTGAGTACATATTTGTAGGTTATATGTAGATGCTTACCTCATGTCTTATACACAATTACCAAATGGCACCAAAAAAACTACCAAAATTTACCTGTGATAAGCGATTCCTAGCTCATTCCTGCTGCTGTGGCTTTTACGATCGTAAGCTGCACTCGCTACCATTATGCACACCACAATATTTTAGAATGATTGGTCTTTGGTGGCTTTTCATTTTTGTCCACCGACGCGGCGTATGCCTCTTTTGAGATACCCACAAAAAGGCGAGGTGCGCCAACCAGAGATATTGTCCAAATTGTTTGATATGCTGTGATTTTAGGCCAGGTATGGTAACAAATTTTCTAATTGTCATATATGACTTATTTTGTTTAAAAATCTTGAGAAGTGTATTTCAGTTGTTGAAAATGTAATATTTAATTTCAAGGATATTCCCGAGTGGCAGTTTGAAATATCAGGAATACCAAGAAAAGAAGTATTGCTGCTGGCGGCAAAAGCTCTCGTTAAAGTGTATAAAAATAAGCTGATATCAAAATAAGTGTACATACTATATTAAGGATTACGTACCTTTATATATTTACTGCTGCCAATAATATTTGTAATTGAATATGATCTACATCCTACTTTTTCCCAATACAGTATCAGATATTTGAAAATATTTGAAACAAAGGCCTCACAATTAAAAGAAGACACTTCTATTTTTCAAGTTACTTTTACAAATAAGTTTTTAACTTGCGATCTAAATAATTCTCTACTGTTAAAATATGTATAATATATAGACTTTAGTAAAAATATGTCAGCTTTGTTTTCACAACATTCATTCATTAAAAGACCATGTTAGCAATATAAATATAGTAAAAATGTACTTTGTTATTTGTGATGTTTTAATTTATAACATTTTATTTTATGATTCTCGAAATAATAATGAAAATATAAGAGTATTATATATATGTACATTGATTTATTTGTAAACATTGAAACTATGGAAAATAAAAAATATACATTATTTGAAATCCTTTATTTATTTACTTTATGATTAAATACACTTGATATCAAAACAATGTAGGAAGTACATTTTATGGCTTACGATAAAAATACAATCACCTACCTGTAATAAAGAAATGAGCATTAGCATATTTGTTTTTCAATTATTAATTCAATCAAATTAATCATTATAGAAACTTCAGAATATCAATCAGTCACGTAGATTCAGACTGGGGCGATAATAACGTCATCATTATGAAATAGGCAATGTAATGTGTGGCGACTGTAAATTCACCAGCACCGTATGGGCGAGAGGTTCTCTCAGGTAACGAGCGTCTACGAGTCTCTGCTGTTGCCGGTTGTAGTCACAAATTTCATGAACTAAATTAGAGTATTAAATGTTCTATTTTATTTATAAGGGAAACGGCAAATAATTTATAAGACGGAAGAAGAAGAAGGAAATAGGATAATTAGCAGTAAAATTGACTTCATGGAACATTTTAATTCGAAACAGCGTATAATTTCTAATATCTAAAATAAAGAGTTAAGGCAACGCCTAACTTATTTAACAGAATTCTTTTCGCTGGTCAATTTACGATGGCCACAGTTTTTTACGGATTTTTTGGATGAATGAATGTCTTGTGATCGCAGTGCAAAACTCGGTAATGGAGAAGATTCAGTAAGATTATTTGGAAATGGAAAATGAATAGAAAAGTTTGTTACTTGAATTTAGACAAAAAATCTCTGAATTGTAGTGAATTGTCGCATCAAACCAATAATGATGTCTCATTTACCTGTTAATATGTTGTAACATTTTTGTGGTCCTTGAATTTCTTCACAATTCCCTGAAAATTAAAATTAAACAATGAAAACATATTTATTCATTCAGACATATTCATTGTCCCTTGTGATTACTTTTGTTCAGAATAGACCAATCAATCATACAGTTTCAGACTGGGGCGGTAAAAAAAATCATCATTAAAATATCAACCTTTCACTTTCTACTGATATATGAGGGGAGTATTGTGATCGCGAAAATACCATTTTTGGACGTTTTATGATATCTACAGAACGAAAATCCACGTCACTCATTTCCGTCGTTGTAGTAGGTAATGCTGCTGTAATTTTGAAAATCGGTGTATGGGCGGAGGACTAATTAGCAAAAACAAAAAAATTCAAATATTCCTAAACTCCGTTTTTAATGGTTTTAGGGGTTCCTGATCGTTTTTTACTTTTTTTGGTAGGGTTAAAATTGGGATGAGGGGTTGTAGAACTGAAAAATTTATTGATTCATAATAGGCTGTCCATTGACTTTTGAGACACACTTTTTGCAAGCTAGCGGGCGACGATTTGGTTGCAAGGTAATATCAGAGTATAACTTCACGCTATGGGAAAATAAGCTGGTATCACTGTAACGTGTGGAGAGTACAGAGACTTCATTTTTTTTCAAGTAAATCAAGGAAGTAAATGAATGCTTTGGACTTCATTTTTTTTCAAGTAAATCAAGGAAGTAAATGAATGCTTTGTGAACGAATTTAGATAAAAAAGTCTCTTACATGTGAATTGTCGGGTCAACCCAATAATGCTTTCATTTAATTGTAGACAGGACGTAAGGCCTTTCCAGTCCTTGAATTCCACCACATTTCCTGTAAATAAGTAAAACAGAATTTCAATGAAAACGTATTCATTCATTCATATACGTTCTGAATTATTTCTCTTGCTAGTATTTGTTCAGAAAAGACCAATCAGTCATACAGTTTCAGACTGGGGCGGTAAACAAATCATCATTAAAATATTAAACCATTTTGTAGTACAAACCATTGGATTTGCTGAAAAACCGAACAAACATGATATGATACTGAAAATTACACAACTGTATGAATAAAACTATACGTCTTAAGAGAAACTTTAAAATTTAGAACTAAGTTAACGAATCGTTTGTGTAGATGACTTTAGATAAACAAATCCCTTACTTGAAGTAAATTGTCGGATGAATCCAGTAATACGTTCATTTCCCTTTTGATAGGATGTAACGCCCTTCCAGTCATTGAATTTCATCACATTTCCTGGAAATAAGTAAAACAGAATTAATTGACACTTATTCCATCAAACAATATGTTCTGAATTATTTCTCTTGCTAATATTTGTTCAGAAAAGACCAATCAGTCATAAAGTTTCAGACTGGGGCGGTAAATAAATCATCATTAAAATTACAATGCCTTTTTTAGGTCCAAAGTGATAGGTTTTCGTGATTAAATTGAGTTTGATTACATCCGAGAAAATTATTCATTTTCCCCAGTAAAAAGTGGGAGAACAGATAAAGGACATAAATGACAAGGACCATGTGTTGCCTACTTGCGCATGTTATTCATTTTTCTTTCATGGCAAATCTTCCACATTGCACTAGCAGAATTTCCCAACTAAGGTAAACCTTCACTGTTTTGCTTACTGAATAAAATTAAAATTATTTTTAAACGCCATCAACAGGGCTGTCTCAAAAAATCTGCAAAGCTATGATTAAAAATTCACTGGCTTGCTTACCAAATAAAGTATATTATTCAAATGCAGACAATTTTATTGCACAAATAAGGCTGGCCAGGCATTATTATTATCTGACTTTCTAAGTTCCTCTCGCATAATTGCGGTAGCAACCAGTGTTGACGGGCTGTGCAAAGTCAACACCCTGACTATTATTCATCGGAATTTAGGAAGGATCGCACAATATTACAGGTCTTCAGGATTACAGACTTTTGGAATACTTTGTGTATCTTTTTGTCCAGGCCCAACTGTTTGGAGGTGTTGTGTAAACGTGTTTGCTGTAAGGCCCGACACCGACATAATGAGGGGGACAATAGTGACTTTGTTTTGTTTTCAAAGTTGATTTATTTCCATGTCAAGATTCGCGTATTTAGATATCTTCCCAGCGTAGGTGTTTTGGATATTCACATCCATCGTTGGGAATGGCAATATCTATCAAACAGGTGATTTTGTCGGCCGTTGACGAAAACTATATCTGGTTTATTGGCTGGGATAGTCTTGTATGTATTTCAACGTCCCAGTATAGTTCGTACCGATCGTTTTCGAGTACTGATTTCGGAGTGTAATTGTAGTATGGATCTGTATTTTCTATCAGTTTGTTTACTGTGGCTACTGCTTGGTGTATGACCTTGGTCGCAGAGTTATGTCTGGCTGTGTATTCGGTACCGGCAAGAGCTTTGCATCCGCTTGTTATGTGATCTATTGTTTCTTTTTGTTGGTGACTAATAGTTATTATTATTATTATTATTAACGGTACCCCCAATACAAAAATGATCCCATGAATGACAAAACCCCGAAATGTTGGGTTACAAAAAATATGGGAATAAAACTCTTTTAAATCACTGTTTTTTAAACAAATATACTACTTACTCAGGTGAAATGTTCCAAAAGAATAAATTCCAGAGGCTCCCAAGCTGCTTTGTTGATCGAACAATTTTTCTGTCATAGGTAAATGTCATCATCTGTAATACAAGTAAAAACGAGTCATCAAAATGAAATCATTCAAAAATGATGATTTTTATGATGGTACTTTCAGAACGCTGTGGGATAGATTGTCTGCAATTGGCAATTAAGACCCGAAAGATGAGTATCATCATATTAATGAAAAGTATGAAGCCTGTTTAACAAGCTTATAAATAATTTGCATCAATATATTCTTAAATATCAAAACTTTTGTCTTTTTCAGAACCAAGGGGTACGTTTTAGGTTTTGTATGTATTGGGGCTGCCTGAAACAATACTTACCTAAATACATAAAATATTCCAATATTCTCGTATATACCACAAATAAATGCAGTAGTGACACCTCTGTAAGCTGCTGGTCTAGATGGTTTCTGGTGCGGGAGAAGGCATGCTTTACAGTCGCTCAACCATTTTTATTTCGGAAATAAAATTTGGAACCTGCCTCATAGGATTAACCTTTTTTTCTTAGCCATTAGGCCAAATTGTGATCTGTAATAGAAATAAGAAATGCATGAAATGGAAGTATGAGAAATTATTGTAATTATTCTTAAGATGGTACTTTCAGAACGCTGTGGGATAGATTGTCTGCAATTGGCAATTAAGACCCGAAAGATGAGTATCATCATGTTAATGAAAAATATGAAGCCTATTTAACAAGCATTATAAATAATTTGTATAAATTATATTCTTAAATATAATAACTTTTGTCTGTCTCAGAACTAAGGGGTACATTTTAGGTTTTGTATGTATTGGGGCTGCCTGAAACATAATACTTACCTAAATACATAAAATATTCCAATATTCTTGTATATATGTACCACAAATAAATGCAGTACACACCTCTGTAAGCTGCTGATCTGGACGGTTTCTGGTGCGGGAGAAGGTATGCTTTACAGTCGCTCAACCATTTTTATTTCGGAAATCAAATTTGGAACCTGCCTCATATGATTAACCTTTTTTCTTAGCCACTAGGCCAAATTGTGATCTGTAATAGAAATAAAAAAAGCATGAAATGGGCGTATGAGAAATTGTTGTAATTATTCTTAAGATGGTACTTTCAGAACGCTGGGATAAATGTCTGCAATTGGCAATTAAGACCCGAAAGATGAATATCATCATATTAAAAAATGGATAGTGTCAAGTCTGTTTAAGCATTATAAACAATTTGCAGTAATTATATTTATGTGTCATTAATTTTTGTTTTCCTAGATCCCTTCCAAAGTACCAAGGGTAGATTTTAGGTTTTGTGTGTACGAGTCCACCTAAAGCATAATACTTACTTAAATACATAAACTATTGAAATATTCGTTGGATTAACCCCTTTTCTCAGAGTACTAGGCCAAGTTGTAATCTGTAATAGAAATAAAAAAAAAAAACACATGAAAAGGAAGTATGAGAAATTGCTGCTATTATTTTTATGATGGTGCTTTCAGAACGCTGGGATAAATGTCTGCAATTGAGGTTTTGAATAAAGAAAAAAATATATTTTTTTTGTGATAAATCGAAAGATCATATATAAGTTTTATAACAAAACCGTTTTTGTTTTCTTTTTTTTCGCAATAATTCAAAAGTTATATCAAAATAAAAATGGGTTTTTGAATCGAGTACCGAAAACACGCCGACGGCTCCCGAACCCGTGTGACGTAATGATGGCGGTTAAGATGCTCCTTTGACCAACGACATCCTACATCGATACTAGATTCTAGATTCCCAGCCAAACGTGAAAATACTTGCTAGTAACTAGTGTATATTTGTTGCGATATAGCCGATGAATGAAGTTTGCAGCTCAGGACGACCTCTACGATCGAAATAAATATCTTTTTGAATGTTTGAAATCAGATTACAGATTCCAGTAAGTAAGTAAGTACCTAATGAAATATGTCTTATTGAAACTATCTGGTGCGTGTTCGGCTGGCCTAGTGGTTAGAGTATTGGCTAATGGATCCGTTGGTCTGGGTTCAAAGCTCAGCCTGTCCAATTTTTTTTTATTTTTTTTTATCAAATAATTCATTCATGTGCTTTTTTGCACTTGTTATGTACATTTTTTTCTACGATCAACATAAATATGTTTTTGAAACAAATTCTATCAGACATATTACTTGCACTGCATAGTGCAAAAACTAAGTACAGGACGCGGTGGACAATTCAAAAAATCAGTTCAATTGGTGTTTGTCCGTCAATATCAACCGCCAATATTTTTTTAAATGTAATAGTTGGTTAATAAAACAAAATCCGTTCATTTTTTAAGTTTTTAATATAAACATAAAATAAAACTCGTAATCACAACAGTCTTCTGTTTATCACTTGGTATTTTTATTTATTTAACTTTGAGCAACGAAGCTTAATAATTAAATTTTCATAAAAATTTAACAAACACAAATATATAAACGCAATGCAAACAAACAAAACTTATTCTTCTATGAGTTTCAATGTTATAATTATCTTTAGTGTACGTAGATGCTTTTCTGTTGAAATATTTGTTAGTAATTTCATCTTATATGAAATGAATCCAATTTTTTTTAATAAATTATTAATATGTACATCCCAACGTAAGTGTGAGTCTAAATATATTCCTAGATACTTTATACTTTTTTCTATGTTCGGGACTAAAAAATATAGTTTTATTTTTGTTTACTTGAAGTGCTAGCTCTTATGTAAAATAATTATACTTATAGTTTATTTATCGTATAAGTATTTATTATCAATAATAATATTAAATAATAAAATAATTATTTTAAGTTTTGGTCAAGAAGATAATTATAACATTGAAACTCATAGAAAAATAAGTTTTGTTTGTTTGCATTGCATTTTTATATTTTTATTTGTTAAATTTTTATGAAAATTTAATTATTAAGCTTCATTGCTCAAAGTTAAATAAATAAAGATACCAAGTGATAAACAGAAGACTGTTGTGATTACGAGTTTGACTTACTTTATGTTTATATTAAAAACTTAAAAAATTGGTTGATATTGACGGACAAACACCATTTGAACTGATTTTTTGAATTGTCCACCGCGTCCTGTACTTAGTTTTTGCACTATGCAGTGCAAGTAATATGTCTGATAGAATTTGTTTCAAAAACATATTTATGTTGATCGTAGAAAAAAATGTACATAACAAGTGCAAAAAAGCACATGAATGAATTATTTGATAAAAAAAATAAAAACAAATTGGACAGGCTGAGCTTTGAACCCAGACCAACGGATCCATTAGCCAACACTCTAACCACTAGGCCAGCCGAACATGCACCAGATAGTTTCAATAAGACATATTTGATTAGGTACTTATTTACTGGAATCTGTAATCTGATTTCAAACATTCAAAAAGATATATATTTCGGTCGTAGAGGTCGTCCTGAGCTGCAAACTTCATTCATCGGTTATATTGCAACAAATATACACTAGTTACTAGCAAGTATTTTCACGTTTGGCTGGGAATCTAGAATCTAGTATCGATGTAGGATGTCGTTGGTCAAAGGAGCATCTTAACCGCCATCATTACGTCACACGGGTTCGGCAGCCGTCGGCGTGTTTTCGGTACTCGATTCAAAAATCCATTTTTATTTTGATATAACTTTTGAATTATTGCGAAAAAAAAGAAAACAAAAACAGTTTTATTATAAAACTTATATATGATCTCTCGATTTATGACAAAAAAAAAAATTGATTCAAAACCTTAATTGGCAATTAAGACCCGAAAGATGAATATCATCATATAAAAATAGTTATTGTAATTTTTATTATTTTCGCGGATCGTGGCATCGTGTTTATTAAAATATGTAATTGAATTTTAAAGTTTATCATAGAACTACTTACTTGAACGCATGGAATATTTCCGGAATCACTGGCTGTCTAGTCGAAGAATAGTTTTTCTAATCCAGGCAGTTGCAGTCTGTAGAACAAAAAAATATAATTATGTAGGAGGCAGATTTTAAAAACCGATTGCAATTACTTTAATGATGAGGTTATCAGAACGCTGGGATTAGAGTCTGCAATTGGCAATTAAGACCCGAAAGATGAATATCATCATGCAATCTGTATTTTTTTTTACAAATTCTAATACAAATCTTCGAATACTCTGTACAATATTTGTTCAAAACGCAGAGTAACAACTGAACATAGAGGTAGTAAACAAACTAAAACTATTATCTTAAGTATATAAACAAATTTTTGACACTTCAGCTTCCAAACATTGATCAGCTGCAACCTTGCAGTGACAGTTCAAATTGTAAACAGTGCTGTGTAACTGTGTAAAATATAATAAATACTTTTATATTATTCATACTCATTTCAGAAAATGGATGTACATTCGATAATTTTAGAAAGAAAAAAGATTCATGACGATATATTTACTTACCAGAGCGTCTCAATCATGAATACTGCTTCAGGCAAGTTCCATTCTGAAATCCAATAAAGACATTGGTTATGATGACATTCACTTTCAAATTCTTACTAGAAAATGTTATATTTCTTCAGATACAAGATGTGTCCTAATCATGGTTAATCGTTAGGTGTCCTAAGATTTATTCATCATTGAAATAAAAGTACAAAATATTCAGACGGAAAATAATGAACTAGGAAAATTTGCAACTGTTTTTACACGACTGTGCGGTTGCTAGCGGTGGAACAATTTGATAATGGTCTATGTAATAAAATGAGGTTTACTAATGGAGTCTTGCGTAAAGAAAACATTTTTTTTATTTCTTTGTCTTGTTTTTACGTTTGAGTTGGTAATAATTTCCTATCATTCTCATAAGGATAACACTGGAAAGGTCATGGGGAGATCACTTTTTGACATTTGACCTCAATTTTAAAACTTGCCTAGCTAGAACCTTCATTGAAAATAAGAGTTTTGTTGTAATAACTTCCAGTTAAGCATTTTGTAGCTAATTGAGAAGAAAGAAGAATGCAAATTAGCAGAACTGATACCCTGGGGCACCCCATAAATCTTAATATTAAAGTTTGTATTTATAATTTATTGTTTTATTAGTGCTCATACTATAATTATTAATCTTACCTTCTCCGCATAGTACGACTCCCACGATTTTCAGGTGACGTAGTATAAAACTGAAAGACCAATAAATAATTAGTAACGACTCCAAAACATTCTTTCTGGATAAATATATTCAGTTTTGTTCAGATGGCCGTTCTATTTGTCAATCAAAGAAATCAGAACAGGTCTGTGAAAGAACAATCATCATGTGAATAACATGTACAAAGTAAAATGGTATGGATTAAAATCCAGAAAGTGCAGTGAATATGTGAAAAATATTACACAAGTTTTGTTTAAAAAAGTAGCCCTACCTAATGTGGGATAGTAGAAGCTCCACTTTGCTGCAATCATCTCACGACGACGCGCCCGGTTTTCAGCTGACGAAATATAAAACTGAAAGAACAATATATAATTAATTAAGGATTTAAAAGTTCGTCTGTGAATAAATATAATACGTTTTTCTTCAGATGGCCGTTCTATATGTCAATCAAAGAAATCAGAACAGGTCTGTGAAAGAACAATCATCATATGAATAACATACAAATAAAGTAAAATGGTTTGAATTTAGTCAGAAAGTGCAATTAGTAAGTAACTATACAGGATGGGCCAATAGTGCGTGGACGGAGGATTGCGGGCTTACTAAAAAATATTTAAAAAAACTGTCACTTGATCATGGTAGGGACCCTTAAGGGCTATAACGCAAACATATTTTCACTTGAATTTTGACGTTTATACATGGTGATTCATATCAAACTTGCATTTTTTTGAATGGAACCCCCTATATATTATTGCATATTTGGATTCCTTGGTCGATTCTAATGTGACTTTATGTATCACACATGGAGCTTTAAACGAACCGTTTAGGCGCAAATCACCATTTTTTGTATAAGTAGGTACCAGAAAAAAATTGAATATCGCAGCGATTAGAAAACTCAGAAGGCCTTGACTTTGCGGTACGACTAAGCATGGAATGCGGACTTGAGGACAAATGGCTAAATTTGAATTCTTTTTTTACTTGGAGAAATCAGAGGATAAATTAGGGAAACTTCAATCAAAGATAACTTGATTTTTTCAAATGGGAATGCCTATTTTGGTTTAAAGAATCAAATGTAAAATTTGATTACCTTTCTAACGATATAGCATTCTCGATATAAAATTTTTTTGGTTTCCATTTCATTTCAAATTTTCAGTCAAATCGGTGTTTTTCAACTTTCCTGCGTGCAAGCAACCTAGCAGGCCATGAAAAAAAAAAAACAAAAACTCGTTAATATTGAAGAAACTAACTAACCTAGTAGAAAGATGCAAACTAACTAGAGCAATGAGGTAAGATTATGAAAATTCCTTACAACATATTAGCTCTAACCAGAAACAACAGCGGTAACAAGAACGCTCATTTTTCACAGCCTACTAGCTATTAGCCAATTTCCAAAGTCAGTAAAAGAATATTTAATCAAAGGAAAACTACTAGTGATTGTTGCTGGCAGTAGAATATCTATGTCTTCCGAATAAATTTTCACACTTCATGCTATAAAAAAGTAGCCACTTCCGTAAGTCAAAAGTAATGATACCTCTGACTGGAACCCTTTAAATTCTTCTGAAGGTACTTCTGCTTATTAGCAAAGTCGCGGAAAATGAATCTTGAATTGCAGTCTGTTTGAATTGTAAACCAAATTTAGTTTGAAGCAAACAACATTAAATAATCACAATTACAACATAGCGTAATTAAAAAATTCTAGCAATTATTTCAATAGAAGTTCAGAATACTCCAGTTGAAGATATCTTCACTTTTGACTTAAATAAATGGAAATGACTAATTTTTTTATCCCATTAAATGTGAAATTTCATTCTAAACATGTTAGACTGTAAGCAAAAATCGCTGGTAGTGTTCCTTTTGTTTCAAAATTTTTAATGGTTTTGAAAAGTTGTCAAGCTCTAGTAGACCTCAATAGCTAGTAGGCTGTGAAAAACAAACACTTCTGTCATACTCCAGCTACTCATTGACATTAGATATCTTGTCGCTGTTGTATCCGGTTAGAGCTAATATGTTCTAGGGAATTTTCATAATCTTGCCTCGTTGCTCTAGTTAGTTTGCATCTTTCTACTAAGTTAGTTGGTTTCTTCCATACTAACGAGCTTTTGTTTATTTTTCATGGCCTGCTAGGTTGCTTGCACGCAGGAAAATTGAAAAATGCCGATTTGATTGAAAATTTGAAATAGAATGAAAACCTAAAAAGATTGATATCAAGAATGTTATATCGTTAGAAAGGTAATCAAATTTTACATTTGATTCTTTAAACCAAAATAGGCATTCCCATTTGAAAAAATCAAGTTATCTGTGATTGAAGTTTCCTTAATTAACCTACTGATTTCTCCACGTACAAAAAGAATTCAAATTTAGCCATTTGTCCTCAAGTGACACATTTCATGTTTAGTCGTACCGCAAAGTCACGGCCTTCTAAATTTTATAATCGCTGCGATATTCAATTTTTTTCTGATACCTACTTATACCAAAAATGGTGATTTGCGCCTAAACGGTTCGTTTAAAGTTCCATATGTGATACATAAAGTCACACTAGAATCGACCAGGAAATCCAAATATGCAATAATATATAGGGGGTTCCATTCAAAAAAATGTAAGTTTGATATGAATCACCCTGTATAAACGTCAAAATTTAAGTGAAATTATTTTTACATTATAGTCCTCAAGGATCCCTACCATGATCAAGTGACAGATTTTTGAAATATCTTTTAGTAAGCCCACAATCCTCCGTCCACGCACTATTGGCCCACCCTGTATATCCATACAACAAAATTTAGTCTTACCTAATGTATGCATGTTGAAGCCACGTTGTACTGCAGTCATTTGTAAAACCTGAAAAAATAAAATCCTCATTACCAAAGTGAAATGTTTAAGACTGCATCTTGAATTACTAGAACTATATCAGATGGCCGTTCTATATGTCAATCAATGAAAAATCAGAACAGGTCTGTGAAAGAACAATCATCATCGAACAACAAGAAAAAAAAACGAAGGTAATTTAGATTATTTAATGCATCTTTTATTGATGCGTGAAAACAGTAAGCAAAATTATAAAAAAAGCTTACTAACCATTCTACAAACTTCATCAGGTAAACATCCCTTTGAGCACCGCCAACACTGTAACAAGAAAAATGAAGGTGAATAATGGTGAAACGAAAAAACGTAGTAGTTTCTGAAAACTAAATTTGTCAGACCTGTTGAGCTTAAGTATGTTCCTTCATGGTTGTTAAGGATACAGAAAAATGTCATCATTTAATAACATATTGTTCAACGAGCCTTATTGACGATAATAACTCACGCAGTTGAAGTTTGTAGCACGAGCTGTGGGCGAGTGTTAAAAATCAATACAAGTGAGTTATTACCATTACCTCGAGTTGAATACTATACCGTGTCTGCGATGGTAGCATAAATGGTGAGATTTGAATACATAATTTCAACCTATTGACAACTTAACCACACTTTTGTCACTAAAACAAATATTGTACGTACAAGTGCGAATTAGCATTTGGAGTTTCATAGCCACCTTTGCAGCATTATAGCGTGTATTTAATCATATGCATTTCCAAGTGATCAGTATTGGTATCTAGTAGGTGTTGTAACTCACTCAATTTTCATAACTCACATTCTGGTGTGATTTATGTAAAATCATTAACGCCGCTTGTTTATAGGTAGGATTACCTATAATTTTTACATAGTAAAATACGAGCAAACCATATGCAATTAAAATTTAATTCCTACTGGATGAGGACAGATGATTTTGTATAGTATCACGACAAAAATATCGATGCTTCTAGTATTATAAAAATGATTCGTATGCGTTTCATAAAGGGAACAAAAAAATTATTTGTGTTCAAAAAATAATTATTAAAATTTGATCTTTACCTGCATACGTATATTCTGCACTGCATTTCCCTGAGCAGGATGAGCAATATGTATATCTGAAACAAATAAAGGAAAAATTTTAATACATTATTTTTTGAGGTAGATGTAAACATTAATAGAATGATGTGATGTCAGAAAAAATTGTTTCTAATCATGGATTCTCGTTAGGTGTCCTAAGATTTATTCATCATTGGAATGAAGGATTTTCTAATATCTCATGTTATAATGTTAAAGTTTTTCTGAATTTAAATATAGTGCCGCAATGCTAATATAGACGATAAATTGTAGTGTATGTAAATAATGGAATTTTATGCGCCATATCGTGATATAAATAGAATCAGAGACAGGATGAAGAAAATTCACATGTCATCTTGATATAGACAAAACAAAATAAAAAAAAATAGATATTTTTTTTTAAGCAAGCACGATGATTTATAATGATACACAAATGAAAATTAAAGCTTATAAACACAAAATAGAGATAACATAAAGAGATTATTACTCACTGTTGCAGTCTTGACAAGGTGAATACACACTTCAACCCTGTAACAACAAAACAATACTTGAAATATGGTAAAACAAAGTCGATAGTTTAATAAAAAATAAATGGATCTCAGACCTGTTGAGCTTAAGTATATTCCTTCACGGTACTTAAAGATACATTAAAAAGATCATCATTTAATTTTAATTTCTACCAAATAAGTAATTTTTATATTTTGACTATCTAGGTTCGCTTAATTACCACAAGATTATGATGCTTGGTAAATTACAGAATTTTTTTGTCGATACAACTATTATTAACAAATGAATTACACGAATTGAAAAATAAATAATGAATAAAAATATAATTAATGAAGACATGATTTTTACCTGAATTTATAATTGCATTATATCAACCTCTCCAAGATCTGAAACAATAAAGATAACTTTAAAGATACTTTTTGAGATAGACGTAAAGATTCATAGAATAAAGAGTCAGAAAAAAAATTCCTAATCATGGGTATTCGTTAGGTGTCCTAAGATTTATTCATCATTGAAATCAAGCATTTTAAAAAATAAGGTTTTTGATATGGTAATTTACCTGTATAAAAGATGCTGCTGTAATATTGATAATTGTTTTTTCAAAATCTGGAACAAAGTGAAACAGAGATTAGTAGGTATTCAGAGAATTAAATATTGTGTGATTTGATTTATCATTTCAGTTATTAATTTGTTACAATCATGGTTGATCGTTAGGTGTCCTAAGTTATTCATCATTTCAAATAAATTTGTTTGCAAATCATTTTTCAGTGAAATATTGGATATGGAAACAAAATGTTCTCAATCAGTTAACAATGCTCAGGATAGTTCCTTGAAAGTGACACCAACAACATAATAGAATGCTGAAAAGTATTTTTTTTTTGAATTACCTTTCATTCGGCTAATGCACTCCCGAAGGTCGTTGGCTATCTGAAATGATCATCTTATAAAAAGTTATGGTAGCCTAATACTTCACATAAAAAGCAGACTTCAAATAAATAATTTACATTGCAGTACTGTTTGATTAATCTAGAAATAATAACAAAGTTATAACATTTCATGCATGAAGTTCTACAAACCAAAATAAAGAAATTACCTTTGTGTTAAGCTCCTTACATAAATCTGCGAAACAAAACACAAAATATCTTCTCCCTAAGTCAATTTTATTTCATTCAAGATAAATGAAAAACTGCCAGTTTATTAACAAAAATTGATATTTATTATAAACAAGATTGCTTATAACTAAATAGTAAAATATAAAAATTGCATAAAAGTCTAAACGTTGATTTTTACGAGAATTATCGCGAGTGATATCAACCCCTTCATAATCGTTCAAATAGTTTCAAATAAATAAGTCAACAAATAAAAATATATAATTGAACATGGGCATCCCGTTACCACTTTCAATACCAGTGATACCCGCATTGATAAAAGGCACGATGGATTCAAGAATTTGTTTCAATCAATTTAAAATCTGAGCCTAGGTTGGACTTACGCAAATTTATCGGCTTTTTAAATATATCGTATAGTGAAATATACTATAGGCAGTAATCAATCATTAACACCAATTATTAAAATCGAAGTATGACTTAAGCTCAAGCAACTGATACAAAAACCAAAAGATGCCCATGCTAAATTATAATGAGTATATTAATGGATTGCCTATTTTTATTTAATATTATGAAGTCGGTGTACAAGAATAGTTGGGCAACTTATAGAAAAAATGCTCGATTTTTATCGGAAATTTGGGTTTAATAATATTAAATATCTGTACATAACCTAGGAATTCCCGTTTACAGTTTATCCAGATACTGTTGTAAATCTGGAAGACCTTCTTTCAAACCCTTCCTTTTGCGTGTTTCCTGAAATAGAACGAAACCCACATTAGCATATATGCTGTACGAAAACACCAGTTGTCAGAAAAAAATCGGCAAACAAAACTATCTTTTCTTCTGATAAACTGAGAATTTGTTTGTCCCCCTATTCTGGCCAGAGAGAAAAAAAGCTCAAGGACCGAAACTAAAAGACATTTATTATTCCATCAACTGCGAATACTACATACATATTAATAATGTATTGTACTGTCTTGTGATGGACTGAAAGTCAATCTTGTACATCACATTCCCTCGTATCTTGCGCATGGGGACTTGATTGGAGATCAGAGTCAATTGGAAAGTTTGAGAATTCCATGTGGGATGTGGGTGTATTAACAAGTGTAGGCTCGATTATCAAATGACATTGACACATGACTGTAAATTGATACAGGTTAATGAGCTTGAGGACATGGATGTATTCCAAGTGAGCTCAAGCCGCACAGACTGCGAGTTGAATCGCGAAGCGAGAATGTGTAATTACCTGGTTCGTCATTCGCCTTGCCTTTCGCCTTGTGGTTCGTGAGCTCGCGTCGGAAGCGGTCTTTTGGGGAAGAGTCAAAGGGCCGTAGTGACGAATCGACGAGACGAACTTATCGTTTACACATTCGCCGATCAGGCAGTGACAATTCCGTCTTCAATACGTGTATTCATTGTTATTCAAAGAAAAAGAGTGGAATAACGCTGAAGTATTTCAATTTTTGGAAGTGCTATCTGGAATCCCAAGAATCTATTACACAGAAACAAGAAAAAAGTTCAATGTGACAGCTGCTACTTCTCGACGTCGCATGGAATATGAAATAGGTGATGCAAGGGAGCAAATGAAAGAAACTTTTTACGACACTCAACAATATTCTAAAAAATAGAAAGGAAGTGGATAATTGCGATCTTTATGGACAGCTACTGGCAAATAAATTGAGGACATATTCCACCTATGAACGGGATAAGATAATGCACACTAGAGCTTGTATTCGGGAAATTGACGGGTCTAGGAGGCAGATTACTATCTGCTCCGACCAACGAATTCGAATAGGTAGAAGCAGTAAACAAGGGTTTTGTTTGGACCCACTATCTGAAGCATATTATAAACATTGTGTTTATCGTTGTGTTTATCAAGCAGCTTGATGCTCCTAGCAGGCAATTAGGCAGGTAGACGATCGTACACAAAAACGCAAAAAAGCAAAGGATTATTTGGCCACGTTGCCAGATCGTCTCCGGGTAACCCTATTGTATTTTCGTTAGCTGTGACAACTGACAATATATATTTTGCAGTCATTGCAGTAATAGTAAAGTTGAAAAAAGCGTGTGAGAAAAATCACAAAATAGACTTTTGCTCCAAAGGAAGATACTGATCAATGTGTTTGTTATTATATAGGGTGATACTTCTTTGTCAACTGTACATAGAAGTCGTTAAAATAAACAACTTTTTCAAATAACTTTTTTCCAAAAACTGAAAAATAAGCGAGTTACAGAATCGAAAAACGTAAGTCTTGATCGTGTAATGTGTATCAAGACGTACCTAGTCTGTTTGTATTTAATTTTTTGCTAGGATTTTTGTCGATTAGGCATTGTACCTTGTACGAGTACCTACCTCTCAGATAGTGCAGTAGTCATTTTTTGTTTATCGTTGTTAATTTTAAATTGTTAAATCCTAAAAGAGGCACATAATTATGAAACAATTTTTAGGATTTAAAAATTTAAAATCAACAACGATATACAAAAAAATTACTAATGCACTTTCTGACAACTACCTAGATATGCAGATAGATAGATAATGTATTTATTCCAGTAGGTACAGGTACTGGAAAAGTCAAGACCATACAAACACGTGACAAAAATTATTCTAAACATGAGTCAAGCAACTTTCTACAAAATACGTTAAATTAAATCAAATAAATACAAGATAATACATAATATAGCTATGATTAAAGCTATGAGTACAAAAATTCAATTATGGAATAGTAAGCATTTGTGGCCAATAGGTTGAATACCAATTTTTTAATTTGACTATCATGGACATTACGAATACTAAGATTCTAGTTTGTTATATACCTTTAGCCCCAGGTAATCAGGACTTTTTCTCTATATTTCTTAAACGTCTCTTTTGCAGCCTGAGTACTCTTTCCATAGGTACGATGTCTAATCGATCTGACAAAAATCCGGGTAAAAACTAAACACAAACAGAATAGGTAGGTACGTCTTGATAAACAATCAAGGCTTGTTTTTTTTTGTTATTTTGTATCTCGCTTTTTCAGTTTTCGGAAAAAAGTTATTTGAACAAGTTGTTTATTTTAATGACTTCTATACACAGCTCAAAAAAAGTATTAACTTAGGCCTCACCAGGTAAAAGATATTAAAAAAACGGTAATTATTCCGAGCAACCACAGAAGGTGCCCTATGAACAATTTAAGAATAATTATTGGGGCGGTGCGGTGGTTAAGTAATATGTCGTATGTCGTATAAATGGTAAAGTTTCATTTTAGCGGAGACGGAAATGGGGGTCGAGAATCAAGTCAAATGACTCACGGTTTGACGTCCTTAGTCGAACGAAACCACTTCCAGACCGACGAAACGTTTTGGTGAAAAACTATGGCCTTTTGAAGTTTCATTCCCTAACCTAACTTAACTAAACCGGTTGAGCTGTAGAAATCAAAATGGATGGATATCGGCTCGGCTTGACGTCGTCTGAGTCGAACGTGCCCACTCCCAGATTGAGGAAACTTTCCGGTGCAAATATACGTGAATTTGAAATGTGGAAATTGCAATACCTTGCCCAACATTTTCATGGGATCGTTTCCTCAGACTGTACGTAATCTAATTCTACCCAGGGCGTCAAGCCAAGCCATCGAGTTTGAATAGGTTAGAAGAAGTAAAACGATTTTGTTTGTCCGCACAATCTTAAAAGTAGTAATTCAGCCTTAATGGCAGCTTGATGATAGTGAAAGGTGGCACACTGGCTGCTGATGAACCCGTATACCCTGGACGTGCTAGCAGGTAAAGGACCCTAAAAATAAGGCGATGAATAGGGGAAGAATATAAATAGCAACTTTGTTTAGGTTGATCGTTGCGGGTCCATTGTTATAGTTTAGACTAAAATTTGGGTTTTAACGGTACATCATGTGTTAAAAGATTATTTTAAACAATTCCACAAAATTTAATTCCCGCGGATTTCTGTAAAAAATAACATCGTGTTTGTGAACACAGTAAAATATAACAACTGGGTCTTGCCAATATACACATACCTGTTACAGCATGGGCTGAGCCGAGCCGATTAATAATTGACTAAACCCCAGTTAAACCATTTTAACCTCAACAATCCAACCCCTGAGGTTAAGTTAGGTTAGTTACTGAAACTTAAAAATACCAAAGTAGTTTTTCACTGGCCCGGGAGTGGCGTCCACACACAAACCAATCTCAACCCTATTTCTGTTTCCGCTAAATTATGTAAGTCAAGCCAACACTTCTGAAAAAACGTGACAACGTCGCATCAACGGAAACCCCAATTCCTAGATACCCCAACCAAAGCCCCAACCACGACCTTTTCCTTTTTTCACCCTTTGTTTACCAGACGACAGGTAGCGGACTCGCTGAGTTCTATTGTTTGTTATGGCTGAAGCGTGCAAACCTATCATCGGTAAGAAATGCCATTGACGTCTCAAAAGGGGTGTAGTTCATGGAGCGAGAGAATATTATATTCATGTATTTGCATTTTATTTATGTTTCTATTCCAACTAATTCTCATGAACATGAACATTTTAGTTAACCGCGATTCATAAAACTGAGATTTGATATTTGATTAAATATTAAATATTTGATTGAATAAGAAACGTTTGAAGTTAATGTCACTTTAAATTTGTTTTTCCAGTTTTACGTAAAATGAATTATTAAAAAAATATTTATTTTGCGCTGTAAACAATTTATGCTAAATATGCTAAATTTTTAAAAATTGTAGAATTTAAATAAATTTGTTTTATACGTTTCTTGTCTTCAAACATTATTGTTTATTTGTGTACCAGACGGTTACCTGTTGCAGGTTCCCTTCTTCAAAATGTTTCGATCTCTAATGATAGTCTCGAAGTTGGGAAGATTGCGATACATAATGCTCATAAGTACCCGTTCCCCTATATTAAAGTTAATTTGTCTCTGTTTTTAAGGCCATAATAGGTAATGCAGCAAATTTATTACTACACTGCCTGTTGCTCCAATGTGAGAGTCATACATTCCGAAGGTGAGATGCCTGGCAAAGGTGATAAAACCTCTCTTTTATATATTTACAGGGCCAAATTCTTTCAAATACCAAATCATAATCACTAAGTAGATGAGTTCTTCAAGTTGTATTTTTTATAGGTCTGTTGTATTTAAGTTTATTTTCAACATTATCTGGTAATAGAAATATGTATATTGAAATATACTGAAAAAGTTCAGTTTAAGTTTTCATTTAATGCACTCCAATGTAAGTACTTAGTAGTTTCGTAGTTCCCTTTCTTCCATCATCAGAATACATCAAATGAATGGAGATGAAATAAACACCTTGTAACGTTACTATAGAACAACGAGAACATACTGCCTTGTTGGGAAATATTCAAACAATTAGTGGATCCGTATGGTACATAAATAGTCCAATAAATTTGGACTGGCTGCGATTGGTCGTAAATCCTATGCCACGAGTATTTAAGATCTGGCATCTTTCATTGTTTCCTATCACTCTGTAATAGTTTCTCTTTTCTATATCCTCAGCGTCATCGTCATTATCTTATAGTCACACCGTTATATGCTTATCCCTTCAACGTATCTTGTTACTATTATTATTACATACAACAAAGAAGAAAAATGTGCAGCCCGGGCTACTGCCCGCCGAGCTGCTCTTCCATCACACCCCGACCATCACTCCCTCATACATAATGTAACGTACGCCTATGTCTGCATAATAAAAGCTCTTTAAATCCAGCGGATTTCTGTCAATTTCTGTAAACAATAACATCGTCTTTGTAAACAAGTGGTAAATAATAACAACTGGATCTTGGGCACACTCACATGCCTGTTAGCGCATTGGCTTTGCTTCTTCTAGCCTATTCGAATTCGTTGGCTCCGACAGTCAGGCAGCCATCAAAGCACTGAGTGCTTGGAAAATAACGTCGGGACTGGTCCTGGAGTGCAGGAGGGCTCTTGACGACATCTCAGCTAAACACAAGGTATCACTGATGTGGGTACCTGGGCACGCTGGGGTAAAGGGTAACAAAATGGCGGATCATCTGGCTAGGATGGAATCCGGCAACAGTTTAGTGTGCCCGGAACCAGCCTTAGGACTATCTGCAAACTTGATTAGGAAAACAACTGGAGAGTGGATCCAGAATCAACACTCTCTGAGATGGAACAACATCTCTGGTCATCTCCGTCAAGCTCGGGAACTATTAGCAGGGCCTGCAGAGAGAATAGGACGTTTTTGTCTCTCTCTGGATAGGAGTCACTTGTTCGTGACGAGGGTGGTCAACGACCCAACGTGCACGTGGTGTGGTGAAGAGGAAGAATCCTCGGCACACATCTTGTGTCGCTGTGAAACCCTGGGTTATCACAGGCAGACTATGCTGGGCTCAAGAACCTTGGAACCAATAGAGATAAAACGGATAGGACCTAAGAATGTACTTGCCTTTGCCAAAAGGGCAGGTCTTGCGAACTACCGCGGATAGAGGGCAAAAGGGCCCATCGTGTGGCTAATGCACCAGCCACATTCCGTGCTGGATAGCCTCTAGTCCTCATTCATTCATTCAGAGCTTGTAGATACTTGTCAATACTTAGCAAATGCAGGGTGGATGCTACTACAACTTCCAGGTCATTCACAGCAAGGCGAAGCGCGACTACGAATGTGAAAGTATGTTGTACGCTTTTCAAGTACGATGTGCGAATGCATCCGCAAGTGACGAGGCGAAACGTGAGTGCGAATGTGTAAATGCAGTGTCAAATCCCTCAAGGTTTTATAAAACATGTACAGCATGCAGATGTGGTGTGGTGTCTATCTTCATAAAGACATTGACTTCCCATGAGAACTGAGAAATCAATCTTATTCAGACAACTTGAGAATCCTCAAACTATTTTGGAGAAACATAGGATGAGAGGCTAGCTTTTCGCCATTTCTTATTTTAATAATGTTTATAGTTAGTGCTTCATGATTTAATTGAATATTAATACAAAATTACCACAACCCACAAAATTTTCCATTCAAGTAGGTACCAAAAATGAAATAAACCCCATTATATTCTATTAAGTTTAATCCAACGTTTCAAAGTGGCATAAAAATCTTGATCAAAGAATCTGATATAAAAGACAGATGAAGGCGAAACCAGTAAAAGAATGTTGCGAATGTTACCTGTACGATGTTGTATGGTCTGGATCCAAGTTCCATGGGGTTACCAGGGAAGATTTGCCAGTGATCAAAGACAGACTGGGGGAAAGCCTGACCTCCGGTGTTAGATCTGAGATCGGCGGTGAACCCGAATGATTCGTTTACTGGCAGATACGCTTTTACGATGAACATAGGAGTACCGGCCACTTGGGATTCTTCGAAGACGTGGCCACGACGACGATTCAGTACACCGTAGATACCACCTACTGCCACTTCGGGACACTGTAAGTAGATTAAAACAAGATTTTAATTCAATTCTTTGTGTATCTGCTTATATAATGCGTTTCTCCAACAGATTTGTGTCGCGAATACTCTTAAGTCTCAATTAGACGATGCTGTTATCAAGTCAATCAAGATTCAATCAAATGTCTAGAAAAGGTGCTTGATCACAAGCACAGTCACTGAACTTTCCTATTTTTAGCGCTAATAATATTGGAAATAGATAACATTAAACTCAACTTCAGTTTATTTTAACATACATTCATACATTTAAGATTTAACCACTTGAAAATCACGATAGTATATGTAAAAACTGTTTCTAATCTTCCTTTGGTAATCTAGACATAAAACAGTCTGCTACCATACACATGAAAAGACATTGCTGTTCCCACAACGAGCACACCAAATTCCAATTGAAAAACAGAAATTGGCCGGCTTATTTGTGTGGGGTAAAATTTACCTTATGTTTTATTTTTTATACAAACAGCATCTATAGGTATTAGTAATATAAAACAATTTTATTATAGCGTCACTTTGGTTTGAGCCAACAATGCTCTACTGTTACGTTAAATCACCATTACAAATTAAATTATTTAAAAAAAAGTAGGAAAGAATTTACTTGTGTAAATTCAAACGGCGCTCTCACTGTGGAATTTGTTGGTATAAAAATTTAAATTCAAAGTTTGTTTTTTAAACCGGAAGCGATATTGACAAAACCGGATTATTCCCAGACTAGTTTTTTCATGCTGATTCCGAATCTGTATTTAGTTTTTCTCTAGCACCTGTAGTTTTGGCTATCTTTTGTATTTGGACGGACAGACAGAGGCTCTGCATAAACTCTCTTCAGTAAGAGCTAAAAGTTCGCTACATTTTCTTTTCAAAAAGGGTTCTAATGTGTAAGTTAAATCGCCAAAGCTTCTATATTAGCAATGTAAAAAAAATCGCCATCATTAGCAACTAACATATTCTGGAACTTGCGTGTTAACGTAGCCGTCGGAAGCCGCGACCCGGCGGTAGCGACCCGACTGCGGCGACCATGGTCGCCACACACTGCTCTGAATGCATTCATATGGAGAAAGAGCTTTCCGACGCAAGCGACTGTGTCGCGCGGCCGGAGGGCGTGGCCAGCACGCGACTTGTGCAGCGCGGCCAGGCTGCTCGAGGAGCAGTATAGTCGCTGCGACCACCGTAAGGTATAAACGAAGTCACTTGGAACAGCAAAAAATGCTTGGCCGGCTTCTCCTTTGTGAAACGCCCCAGGGACCCTGTATATCTGCCGCGCACCGACGATAAACCGAGTGTCGGTCCTGCCGCGTTTCACAAAGGAGATGCCGCCCAAGCATTTTTTGCTGTTCCAAGTGACTTCGGGTACACTTTTTTTATACATTAACAAAGACAAGTAGGGTCACTCTGAGCTCCGCCCCCAATGTTGTTTGCTCGCTCTGCTCTCGGATCCTACGTGAGCTGGCGAATTCTGGCGCACGGTGATCTCGAGCAGTAGCCGAACGCTAACAGCTGTGGTTTACAGGTTCAGTTCGCCTAACACCACCTAACATGCGACGCGGTGCACGGGACACAATCGGTCGGATCTATCGGGGTGCCTAAATAAGTAGTTGTGTTATTTTGCATTTTTTTATGATCTATTCTGTTTACTTTTTTTCTATATTTTGTCGCAAGTACTTTTATGTTTACACCTATGGTTATTGACAACAAATTATGATCAGACTGTTACTACTTGAATCGTACATTTCAAATTACTACATCTATCTGACAAAACATGATCTATAATACTCCTTGAGCTATTTGCCACCCTAGTAGCTGCATCTGCAGTTATTGTGTTGAATGGTTTATTGAATAATAAGTTATATTCGATCTATACTATAGAATTCATTTCTATTGGCCCCCGTATAAGTGAACGTCGACCGTTGACGTCGACAATATCGCACAGTCGGATTCCTTGTAAGTCAACGAGACCGCACGAACGGAACCCCTCTGAAATCGAGGCGGCTCGCATTTGTGAGACATATCAAAGTCGGCACGGCGAGTGACCCTACTTGTCTTTGATAATGTACCGTGCTGCGACTGAGTGACGGCTGAATACAAAAATGGCATCTTTTTGCGATGCAGATGATGAGATTATGGTGGAAATTACTGCAAAAAAATCGCCTCTCGATGGATGCCAGACTTAAGTAATTGGGAAATGTGATCATACCTCTTTCTTTGATTGAATTTCGTACTGAATTCAGCTCAATACAAAATTTGAACTTATTTTTCTGGGGAACGCGACTATTAATTATGTTTTTCATGAATTTAGGTCAGTAATTTAAACAACACCCTTCTTGACAACGTTTCGGTTTATTATACTTAAACCATCAAATTTAAACTTATAATTCAAGTGACCGCGACTATAAATTATGGCTGTTTTTTTTTGTGGATTTCGGTCAGTGATTTAAACTATAGGTACTCTCCTTCACGACGTTTCAGTGTATTATACTTAATCCATCATCATTATACGAGATGTCTGCTACATTTTTGTAAATTTGTTTGAAGTTGAATTCAGCTCTCTCAACCTGTAGACGCTCTATCATACTAACAATCATTAGTTAAATAATTATAAGAGATGTCTGTTACATTTCTGTAAATTTATGTGCAGCTGAATTCAGCTTTCTCAGTCCATAGAGGCTGTTTCAGAAAAACAAATTTACAGAAATGTAACAGACATCTTATAGGGTGTTTCAGAACTATGGGATCAAACTTCTGGGGGTTATTCAGCGCAACGGTAGAAAACTTTTGAGTATAGGGACCCATGTGCGGAAAAGAGTCAGTACAGTACCACGGTCCTAAGAAGCGTTAAAATGTAGAAAACGATAAATTGCTCAAATAGCCTTCAATGCATTCACTTTTTGCCTTTTGTACATGATATCATCGCAACAATTGTTCAAAATGTCTTTCTCCAACCTGAATACACCGATTTAAACATAATTTCGGCGGACTTGACTAAACATTTGATACCCGTTTTGAATGATTTCAAATGCTGCTGTAATTCGTCCAATGAAGTCTTGCTCTGTTTCTACTGGAGTTTCATAGACCAAATACTTTACATGTCCCCACAGGAAAAAATCTAGCGGCGTTAAATCAGGTGATCTAGGAGGCCAAGAAACGGCCCCACCTCTAGCAATCCAACGGTGCCCAAACCGCTGAGCCAAATCCTCACGTACTGGTACAGCAAAGTGAGCTGGCGCTCCATCGTGCTGAAACCACATTTGCTGTCGAACGTTTATTGAAACATTTTCAAGAAGTTCTGGAAGAACTTCCTCCAAGGAACGCCGATAAATAGGTCCTGTTAACCGTTCCTGTAGAAGGTATGGCTCAATCAAATAACCATCAACAATGCCTGCCCATACATTGACAGACCAACCAACCTTCTTAGGGCCGTGTACCATATGGACACTTTTCTGGACATAGGTTCCTATATTAAAAAGTTTTCTACTGTTGCACTGAATAACCCCTAGAAGTTTGATCCCATAGTTCTGAAACACCCTGTATAATCACACATCACACCTAATGATGGTTTAAGTATAATAAACCGAAACGTCGTGAAGAAGAGTGTAGTTTTTTTTTTTTACTTCTGTGTCATCGGCATCGACTACTTTGGTCATTAGCCTCAAGAGTGTAGTTTATTGACCAAAATACACGAGTGTAGTTTATTGACCAAAATACACGAAAAGCAGTCATAAATTTAATACAAATCTAAACTGTTTTTGATTCAATTGGCTGTACTCCCTGAATTTGCTTTTTGCTACTATTTAAATTGATTTCATTCCTTTTTGTAAAAAGGAACATCATCATATCATCATCCTGTTCTTATTTCTCCAAAAGCCGCTTCTTGAGTTTCAGTTTTTATGTATCCAAACCAGCAGTCATAATATTGGTTAAATAAATAAAAAAATATACCCCACAATATGACCGCGTGGAGTCACACTACTGTTCTCAGTTGAGACGTAGCGAGTACCGTTCATGCATGCGACCTTTGTCGCGGACGTTGATAACCGAATGCTCCTAGTCGCGCGCCAGGGCAGCCATATATGACAGCAGAAAGTCAGTCGAGGCTTCCGAGATCGGAATGCTAAAAATATTGGTTAAATAAATAAAAAAATACACCCCACAATATGACCGCGTGGAGTCACACTACTGTTCTCAGTTGAGACGTAGCGAGTACCGTTCATGCATGCGACCTTTGTCGCGGACGTTGATAACCGAATGCTCCTAGTCGCGCGCCGGGGCAGCCATATATGACAGCAGAAAGTCAGTCGAGGCTTCCGAGATCGGAATGCTAAATCTAGAACTACAAAGCGTTATGTTTTTTTCTAAATTAAAATGTAAGACGCTTACCATAATTTCACATTTGTAAATAGGTTCCATCAACCTGGGTGATGCAGTCAACAAACAGGCATACAAACACCTTCTGGTGGTAGGGATGATTTGACCGCCTCCTCTGTGGATGGCATCAGCGTGAAGAGTGACGTCGTAAATATTGAAACGAACAGCACGGCAGTTCTCTTCGCACAACACTCCCTCTTTGGTGGCCCATTGGAATCCAGCCACTACTGAGTCTTTGATTTCGTTCAAGTATTGGACTCCCTGTAATCAATATTGGATGAATTATGCAGGGACCTTAGGATAAAAGAAACGCAGGTAGGCCGAAAAAACATATCCAAAAAACTATAAAAAAAATTACAATACATTTAAAGTTATTCGATAATATCTCCCATTTATTCAACTACTAATGAATATTTCTTACCTTAGTACAGTCCACAAGAATGTTGGGACCAGTACCGTCAGGCCCAAAGCACCAGATTTTACGAGCTTCAGTTAAATCATAATCATATTTTTCAGATAGATACCTAGCACGAACTTTGAAATCATCTCTTGGATTGACTTTGCCATCGTCGATATCTTCCGCCAGACCATCAGGCATGGGTTGAGCTTTCATGAACAGTCTATAAGAAAAAGAAAAAATGAACATCGTAATTACTCCTAAACTACCTAAACTATTTGAAACAAATTAAAACCATACTGTTCTATTCAATCAGCAATTATTTTTTAGTACTATCGAGGAAAACTATGTGTCAGTCTCCCTATTCTGGCCATGAAGTGTAAAATTATTCAAGACAGAAACTAAAAGACATGATTATATTCCATCAACTGCGAATACTATGCACATACAAATAATGTGCTGTACTGTCTAGTCATGGGTGAATTTTCTGATAAAATAAAAACCATTCCAACTAACAAGGTATACAAGATACCCTAGCTACATATTTTGTTTTTGTCACTTGCCATATGTCAGAAGATCCGGGCCCTAAATGAGAATAGATTTGATACAGGTACTATTATGAACAATATACTACCTACCTGTTGTGCTTGTTGGGAGATTTTGAGAGGCACATTTGGTCAGATTCGTCGCTGACTGTTTCACGGTACGATACTACAGGGTCGGATTTCTTGATGGGAATACAGGCATGGTCTTCCTCCAAATCTTTCAGGCAAATTTCCAAGTGCAACTCACCAGCGCCAGCAATGATGTGTTCACCTGACTCTTCGATGATACATTGTACCATAGGATCGGATTTTGTCAAACGTTTTAAACCTAACATAAAAAAAAGAAATAAGTCAATGTACATTTGTCAACTTGATACATTTGAAAGAAAGGAAAATTCAAAATTGAAGACAGCAAATCAAGGAAGTGTGGTTGTGCTGCTATATTGGTACAAAGTACAACCCACTAATAAATAGCATTTTAGATCATGTAATTTTATGAAAGAAAAAAATGTAAAAATTCAAGTGACTATAATCATGTGTCATTTGCACCGTAGCATTTCACAACTGGACATAAAGATAGAGGTCCTGTGGTAGCGTTTAGATGCATTTGAACATCAATCTTCTTCCATTTGCACTGCCAGCAGGGTCATTGTTCAACAATGATAGCCAGGAGGTTATCATTGTGTGAACTTTACAGTGGCTCTGATAGTGCTGGAAGACTGGTTTTAGTTTGTGAAATCAACCACTTATTCCAGGATTAAACACTAATTTTATCCAAATCTTACCTTCTACAAGCTTGGGCAAATCAGCAGGGTTCTTAGGTTCCACAGCAACTCTCACTACTGGGGAAACACTGAATTTCATTACTTTCAAGTTGTGTGCATCTTTGAAGGTAGTGATGGTTCCAGTTTTCACCAAAAACTGATCTACACCTACAAGACCACAGATATTACCAGATGGCACATCCTCAATGGCTTCAACATATCTGAAAACAAAAAAATGAGAGATGTATTGAAGTTGATATAGACATAAAATTTATTTATTCAGTTTTTTATTGAAGGCACAACTGTAATACTTCAAAGAAATAGTTTGTTCATCTGAAAAGTTGGAAGTAACACTTTTAACTGTAATAAAAAATTCATAAAAGATATGGCAAGAAGCTAGAGTTATTTGATATTCTATAGCAGTTTATCCTGTAATATTATTAACATGGGATTTTTCACTAGTGATGTAACAAATGTTACACTTTGGACATTTGTGGATGCAAATATCTTCTGCCAACAATTGCGAATATGAATATTCAGTTTTATATTTATCAAAGTATGATAAAATATGTAATCTTATTTTTGTTTGTTTAAATAGATAATTCTTGTGTATTATTTTTAGTTTTGTTCATTATAACATTAAAACTTCGGTAAAAATTCATAGAAGTATTGTGTTATGATACTGCCAATGTGAATATTTGTTACATCACTGTTTTTCATCTAACGTTTTCAATATAAATAAATAATGCAAATCTTTTTACCTTCCCATCATAAGGATTGTTCTTTGAATGGCCTTTTCATACAAATCCTCCTTCTTTCCAGGAGTGTAATTGGGTCCCATAATACGGGCCTTCATTCCAGTAGCCACTTTTCCAGAGAAAACTCTTCCAAAAGCATAGAATCTACCCTTGTCGGAAGTCGGTACCATTTTTGAGACATACATCATAAGAGGAGCGTTAGGATCACAGTTCTTGATACCCATGGCTGCTTCATCATCCAAAGGTCCTTCATAAAGCATCTCCATCCTGTAAGAAGAAACGGCAAGGTGAACTAACAGCATAAATTTATATGAGTGAAGAGGTTTACAAAACCAAATCAATCAATCAAAATTGTGCAATTAGTTACGCTGATTTATACATTTCCTCAAACCTAAACAAAGTATTTATGAAATCTGATAAGGTCTGCAGATCGAATGGATCAACCCTTCTCTTTTTATTAGCCCACTTAAGAAGCAGCGGGGGAAGAGCACTAGCCATTTCAAAATTGTCTGTCCTTTGTGCAGGACCCCATATTTTAGGTTTACAATAGTTTACATATTTAAACAAATCAGCCCAGTTCACAAAGGTTTTATTTGCACCATAGCACTTCAGACTTTGATAGCACTTAGATGCAGTTGAAAATTTATTTTCTTCCATTTGCACTGCCAACATTGAGGGTCATTGACGAATAGTAACAACCCATGAGGTTATGCTGTGTGGAGTCACCCCACATCAACAAAGTAGGGTCACTCTAAGCTCCGCCCCCAATGTGGTCTTTCCAGCTGTGCTCTCGGATACTACGCAAGCTGGCGGATTCTGGCGCGCGGCGATCTCGAGCAGAAGCCGAACGCTAACAGCTGTGGTTTACAGGGTCAATCCACCTAACACGCGACACGGTGCACGGGATACAATCGGTCGGATCTACCGGGGTGCTTAAATAAGTAGTGTTTGTGTGTTATTGAGCGTTTTGCGCGTATTTCACAAAAAAATGCGGGCAACATGCTCTGTATATATGGCCCCATTGTTTTTTATATTTGTGCCTACTTATTCCCATTGATTTTTAAAGTATCTGTTTTTAATACTTTAATTTTATCATTGACGTGATTCTTAGGTTTTTTAAATTCAATTTCCAAATTCGTGTTTCCCGGTTCTTTAACTTTTTGTTTATAAATTTTGACTCGGTTTTCAATCATTTCGAGAATTTCTTGATTTATCCAGTCGTTATTTACACGTATCTTATACGTCTTTTTGAATTCCGAATCTTTTTTTACAAGAAGTGATTAAGTCAATTAGTTCCTAAAATGATTGAACTTCTGTAGTTTGAATATTATTTTCAAATATTGAGATGAGTTTTTTTTATCTATTCTGTTTACTTCTTTTCTATATTTTGTCGCAAGTACTTTTATGTTTACACCTAAGGTTATTGACAACAAATTATGAACGATCAGACTGTTGCTGTTACTTACTACTTGAATCGTACATTTCAAATTACTACATCTATCTGACAAAACGATCTATAATACTCCTTGAGCTATTTGCCACCCCAGTAGCTGCATCTGCAGTTATTGTGTTGAATGGTTTATTGAATAATAAATTATATTCTATCTATACTATAGAATTGATTTCTATTGACCCCCATATAAGAAAGTGAACGTCGATCGTTGACGTCGATAATATCGCACAGTCGGATTCCCTGTAAGAAAACGAGACTGCACGAAGGGAACCCCTCTCAAATCGAGGCGGCTCGCATTTGTGAGACTCACATCAAAGTCGGCACAGCGAGTGGCCATACTTGTCTTTGTTAATGTACAGTGGTTCAGTTAATTCTAGAAGAATCTGATATATCAAATAAATATAAATAATATCAATTAATAGATATTTAAATTTTTAAACGTGACAACCTTGCATGCACCATTGTTTATATTTTGCTTAGAAATCGCACATAAAGTTGAAGTTTCTTAGCAATTTAATATGTCAAAAAGAGTTTAAATGGCTTTATGAATCTCGATGATGAAGCACAAGTGAAGGTAGTGAGTTCTGTGCAGTGTAAACAATAAATATCTAGCAAAAACTTCGCGAGTTTTTGGTCCGCTCGTCGACACTGTTGCCTATTCGTTCACAACAGTTTTCCTATGCTTAAATATATTTAGGCATGGGTGATAATGCCACCTGTATAAAATGCAAACAAAAGCAGAACAAGCGAGAAAAATATTACGTATTTGCCTGTGATTCCTGCAATAATTTCTACTGTGGGGATTGCTCTGAATTAACAACTTCTGAGGTAAGATGTATGCCTCTACAAGACCGCAAATTAAAATACTTCTGCACACAATGTAGAGAAAATGATTACATACAGTGTCTTAAAAACACAATTTTAGACAAAATAACAATTATAAAAGATAAACAAATGATAATTGACATGCTACAAGACCAGATAAAGAAACTAGAACAAGAACATATTAAAACATATGCGAGTGCTGCAGCTGTACCTGCCTTAACGCCACATCCATTGAGAAATCAAACTCCTAAAAATGTTCCTCCTGTACTTATTAAACCAAAAAACAAGCAAGATGCTGAAGTTACAAAAGCAGAATTAAAATCAAAAATTAATCCAAGTCAGTTGAATATAAGCATCAAATCTGTTAAAACTGCAAGTAATGGAGTTGTAATAATAAGCTGTAATAGCGCACAAGAATCCCAAAAGTTACTCAAAGCAATAAAAGAACAAGATAGAGATGAAAAGTATTCTGCTCAACTGCCACAAATGAAAAAACCGAGGTTCAAAATAGTTATGTCAACAACAAACATGAGCACAGAAGATATTACAAACTGTTTAAAAAAGCAAAACCAGTTTATTCAAGAAGACGACTACCTTAAATTAACTTACATTAGGCCTATACAAAACAGAAGATGTATTGTTTTTGGCGAATGCTCCGGAGACCTCTACCAAAGACTGATGGCATACAAAAAGGTGTTTGTATCATGGGAACGCTGTCCAATCTATGAAGATACTAGCATTCCAAGATGTAAAAAATGCTATGCGTATGATCATAAAGAAGTAGTTTGTAAGAATAAAATTACCTGTACTTATTGTAGTTTAGAGCACAAGTATGAGAATTGTACTAAAACATTTAAAAAATGCTGCAATTGCTCTCGAGCAAATGAAAAATTCAATTTGAATCAAAATATTGAGCATGAAGCTTTCTCTCTAGAATGTCCTACATATAAATATTTTCTGCAGAAATATAAAACCTCTATAGACTACTGCTCCAAGTAGTATAGTCATTTATTATAATCTTAATTTTTGTTATTTTACAGTTTTATTTTATTATTTAATCTTAATGGATATTGCTGATATTCTTAATTTACTAGAAACCGAAACTGACTATGAACAGATGCAAAAAATCATCGAATCAAATGACTTTAAAGAGAAAATGAGATCAAGCAAAAAAATTCTGGAAATCTTACATTTCAATGTGTGTAGTGCTCCCAAACATTTTGATGAAATTTTGATATTTCTGCAAACTTGTGAACTCCAAAACATTGATATTTTAATACTGGGAGAAACCAGAAACAATTTTTCACCAGACCAATTCAATATCCCTGGCTTTACTACTTTTTTTAATAACAGTACCCTTAACCAAAATGATGGAGTTCTAATTTTTGTAAATAATAGAATTGATTTTGATATTAAACACACAGTAACACCATTATCTCATGTCACTCTAACAGAAATTAAATTTAGAATCAAAAATATATCCTATAATGTTGTAACTAGTTACAGATCCCCCTCCACTTCTGAAAAGAATTTTGTAACGGACCTTGAACATTTCTTAGGTAACCTACAAAGTGTAGATTTCACTATCTTTGTAGGTGATCAAAACATAAACATTCTAAATCGAGATCTAGATATTACAAATACCTATTTGACTGCTCTGATGTCTTTAGGCTTTAAATCATATATAAATACATTTACGAGAGTTACAACAGATACCAACTCATGCATCGATCACATCTTTGTCAAACAAAACCTTAATAATGCAAACCTAAACTTATATGCAGCAGTTATAAATAACAATACAACAGATCATTATCCTATCTATTTTCAAATTAGTAATAAGAATCAAGATACACTTCAGCCCACTGAAAAGACTATTATAAACTTTGATCCTATAAAATTTAGTAACTTAATCAGTCAAGAGTCTTGGATATCGGTGATAGCGGAGAATGATGCTATGATAGCTTGGGACTTATTTTTTAGCAAATTTAGCGAAATATATGACAAATGCCGAACAATAAAAATTGTAAAAACGAAAAACCATAACAAAGTCAAACCTTGGATTACAAATGCTATAATAAATTCTATCAAACATCGTGATCAATTAAAGAAACGCTTAATAAAAAATAGGAACAATAGCATACTTTCTCAGACATATAAAACATATAGAAATAATCTGCAAAAAGTTATAAATGAAGCCAAAGCTAGGTATTACCGTGACAAAATAAACAGCAACAAAAATGATATGAAAAAAATATATAACATAATAAATGAAGCTACAAACACAAACAAAAATAATATCAGTGACATTAAGATACTAGATAAGGATAATAAACCATTTGATAACACAAAACAGATGGCGAACTACTGTAACAACTACTTTATACAAATAGGACAACAGATGGCAAATAAAATACCAGCATCTAGTAACTACAATCACTGCAATATCAATAGAGTCACTAAAAACATGTTTCTTAGACCAGTTAGCAGAGACGAACTTATTTTACATATTGCATCACTTAAAAACAATAGTTCCCCAGGTTATGATGACATTGGTTCAAACCTCATAAAAAACAATCACTTACATATTATCGATCCTCTCATGCACATCATAAACCTAATCTTTCTGCAAGGGAATGTTCCCAGCGATTTCAAAAAATCAATAGTAGTCCCAATATATAAATCCGGAAATAGAACTGAGATTAGCAACTTTCGCCCAATTAGCTTGATAACTTCTTTCACTAAAGTATTTGAAAAATGCCTTAAAGACAGATTAGTTGATTTTTTAGAAAAGCACAACATTTTAAATGAAAACCAATTTGGATTCCAGAAAGGTCTTAGCACTAATCATGCAATATTTAAACTTGTTGATTGTATTAAAACTGACCTGGACGAAGACAAAAAATGTGTGGGTGTATTTCTGGATCTAGCAAAGGCTTTTGACACAGTGCCTCATAAAAAATTACTTGATGTGCTTGAGCATTGTGGTATTAGGGGCACTGTGTGGAGAGTCTTTCGAGGCTACTTGGAAAATAGAACGCAACAAGTTAGAATAAAAGGTGTGCTAAGTGACAGCCAAATGATTCAACTCGGCATTCCACAGGGCACTGTTTTAGGTCCGCTCCTATTCATCATTTATATCAATTCACTCCTAAAAAATAACATCCAGGGTCGAATTATATCTTATGCTGACGATACTGTTTTGACTTTTAGCGACGATACATGGAGTGGAGTAAAACGTAAAGCTGAACATGGTATCGGAATAGTAAAGGATTGGCTGGACTTTAATGAGTTGACCCTTAATATCAATAAATCTAAATACATTGCATTTTCCCTTACTGATGTCAACAGACCTAATTTCAACTCTTTGCAAATGCCACGTACAGGGCTTATTATAAATGAAGTATACAGCATCAAATACTTAGGTGTCATAGTTGACAAAAATTTGAAATGGTCAAATCATGTAAATAGTTTAGTGGTGAAAGTGAGAAGACTTGTCTACAAATTTTATGAGCTACGTAAATTCATGAATAAAGAACTACTTGTATCTGTCTATAAAGCTTTGGTTGAATCCATTTTGCAATATGCCATAGTAATATGGGGTGGACTGTATACTAAGGCACTTGAACCACTAAATGTAGTACAACGTTACATCCTAAAAATTATATTTCATAAACAAAAACGTTTTCCCTCTGAACAGTTATACGATGAAAATATATTGAGTATTAGAATGTTATATTTTCTCAATATTTGTCTCTTTCTATACAAAAATAAAAATCTACAAACAATAGTATCACATGCATATCAAACTAGGCAAATAACAAACAATAAATTAGTGGTTCCTTTCTATAAAAAAGACGGACAAAAGATTTATAACTGGTTTGGGTCCAAAAATTTTTAATTTTTTACCAGTTGATATAAAAAATATTTCTAAATATAAAACATTTGCGGAAAAGTGTAAGCCAGTTATATATAACAATTATCAAACGCTTCTTGGTCTTATGTAACTTAAATCATTTTACAATGCTCAGTTTCTTGTGCTCCATTCTTTGTCTTGATGATTCCTTCCTTTTTATGTGAATGCATGCAGATTGTTAAGGCTGTGGGGTATAGCTGGCGAATTCGGCGAACCAAGCAAATACGTGTTCCTGTGTTAGCGAGGAGGCGTGGCCGCCTGTTCCCTTTCTCCAGTGTGTGTCTAAATGAAATGAGGGGAGGTAGGTCCGAAGGTCGTCTTGCGATAATACTAACGTGTAACGCTGACCACCGAGCGTCGCCGCAGCGCCGCGAAGACGATCAGTTATGAGGGGGACAGGGGACAAAGGAAGCCGCCGCAAGGCCGGGACCGACTGGGCCCACGTGAATGTTTTTATGTCTGCCGCGGTCTGCCTGTGCACCAAAATTTAATAAAATAATTATTTTCCATTTACTTCACAAGTAATTGGGGAGGTATGAGAATTACGAAATATTTCGAAGCTGATGATAGTCATTTTACTTCCCACAGCGATGATAGGTGAGGACAGTATTGTGATCGCGAAAATATTCACTTTTGAGATAATATGCTTTTTATGATATCACATAACAATCCACGTCACTGATTTTCATCAGTCTGTCTGTTGACGTTCTTCTACACGCGTAATTTCAGTAACCGCTGCATGGACTGTGATGAAATTTGAGTAGCGATATGTCGTGTGGTCGTAGTAAACTAGTAGGTGCAAGGGCGGAGGAGTAATTAGCAAACAACAATAACATTTCAAATATTCCCCAAAGTTCGGTTTTAGGCGATTTAGGGGTTTCTGATCATTATATACTTTTTTCAGTGGGGGAGGAATGGGGTGGTTGAGGGGTGGGGGATAGTGAAGCTGAAAAATTTATTTTCTTTATAGTAATAGGCTGTCCATTGACTTGTGAAAGAAAGACCTAGCGGCATACTACAGTTTTATTTCCGACACCGATAGGCGAAGGGAGTATTGTGATCGCGAAAATTTTGATTTTGAGATAATATGCTTTTTGAGCGTCTTATAATATTGCTAAACTATAACGAAAATCCACGTCACTCATTTCCGTCGGTCTGTCTGTCGCTTTTTTCTAGCCTCGTAATCTCAGCAAACGCTGCATGGATTGTGATGAAATTTGGGCAGCGATATGCTGTGGAGTCGTAGTAGGTAATGTTCCTATAATTTTGAAAATCGGTGCATAGGTGGCGGAGTAATTATTAGGAAAAAACAAAAAAAAATTAAATATTGCTATATTGCTAAACTTCGGTATTAGGCGTTTTAGGGGTTCCTGATCATTTTCTACTTTTTTTGGATGGGGGTGAAATTGAGGTGGGTCGGGGTGGGGGGTTGTAAAATTGAAAAACTTGTTGCTTTCATAATACACTGTCCACTGACCTATGAAGGAAGACCTAGCAACATAAATAACTTTTTTAGGTCCATCCGGACCTAAACCAAAGGACTTAGAACTTTTCTGGTGTAAACATACGACAGTATTGCTTTAGATCGTTCTATATTGTGTTACGAGGAAACTGTTGAATTGATTTTAATGAAATTTTGACGCAGTATTACTACGGTAGCGAGGATGGAAAACGCGTAAAGTTTTTATAAATCGTGCCAGTGGTGGCGCAGAAATAATAAAAAAAACTAGATATATAAAAACAGCTCAAACTTCGTTTTTAAGCGTTTTAGAGGTTCCTGATCGTTTTCTGCGTTTTTTTTTTTTGGGTGGGGGTGAAATTAGGGTGGTTGGGGAGTTGGAGGTTGAAAAACTGAAAAATTTCTTGTATTCATAATAGGCTGTCCACTAACTTGTGAAAAAAGACCTAGCGACATAAATCACCTTTTTAGGTCCATATGAACATTGCCTAGCCTATTACGGTAACTAAGGGTCTTAGAATTTTCTGTATACATAGGAGTATTTATTGCTTTAGATCGTTTTGTATTTTGTAACGTGGACACTATTAAATTGATTCTAATGAAATTTTGACACAATATTATTACCGTGGTGAGGATGGAAAACGCGAATGTTTGTTAAAAATCGTGTCAGTGGCAGCGTCGCAATAATGAAAAAACTAAAAGAATGAAAACAACTCAAACTTCGTTTTTAGATGTTTTAGGGGTTCCTGATCATTTCCTACCTTTTTACTTCCCACACCGATAGGTGAGGGGAGTATTGTGATCGCGAAAATTTTCGATTTTGAGATAATACACTTTTTGGGCGTTTTATGATGCCTACATCACGAAAATCCACGTCACTCATTTCCGTCGGTCTGTCTGTCGGTCTGTCTGTCTGTCGGTCTGTCTGTCGGTCTGTCTGTCGGTCTGTCTGTCGGTCTGTCTGTCTGTTGGCGTTTTTCTAGCCTCCTAATCTCAGTAACCGCTACATAGATTTTGATGAAATTTGGGTGGTGATATGGTGTAGGGTCGTAGTAGGAAATGTTGCTACAATTTTGAAAATCGGTGCATGGGCGGCGGAGTAATTAGCAAAAAACGAAAAATTTCAAATATGCGTTAAACTTCGTTTTTAGGCGTTTTAGAGGTTCCTGATCATTTTCTACTTTTTTTTGGGTGGGGGTGAATTTGGGGTGGTTGAGGGGTGGGGGGTTGTAATACTGAAAAATTTGTTGTATTCATAATGGGCTCTCTAATGACCTGTGAATGAAAGACCTAGCGCCATAATACAATTTTTTAGGTCCATCCGAACATTGCCTTGCTTATAATAGAAACCAAGGGACTTAGAATAATTTGTGGTGTATACATCCGAGTGTTGTTTTAGTTTTAGATCGTTCTTTATTGCGTAACGCCAAAATTATCGAATGGATTTTAATGAAATTTTGACACAGTATTACTGCCACGGCGAGGATGGAAAGCGCGCATGTTTTGGAAAAATCGTGTCAGTGGCGGCGCGGCAATAATAAAAAAACTAAAAATGTAAAAATAGCTCAAACTTTGTTTTTCGGCGTTTTAGGGGTTTCTGATCATTTTTTACTTTTTTTTTGGGTGGGGGTGAAATTGGGGTGGTTAGGGGGTGGAGGGTTGTAAAACTCAAAAATTTATTCCATTTATAATAGTGTCCATTGACCTGTGAAAGAAAGACTTAGCGGCATAATAGACGTTTGTTAGGTCCATCCGAACATTGCCTTGGCTATTACAGAAATCAAGGGATTTGGTATTGGTAGGGGTAGGTATTGATTCAGGTCGTTCTGAATTTAGTAACATGGAAATTATGGAATTAATTTTAATGAAATTTAGGCACACTATTATTACCGCGGCAAGGATGAAAAATGCGTATGGTTATCAAAAATCGTGTCAGTGGCGGCGCAGCAATAATAAAAATCTAAAAATATAAAAATAGCTCAAACTTCGTTTTAAGCAATTTGGGGGTTCCTGATTCTTTCGTTTCGTCCAGTTAAAGCTGAATTGTGTCGTTTTAGTTCCTACGGAGAGATTTAGGAAACTATTTACTAGTTTTTGTGTTGGATGTTTTTTGACGACAGGCGGGCGATGATTTGGTTGCAACTGTTATGTGTGGGAAGTACTGAGTCAATCAACTTGACTCCATTTTTTTTAGGTGGGGGTGAATTTGGGGAGGTTGGTCTGTCTGTCTGTTGGCGTTTTTCTAGCCTCGTAATCTCAGTAACCGCTGCATGGATTGTGATGAAATTTGGGTAGCGACATGCTGTGGGGTCGTAGTAGGTAATGCTTCTATAATTTTGAAAATCGGTGCATGGGCGGCGGAATAGTTAGCAAAAACAAAAAAATTCAGATATGCCTCAAACCTCGTTTTTAGGCGTTTTAGGGGTTGCTAATCATTTTCTACTTTTTTCGGGTGGGGTGAATTTGGGGTGTTTGGGAGGTGGGGGGTTGTAAAGCTGAAAAATTTGTTGTATTCATAATAGGCTGTCCATTGACTTGTGAATGAAAAACCTAGCATCATAATACCCTTTTTTAGGTTCATCTGAACATTGCTTTGCTTATTATAGGAACCAAGGGATTTAGAATTTGTGATGTATACATACGGGATCGTTCTATATTGCGTAACGCGAAAATTATTGAATTGATTTTAATGCATTTTTGACACAGAATTAACTACTGCGGCGAGAACGGAAAACGCGTCTGTTTTTGAAAATCGTGTCAGTGTCAGCAATAATAAAAAAAAACTAATAATATAAAAACAGCTCAAACTTCGCTTTTAGATGGTTTGGAGGCTCCTGATCGTTTCGCATCGTCCAGTTGAAACATGCAGAAAAAAACTGTGGCGTCCTAGTTCCTAAGGAGGGAGACGCAAGAAACTATTTACGAGAGTTTTGTGTTGGATGCCTTTTTGCGGGCGGGTGAGCGATGATATGGTTGCAAGGGGTTTTTAGGATATAGCTTCATGCAATGGGAAAATAATAAAATGGTATCATCATTGTGTGGGAAGTACTGAGTCAATCAACTTGACTAAATTTTTTTTTAGGTAAATCCGAACATTGCCGTATCTATTACAGACATCCAGCGACTTAGAATTTGCTCATGTATAGGTACATTTATACATTATAAGTATTGCTTTAGACTGTTCCGTATTGTGTAACCTAGAAATTATTGAATTGATTGTAATGAAATTTTGGCTATTGACTATTATTACCGTGGCGAAGACGGAAAACGCGTATGGCTTTTAGAAATCGTGTTATTGACGGCAAAAAACTTAATAAACTAAAAATATAAAAACTGCTTAAACTTCGTTTTTAGGTGTTTTAGAGGTTTTGAGATAGTACGCTTTTTGGGTGTTTCATGATACTACATAACGAATATCCACGTCGTTCATTTCCGTCGGTCTGTTTTTTTTTTTGGCGGCGTTTGGTGTTTTTTCTAGCCGCGTTATCTCAGCAACCGCTGCTTGGATTGTGATGAAATTTGGTGTGCTGTGGGATTGTAGCACGTACTGCTGTTATAATTTTGAAAACCGATGCATTGGGGCCGGAGAAATTGTTAAAAAACAAAAAATTATCAGAACTCCAAACATCGTTTTTAGGGATTTCAGGGTTGCCTGGTGGTACAAATTTCCGTTTGGCTTGTACCACTTAGCTTAGTTTTAGATGCCTATCTCTTGGGCGGCCAGAAACACACTGTAGGCCTCTGAATTTTTGCAAATCTGTATCACGGCTATGTATCCCTCCTAAGTGCCTATAAATTGTAGAAGTTTGTTGGTGGTACAAATTTCCGTTTGGCTTGTACGACTTATCCTAGTTTCAGGTGCTGCACCCTTGGGCGGTCAGAATCACCCTGTAGGCCTCTGAATTTTTGCAATTCTGTACCACAGCTATGTAGTTCTCCTAAGTGGCTGTAAATTTTAAATGTTTGGTGGTGGTACAAATTTCCGTTTTGCTGTTACGACTTATTTTAGTTTTAGGTGCCTATCTCTTGGGTGGCCAGGGTCACCCTGCTATGTAACTCCCCTAAGTGCGTATAAATTTTAAATGTTTGTTGGTGGTAAAAATTTCCGTTTGGCTTGTACGACTTATTTTAGTTTCAGGTGCCTATCTCTTGGGTGGCCAGAGTCACCCTGTAGGTCTCTGGAATTTTGCAAATCTGTATCACAGCTATGTAGTTTTCCTAAGTGGCTATAAATTGTAGAGGTTTGTTGGTGGTACAAGTTTCCGTTTGGCTTGTACGACTTATTTTAGTTTCAGGTGCCTATTTCTTGGGCGGCCAGAATCGCCCTGTAGGCCTCTGAATTTTTACAAATCGCTGTCACAGCTATATAGTTCTCCAAAGTTCGTATAAATTATAAAGGTTTGTTGGTGGTACAAATTTTGATTTACTTTATACGAATTTTCCTAGTATCAACCCATTCCATGGGGTCGGAATCACTTTGTATAACTAAGTTTGTAGTGTAATCTACTATTATGCATATTTTCGGCCAACTATTATCCATTTATGATACGTAAATCAACATCAAACAAGTTTAGTTACGATCATTTGGAATTTAGAGGTATTTTTCATTTGCTTTTTCTACTGGACTGGTCGACTGTAATTTCGCGATTTTCGATCTGAATCTGAAGCTAACTTCAGCCACGTTATTGTAAAAAACCAAATAATTGTCTTTATAACACTCAATAATAAATAAATCCTAAATTAAAGATGTTATCGCCTCATACAAACAATGAATAATTAAATGACCTATGTAAAAATAAACTTCCGATTCGTCAAAGGGTCAAAGTGCCGTAGACAACTGGCTATAAAGTAAATTCTTTGCTACAACTATAAATACTGCGTGTGTGCGTAAAATGCTGTGTTTCTCACTGTTAGATCTAAACAGACAGAGGGACAATGAAATAATGAAAAGGAGCACAAAAAAAAGGAGAAGAGGGGAAGGTGTCGGCACGTGGCGGTCGAGGCACCGTCGCCGGTCGGGCTTGCTGATACGTCGATCTGTACGTAAAAAGGTGGTGGGGGAATAATCTCAACCGGCTTGGCTGTCGAATGCATACATGCATATAGTTTTTCACATCTCCTGACGTTACCTTTGAACTTACAGTAATGACTCAAAGAGCAAATTGAAGAAGAAACCTTGCGCTTGTGCAACTATTTAGCCTTTTTTTGATATCGTGTTTGGTTGTTAAATTACAGGCATTTATAGAATGTATGATTTTGCATTGCGAGTTTTTTTGCACATTAAAAAACTTTTTTGAGAAAATCGAAAATAGTTGTCACTCATTAAGGTCTTAACTATCACGTTCTGAAATATTATATATGTAGTTTGAAAATGGATTGAGTTATGCGTGAAATTCTGAGTCCGTGTTTTACATGGCAAATACATACGTATAAATGTGACTACCCCGGCCCCTTAATATTAAGTTTTCTGTTTCACTATAGAGAAATGTATAATGTATATGTAATGACCTACTTTACCAGATTTTGCACATACAGATTTCCCGTAATCTAGGGGCAATATTTAATTCATATTGTTACATATTTAAATTTGTTACATTCGTTTTCATTACTAGATGTTACCACATATCTATCTTCTGAATAAATTTGAATTTGAAATTTGAATTTGAATCAATTTTAGGCTGGTTTGGTTTTAGTTAGTACAATATATTTGTTACTTCCTTACCTGTATTTTTGGGCTACAACAGGTGATGGCAAATGGATGGCAATCATCTGAAGAAGAGCCTCTCCAGCTGGCAACCAGGTCCTCATTACAACCTTCAACAGTTGTTTGCCATCCTTATCTTTATCTTCATGCTTTAGAATAATACCTAGTTTGGGCAGTAGTGCTTCATACTCTTCTTTCCTAGAAAAAAAAAATTATCATATAATAAGCACCCACTTGATTAACGTCTCCACAAGCAGCAAAAAAATTCATTTAAGTTTTAATTTAAATTATTCACTCTTGAAATTTATTATAATTATCTTTATGGAATAAAAGCATTAGATTTCATAGCAATTGTCAAACAAATTTAGAAAGTGCACATAAATGTGTAAATAATTTCAAAATAATATGTACCTATAGTTCATGATGGAATCAAAAATCTTGTAGATGGGATCCAGAATGTACATACAGAATGATCTCTTGTTGTCATCATCCTTTTGCTTGGACCACTTCTTTGTCTTGGGGTTGAAGAAGTTCTCACCCCACAATCTGTTCATTAGCTTCACTACATCAATCTTGAATTTGTCTGCATACATTTCAGCAAACTGTTTAAGGGTGAAAGCCCATCCATGCAGACCAGATCCAAAACCTACTGAACCTTTGCTGGGATCAACCTGAATATATAAAAAAAAGAGTTTTAGAAACAAAATCAATGCCCTATTTTGTTTATGAATTAAACATACATATATAGTAACAATAAATAAGATAATTTACATACATTTACCAAATAATTACAAATAAAACACCTGTTTCACTGTTGGAAACTGCCATAGATATAGAATCATCTATTGCAGGGCAAAATGTGAGTATTAATATCTGAGCCTTTTGCATCACTTTAGCTAACAGTTCACTAAGTGGGAATAATTAGACTCAAAGAAATTAATAATAGGTAAATAAATTCACTCATATATTAAATGTTTTGTTAAAACAACCTCTGAAGCTTTTACTATTGTCTCTTCCAATTCATTGTGCTATTGCATGCATTTTTAAAAATGTGTAGACTACTAATAGTTTCAATCCCAGTTCATATGGTTGTAATTGTAGTCACAAGCCAGTTCTGTGATGGAATTTCTTTGTATATGGGACATTCTAATGCAGCCTAAAATTTTGGCAATTTAAGAGGATCACTGTAGCATGTAAGTAGAATGCCATATTTGCCTTGTCAATATTTAGCTATTGATGTAGTAGTTGTAAACTTAACATTAATTTGGGACCATGTCAAATACAGGGGGTCAGCATAAGTCAGTTCCTGCTATAAAGAAATATGCATACAAATTGTACAACTTGACAACCATGCTTCAAGCAATACAAGTGAAGCATGTATGCAGTAGTATGTAAACTGTGTGTAGTTAGTGATTGCTTACAAAATTGTTTTGAGCTTTGAAGATGCAAAGAAACCAGCATAAGTTTACATTTGGAGACTTGATCGGCAGTAGGGCCTACTAGAAAATCGCGTCTGCAAAAGGACCACACACCATTCTACAATTACGAGAATTTATCAAGAAGAAAGTCAAAAACCTCGGCAACCACCCAGAACGGCTTCGCAGAACATGCCTCACAGTAGCGAGCTGCTGCTGTTGTATTGAGCAAGAGGGTCACCAATTTGAGCACCTACAGGAAACTTTTGTCACATATCTAAAGCATTGAACCTTCTGGTTGTAACTTCACAAAAATAGATGTCCATTAGTCTTTTGCATTTTCACTTCTTTTTGCTCATACAAATCAGGGAACTGACATTGTTATTGCTGAAAATTGGAGTGTTGCAAAATACAATAATTCATATTGATACTTGAACTATGGTGATTCCTCTTATATAGCTCAAAATTTGGATGAGTGACCATTTGATTGACATGGAATGTCTCATACAGAGTGGTTGATGAGTCTCAAGTATGGAACACCTCAATCATCTTGCAAACACTTTTCACAACTGTCTGAACTGTCATGAATTTTTTAATATGAGGATTTTGCAATAAGGCCCATTCTACAATGATAATTACAATGTTGTCATATCTACTGTTTTTCTGCCAATATAATAAACTTTTGATATTTCTAATGGATAAGACTGTATATTTTTTACATAGTACAGTAATGTTCGGTTATAACGAACTTCATGGGAACGGCTAAAACGGTTCGTTATAAGCGAAGTTCGCTATAAACAATAAATAACAAAGATGTGGTATTTTTAATTAATACATAGATACGAGGGTACACAAAATATATTTTGTAATGTAGTAGATACATTAACAACTGTCCTTAAGAGTGTAATTTAAAAAAATCTTTTATTTTTGTGAAATGAATATCCTTAATATGTAATTCTACTTCGGCTAATTGATTAAAAACACTTTGCAGAGTATTTCTAGACTGAAGAAAATAATGAACGTAATCAAAAATTTCAAGTGCCTCTGATGTGGCAACTGTTTGACATTTTCAAAACATCTAGGGTTTTTGGAGTTCCCAATCACCAATAACCTTCTTTTTTCTGTTCCTGTTAAATTTGCCACCACCAGCACAGTGATTCTTTCTTTGGAAAGCTTTTAGCTTCGTTATAAAAGACAGATATTACGACAATATCAAAGTTTAAGGTTCGTTTTATCCGAAAGTTCGTTATAAAAGGGTTCGTTATTTATGAAAAAATTAACACGCGTTTAGTAATACTGAAGTTTCGTACCTCTAGACTTGGTTTGTTATAAACGAAAATTCGCAAAAAGCAGGTTCGTTATAGGCGGACATTACTGTATTTCTTATACCTCAATGTCATAACTTTGGAGTTTCAACTAGATTAATATTGTATCTGCCCAAATTAAAATAATTATATGATGCCTATGACTGAAAGAATAACAACCTTGACGATTCAATAAAATCTCATTGTTGATTGAAAATCACAACGGAATGTTTATCTGAAAAGGAACATTTCGTTTTTTGTAGTATATATCTTATTTTAACTTGGATGAAATGTAAATTTCGATACAAATAATTATTTACAGGTTTTTCAAAAAGTAAGGTTCATTATTTTTTGGAAAAAAACGGAAGATATGACAACAATGTAAATGCTGCCAAGATCGAGATAATTGAGTCATTCCATACTTTTAACTTAAGATGTTCATAATGCTTACTCTAACTTCACCCATAGGACCAGCATCGTCATTGTAAGTAGCAATGATAACGTTGACATTCTCCACAATACGCTGGAAGGTCTGGAAGAGTTCTTCAGCATCCAGTTGCAATTCTAAGAGAGCACGGTCCATCTTGTTCATGAACAAAATAGGCTTAATTCTCTCAGCAATAGCCTGTCGCAATACAGTCTCAGTTTGCACACATACACCTGTTAAGAGGATGATCTTTTGAGTTTTATTGCTCATGTGTAAGTAACTATATAGGGCGTCCCTGAATTTCCTTGACACATTATATTCTCAGAACAAAGTTCAAACAAAAACTGAGCACACAATAGTTTTTCCTACACAAAATAAGTACTTATTTGTCAACGGTTGTCAAAATTTAAAGATGATTGTGTAGAAAGAACTTTAATTATTTGGTAATGGTATGTTGTACTGGGAGCTCCAAAATGCTGCTAAACACCCCATCCAGTTGAGGTATTGAAGATATAAAAAGTAACAAAAATACAGTGCAGAAGGAAAAGATCGAGCTTCGGAGCTATGGAAGGTTATCGAATATTTTAGTGTGTATCTACTAGTCAGTGTTCGCGCACAAAGCCTAGCTTTTTGCGAACTAGTACTAATATTTATTTGTATTATTCCTATAACAAATAAATATATTGATATTGATTGATTTAAAATCTTACCTTCGGTTTTAAACACAAACTTATTTTTTTCATAAATTCATCATCATGAGGATAAAAAGAAAAGGTTAGTTTGAGCCATAATAGTTACCATGCTTTGACTTTTTTTTTGTACTTCAGCCCCTAAAACTAATCTCCAACGTTTTTTTTTCAACTAGCATCCCACAGCGTTTCCAATATAAACATTATTTTATTTAAAACCTTGTAGTGCCTTTGTTTTATACACAGACCCATTTTTCTCCAATTATTTAAGCATATGATAAATAAAAGGAGGATTTCTTTTAACCGTAACATTTCCATAATAAAATAAAGGACAAAGACATTTATTTTTGAAGGTATGTATTAGATACTGTTTAAAACCCACTTAAGTTTTATTTTTTGTCTGTTTTTTGCGCAAATAAATTATTTATTTATTTACATATTATGCTTATGATTTCACACAAAAATTAGGATTGAGTATAAAATAAAAGGTACCACAAGACTTTCAATACCTATAGGGTGCTATTTGAAATAAAAAAGTTGGGGGTGAGTTTTAAGGGTTGACGTACAATTTTTTTTTGAGAGCAGGGTATGATAGACCCTATAGTACCCTCAAAAATTCCACTCAGTTTTCGTTCCAAAAATTTTTGTTACGAGAATATCATGCGTCAAGGCAATTCAGGGACATCTACCAAAAGCGAGCCCTTACCAGATACACAATCAACAACAACAAGAGCTCCATCAGTCACACGAAGAGCTGCAGTAACTTCAGATGAAAAATCAACGTGTCCAGGAGAGTCAATAAGATTGATCAAGAAACCTTTCTCATCCTTCTCGCGCTGGTCAGGGTTTGTGATGAATACAAGATCTTTGTCTTGGAGCTCAAAGAACATAGAGATGGCACTGGAATGAATAATTCAATGTAATTATTGCTTATACATGTCACAAAGAAAAAAAAAAAGAGCATGCTACTTTTTTATGACAAAGCAAATGGCTGATATTATATTGGATCATAAGTTGCGATCATCAGAAAATAGCGATCTAGTATCGCTTGTATAGCTGCATATTGATGCTTGTTATTAGTTGGTATCTATCTTATGTTTTCAGGTTATTCAGTTCCATTCAATTCAATAGTCTTAAGGCCGATTCATAACCGGTCATGTGATATTGTTATTATTGTTGACGTCTTGCTGTCAAAAGGTTTCTGGGTTTTCTCAAGTTTTCTGTATTGGTTATTGGTTCTATGTCCATTCTGACCAGGAAAATTGAAAGATCTTTCACAAAGCCAAAAACACTGATGATAAATCACAATAGTAAGTACGATGGGAAAGCTAGATTAACGGCACGACGTCGAGTTTATAAATAGCAGCTTTGTGCTACGAACGTCAATGGCAACACCAATGTTGAGTTTATAAATCGGACTTTAAAGGTATAGATTAATTGCTCCCATTGATATGTTATTCACAATAAATTGAGTAATCGCTTCAGTAGCATTACATTCTGGTAAATGTGACCTTGTTCACATTTAAATTTGACAGGCTCAATAAGGTTCAAAAATTAATCATTTCAATTACAGTCAATGGAGAGGTTTCAAAAAAAATAAAATTTGGAAAATTCATTATTATCCGATAGTCTATTTCTTCACTTGAAGAACGTCTAAAAAATCATCTGATATTCCAAAAAACGGCGGAGTTATTCAATTTTATATTTGCGTAAAGCGACCGCGAAGGTGAAAAGCTGTATGACGTCACATGTCACATGTTATTAATTGTTCGCGGCAGCCACAGTCTGGTCGGGACTCCGCTATGCATATGCTGCGCTGTACAGTATGCAACATTTAGACTTGAGTGGAACAGCGAAGTTGTTTGTTGTTATGGGCAGACGCCAGTATATTTTTGAAGTATGCAGGAAGGTTACGTTCCTGGTGATTCTCGTAATCTTCCTAAAGTGGATGACATGATTATGGACTTTTACTTCGCACACGGATAGGTGAGGGGAGTATTGTGATTGTGAAAATTTTCGATTTTGAGATAATACGCTTTGTGGGCGTTTTATGATGTCTACAACGTAACGAAAATCCACGTCACTAATTTCCGTCAGTCTGTCGGTAGGTCGGTCTGTTGACGGGTCAGTCTGTCGGTAGGTTGGTCATAACGAAAATACACACAACCCATTTCCATTGGTCTGTCTGTCTAGCCACGTAATCTCAGTAAACCCTGCATGGATTTGGCAGTGATATGCTGTGGAGGTAGTAGTAGGTAATGTTCATATAAGTTTGAAAATCGGTGCATGGGCAGTGGAGTAATTAGCAAAAAACCAAAAATTTTAAATATTCTTCAAACTTTGTTTTTAGGCGTTTTAGAGGATCCTGATCACTTTCTACTTTTTTTGTATGGGGGTGATATTGGGGTGGTTGGGGGCTGTAAAACTGAAAAATTATTGTATTCATAACAGGCCGTTCACTAACCTGCGAAAGAAAGGCCTAGGGTCATAATACACTTTTTTAGGTGCATCCAAACATAACCTTGGCTATTACGGATCGTCGACTTAGAAGTATACCTGTGAGAGTATTGCTTCTGATAATTCTGTAGGTGTAACTAGGAATGATTTCAATTAAATTTTCACAAAGTATTAATACCGCTGCGGGGATATAAAATCTTTATGGTTTTTAAAAATCGTGTGGTGCAGCAATAATATAAAAACTAAAAAATATAGGAACAGCACAAACTTCGTTTTAGGCGGCTTAGGGGTTTCGTGATCATTTTCGGTGGGGATGAAATTGGGGTCATAAAATGCGCCCGGCATTCATGTTTATAATTTTTTTTGAGCGACATAGAAACTTCACAGAGGTCTAATTTTTGGCACGGTGACTAAAAAATATGTATTCTTTCACATGCACAAATAAAAAAAGAAAGGTGAACAAGCCCATTACAAAATTTTTTCGCCATTGTTCTCTAAATCTTTAGGACTATCTGAAATTTTGGAAAAATGGAAACTTCTTCATTATCAAAGATAAGATAAGAAGATTCTTTATTCAATAAATCATCATAGGATGACATAGAATGGGTCATGAACTAAATTATGTACCTAGTAATATAGATACACTATAAGCTGCATAGCAATGAAAAACAATATTACTAATATAAATATGAAATTAAAAAGACAATACAGAACACACAACAATTTTTAAAAGACAATAAAATAAAAGAATTAAAATCATTCACACAAGAATGTCGTCGATAAAAAAAAACTAGCATACAAAAAGAACAGGTATGTACGTAATATAATATAACATCTAATAAATGCTATTGTCTGAAAGGTACTCTTTAACGGAATAATACGCTTTTTTCAGAAGAACCGCTTTCATTTTTTGTCTAAACACGTTCACCGTTCAAACAGATGAAATAACAAAACTCAATTTCCATCACTTCCCTACAGCTAAATAAAGTTCTGAAGCATTGAATGAGTAAGATTGCGAAAGTGATGATGAGTTACGATACATAAAGTCATGTTGCACCATGACCATTAAATCAAAACAATCTATAATGATATAAATAGAAATTAAGCCACAAATGACAAAAAGCAACTCTTTTATTAAATAAGATGCTTTTGTGTATTGTAGGAATATTTCAGGTTTGGTGACTGCCATGGGCTTACTGAAATTGATTCAAAACAATGATACTTGTGTACTTATTGATTCGTCCAAAAGCAGTTTGAAGTGTGTACTTTTGCATAATGGAAATAAGTTAGGAAGCGTACAAATCACAGTTGCAAGCAAAACAGAGGAAGAATACTTGGCATGTAATAATCTCACATGGTTAAATTTCTTTTAGGAAAGCAAGGTGGCCATAGTAGATAATATCCTTGTTTCATGTTTATTAGACAGCAGAGGTAAATCATAAAATTGGATAAGAAAACAGGTCTTCCACAGTATTATCCTTAATCATAAATGTACCTTTTATGTTACAAGATTATATCATTTTGGCACCCTATTTTACGTCATACCTGATCCAATATAAAGGGTGAGCATTTTCCAGAAAATTTCAGTGACATAAATAAAGAGCATGGCAACAATTCTACAAAGATGTTCAGATTATGAAGAAATCATTTGTGATTCAGTGTTCAGCCCAATGAATTCAAATAGGTTAGAAAAAGCATTGCCCATGATCAAACAGGCATGTGAGTGTGCCCTAGATCCCGTTGTTATTATTTACTGCGTTCACAAACACGATGTTATTTTTTACAGAAATCTGTGGGATTTAAATTTTAAGGAATTGTTTAAAATAGTCTTTTAACACTTATGCAGTGTTAAAACCCAAAATTTATTCATATCTATAACAATTAACTCAAAACAATCAACCAAAATATAGTAGCTATTTATAATGATGCCTCTACAGGAGTGCTGTATTTTCAGGATCCTTTACTTGATATCTGTACAAAGGGCATATGGGTTTATCAGCGATTCAGTGGTCAATGTGCCAGCTGCTGTGTAAGGCTTGTAGGCACAAACATAGCCCTTGTTTACTTCTTCTAACCTATTCAAATTTTTTGGTTGAGCCAAAGATATCCTCAATAAACAGTAAAAGATCATAATTTCAGAGTGTATAGGTTTTTGTAAATAAAATTTTTTTTATAATCATTAGTGCTTATTTTTCTGAAAAAAAAAAACACTCCTTAAGTTTCTAAGACACGCTGATATAATGATAATATGATTGCAATTAATGTCAATGAGCATCTCAGGACCATATAAAGCTTTCCACACAACAGACATGCTATTGACTGATGTATTATATGTAAAACTGGCTTCATTTTAGTTTTTTCTAGATCACTTGTGTCTCCAAAACCACTGCTTTTTAGATATTCCGCTGATGAACATTTTTGCTCAGATTAAAATGGCTTATAATTTTTTTCCATAGTTAACTTGGAAGGTCTTTTCCAGTGCAAAAACAGTTTGCCAATAATTCAAAATATGTTTTCCTAAACACAATACCATGTCCAAAACCTGCATGCTTTGGATCTAAATATGAAGTTGTGCAAACCTCTATCAGTATTAATCCACTTTGGTACATGCTTCAGGCAGGCTATGAAATTCAAACTACTTACTCCTTACTCTTGCACAAAAATTGTTGCAGCATTTACTAAAAATAGTATCTCTAACAACCTAGGGGAGGTTGTAGCAATAACTAAAGTGGAAAAATTCAGAAAGGAATCAACTTAAAGAAACCTACGTTGATTTGATGGTGATACAACGTTCTTGTTCGTCCTTCCTAGTGTCGGTGAAACGTGTTTCTCCTGCTTTTGCACCGGCAATAATTCCAGCTTTAGATACAAGGGAATCGGTAAGGGTCGATTTACCGTGATCTACATGAGCAATGACGGACATGTTACGGATGTTCTTCTTTTTGTCCATCATGACACGGATTTCGTCTACCGTAAAGTTCACCTGCAACCAGAAAATGCATTTAAAACTGCAATCTGTTGTACAGTTACCTTTAGTACAATCCCTACCATATTTGCTTATTTCCAATGCGGTTAATTGTTTATTTTTTTTTTGTTGAGGCGCTTCAGAAAAAGGGGCGCTTCTTTTTGTCTATTCTGACTTTTGGAGATAATTGTGTACTAAAAGGTGTTTCAAAAGTCGTGGACACCTCATATTGTTGTGCAATCTTTTTTACAACAATAAAAAAAAGTGCTTCGGGGATTGTACTTTCATAAACGTTCGGTATCAATGTAGAGAAAAGATAATGAGGCTTAATTCTAGATAATGAATATTTTCAATATTTACTCACCATTTTGGATGTTTTTGGATTTTCTCACGGTACAGAAAAACTACGTTACGCCAACAATGGCGTACTTGACTACTTGATTGAAAAGGAAGGAGAACGTGCAGGACGACAACTTGCCACGCAAGTGACAGTCATGATTGCCAACCACAGATATGTCATTGTCTAGTGAGCTTTCTGTCATACAGATTGGTATAATTATTGTTCATACTGCTAACGTAACGAACATATCGGTTGAAGGCCGCCATATTACAGGTTACTTTATTCGCGCATGTCATTATAGGGCTGAGCATGGCCGTCTCTACTCATTAGGCCGGAGCATTGAAATATGGCAACGTTGGAGATCAGGCCGTGTTTTCATTTGTTGTTATGTCATGTGTATTCTTCCAGGTGCAGAAAATATGATTGGAAGGTGTTTATTAATTTGTTTCTAATTATTTACCTGCACAAACGAAACTATAAAGATAACAAGATGCCTGCAAAGCGTGTAGTACCAGGTTGCAGCCCAGTAGAGGACTACCAAACCATGGCCCAACATCACCTTATTCCAGATTAAAAAGAACGTTGCAAGGTGATTTTTAATGGGTTTCTACTTATTTACCTGCACAAACGAAACTATAAAGATAAAAAGTTGCCTGCAAAGCGTGTAGTACCAGGTTACAGCCCAGTAGAGGCATGAGTAGAGGACTACCAAACCATGGCCCAACATAACCTTATTCCAGATTAAAAAGAACGTTGCAAGGTGATTTTGGATGGGTTTCTACTTATTTACCTGCACAAATGAAACTATAAAGATAAAAAGATGCCTGCAAAGTGTGTAGTACCAGGTTGCACTAGCAATTGTGCGTCCGATAAGGGACATAAACAGAAGTGGGTGAAAGGTATTCGTCGGAAGGGCTGGTTATATTTATAAGGATAAAGACAATAATTGACAAACATTTCAAAGGATAAGACCTATTTTAAAGCACAATGTGGTACCTATAATGTTTTCTGGACCTCCCAAATATCACAGAAAAATACAGTTAATAGAACTCATCTGGGCATGGCCTGGGGCATACCTACGAAAGCATTTGATAGTGAAAGGGAAATCAAGACCAGCAAGAATGGCTTCACAGTGACCTAGTAGTGAATTTTTCTAGCTCAAGTGATAATTTACAAAGTAAATTGAGTGTTCATTTAAGTGGAAATGGAAGTGGCGGCAGGAAACAGGTTGCGTTTATTTTTATTTTGTAGTGTCTGACTGTGATGAAACAAACATCAGATGTAAGTGGTATTAGTAGTAGTAGTTCTAAAAAGTATTTTTCTTAATTTATTAACCGAGATGAACTCTAATACATATAAAATGTAATAATTATTCTGAAACTATAGGGCCACTATTTGACAGCTAAGCCACGTTGCCACATCTAAGGCTCCGGCCTTGTGTAGAGTCGGCCATGGGCTGAGTAACAGAAATTTGGGTTTTTTGTTTAATAAAAATGGATCGTTGATATACTAGTTATATAATTCATACAGGTTCCACTTTTTATGCTACCCAGTGGTAGTAAAGTTGTTGTTTTTTGACCTTGTGTAGGCAAACACACGATTTGTGGCGCACAGTTGGCCCTTGATCGTTTTTCTATAGCCCACGTATAAATGACCCATAATGGGTTAATACATGGCCGACTCAGTGAGTAAAGTCGGCCATGATTAATAATGTCGTTGCCTTAATTTCCTGAAATTTGGTACAACCAACAGATTACCATATTTTCATTGCTGAGCCGATGTTGAACAAATGATATACCAATTAAATGCATGATTCATGCGCTGCCTGTGAATATGCATTGAACGACTGAGTTCATTGAAGTATGACAGGACACCAAAATCTTGTTTAGAGTAATGGGGGAACTAAGGGTCTAAATACCTATGGAAACTTTCTACAAGTATCGATAACATTTAAGAATATCGGGAGGAGCTCGGGAGATTAACTAACGGAAAGAAAATGGTAATTATGGGAACTGACCTAAAACCATCATATTCCCGAAAAAAGTATCTAATAAAGTATGTGAAAGGATCAATATCCCTGAAAAAAGATATAGGGTGTCATAGGAAAGGTTGACACAACATATTTTTGGTGGAATTTTTTTAGTCGCTGAGAAGCATTTTAGCAACTATTTAATTATGCCCAGTTAATTTACCCTGTACGTCAAAGTAGTTCATCAGATATTTTTCTACAAACAAATTTCGTTCGGAAATTTGAGTATATGTCTGTAAATAGGTATAGTAATAGTCAATGGTAATTATAATTTACCTATGTGAGTTTTCTATCTATTTAAGTAGGTATCTTTTTCACTCTATTATTCTTTTTCATATCGCTCAACGAATATCGCTAGTAATCCATTTATTCCGTTCACCAAAAAACCTTTCTTTTGCAGGTATCTATCAATATGTGCAATATGCTGTTGGCGTCTACATTTCTACAGATATTTTATTTATTCAATACAGGGTGTCCCACCATGATTAAGACAAGCAATATATCGGAACTGGACAGTAGTAGGAAATTATAATTTTGGGCAAATATAGTATCTTTTCGTATTATTGTGTCACCCAATGAGGTATTTGTTTTTGGTCACGTGACGTCCGATTAAAATTTTTTAATGGGGCACCCTGTATATTTATGACTTTTTGTGTTCCCCCCGATAAAACAATTCCAACAGACTTACACACTTCGGGTCTAAAGTGATTAATTCAAGAGTTACAGGTACTTAAAGGACTGTACCACTACCATTATGAAACACTACCAAAGTAATTTAATTGTAGGGGTACATGTTAAAATCAATGGTAGTAGTAGGATTACTGCGAGGGTCGTATTCATAGTCGATACTTAAGGGCTCCTTAAGTAACGTTTTGTGTTCCGACAGGTAATTGAGGGTTCTTTACGTATTAAGGTTCCCTTGGATAATACTCAAGTAACGAAATGTCAATATGACATTTCGTTGTAGTCATGGCGATTTTGTAGGTTAATTTTGGAGAGTATGTTGTCAGTTTCTGTCACATCCGGAAAAATGTCTGACCATGGCCGACTCTACACTAGGCCGGAGCCTTAGATGTGTCAACGTGGCTTAGCTGTCAAATCTCGGTTAATAAATTAAGAAAAATACTTTTTAGAACTACTACTACTAATACCACTTACATCTGATATCTGTTTCATCACAGTCAGACACTACAAAATAAAAATAAACGCAACCTGTTTCCTGCTGCCACTTCCACTTCCACTTAAATGGACACTCAATATACTTTGTAAATTGTCACTTGAGCTAGAAAAATTCACTATTAGGTCACTGTGAAGCCATTCTTGCTGGTCTTGATTTCCCTTTCACTATCAAATCCTTTCGTAGGTATGCCCAGGCCATGCCCAGATGAGTTCTATTAACTGTATTTTTCTGTGATATTTGGGAGGTCCAGAAAACATTATAGGTACCACATTGTGCTTTAAAATAGGTCTTATCCTTTGAAATGTTTGTAAATTATGGTCTTTATCCTTATAAATATAACCAGCCCTTCCGACGAATACCTTTCACCCACTTCTGTTTATGTCCCTTATCGGACGCACAATTGCTAGTGCAACCTGGTACTACACACTTTGCAGGCATCTTTTTATCTTTATAGTTTCATTTGTGCAGGTAAATTAGTGGAAACCCATTCAAAATCACCTTGAAATGTTCTTTTTAATCTGGAATAAGGTTATGTTTGGTAGTCCTCTACTCATGCCTCTACTGGGCTGCAACCTGGTACTACACGCTTTGCAGGCATATTTTTATCTTTATAGTTTCATTTGTGCAGGTAAATAAGTAGAAACCCATTCAAAATCACCTTGCAACGTTCTTTTTAATCTGGAATAAGGTGATGTTGGGCCATGGATTGGTAGTCCTCTACTGGGCTGCAACCTGGTACTACACGCTTTGCAGGCATCTTGTTATCTTTATAGTTTCGTTTGTACAGGTAAATAATTAGAAACAAATTAATAATCACCTTCCAACCATATTTTCTGCACCTGGAAGAATACACATGACATAACAACAAATGAAAACACGGCCTGATCTCCAACGTTGCCATATTTCAATGCTCCGGCCTAATGAGTAGAGACGGCCATGATGCAGAGGCATAACAAATTGACTTATATTTGAAATATGACAACGTCGCCAATGAATTATCCGCCGTCTCGTAAATGTTGTCCAGGGAACAGATACACAAGGAAAGCCACACTTGAGGATCCTTTAAGTATCCCTTGAGTGTTACTTAAGCTAACCCTAAGTATTACACAAGAGACGACTATGAATACGGCCCTAAGCCATCCTCTATAATTTCGCCGCTCACCGATCCTATTAGACGCACCATCGGGACTGCTGCATTTCATTCTTTAGACCAGTGGTTCCTAACCTTTTCAATATTGTTACCCCTATGACGTATGAGGAAAACTGATTTTACTCCCCTTTAAAATGTTATCAAAACAAACAGTACAAGCAAATACAACCATCTTTATTTATCATAATATGTACAACAGCCTTACAATTTTAACTAATTTATAGGTATAAAGAATGAATTAATAATAAACATAAAAAACTAATGGATGTTGGCTTAATGTGAAGGTTGGTATTGTTTTGCATTCACAAGTTTTTTAATGTTAGGTTCAGCTTCACTTAAAGCACATCTCAAGTCATGTTCCATATTGAGATGATTTCAGGCCTTTGTTTTGAGTGTTACTAAAGTAGAAAAACCACTTTCACATCTATAGGTGGTGGCAATTGGTATTAGCATTTTTAAAGCTCTGTTAGCTAAAACAGGATATTTGACACCTGCTTTGAGCCAAAATGCGCTGAGGTTGTGCAGCGCTGTGTAACTTTTTTCTGTATTTTTTTTATTTTACGATCCTAATTATTAGGTTCCTCGTTACCCCCATAAAATAGCTGATTTACCCCTGCAGGGGTAATTACCCCCAGGTTAGGAATCACTGCTTTAGACGTACGACGTACGACGGTACGACTGCACGATTGTTTCAGGGTGTCCAAGGTTTGGAATTGATATCTCTTCGTCAGTAGAGTGGCCCTGTTAACCGTTTTCGAAATTTGGAAACACTGAATGTAACCCAGCCTTAAATCCAATTAAAGAGGACTCAACCAAAGGACACGTAGGACACGTGTGCCTTTAAGTCTCCAAAACAAACAAATGATGGTTTGGCATGCACAATCCTGATAGAAGAATCATCGATCGGCAAAGTAAACTGAAGGTCAAGTTCGTATCCTTAGTCTCCTGGCACGAAAAGACCAGCCGCATTTCGTGATGATACCTTTTAATACGGAATTATATTCGCATTTATCCAAAATACAGGTCACAGTGAACTAATAAAATTAATGTTTGTGGATACTGCGCATCAAAGGTTGATACCCCGCCAATGGCGGATCTATGATTTCTTAGCTTATTTTATATGGGATGGGGGAGGGATCTTGTTAACTATGTTCAAGAAAAATTCGTAGAACGGCTCCGAACCTGAAAGCCGATTGTTCCACTGCGCAAAAGCACATAATCTATAGGTTCAAAAAATATTTTCATTATGGAAATTTTCCTAAGTAACAAATTTTGCGGAATTTTTGGAGCTTCCTCCATTTCGATATACGACATACGGCCAATTGATTACGTCTAGAATACTAAGAAAGCTTCTTCCTTCCTTCCTTCCTACGAGAAGCGTATCGAGACCACAGTCTTGGGGGGGGGGGGGTAGCGGGGCATGAAGTTGTGTGTGCTTTCACCATTTTTTGTAATACCTTCGTGAAGGACGTTGATGCAAGAGAAAAGGAAAATGTTAATAGTATTAAAATAAAAAGAACATATAAACATCAAGTGAAACAGTGGAGTATCAGGTATTTTAGGGAGATGAAATAAAAAATCTATCGATGCATTAATCAATTTTAATTTTACGGAATATAAATAATATGAGTAGTATAGATATGCCGATTCTGATCCTCCCGAGGTCATTTGAAGGTCATTTAAATGGGGTGTGGATAACCTTGAGATGTGACGTGGGCTTTTCTTATAGGTGCCGATTCTGATCCTCCCTGAAGGTCATTTTGTAACGTTGTGTTTTCAAATGTGATCGTATCTGAAGGGCTTGTTTCAGTGGGGTGTTGGGTAACCTTGAGTTTTTTTTTTGTGTTAGTGTATAGCTGCTTATTTTGAACGTCCTTGAATGTGACTATTGACTGGATAACCTTGAGATTTGACGTGGTGGATAACCTAGAGATTTGACGTGAGGCCAATTGCAATCCTCCCTGAAGGTCACTGATATAGGGTGTGGATAGCCTTGAGATCAGTTGTATAATTTTCTTATGAGGCTTGGTAGTGATGCTCCCTTAAAGTCATTCAACTGGGGTGGGAATAGCCTTGCGCTTGATCTCACAGAAAAACGTGTTCTGCTAACGTCAGACCTTGCCACCATAAGCAAGCAACCGGAGGTGGGGGTACGATGCCCTTGAGGATCCAGCTATAAATCGAGGAGGTTCGAGCATCGATGCTACAGTTGCCTGACTCATAGTGACTAACATATACTCTAATAAAATGCATACATGTAGTGATTGTGGTAAACATTTTACGCGTTCGGACAATTTGCGTCGGCATAAGAGAAATATTTGCAGTGTGAATCCCACAAATGGACCACCAGCTAAAAAAATTAAATTGGATAGTACACCTCCGAATATGATATGTCCTTGCTGCAATGTCTCGCTTCCGAACAATCGAATGGCTGCTCACGCAAGGACATTACAACATAGAACAAATTCATCGATCCCGATCAGTGATGGTGTGAGACTTATTAAAAGTGCATTCAAATGTAGAATTGCCAGCTATAGATTTAGCACATCAGAATTGTACACCGACTTTAAAGAGTTTTTCGAAAATATTAAGCAAAATACGCTAGATGTAATAGAAGAGAAACTTCGAGTGCACAGAGCTCTGAAAGTGAACATGGAAGTATTCGGGAAGTACGTATTACAGACGAGTGATGTAGCAGATATCAAATCCTTCAATACGGTTAATAAAGTAATAGACGAAAGCACAGAGCTGTCTGATGTTTATCAACAATTTGCTGATGAAATTACATCCCAGTCATCTGAGTTTGAGGAGAAGGATTCTGGTATGTTAAATATTTAGAGAAGTGCATAAATTAAGATAGTAACCTTTGTTGTTTTTTTCAGGGTGGGCGATTGAATGTATCCTTTATGCTGAAGTGAACATTAACAAGTTTTCACCATTGGGTGGATCATCTTATATAAAGTTACCATACTTTATAGAGAAGAAGAAGGCAGTGATAAATGTGCGAAATCAAGACCAGTGTTGTTTCGCTTGGGCCGTCACATCAGCGCTACTACCAGCAAGCACCCGAGTAGTGGAAGTGTCGTCCTACCCGCATTTTTCAACCATTTTGAATGTCCATGGTATGAACTTTCCCGTTACTCTTAAAGATATCTCATTGTTCGAGAGAAATAATAATATCTCTATAAATGTGTATGGGATTGAAAAAATAATCAAAGATGGTAACGTCACATATGAAATAGTTGGTCCATTGAGATATGCTCAGAAGAAATTAGCTTTACATGTCAATCTGCTCTATTTAACGGATGATAAAGGGAATGGTCACTATTGTTGGATAAGAGATCTTTCGCGATTAGTTGCAAATCAGTTAAGTTCAAACGGACATAAGCGGTACTTTTGTGATGGTTGTTTGTTATATTTTTCAACTAAGGCATATCTAGATATTCACCAAAGGAACGATTGCAATCATATATTCACAATAACACCCACAGAGAAACTACGAACTGATAAGTTTGGTAATCAGGTTCCAGAAAACATACTTAAATTCGAGAATTTTGAAAAGCAAATGCCGGTCCCCTTTGTGGTGTATGTGGATTTTGAGTCATTATTAAAACCAATCGATAGTTGTGAACCCAACCCAGAATATTCGTATACAAACGAAACCCACACACATGAACCATATTCATTTTCATATTTTATTAAATCTTCATTTGATTCTGACTTATCCAAATTCGTCTTGTATCGAGGTAAGGACGCGGCGAAAGAATTCGTGACAAGGCTAGAAGCTGATCTTAAAGAACTATATTTCAAATATTTGAAAGATGTAACTCCCATGATCCCTTTAACGCCGGAAGAGCAGATTGAGTTTGACACTTCAACGAAATGTAACATCTGTGAGAAGCCATTTTCAGGATCCGATATTAAAGTTCGCGATCACTGCCACATAACTGGTAAAGTTAGATTTGGGGCTGCACATTCGAAATGTAATTTAAATTTCAAATTACCAAATTTTATACCAATTATAACGCACAATTTAAGTGGGTACGATTGTCACCTATTTATCAAACAACTATCTTCTCATGGAGATAAGATAGACGTGGTAGCCCAGAATAAGGAAAAATTAATAGATTAACCGACTTACCTTAAGGAAGATTAATCCTAATTTTCCGAGCTTGTCCGAAGATATAATTATACGTTGTAGTTTCCGTGAAATCTACTTGTCAGCACGATGTTCCTAAAAATAACGATAAACGAATAACCCCCTCTCTATTGCATCCGCCTACCCTAGACGCTACTGCTACCATCTCATTCCGTTGAAGTGCTATTGAGAAAAAAATCGCCTAACCAACGGGAGATACAGGGCGGGTGGGTAATTATATCTTCGGACAAGCTCGGAAAATTAGGATTAATCTTCCTTAAGGTAAGTCGATTAATCTATTAATTTTCCTTCGCTTGTCCTCGATATAATTATACGTTGTAGCGGTTCAGAGTAAAGAGGGCGATTTTTTTTTTTTTTGAACAACATATATTAATTCAATATATTAGTATATAGAATATCATCCGAGGTCAATATGGAAAAATATATATCCTTTTCAATATAAATTTACAATGAAAACATCAGTTCGTACATAATTATATGTACCAAATATAAGTCTATGAATGTAAATAGCATACACACCCTACATATGTATTTCTGATACCTACAAAATTAATTCCACAGCATTAATCACACAGCAACGAAACAAAAAAAAATTTATATATTATTATTATATAATATATTATATATTATTATATATTATATTATTATACGTGTGTACGAATGTATAATACACACACATATAATAAACATACTAACAATTGTCTCGGCAAAGTTATTAGGATCTTCCAAGGACCTATTATGAAATGCAAATACAAGTCATTAGAGTTTGATGAACAATTATAACAATGTTTGATGTATGTATTCCAGCTAAATCTGGTTTTTCTTTTTTTTTTTTTTTTTCACCAACTTATACTGATCTGTGACCAAGCTGCATGGAATACTTCTTCATGAGTGAGCATGAGTTGTTTTTTCTTTTTTTTTTTTTTTGCGATATGGTACTCTTTTTCATGCAAAATTCTATAGTAGAAAATATTAGATTCGGTTGATATCTGCCCAGTCTAGATGTTTTTGATATGATTTTTTTTTTTAATTTTATCAGATAATTTCTGTATGCTTTCAAACTCCATTAATGTTAAAGTTTGAACCACCGACGATAAAGTTGACTTAAACTCTTCTAGCAGTACCAGACCCACACGCATAACATGTTTATGTGTTAGATTTTCAAATGCTAAGCTGTGTGACGGATAACATTTGCCCTGTTAGAGATCTGGATTCCAGGTCTGCCCTGTTTGGGTCTTGATGGATGTCTATAAAAAAACTTCTCTAAAGATTCTACATATTATCTTTTCTTCGCTAGAACTGATTAGAATTAGGAATTCAAAAACTGAGGAGTTTCACTCTCGGTGAAATTAACCTAGATATACTTCAAAGTTATACACGAAAAAAGGTCTTGTTTGTAATTACAAAATTTCCAGTAGTTTCTGAAAACAAGCTGAGTACTGTTTCGGGGGTCCCTCTATTAAAGAGGCTATCATCGTCATTTCTATAACGTTTTCTGGTACCTACCTGTCTGAAAATAGCGCTGTACAATCTCCCTGCCAGTAGGAAAAATCTGCTTGTACAGAGGATCATTCTGTTAAAAAAGGAGAACTGAGTATACATACTCATTAGGCTAAAAAATGACGTTATTATTATTTATTATTATTCTTTTTTTTTTTATAGTGAAAAAAAAAAAATTGGAGATACCAGGGTTGTGTTGTCCAATCTAGATTAACGACAATTCCTGAAGCCCTTTCTTGAAGATTCTCTCTTTTCAGAACTCTATTGAATATGGGGAAAACATACAAGTAGTATGTGTAGCCCAATTTATTGTAAATGTGTCAGTAGAAGGATTCTGGGTCCGGAAAACCGGACATAAATTTCTGAATTATATTTATTTTTTTTTTTGCATATGAGTTTATGCCGGGATTATCAGTTTTTTTTTTTGCTCGAAACTATGTAACTTGTTGATTACATACTCTGTATCTACAGAAAGCGACCTCGATTCTTTATCAGCTTCTTTGTTTTCCAAGTACAAGTATAGCTACCATATACATTGGAAATTGTGTATTTTAGAACAAAAAAAAATACTATTAATATACTTTACTCCTCACACCATTGCCAAAGCGCTTTCACGGTTTCATTTAACTGTGGATACTTAATAATACTACATGATTTGTTTATACAAGAAATGGCAGTTTGGTTATAATAGTATACGAATATTAGTTTTTTTTTTGATCGCAAGACCTGATTATGCCGCCTTAGTTTCTAGATAATTAATATGCTTGCATCGATCCTAAAACTCATGGCGAGTAATTTCTCCACAAGAGGCTCCCCCACCGGTTGGAGATGCATCCGAAAAAATGTCCATAGAAGAAGATCTAGGTTTAATATCTTGCCATATTCCAATCTCTGTAGGTATATCACCATTGTAATTCTAGCAATAATTTTTCTGGAATAACCAATTTTCCATTAAAAGTTTAGTTTTTTAGTCTTATTTTTAATCTGCAAATCAGTTCTTAATGTCTTTTTTGTTCTTGCAGTGAGATCTGCATATTTACTGCATCACATTCAAAACTCAAAAACTGGCCTGTAGCCGATCTAAGTAGTAGCAGATCCTAATTTTAACAAAAAACCTTAACGTTTTAAGAGGATTACGGTTATTCCAGTATTCTCCCGAGTATTCCTCATACATTGCAATTTATCCTTTCCTATTACTAGGATATCGTCTAAATAGAAAAACTGTCAATACGCCTTTGAGTGTAAGTCTTTCCGCCCCTGGTTTGAGAAGTTTGATGAAAATATAGAGAGCTACCTTCAAGTCAATGGCAAGACAAGTAAATTAATACAATTTATTGTCGAATCTGAACCTTAAAAATATTTCATGATTCTTTTTAACGAAGGATTTCGAGCCTCTTTTGGAAAGATATGCATCTTTATTTAATAATTTTAAGACTGTTCTATGACCCTCACTTGAAGTGGGGGGGGGGCGTGGCTGAATCTATTAATTAAATTCAACTTAAATCTATATGTTCCTTGTGGTTTTGGAATGAAAAATAAATTAAAATGAAGTGAATTTTAGAGTAGGAGGACATATTTTGCTACCTCCAATCTTGAATAACTTATCAATTAACTTTGGTATTCAGGGAATAGGTTATCCGAAATTCTTACATAGTAAGTTCGGAATTTTGCATTGGCATAAGTTGAAAAGGAATAGATATCACTCCAATCTGTAGTGTAGTGAGTAAGCACTATCTACTTGACGGCTGGCGTCCGAGCGTTAGGCGCGCAGTCAGTATGTATGGGCGGTTGTTGTGTTAGTACGAATAAACGTGTAAACAATAGCTCTGGTTTTTCTTTTCCACAAAAAAGCGAGTGGATATTACACATACTAAGACTTTCTGGTTTTCCAATTTTGCAAATATTTTGATAGATTGCCAGCTTAAGTAATATATATGTACATGCATGTATACACTTTGTATGACTTTGTTTGTAGCATTAGCTGGCTTCTTTCTTACAATATGCTGATGGTGGATGACCCGACTTCCTCTCCCCCTTCTCTCCTTCTCTTGAATTTGAGTTGAGGGAGGTTGTAGTTTCAGTAACGATGATTGTGTATGCCCGCTGAGTGCTATCTAAGTTAGCAGGTTTTTAACCTTTGGTACAATCTGAATTCTGACGAGGAACTGATTGACGGTGTAACGAACGGATAATGCACGTTAGCAAAATAGGTTGTGAGCTTCAGCTGGACGTATGAGGTTGCTTAATTGTTCCTGCACAAACCTTAATGCATCTATAACATTTGCGATTGCACCTATGCACCTAACCCTACAGCCATTTGTTGTTGTAAGTGATTTAGGAATCTATAATGACCATTGTCTTTCTTTTTTTTTTTTTTTTATACAGTGAATAATTTCGCCACTAATTTGAGGAGAAGGTAATGCCTTACAGTTGCTCGGTACTTTATATTCTCCTAAAAATTCCTCTCTTTGATTCTTTGTCAGCCATTTCTGCAAAAAACTACTGGAACGAAATGATATTTCGTCATGTATTGGCTGCCTACCTTATATTCAAAATTTGGTTTGAAGCCGAGGTAGTAATAAAAAAAAAAAAACGGTTCCGGCTTTGAGGCGTGAAGCGTCCATGCTCGTTGGTCTAAACAAGCCGTGGAACACTTTTTGCCTTTTCCGATCTGTCGATGAGTCTGAGATTAGAACAGGAACCCACCAGCTGCGAGGATTGTTCGAAGAATATATGCCTTCTGCTTACTACTTATTACCAAAAAAGGAATAAAGACTAACGCATGCTAATCTTATTTTTCCTACGAAGTGTTCCCTCTGCTTAACTGTTTTTTGGACCAACGCACATTAATCCAGAAAAAAACAGGATCAACAGATGAACAAAGAAATAATTTCATCACATCTCCCAACTCGATCTTTTACCCAGAACTAACGAACGCTAATTCTGTTTTTGTTTAGCAAAAAATGCCGAGCCAATACAAGGCCGTAAATAAATAAAATCGAACGACTTTACTTATTTGAACGAGTTTCTGGAGATATTATGCTAATGCATATGACTTCTACTACCCCACATATAAATAGAATCGAACGATTCTATTCATGCTAAAAAGACAACGAACGTTATCTTAAGTGGGAATGAATATGCACCACACTGCGACCGCGGTGATGCATATATGTTTACGGGAGGTTGCTGCATTAACACTATACCTAAAAAGAGTATATTTGTCTACAACATTAAGGCCTACCTGATGATTGGGAGATATGGAGATATTATGCTCCCATGCATATGAATTCTACTACCCCACATATAAATAGAATCGAACGATTCTATTTATGCTAAAAAGACAACGAACGTTATCTTAAGTGGGAATGAATATGCACCACACTGCGACCGCGGTGATGCATATGTTTACGGGAGGTTGCTGCATTAACACTATAGATGACTCCTCCGTACCTAAAAAGAGTATATTTGTCTACAACATTAAGGCCTACCTGATGATTCGGATGAACTGTCTGACGATAGGCAAACCTAATAATTCTTTTCACACTGGATTTGTAGTAGCTTCCTCCTATGCCTCTTGATTTCCTTATGTGGAGCACGCACACTGCCCTTTTCGACATATTTTTATTGCGAAACACCTAAACAGTTTGTAAACTGCGGAAGATGTTGTGTTGACAAGCACGAATAACGGAATGAGATGGTAGCAGTAGCGTCTAGGGTAGGCGGATGCAATAGAGAGGGGGTTATTCGTTTATCGTTATTTTTAGGAACATCGTGCTGACAAGTAGATTTCACGGAAACTACAACGTATAATTATATCGAGGACAAGCGAAGGAAAATACATTTCATTTACAAAAAGTCTGTATATGCATGACTATGTGGACCGAACCGGTAGAATAAGGAGGAAGTTTTTACAAATGAGATTTATCGATAGTTGTCGTTTTCTACCTGGATCTTTGCAAGCATTATCAGACAGTTTGACTAATAGGGATTTTCTGGAGAGTAAAAAGTATTTTTCAGGTCCTAGAGTCTTTAATTTAATTAGACAGAAAGGTGTATTTCCTTACAATTATGTGGATGATGTAAAGAAACTGGACCAGGAATATTTACCATCAAAGGCAGAGTTTTATGATAAGTTAAATGAGAAAGATATATCTGAGGAGGAATACGCGAGGGCAATAACTGTATGGAGAACGTTTAACTGTAGGAATCTGGGTGAATATTCTGATATTTATTTACGGACCGATGTTCTTCTCTTGTGTGATGTCTTTGAAAGGTTCAGGAGGAATAGTATGAATATTTACAAATTGGATCCAGCACACTACTACACAACCCCTGGATTGTCTTGGGATGCGATGTTAAAGTATACCAAAATTAGACTTGAGCTCCTTACGGACATAGATATGATTGGGTTCTTTAAGAATGGTATTCGCGGGGGGATAAGTCAATGCAGCGATAGAATGCACGAAGCAAATAATAAATATTTACCAAATTATGATCCATCTAAAGAGTCAACATTTATATCATATCTCGACGCCACGAATCTTTACGGGCATGCTATGTCATCACCTCTTCCAACTGGGGGTTTCGAATGGATGGGGGATTCGGAAATATCTACATTCGATTTAGAAAATGCCAAAATAGACGGTGAGAATGGCTATGTCTTGGAGGTTGATGTGCGATATCCTGAAGGGTTACACGATTCACATAGCGACCTTCCGTTTTTGGTGGAAAGTATTATCCCACCAAACGCCAAGACAAAGATTCCGAAACTAATCCCAAATCTGTACGACAAGAAAAAATATATTGTACATTATCGCGTCCTTCAACAAGCTGTAAGGTATGGTTTGCAAGTAACCAAGGTTCACAGGATCCTTAAGTTCAAACAATCGTTCTGGTTGAAGGAGTATATCGATCTCAATACGACAATGCGTAATAAAGCAAATAATAAATTTGAAAGGGACTTCTATAAGCTTCTAAACAATGCAATCTTTGGAAAAACTATGGAAAATGCAGATAATAGAAGAGATATAAAGTTGGTCACACATTGGGAAAATCATCGTAATAGCATCGGTGTGGGAGCACTAGTAGCTCGTCCAAATTTCAAGAGTTGTTCCATATTTAACGAAAATCTTGCAGCTATCCATTTAGGAAAAGTTAGGGTACATTATTTCAAGCCAATATACGTGGGATTCTGTATACTAGACATATCTAAAATAGTAATGTATGATTTTTTTTATGGTTTTCTTAAAAAGCAGTTCAACGATAAAGTATCTATGCTTTACTGTGATACAGATTCGCAAATTTTGAAAACTCATACAGACGACTTCTATGAATTTATGAGAAATAATATCAGCGAGTTTGATACTTCAAATTATAAACAAAACAATGAGTTCAAAATTCCAGTCAATGACTCTATTCTGGGTAAAATGAAAGACGAATTTCCAGAAGACCCTATAATAAGTTTTTACGGAACAGGTGCGAAAGCATACTATATCAAGTCAGTTAAGGGAGAAATGAAAAAAGCAAAGGGTGTTAAAAAAGCAGTAATACAAAATCAGTTATGTGGTAATGATTATAAGCATATAATAGAGAATGGTGGTCTGATTTTAAGAAAAATGAATACATTCAAAAGTAGGCTGCATGATGTATATACAGAAGTCAAAAATAAAGTAGCTTTAGCACACAACGATGATAAAAGGTTTATAATTCCAAATACAACAAAAACTTTACCCTGGGGGCACTCTGACATTGAATTTTACCAAACAGACCCCACAACGAATGTAAAATATGCTATCGATGCTATTAATGAGATGACAACGCGCGAAGCTCCTGAAGATGGTAATTTGGATCTACTTATACAATTAATGTTAGCCGAAGTTTCTAGATATTAGATTTAAGTTACTGTACGCTTGTAAAGTAGGATAGTATTGAATAAATGCTTGAAGAATAAAGTTGGCCATTTTATTTCAACTTTTGCGCCTAAACTGACACTACTCATCACCAACATCATATTCAGTGGCAAACGACATGACTACAGTTGTTGTAGATATTCAAGGATATCATATCGAATCAAAATTTGTTCCAAAAGAGATAGCATTTAAGAAAGATGGAATATTGTACCATTACATTGTTAAACCTATGGTTCACTTCAGTAGACTGAACGTGAAAGACCAGAGAACTGTTAAGTTTGTGGAAAAGTATAATCATGGTATTAGATACAAAGCAGGAAATACAGATGGTAACCAAATAATGAAAATAATCAAGCATCACGTTAACAACGGTGATATAGTCTTTCTGAAGGGCCATCAAAAATATATCTATCTACTCAAATCTGTTGCTGAGCTGAGCTTAGAAAACGTGGAGATAGTGAATTTGGAGACCGACAATGATATCCAGCTTAACGTGAACTTGAACAGAGAATCAATATGTGATGATGTAATAAGGTGTAATTATCACTCCCAAAACAGAAACGGTAGGTGTGCCTTGAGTGTTTGCACGATGATTGATTTGTGGATAAGGAGATACCGTTCAACCATCAAAGAGCAGAAAGGAAATCTTCATTTACTACAAGACGACCAATATTTTTGAATTCCAAGTTACATTACTAATGTTATTTTGTTGAATAGGTTGTATTAGTATTCCAATATATTCATCAGAAAAATATCAGACTGTTTCATTTAATACATACCACGATACATGCCAAAGTGTATAGGGTGGCTCATATTGAAGTTTTGTTAGCAAAATTAATTCATTTCTCGAAGTATAAAAATTAACCTTATTCAAGAAATGTTGTTACAGCCAGACGTGTAAGAAACACAGGGATTACCGAAAACGTCTGGCAACATGGCAGTAGATATGGCAGGGTTTTGGGGGCTGTCCCTCATTCCCTCCACTCAAGCGATTCGACCTATTAAAGTAGTGGGCGGATACCTCTATCCCACTCTTCCTTCTAACCAATCAAAAATGGGGAGAGGGCGATCAGCAAGCGATTAGGGTAGGAGTTTAAGGCATAAAACTGCTGGTCGGAACCAGGAGAGGTCATTCTGTTTAGCTTTCGATAACAGACAAGCAGCTACAGCCACCTTCCAGCAACAAGCGACTAATTCGAGGATGTCTGCAAAGATGAATGTAAGTATAAATAATTTGGGTATAATTTGAGGGACTGCTCTGCCAACTGTTGGCAATGATATACGTTTCTAAGCATTTTTTTCTTTTATTGTTACAGATGACCACCGATGCCCTGTACCATTCCGACGATGACGACTTCCAACCTTCACCAGCTAAGCGACCAGCACCGCAACCATCCGCCTCGGTGGCGGGGCCAAGCCCGACCACTAGGAAAAGGACGGCGCCGGTGAAGGTAACGACTGGCACAAAACGCCAGAAGAAGGAAGGTAGCGCTTCCGAAAATAAATTGGTTGCGAAGCAATCAAAGCCTTTGAGGAAGACGAAGGAAAGCCGACCGTCGACTTCGATGCCGCAAAAGAAGCGAAAAGAGGGTGCTAGAATGAAGTCGTGTAAGTCAGCATACAAGACTTACGCGGCTCAATACCAGCAATATGAGCCCTTCCTTTTCACTTCAGTTGCTGCACCGGAGTCGACAGTGGATTTCTCGTTTCTTAACGAGGCCCCGATTACGACGGATCCAAGTTGTTTTCGCAAGTCACCTATCCGGGTGTTGGCTGGACTTGAGGAGCCTGGTGTGGTGTCGTCGTCGATAACTCCACCGGAACGGTGTCAAGCAAAAATTGTGGTTCATGAAAATTTGCTAGTCACCGCTCCAGTAGAATTATCAACGAAGGCACCTTCAGAGCCCGATGAAAGACCGTCAACCCCGGAGCGGTATCGTACACCCTCACCGACGCCATCCCGTAAGCTGCCAGCTACACCGAGGACACCGAAGATACTAGCGACCGAACCGTCCCAGGAGTCGCTAACATCTTCGGCATCTAAGGAGAGCGGCAGCTCTAGCAGTAGTGGTTGTAGTGGTAGTAGTAGTAGTAGCAGCAGTAGCAGTGAGAAAGTGGCTACTACGAATGAAACCACTATGCTTGGCCCACTAGTGTCCTTCTATGCTGGCCAACTGCAAAAGGTCGAAAGGGACCTGCAGAAGGCGGAGGCGGAAAAAATGCAGTTGTCCGAAGAAGTGCAGTCGCTGCAGACGCTCGTTGACTTAAAACGAACCGTCGTCGAGGAAAGGCAGCGACTGCAGGAGCGTCTCCAGCAGTTGGACCAGCGTTTGGCAGAGATGGATGGTGCGGAGCAAGCTGGTGAAAATATGAAGGAACGGGAGCGGATCGTTGGGGAAAGGGTATTTATTTATTTATTTATTGATACATCCTACATACACACAAAGGTATTTACATGTAAGAGTGCCTACAAAACTACAGCTATAATAATTAAAAACGATACAAGCAATAAAACCTACAGACAAAAAAAAAAAAATTCACAACATAAAAACAATAATTGGGCGGGATGTAGAGCCAAGCTAATCTTTATGGCATGAAAAAAGATCTAATCAAACTTATTTCACAAGCAAAAAAGTCTATATTATACATTTCAACAACTTTATTACATTCTAGTTGCATATTATCAAATGGAGAGTTGTATACATGTCTACACGAAAAAACCTTGTTTCTTTGCAATCTTAGATTAATCTTTGGTACATGAAAAAATACATAGTTTATCAATAGGGATGATTTATATTTAAGCGCATCTGAAAGGAAAAAAGGAAAAACTGGTGGGACGGATGGCTACGGTCATAGCTTATGAAGATGACCCTATCTGTCTGTCCCAATCCCAGTAGTTTATTTATGTATATATTTTTCCTTTGTTTTTCCTTTGTTAACTTGTAGATATTTAGAGTTAGTTGTATGTATGTATATATTTTTCCATTTAGAATTAGCATTATGTATTTATTTTTATTTAGTTTGATATTTTTCATAGTTAATAAATTAAAATGTATATTTGTGGAAAAATACAACAAAAAAAAAACAATTTAGATTTTAAAAAAAATTTGTAAAAAATGTTGAAACTTAGGTATTTATTTGTATATAGGGGTTAGTGATTTGTGTACATTTTTATATAATAGTAGTAATGTACAAATGTATTTTTATGTATATCTTATAATTGAGAAAATATATAAAACAAGTTTTAGTTGATGAAAAAGTATTTGTGAAAAAAAAGTGTCTTTAAATTTTGTATTCATTTGTATGTAGTTGTTAGATATTTCTGTAAATTTTTCTAGAATAGTAGTAATATACAAATGTATTTTTTGATCATAATAACTTTTATGTATCTTATAATTCAAAAATAAAGAAATTGAAATAGATATATATCGATTCTGAAATCTAGTTTATTTCTGATTAATAAATGAGAAAAAAATATGCAAAAAAAAAATTGTTTATGAAAAAAAAAATATTTGTGAAAAAAAGTTCGTAAGTATTTGACAAAAACAAATAGGTTAGTTTATGAAAAATATTTGTGAAAAAAATTATAGGTTGGTTTCTAAGACAACAGGTTAGTGCGTAGTCTCCAATTACACATAGTGCTTACTGGGTCGTGCTAAGTTTCGGTAAAGGTGGAGGTTAGGTCGACTGCTGCACCGTCGACTAACATCGACACGGGCGGTGGGTCGACGGCGGATGCAAAGGCGAGGCGGCTCTATGGGCCGGCACGGCGGCGGCACATGCTACGGCGAAGCCGCCGAGCCGCGCATACAAAGGCTCGGCGGAGGCCCATTTTGACGCATTTTGAGGGGCAAATGTGATCTTCAAGGGTCCTTCAAAACGGTAGTTTTTTCAGAAAAAAGACTGAAAAAAAACGTTAGAAGCATGAAAAAATCGAGATAGACAAAATTGTAAGACTGATAAAAAATTACACCACTAAATAAAATTTTTAGAAAGATCCTTCATTGGTGAAGCCGCCCACGCTCGATGAATTTTTTTCTGTCACGGTGGTAAGGTTTTTGAATAAAGTACGATTTAAAAAAAAAAACAAGTTTATTGGTTGATACAAACAAAAAATCTCTTTATAATTCACAGAAATAGCGCCTCATATCTCCTCCTCGCTATCTACAGGAAAAGGTAATTCCACTCTCTGGTTTTCTGGACCATCCGGACGATCAGGATCATCATCGTCGCTGTTATCAGATGAGCTGTCAATTGTAAACAGCAGGAACCCCAGTGGCTGTCTTGTGGAGTCGCACGGTCCATCGTCCATCGGTGACCTCGCCACCGCCCAATGTGATTGGTCGGGTAACTCACCATCAGGAACCGCAGTCTCGATACTCCATATGCTGGAGTTATCATTGTCGTCATCTAACCAAGACGTTGAGTCGCAAGGTCCGTTTGGCTCTGTAGTCATTTCGCTGCTAAATGTGTTAATTCGTCACTTGATTGTACAGTATGATTTTCATTGACAAGAACTCTCGTTTTTATGTTTCTAGTTCCCCACACTAAAGCCCCCTCCATACCTCCTCCCCTCTTCATCTATACATCTTTAGAAGTAAACTTAGTGTGTTATTGGATGGAACGTCGATGGCATTGGTGGGTGGGTACTTATATGCGTGCCCCAAACCAAGACACAATAATCTCACAAACGCTCAAGGCGCATTTACCGTTTCTGTTAGCACACTGGCACTCATGCTTCATACTATTTTCAAGTATCACCAATTACTAAGTTACTGAGCGCTTATTGATAGAACAAGTAATTGTATTATTATATGAGGGGATGGATATAGAAAGGAAAAAATATTGCTTCTTTTTTATTTCATTCATTATTTATTTTATTCAAGATGAACATTACTTTATACATCGAAAAAAGATAAAACAGTTTCTTTTTCTTCATTCAATTTTGTCCTTTTCTGTTCAGATTTCATACTAAGAGTATCAATCCTCTTCTGACAATCATCTAACTGTCGCTTCCTTTTATTTCTGCACTCCTTGACACGTTTTCTTTCTTCATCTAACTGCTTTATTCTTTCATCATCCGCTGCCTGGGCTGCCTGAAGCTTGTCACAATGGGCCATCTCCTCTGCCAATTTCTTTTCTGCACTTATTATTTCAGCTTTAATTCGCTGAATACTACTTCTCAACGCATCCCTCTTCTCGTCGAAGTCGTCCATTGGAGGTTGCTTCGATTTAAGTAGTGTTTCTCTTAAAATGTTGCTAACTGGTTTGGATGCTGCCTGTTTCGACTTTCTCACTGCTGGCACTGTTGACGCTGTACCCGTTGATGTTCTCGCTCCATCTCCAACTACTGGCGGCATCGATGCTGCACTTGTTGATGCTATCGCTGCATCTGTTGATGCTCTTGGTACATCCATATCTATTTCTACCACCGCATTAGCATCCTCCGCGATTCTCCGGTCTGGCTGCTCCACATGAATAAACTCGTGAAGTTCATCCTGGACTTCTACTGCCAACTGTGTAAACTGCACCCCGTCACTCTGCAGTTCCTCCAGAATGGCTTGCAAGCAATCGCCACTAATAGCGTCTTCGTTCTTTGTTGGTTGGTTGGCCATGATGATGTACGTAATATGTAGTGTTTTCTACGGAACAGTATGATTCTTTGAAGACTGTAGAACTGATAAACCATTGAAAGTAGACTTGTATTTATACAGAAAACACTCTACACGACAGTAGTAAAATCTAAGAGGGGGAACATTGAAATACTGATATGGGTGGTGTACGTGCAGCTGTTTAACGATGTACACTATAATAGACCAATGAGAGGACTGGTTGAAATGTATCACAACCAATAAGCGTTTATGGGCGGATTCACTTACAGTTCGGTCAATAACGATGTCCGTTAGAAGCCACCGATATCGATGCTACATGACAGTAGTAAAATCTGAGAGGGGACCATTGAAATATCAATATGGGTGGTGTAAGTGCAGCTGTTTAACGATGTACACTGTAATAGACCAATGAGAGGACTGGTTGAAATGTATCACAACCAATAAGCGTTTACGGGTGGATTCACTCACAGTTCGGTCAATCACGATGCGCGTTCGAAGTGGCTGATATCAATGCGCGCATGCGTTGTCGGCGCGTATAGCGAAATGTTCTCTATTTCCACTAATAATCTTACGTACACCAGCTGGCAAGTAGGCGGATCTTCTTTTTTTTTGCTTTCTTTAACGATATACACTGATGGGGGAAGACAGTAGAGGAGGGAGGCTTACCTACCTGGAACTGTATAAATATGATGGTGAAATGAGAGTTCTTCAGTGCAGTTCTGCTACCGCTACTACTACTACTACTATACTACCGCTACTACTACTATTTTGAAAATGGAGTATTCGAGGAAGTTGATCCCCTGCCCGTACAATGGTGAACATGAGGTGCGGCGTGGGACAATTGGGGACCATTTGCTGGTTTGCCCTTTCCGGGGTTGTGGTCCGGTGAATTGGCCACAATATATTGCTACCTATCTAAGTAAAGGTAAGTTTCCTCATTTCACTATATATCCCTACACGAGCAAGCTATCAAATGACAACTAGTTTATAACAGAATAATCCAAAATTTACAGTTGTTCTACAAAATATCTCTTTATTTGCAGAGCCATCCACCCAGACAGGAAGCCATAAGGAAGCCGAGGCCAGCAACCCCACCACGCCACCGCAGGACCCATCGAAGTACGGACTAGTGCAATGTCCGCGTGTTGCAGCGCATTGGGTCAAACCTACGTCGATGGGAATGCACCTCCTGCGGTGTGCCAAGAACGTGCTGCCTACCAAGAACGTGCCTACCACGCCACCACAGCATCACCTCGCAAGCCGGAGAGATGTGGAGGTTCAGCCTGAAGGTACATAATTCGTTTCTGCGACAAAAACTTTTTTTCTTTTTTCATATATCTTGCACATCTTTATCCTAGAAGTCACAGAAAATTGATCTCTACTAAACATCATTGTATTAATTTTGCACTGATACAATCATATTGTATAACTCTAAATTTTAAATAAATCAAGCCACACAAAAATTCTTCAGTACATCCACATAGATTTTCAACCTTCTGAATCTTACCCACATTCACATAAATTACAAAACCATATTTTCTATTGTTTCAGAAAACTGGGATGATGATGATTATCCCACGTATAGGCCGAATCTCCAGAACAGAGAAGTAATCCGGGATCCTCCCCCTTGCCTCTCCAAGAGGGAGAGAAAGCTGTGGAGGAGAAGCGAGGTGGTGCGCTTCAACAATATAACTAAATAATTTTTATCTTAGGTTAGGTGTATTTTATGTATTAGAGATTAAGGTAGAATTAAATAATAAAAGTAAATTGAAAAAACTGCTATTTTATTTCCAAAAGTATCGAAACAAATATACACATTGAAATTATTACTGCTAAACATAGTCTGCGCTCCGTCATATCAATCATCACAGTACATCTGCAGCGTCTATCCAGGAATTCTTGTTCTTTTGGAAACCTAACCATTTTACAAAGAGCTTGTTTCCTCTCCTTTTTAAGACTTTTTCAATCAAATACTCATTTGGAAACTGTGTTTTTCTTAGCTCAGCTTCATAGAAACAACCGCTTATTGGTCGCCGATCCATATCTTCTAGCATATATGTGACCGGATCTGTAATATTAACTTTGCGTATTTTGAAGAGCTCCGTGGAATAATTCGGAGTGTAACCTTTTTCAAATACACCTTTATATCTGCTTATTCTCACAACGTCTCCAAGATTAAGTTTGCTTTTGCCAGCAACCTTTGGATTGCGATACGCACTCAATCGAGTGTGAACATTAATTTCAATAGGGGCCAATCCAGTTGTTCGATGTATTCTATTGTTATATACGTTAGTGATATCATCCAAAATAGTGATCCATGTGTAACTTCCTCTTGCGGAAAATTCTTTGAACAGAAGGTGCTTTAGCGAACGGATAGCCCTTTCAGCAATTGCGGCCTTCTTTGTACTGTATGTGGAATAATGGTTAATTCCATACTTGTTCATGAGAGAAGCAAATTTTCTGTTGTAAAATTCGGTTCCATTATCTGTTTGTAGATTAATTGGATAATATCCTGCGTCCCTTATGATATCGCCCATTGCTGTCGTTACCGTTACCATATCTTTCTTCTTGATTGGTCTACACCATAGGAACTTAGAATAGCAGTCAATGACTACCAATATGTATCTATATCCATTATTTTCTTTATGGAAAGGTTGCATTTCCGCTAAATCAGCTTGCCATAAGTCAGCGAAACCTTTTATGATAGTTTTTCGACGGCGAAAGTTCTTCCGAACTGCCCTGTGTAACTCTTCTGCTATGCCACGTTTTGTTGCGCTGTTAATTGACATATCTACATGTAGAGGTCTGACTCAGGTGATTGTAGAACAGAAACTGATCATTAATCATGAAAAGTCTACTGATCTATGGTCTGAGTTGATTTAAAGTGTAGCCTGCAAGCCACGCTGGTAAAACAGGGCCACCTTCAACATCGAATTCCCTTTTGACTTCACTAGCTAATTTCTGGCAAAAATTATATACAACCTCTAGTTGCTCTAAAATGGATATCAAATTGGTTGTTAATACATCAATCTTTTTCTCAAGGCCATCACTCAATTCTAGCGTTTTGCTATTCACCATACTTTCAAGCATATCAGTGGTACTTTTTAGTTTTTTTTCAACATACTTTATATGAACAGAGTCATTTTCATCTGTAGGATCACCAACATTCTTTAACTGCTTTCCATTGATATCATAATTTCCAGTTTGTGTAAGTTTAAAACCAATACCTGGAATACCACGTACAGTTGTATGCTTAGAACTGCGACGACCAAACTTATCTATCGTATTGTGCATCGCTACGAAAGCGTTATACTATTAGTGGGATCTTTCAACTTGCAAATATATACCCCAAAATTAGCGTATTACGCCCTCTTCACGCAATTCTTCTATTATAGATAAAATTTCGTTATCGTGGTTTGTGTGACCCGCGGATTTTGAGCTGTATAGCAAGTTCAGTCGATCAATCAGCTCGTTGATGTCGTTCCAATACACAAAGTCGCGTTTATTAGTGTTAAATATCTTATACTTAGGTATCTTCATTTGTGTATGTCCCCTACCAACTCTGGCTCTCAAATGCATGGGGGATGATGTAGATAGGATATTAAATAATTTATTGAAATACTCAGATCCGTCGACATTGTAAATATTAAGAGGTGTGTAATCTTTGCGAAGTACATTAGTTAGATTCAATATGGACCTGAATGTGTGTAGAGTTTTCGAGTCGGAGTTTCGTGTATCTCCTACAAACATCATATCTAGTAAGTGTGGGGATATTTTGAATTTACTAGTCTTATCACCCGATGATAAATGAACCGCCTTATCATCAAATTCCACTTCATGTACACCCATTAACAGCTTCTGTGATTGTGGGTCGATCCTTACATTATAAACACTTCCATAGGCCGGATGTCCTGCTCTCAAATTATCTATATGACTTTTCAACACCTCAGCAACTGCCTCTCTATCCACACTTGAATTAGCTGTAGATACATACTGAGTGACTGAATCTCTTTCCCTCTCATTAATTGATGATGGTGTATCAGGTAACTCCTTTATTGGTGTTATACCGGAAAAAGCAGCGGAAGTCAAATCTTCGAATCTCGGCCCTTTTGGTGTGCTAGTAGAGGGAAGGGTTTGATTTGGATATGTAGATGGTGGTTTTTTAGGAGTGCTCGTAGGACCAACATTTTGAATTGGCTGTTTCGGTAGCGTATGATTGGATGCATTTGCTATTGTCTTCAACTGTTTTGTAATAGGCTCATATATCTGTTCCAATGAAGTGTTACCGATTTCGCGGGCTTTCCTTACATAGCTGAATTTTCTCCGCACTGACTCTGTTGCATTAACTAATTCTTTTTTTAGAGCTACCTCATCATTGCTCTGTTGTTGTTTCATTCTGGTATATGTAATGTTGCCACTGTGATGTATGCTGATTGCAGTCTCACATTCAATTGATGATATTATTAGTCTTGCAGTGGATTTATGAAGCTATCGAATCCCTTCCGGTACCTGCCGTTTCTTATTTCTCTATCTTTGTCGATAACTAGGAATCCATATTTATCCCTCCAACATATTGCACACATATCTTGAAATTGCTTAAAAGTTACATCGGGAGCCACATGGTCAGAGAAAACATGTGATAAATTTGTATTATCGACCTTAAACAAAACTATCAGGTTTGCGTTGTCTCTAATCACTCTTTTCGGTACCCAACTGTAACTTTGCACACAGTAAAAGCAATCCACACCTTTGTGTCGCCCCATACTGAAGTATTCTCGTATAGCATTTTGATTCTCACATATCACATCATCAAAGATAAACACTGAGTTTGGTTTTGCTTCTGACGGTGGTGGAACTTCGGAATTATTAGCAAATGCATAATATCCTAGTCCATCTATCGAACTCATTACTTTTTCAATGAATGCGTACTTGGGTTGGTTGAGCGATTTTGAAAAAATATATAAGTTCTCAAAAAACAGCCCATTCGGATGTAACAGGAGAGATACTAGTACATTGGTTTTTCCACAGTTTGATGGTCCAACTATAATACATCGAATTGTTGATGGTAGTAGTACCCCATGTCGACGACGAGAAGTATTATTTTCCGGATCAGTAACATTGACATCTATATTGCTAATGTCTAATTCCTGGTCCTGTTTTGTCACCTTCATCGTTCAACGACTTGACCATATATAAGCTGCAGTTGTTTATATGTGTTTTATTTAAATGCCGCTACTTCTTGAGAGAAGGTGTAGTAGCATCTCCAAAACTGGTGGTGGAATTGTTAATAAGTTGATAAATAAGCTGCCTTTTTATCAGTATTGCGGCCCGGGTACTCGATTGGAAGAAAGGATCGCACTAGGCCAAAAAGGAATAAATAGATTAGACGCGGCCTGCTTACAACACGACCTTGCATACCGCAAATCCGATTTAGCTACAAGACACAAAGCTGACTACCAACTTGAGCAAGAAGCTTGGAAACGAGTCAAATCAGCTGACGCGAACCTTGGAGAAAAAGCAGCTGCTTGGTTAATTACAAATATTATGAAGGTCAAACGACGCACTGGAATGGGTCTTGCAACACTACGTGGACGGAATAAGAAGAAATGCATGCGTGAAAAATCGAGGAAATTAGTAGGTGTAAAACATCGTGCAGGAATGGGTTATGCATCACGACGACGAGGGCAGAATAAAAATAATATACGTAGGAAAATGAGGAAGGCTATAAAGAAGGTGCACTTTGGTTCAGGAATACTAAACAGAGTTCGCAAAAATATGAAACATTTTTCGAACCACAAGCAAGATAACAGTGTGCTAAGAAAAGCAACATCTGCTGCATTATTAGCTACCCGGAAGTATATCAAGTCCATTGGGGGCAAACGGCATATTCGTCTTCCGCGAGTTATACCTATCCCCAAAGTAGGTGGAATTCTTCCTTTGATTCCAATTTTTGCCGGTCTCTCAGCATTAGGTAATCTCGCTGGGGGTATTGCAAATATTGTTAGGTCCTCTAAAGCAGTTAATTCAGCACGACAAAGGAATACAACTGATTCAACATCTACTTCTGGTATAAGTAAAATTGGAAACGGTATATATTTGAAACCATACCGCAAAGGATTTGGTTTGTTTGTTAAACCTAGGACTTCAAAAAACTTTTAAAAACCCTACCCCAACGACCGCTTACAGATAATGACCTTGTGTATTACGCTAAAAAGCTAGAAATACCATATTTCAGAGGGATTTTTATGCGCGATGGTCTGCCTAAGCAAGGTCCACTGAGGAATGAGTCAGCCATCATTAATTTAGACAGCAAGAGTGGGGATGGGTCACACTGGGTTTCATATATAAAACGCGGAGTGGTGGTATATTATTATGACAGTTTCGGCAACCTACCGCCAACCAGCGAACTGGTGAAATATTTCCTCAAAAAATCTAAGAAGATTCAGATCCTGTATAATCACAGACGACAGCAGAACTTCAATACCTTTTGGTGCGGGCACCTGTGTCTACGATTTCTTTCTGAAGAGAAGCAAAAATCTGTGAAAAATGGATCGTGAAACACTTAAAAAGATGAGCAATTCCCTTAAAGCATTTTCAAGAGAAAGAAGCCTGTTGAACATGACACAAGAAGAACTTGCCCACATACCCAAAGAAGTACTGATGGTATGTACACCTAACGAAATAGCACTTGTTTGGAACAAACTGCCATTGCATTTGAAGGAAGATGTGGATATACAACGATTCCAGTTCTGTTGGGAGCACTATAATACACACCAGAACGGAGATGAAGCAGACGGGCCGCCACCAAGAAAAATATTTTGTTGTTACTGTAATTTGCAAGATATCTCTATGACAAGCAGTAATGAGTCAAACAAGTGTTGTAATCAATAAAATTTTGAATATATAAAAGTGTTATTTTTTTGTATCACCGCAGTCATGTCTTATACATTTACCTTGACGGGTTATGACAGTGTGCTGTCTGCTAGTTTTTATCCGCCAATAGAGCTGGATACCAATGCGCAGTACGGATTGGGGCTAATAGGTTTTTACTCCTACAACTCAATATTCAATGTTCATGAGGGTAATAATCTAATTGTGTTTAAACAACCTTCAGATGATTCTCAGATGAATATTACATATATTCCACCAGGCACCTACGAAATCGATGAACTCAACATATATCTACAAAAGATAATAAAGTCCATAGTTCGATACAAACATAATGTTACAACTGACGAGCTGTTTTGTCTGAAGGCCAACAACAATACAATGAAATGTGAATTATATTCAATATATGATGTTGATTTATCTTTCCCTAACTCAATTGCATCTTTGATTGGATTTGAGCCGGAGGTTTTCGAATGCAACAAAAAACATATATCAACCTTACCAGTTAATATAACGACAGTCAGACTAATAAAGGTCGACTGCGGATTGATATCTGGCGCCTACCACAATGGAAGTGAAATGCACACTCTGTATGAATTCGACATAGACGTTGAGCCTGGATTCAAATTAACAAAGGAGCCACAGAATGTAATATATATGAGCGTTATGCCTAGTGGTCGTCAGTTTATCGATAACATCACACTGAAAATTTTGGATGACGAGGGAAATCTGATTAACTTCCGTGGTGAAAAAATTATCGTTAAATTGGAATTGCGTCGGTTAGCTTGAGCAAACTCCACAATTGAATAGGATGGGTTTTCTATATAACATAAGTGCACAACAATTGAAAAAAGTCGATAAAGCCCTTACAAACAACCATAAAATACGAAGAACACATAGGAATAACCTTATTCGTCATTCGTCAGCTGCCAAAGGCACAACGTCGAAGCTATCACTACAAAATCGTAAGTTTCTGGAGTCTATAGGACTAAAGCTAACTGAAAAATATGGTTCTGCACGTATCAAGTGAGAAGCTGGATGTTTTTGAGGAACCGATTTTGGATCACTCCTTAGCAAGTTTACATGAATACACATACAAGCCGTATGGTTCACCATATTTCAAGAATTCTGACATTGTTCATATACCAATCAACTTCCAAGATCTCATTTTAAATATTGCTGACAGTTACATTTTCATCGAAGGAACGTTTACTCCAAGTGATGCCACGAAGTCCTGCTATCTATCTAACAATGCTCTGTCTTTTCTGTTTGATGAAATTTCTCTACATATGGGTGGTGAAAAAGTTGTCATTGTACGAAATCCTGGAATAACGTCAACAATGAAAACAATGATCTCTCATGGTAAAAGTGCCGCCCATTCACTATTATGTACAGGATGGGGCTTAAATGAAGACAATTCAGCGATATGGGATTCAACTAGTAAGGTCTTCAGTGGTAGAATACCTCTAAAACATATAATGGGATTTGCTGAGGACTATAAAAAAGGAATTCTAAACATAAAACAAGAGCTTGTATTAGTCATTGTAAGATCCTTTAAGAACTGCTTTGTCGGTGAATGTGACGCAGAGCTATCAATATCAAAGATTGAATGGAAAGTCCAACAGATTGTTCCTGAAGACCGCTACAAGGTCAAACTTCTACAGAGACTGAACAAAAGCAGTTTGAGTTCAAGGATTAAGGTGGCATTTCGCTCTTGGGATTTGTATGAACTACCATCACTTCGCTCAACATCAACAGACGTCTGGGCAATTCGAACAACCAACAAGCTAGAGAGGCCTTTGTTTGTTATCGTTGGATTTCAAGACTCAAAATTAGCAGAAGATCCTAAGAAGGACATCACTAAGTTCATTCATGCCAACATAAACTCGATTCGATTGAAGCTGAATAACCAGGTATACCCATATGAAAGGTGGAACCTGGATTTTGAGAAGAAGCTAAACACTGCGGCTTACTATGCATTTGAGAGCTTCCAAAGTGCGTATTACAACAAGGGAATGGCAGAACCATTATTCAATATTAAGGAGTTCAATGATAACCCACTATTTGTAATCGACTGCAGTCATCAACCTGATAACCTTCAGCTGTCAACTGTGGATATATCGTTGGAATTTGAAACCAGAAAATCTTCTTTCCCAGCTAACACTAAAGTGTATGCATTAATCATTCACGATTCTTGTATTAGTTACAACGCTTTTGATGGATCTATTCAGAATGGACTTATTCATTCATATTAAATGTATTTTGATTTTTATTATAGCTGTCATGGCAAAAATAAAACACTTTTAATACATTTGTTTTTTTATTTATGCATAAATGATACAGAAGTGAGCCGGATGCGGACAAATGTCATTCTTTATCTACGAAACTATATTTGGTAATTATATGTTGAGGTAAATATTCCTCTATTGCATACAAAAATGGTTTGAGTTCATTACTAATCATCCCATCACATAGTTGATCGATGGTACATTCTTCACGTAAATATTGTCTGCATAACTTTTCCCCTTCTTCATATTTCCTGATTAGCATCCTCTTCCGTTCGACCTCTTCATCATCCCAGCAGATACTCAAGTCATAGACCGTGGAATGTTCCTCATCGAAAATCAAATCTACCAATTGACATGCAATTCTCTGGATGGCTGTACGTAGATCTTTTGCTTCAGGCCACCCCATTGCTGAATACTGCATCCACATTGTATAATGGGAATGAAAAGTTAGTCTGCTTCTGAAACAAACAGAACGTCTAATACCAACTAGGTGCAAATAAATGTTTTTATCTCGAATTTACCTTCTACATATCGCGGGTCCAATACATGGGAGTAACCATTATATTATTTATACCCAACACAATCTGTACTACCTCATCATCAAATATATTATTGTTGAATATAATCAAATTTCATCAAACATTTGGAGCGCGCGCCTGGTGTTTTAGGTGAACTTTGACCAATATATGTTAGTGAATATTTATTTTGAGATTCATTTATCTCTTTAATCACTGCTTCAGACATATGCTCCGATACTCTTTTAGGTAACCATACTTTGAACTCATTAGCATCATCTTCTAATAGTGTTGCTACTAGACATTCACCAAATTTTGATTTGACGGGTGACAGATTCTTAATTGTATGGGCTTTGTTTACAGTTAGTGAAGATAAAGTTCTGAAAAGTATTTTGTTATCGAGTTCACAGTTGATTTTATTGTTAATTTCATGCAATTCAGAGGTAGCGACAGACATTGTTTAAAGAAAAAACAAATAATGTTACTGTTGGATAAATAATATAAAAAGGGTGCTCACCAAGTTATATCTGTACACAATATACTTCGGGACTATACTCTGATCGTCTCTCGACTTTTACTGATCACTAGCCCGTTATTACACTATTTATACAGATACCTTCAAGGTCAAAATACGTCACCGTGCATTCTTCTCAAAACCATCAAGCCTCGTAAGAAAATCATACAACTGATCTCAAGGCTATCCACACCCTATCTGAGTGACCTTCAGGGAGGATTGCAATTGGCCCCACGTCAAATCTCGAGGTTATCCACCACGTCAAATCTCAAGGTTATCCAGTCAATAGTCACATTCAAGGACGTTCAAAATAAGCAGCTATACACTAACACAAAAAAAACTCAAGGTTACACAAACAACCAATTCAAACACTAACAACAAATATTTCAAAATCGCTATCTATAGGCACATTGTAAACCGAAAAAACTCAAGGTTACCCAACACCCCACTGAAACAAGCCCTTCAGATACGATCACATTTGAAAACACAACGTTACAAAATGACCTTTAGGGAGGATCAGAATCGGCACCTATAAGAAAAGCCCACGTCACATCTCAAGGTTATCCACACCCCATTTAAATGACCTTCAAATGACCTCGGGAGGATCAGAATCGGCATATCTATACTACTAATATGTAATACGTATCATCCGTGAACATTTTGTTAGCACAGCATATAAAATTAAACGATCATGAACACTCAACAGTCAGGTACCCTAGCAGCCACAACACGTACTCCATTTTTTTTAATTAGTGTTTTAACTTTTCTAATGGGTGCAATTTTCAAAACAGGTAGGTAATGAGTTAGGTAAATTTTTGTGACAAGCTACCACGTTGTATAGGACATTCAACTGATTATGTAACAATGGGAATATATTAGATATATTACTGTAGTAATGCAAAGCAAATCCTTTTGTAATTTAGTTACTGTAAAAAAGTTTTTTTTTAGTGCGACAATTGCTTAAATAAATAAGTCATATAAAATAAGTCAAAGTTGAATTGAGTTTTTTTTCGAAAATCTTGGGAGGGGTAATTACCCCCTTTACCCCCCCCTTGTATATGCCTGTGGTTCCTACCCGGAAAGTACCATTTCCTATTTGAGATGGCCTTTAATAATATTTCTCTAAAGGATACTTAGAAACTAGATACCTTTTTATTCTTCCGAAACGATCAGCTCAGCTTCTATCACCCCTAAAAATTACGTTAAATATTTTTTTCAGAAACTAATTTAGTATGAAAATATGTAAATTTTAATTTTATACCTGTTATATTACCTATGTCTATTTGATTTCTACCTAGGTATGATTTCAGTATTTCTCCATTCTACTATTATCGTATCCCATTTAACTGTATCTGCTAAGATGTACAATATTCTGATGCAGACTATACAGTTTTTTTGTTTATTTAATATCATTTAATGTGAAATTCAAATATTTTCCAATCAACAATATCCGATATGCAGATGACACATTGTCAGTGGATGACACTGTGACGGTGTGTCACTAGCAGACAATAGGTCTGTTTTTACAGAGAATCACAAACCAGTCAGAGCCAATCAGTATTCCCCATTGCAGTTGTCAAACTATTTCTGACTAGTACTGGCCAATCAAATTGACGCTGTCTAGTTTGTGATTGCTGTAAAAACAGACCTAATATGAATGACCTTCAAACTCTACTAAGGATCGTATTCATAGTCGATACACGTCGATACTTAAGAGTCCCTTAATACTTGAAGGTCCCTTAAGTAAGGTTTTGTGTTTCGAAACCTTACTTAAGGGTCCCTTACGTAAGGCTGTCTTGAGCAATACTAAAGTAACGAAATGTCAACATGACATGTCAACATGATATTTCCGTTGCAGTCAAGGCAATTTTGTAGATTAATTTTGGAGTACGGTGTTGTCAGTTTCTGTCACATCCGGAAAAATGTCCTGCACAAAACACAAAATACTGGCACAAAACAAAAAGCGATAACAGAAAACATCAAAATGCGTAGGCATAGACGTAACATAGCATAGGCATAACAAATTGACTTACATTTGATATATGACAACGTCGCCAAATTAATCCCGCCATATCGTAGATATTGTCTAGGAAACCAGATACACAAGGATACAAGGAAAGCCACTGAGCCACACTTGAGGGTCCCTCAAGCACCCCTTGAGTGTTACTCAAGAGAACTTTAAGTATTACTCAAGGGACGACTATGAATCCGGCCCGCGTTAATTAGGAAAGCCAATAGGCAGGGTCGAAAGATAAATGTCAACAAAACAAAGTTCATGGTTGTTAGTCGAAACCATATCCCAAACACCCAAATACACTTTGAGATCAAACGAGTCAGCAAATTTAAATATTTGGGGTACATGATAAACGAAAGATGAGACCCACCTTATAGGAGATAAGATGCAAAATTGAACAAGCTAGGACAATTTTCCTGAAACTTCGTAAATTACGTTCCAACAAAAACTTTAACTTCAGTTTTAAATACAGGATGATGAAATGTTAGGTCTGGTCTACTCTATTGTATGGCGTGGACGTCGAAGGTAGCAATTATTATAAGTAAATAAGATCGAAGCGTTCGAAGTGTGGACCACAAAATACCGACCCTCTGCGACGAATCATGGGTCGATCATGTGAGAAATGAGAACGTTCTTCAGAGAGCCGATTTAGCAAAACGAGAACTTTTTGAGGTTATAAGGAAGATGAAAATAGCATACCTACTACATATACAGAGTATCAACTTGTCTGCTATACAGCGCTAGTACCGCCCTGTAACGGATGGCAACATTGCCGAAATGCTGGACTTTAACCTCACAACACAATTCACACTCAAGGGTACCAGTACTACTGAAAAGTTGGTATTTTTGACACCTCTTCCTTTCAAATTCCATTACATCCGATCCAGGGAAGTAGTACTATGCGTAGTACGACTGTATAGCAGCCGAAGTATAACACTCTGTATAATGCGTGGGGAAAGCTTTGGTATGCTGTGCTATCACCTTCTGCGTCACATTCTTCAAGGGAAGATCGAAGGAGGGAGAAGAGGGAGTGGAAGAAAAAGGCTATCATGGCGTCATAGTGTGAACTGACAAAATGTTAGAAACTCACGAGTCGTACGATACCCCCCGCACTTCCGCCCTGATAGGGGAAGAGTACTACCTATTTCAAGAACGCCGGTCCTTTGTGCCAGACCCTGTAGTTTGCATGACTAAAAGTTATCACGATCAAATCCCACTTAATTATTAGAAAATACAGGAGGTTGAATGATATCTGATAGATCTACAAGTATCAATAATGTATCAATGAGTAAGTAGCCCATTAGGTATCGCACTTCAGTAGGATAACCAGAAAAACCCAAGATATGGATCTATAATTGCGAGGAAACATCGAAAGTGGCGTGTATAAAGATACTAATTGTAGTATATACGTGATGAGAAAATAGAAGCTTTATTAGACTAGGTCCTTAATTGGATGTGCTGATCTATTAACTTGTACGTATAAGATTATTGTTTGGAATAACAGAATATGGATTTAATGTCAGAAATTAATCAGCGCAGCTTTATACCGTACTTTTCGAAAGAAATATAGATTTATTTTCAATAGATGTGGAATTAGAAGGAGAAGAAGAAGAACGTAGCTGGCGCTTTTTTACCTGACTTCTTCTCTGGTCGCTAAATCTCTGTCGTGGTAGATGGCTTCTCCTCTTCCGCCTAAAACATCAACACGGGAGTTCCGCAAGGACTCATTTTCTGGCACTAAAAACCCGATAGTTTTGCGGATGACAGCACATTGTATTGCACTCAGGTGTCACGAGCATAGACTATTCTACGTGGTCGAGCTGGAACGCAGAAGGCTGTCAGTGGCTTTCAAAGTATCATTATCGTTTGGGGACTCAGAATATGGTAAAATTTAATGCTTTCAATACCTAGCAATGTACAATCAGGCTCTGTAAAGAAGATAGGTATTTATTGAAGCTTTTAAGAGTCAACATTACAGAAAACATGATCTGCCACGAACACGTTTCGTCAATTGGAACAGCTGCTGGTAAAAAAGTTCCCTTACCTATATGCAAAGCCAAAAAGTACTTTTACCCTACCCAACCATCTTACGCGGTATCGAGTCTAGATTAGACCTGGGGTACTGATGATCTAACCCGTGTGGGGGCGGGTTAGAAAATCTCCCATCGTATATCCTGCGTGTCGTAAAAGGCGACTAAAAGGAACCGAGCTACTGTCGGTATAAACCGAGGTATAAACAGTAACCTCTTCTCAACCAACAGCTTCGGGTGGACGAGTTGAGAAGAGTCAGGACACCCTCTTGTCCTTGAGGTGAGAAATTGCCCCTAAAGGCGGATGAACCAGTAGATACCATCTGGTCAACGGCATGAGGATGCAGAAAGCAAATGGGAAACTACTGCATTAAAGATCTTAAAGATGTCCCAAGAGAAACTCGTAAAATGAGTAAATGCATTTTACGAGTTCACAACATGTCTGTTAAGACATTGTGACTATGATTATGATGACTGATGGATCTGGGTGCGAAATCTTCAATACAACTAATAGAAAAGGCACATTCCAAGTCATCAGTTAAAAAGAGACATCTAATCCCTCATACATCATGCATTCCCACAACATTTAGGCCAGGCGCACTAAGAAAGCAGTTTCGGTGCAGCACATTGATGCATAGGCGTAGTTAAGTCCCTGAATCTGGGGGGGGGGGCTTAAGTCCCTGGATCTGGGGGAGCTTAAGTCCCTGCCTTAGATACAATAAGCTTAACAGAACGAATTATTTTTGGATTTTTGGGGGGCTAATTTCATTCTTGGGGGGCCTACCCCCCCACCTAACTACGCCTATGCATTGATGATAATGAGAATCGCCAGAGTTGGCGACTTCGCGGTTGTGAATGTGAAAACTGTCAAAACCAAAACGCCCAGTATGATGTATTCTGTAGGTGAGGGTGACCCCTGACCTACGGAACTGCAAAAATATGTCAAAACAAAACATTCCTATGCTTATCCTGTGGTGAAGGTCCGATTTATTGTAGAAACTAGGGGCTATTGTGATCCTCTCGGACTCCAAGGCCGCTTAAAAGGCCTTTATTGGACACCTGGAGGAGATTACATCAAAAAATTTCAGTATTAACTCTATGATCTGATCGGAATTAAAACAACTTCCCAGTGAGACCAGTTTATTTTAAAACCTTATAAGGGTCATTTTCTAATTGCGAATCAATTCCAGCTTTTTAAATAAAGTTTATTTTGAGGCATAGGGACGTCTGAAACAACATGAATAATGACGATAACGAAGCTAGACCAATATTACTTGCCTGCTCTCTCTCATTGAAGAGTAAAACAACGGATAATATTAATTTCAGCTTCATGCGCCAATCTCACACCTAAGAGCCCGCGCACACAGACGGCGGTCAGGAGTTTCGAGTTCTGCGTTCAGAGTTTTGCGTTCATTGTTTGGAGTTCTGAGAGCACATAGGCGGCGGTCAGTTACTAAAGTTCCAGTTTTGTTCCTAATATTGTTTGTGAAACATGTATTCAGACAGCTTCTCTTCCAACGAAGAAGAAGCATTGCTTTTGTTGAGCCTGCAGGCGTCCGCGTCCAAGAGAAAAAGGAAACACTGGGTGCACCCAATTAACAGCAAGCGAGAAGATCAAGGGGAATTTCATACGCTATTTGCTGAATTGCTTGAAGATGAAGAACGATTTTAAAACAGGATACCAACTCGCGAAAGGCTGTTCCTGCAAAAGAGAGGTTAGCAGTACTTTTACGATTTTCATAATCATTATCACGAATTTTATAATCATTATCACTTAAATCATATAAAAAACGTCTTTCTCGAACCAATTCAATTAATTTTTCCGTTTCCGACATGACGGAGTTCACGCGTTCTTTGTCTTTCTGTGAATAGAACTCCGGAACGCAAGAGTTCTCAGTGACCGCTAAGGTTTGACTGCCGGCAGTGTGCTTTGTTATCATGTAGTCCATAAATTACAAAGAACGCAGAACTCTAAACGCGGAACTCATCAGAACTCCTGACCGCCGCGCCGTCTGTGCGCGCGGGCTCTAAGATTTTTAGACGCTGGGTTGGCTTTGAAATCCATTGAAATCGCCACTTGGCAGAAAATCGCCACACCTGGTAACTCTGCGAAACGCATGCTCTAAAGAAGTAGTTTGCTACTGGCCTGTCTATACTACACCTTTTTCAGCTGTAGTTTCTAAAGCGTCAAGTGATAATTCAAAACGGTCAAGTTAATTTTCTAACTCGTCAATCGTAAATTCAAACTGACAGGTATAAATTACACCTGACAGTTTGGAATTACAAGTGACGAGTTGGAAAATTAACTTGACCGTTTTGAATTATCACTTGACGCTTTAGAAACTACAGCTGAAAAAGGTGTAGAATAATTTGAATAATCGGTGACCCGGTCTCGTAACGCGCTATCTCCAGCCGCTTCCTCACCGACGTGCGGTTGATGATCATTGATTCTTTTACAATGAACCTGTTAGATGCATCCACAGGACTACTGCACAGAAATTATACTAGTTATACAGGGGGGGGGGGGGGTTGTTGGGTTGCAATGTTTGGATTAGATCACTTAATCAACGACAGACAATATGGATTCCGGCACCAAAGATCAACTGGAGATCTCTTGGCTTACGTCACACACATGTGTGTGGAGCAAACTCATCCAGTCATTTGGCGAGGCTCACGTCGTCGCTCAGTGTACCAATACCATTATGAAACAGTACCAAAATAATTTAACTGTAGGGGTACATGTTATAATCAATGGTAGACCATCCTTTAAGTACTGTAGCTTTTGGATTAATCACTTTAGACCCCAAGTGTGGTGGTTTGTTGAAATTCTTCTATCGGGTGGAACACAAAAAGCAAAAAGTCACAAATATACAGGCTGTCCCATTGAAAATTTTGAATCGGACGTCACGTGATCAAAAACAAATACCTCATTGGGTGACGCAATAATAAGAAAAGATACTATATTTGCTCTAATTTACACCCCCAAAAATTATAATTCGCTACTACTGCCCAGTTCCGATATATTGCTTGTCTTAATCGTCGTGGGACACCCTGTATATTGCAAAGAAAAAGCTATGGAAAGACCTGTGCGACGTAGCACAAAACTACATTATGGGGCACAGCCTACAAAATGGTCAGCAAAAAACTGACACTAAACTCACAAATGAGTCTCTTGAGCACAGAAAGGAAGATGGACGTACTCAGGCAACTTTTTTCAACACATGACAGAAGGAAGACGTAGTTGACGTGGCAGAACTCTTCATGTAGGTACTGTGTAAGGCTTTCGCAGCCATCATCCAATGAATTTGTGGTTCTTTGGTTTTTAGGCCGGCGCTGCGCCGTTTACCGTTAAGGCTTGACGTTTCGTCACCACGAGTGGATGGCATCTTCAGAAGCTATTTCACTTCGACGTCAACGGTGACGTGGCCCAACCAGGTAGCGTTGGTAGCCCAGCCTCCTCGCGACGTAGAACCCTTCCGTTTGGAAGAACTACAGGAGGAAGTTGGCAAACTTAAAGCAGGGAAAGCCCCGGGACCTGACAGGATACCCTCTGAAGTAATCGAGGACTTAGCCCTTTCGATGCACACCTGCTATTAGAGCTTTTCAACCGACTCCAGAGGTAAGAAAAATTCACAGAGGAATGGAAAAAGGCGAACGTGGTGCTACTGAGCAAGAACGGGAAACTCCCTGAGCTAACGGTTGGCCAGCTCTTTGAAATCATGTTCTGACGGAGGCTGGATCGGGAGATAGAGAAAGCGGGAGGGCTCTTGCCATACCAGTTTAGTTTCCGGAGTGGAAAGTCCACCATTGATGCCTTGGAGATGGTAACTGGTATCGTAGACACGACAAAGCTGAAATGGTGTGCGCTGGTAACGCTTGACTCACGAAATGATTTCAACTCAGCCTCTTGGAGCAAGATCATGGAAGAACTGAGACATGTGGCGTGCCTAGATATCTGCGAAATCTAAATAGCAGCTACCTTGACTTCAGGATGTTAGCACTTTGGGGAAAGCTTTCAGTATGATGACCGGAGTTCCACAAGGCTCCGCACTGTGGCCTCATATATGGAACATACTTTAGGATGGAGTCCCGAGGGTCCATCTACCCGGGAATACAAAAGCAGCAGCGACGACCTGGCTCTTGTATCAGTTGCACGTGATGGGGTGATACTCAAACACGTGACAAATAAAGCTCTTCTATCTAGCTATAGATGGTTGGATGAGAAACCACGACTTGGAGCTCGCGATTATTCTGCTTGGTTCAAGAGCCAAGAGAGGCAGAGCGCAGCTTTTCAGATCAGAGAGCGGCTTGCACCAAAAAAGTCCGTTGTGTACCTAGGCATCACGCTGGACGACAAGAAGACTTTTGGAGAGCACCTGAAAAGAGTGACAGCAATAGCGAATAGCAATCAAGATCAGTATGACTAGATACTTTTTCGACAGTGTCCAGCAGAGGTGTCTGAGATTATTTCTTCATAGATGAAGAACGCAGCACTTCAGATGAATACATCAAGAGCTGAGCAGTACGTTCGATTAAAGAAAGTCGCTAAATTTCTAATTCCTTATTACTGATGCTGTCGACAATAGCGTTTACTAAGAGCGACGTGCCAAGAGGATATCATGGACAATCATTATAGAGTTACGTAGGTATTCAGGAATTATCTTCACACGGATGCTTGGGTATAGAGGCAGGTTTTGTTAGCAATGTTTTTAATGACACACTTATCTAACTGCGATACCTCCCTTCTGTGTTGTAATAATCCAACCCCCCGGTATTACGTCATTCAGCACCTGGCACACGCGAATGACTGCATCCACCCTCACCGTCTAGGTCTATTTCGAATAATAACCAGTAGAAAATCAACTCTTCCTTGAGCGACATGCCAGCTGGGTTGCGCGTAAATCGAAATGTCATTCGGAACGTCATTCGACGAGAGAATGGAAACATACTATCAGAGGTTCATAGATTTACAAGAGAAGCTGAGGAAGAGGTAATTTGTTCCTTATTTCGTTATGTTTGTATTGTAAGTTTGGAGCGTTCAATACCTGACGAACGGGTGACCGCTTAAACTTAGTTGTTGACGTAGTGTCATCATGTTTGAACAATTTGTTTGTACGTACGAGGATGTATCGAAAAATACGGAAACTGGTTAGTGAAAGATTTGTTTAAAAATCTTCAACACAAGGGCACAGCATAATAAACAACCAGCACAATAACTCAAGTTGGCGGAAATTACACGCGCATCCCCACTTTTGGATGATTTTTTGTAGGGATGGTAACGGTACTTCGATACTTGTACTTCTGCACTAATATCGACTATTTTTATCTTAGATACTTTTTGAGCGATCCCAAGCTGGTATCGCTACTTTTGTATGGCAAATAATTATATAATTATTGAGGGGTGTAATCAGTTGCACAAAATTCTCTCTACGAACTAAACGCGCCTAAGAGGCTGAAAAATATCGAGTTGGTATTAGTATCGATATTTTCATTTTCGCATCTCTACCCAAACTTCACAGCCGTAAAATCATCCATAAATCCTCCCAAGGTCAAATTTTGTGGGAACCATTTTTATATAGGAAATCCTCAGAGATATTATGCTGGTTGTTTATTATGCTGTGACAAGGGCGTCGACAATTGTTTTTCTTGATGGGGCGGAGAGGGGAGGGAATAATTTGGTAATTTTTACTTCCCACACCGATAGGTCAAGGGAGTATTGTGATCGCGAAAATTTTCGATTTTGAGATAATACGCTTTGTGGGCGTTTTATGATGTCTACATAACGGAAATCCACGTCACTAATTTTCGTCGGTCTGTCTGTCGATCTGTCGGTAGGTCGGTCTGTCGGTAGGTCGGTCTGTCGGTAGGTCGGTCTGTCGGTAGGTCGGTCTGTCGGTAGGTTGGTCTGTCGGTAAGTCGGTTTGTCGGTAGGTCGGTCTGTCGACTGTCGGTCTGTCGACTGTCGGTCTGTCGTCTGTCGGCCTGTCGGTGCGCGTTTTTCTAGCCTGGTAATCTCAGTAACCGCTACATGGATTTTGATGAAGTTTGGTTACCGGGATGCTATAGGGCCCTAGTAGGTTATGCTGAAATTAATTTATTTTGAAAATCGGTGCATTGGCGGTGGAATAATTAGCAAAAAACAAAAAAAAAATAAATTTTCCTCAAACCTCGTTTTTCGGCGTTTTAGGACCTCCTGATCATTTTTTTCCTTTTTTTTGGGAGGGGGTGAAATTGGGGGGGGGGGGGTGGAGGATTGCAAAACTGATTTTTTTTGTATGTATAATAGCATTGATTAACACATTTATAATACTTTAATCAATGATAATAGGCTCTCCATTGATCTGCGAAAGAAGGACCTAGCGTCATAATACAATGTTTTAGGTCCATCGGACCTATTACAGAAATCAAGGGACTTCGATTTCTTTCTGATGTATGTTAGATACGTGTATTGCCTTACATCGTTCTGTATTGTGTAGCCTGAAATTGATTTTAATGAAATTGCCACACAATATTATTACCGTGGCGAGGATGAAAAACGCGTATGATTTTTAGAAATCGTCTCAGTGGCGGCGCAGCAATATTAAAAAAACTAAAAATATGAAAACAGCTCAAACTTCGTGTTTAGGTGTTTTAGGGGTTCCTGATCATTTTCTACTTTTTTTTGGGTGTGGGTGAAATTGGGGTGGTTGAGGGGTGGGGGGCTCTAAAACTGACATTTTTTTGTACTTATAATAGGCTGCCCATTGACCTGTGAAAGCAAGACCCTAATATCTTTTTTAGGTCCATCCGAACATTGCCTTGCTTAATACAGAAACCAAGAGACTTAGATAATTCTCTGATCTATACAAAATACATATGAGTATTACTATAGATCGTTCTGTATTTTGCAACGTGGAAACTTTTGAATTGATTTTTATGATACTTTGACATAGATTTATTACCGTGACGAGACTGGGAAACGGGTACCTACGGTTTCTAGAAATCGTGTCAGTGACGGCGCAGCAATAATGAAAAAATTAAAAATATAAAAACACCTCAAACTTCATTTTTAGACGTTTTAGGGGTTCCTGATCATTTTTATTTTTCTTTGTTGGGGGCGAAATTGGGGTGGTTCGGGGGTAGGGGGTTGTAAAACCCATAAAATTTGTTGTATTCATAATAGGCTGTTCCATTGTCCTGTGAAAAAAGTACCTAGTAGAATAACACACCTTTTTGGTCGGGTGGGCGATGATTTGGTTGCAAGGCTATTTTAGACTATAGCTTCATGCTATTGGAAAATAATGAAACTGGTATCAGCAGAATGTGTGAGAAGTACTGAGTAAATCAACCTGACTATATTTTTGTAATAAAACACAGTGCAGTAAAATGTAAAAGTCGCAAATCGTTTCAAATTGTTTCAGTGAAGAGGATCGTCTAAAACTGGAAATGAAATTCAACGAGATGCTTCAAATATCCCGTGAAGAGTAAGTACACAATCCATTCATAATTATTATTACGTTCAAAAGTAATACCTATTTAACAATAGTCATTTGAACGCAGATGTGCTCTGAATTTAAAAATGCATTGTTTAGTTTTTTGCTCGATTGTTTGTCTTATCATCAGGTATTGTACCTGTCAATTAGGTATCCAGTCACTTTCAGTTTGTCGTAAATTGGTAAATCCAAAAAGTTGCATTTATAAAAGTGTGCCGCTATTAGGAATTACCAATTTTGAAATTAAGAAAGTTAGACAGAAAGTGAGTACTGCACTATATGACAGGTGCAATGCCTAATCGACAAGACAAAAATTCGAGCAAAAAACTAAACATAAACAGGCTAGGTAGGTACATCTTGATACGCAAGCCTAGATTTACATTTTTTATTTTGGATCTCGCTTATTTTTCAGTTTTCTGAAAACATTTATTTGAGAAGCTAGTTTTATTCAACGACTTCTGTGCACAGTTAAAAAAGTATCAACTAAAAACTCACCGTGTATATATTTAAGAGCAGATGTTGAAGTTGTGGCCAAAATTTTGTAAAGAAACACGAGTCACTGAATATAGAAGACTGCCAAGCATTCGGCAATGCTTATTGACATCTTCAGGGCTTTAACGTTGAGGTTTGCTCGCAAAAAACAGCAACGTGCATTGAGCCACAGACTTTTAAATGAAATTCTCAAACAAAAAACGTCAGAAAGTATTTTTGCTAATTTAACTCGGTGTCTTCCACAACACAGGTCACACAAACAACCAACACATAGGTGTAAAATACAAACTATACAACGAGCTTTACGTGTTTAAAGCACTCGAAAAATTACAAAATTAGTGGTTTGAAAACACATTTTTCGATTTAATTTTTTTGTTTTGCAAATAACTCTTAGTGCAAACATTTCAGGCCTATTGGGTAAGATGTTAATGTATAAACTAGGGGCGGATTTAGGGTTTCTTCTAGGGGGGGGGGCGCTGTCGCCCTCCGAAGGGCAAGAAATTGACCCACATGGACGCGAAGAGCAAAAAAAAAGATCATACCAAATTTTGGCATTTATGTAAATATTTCGTGTTTCCATTACACTTTTTCATTAATGGTCTAGGGGGGGGGGGGGCGGACCAGTCCTGACGCCCCCTGAAGAGCAAAAAAAACAACTGGGGGGCGTACGCCCCCCTCTAAATCTGCTACTAGTATAACCCCTATTTCTATTACAATTATGTATCGAAGCATCCACACATAGCACACGGCGATAGCATCTGTACCGTTAGCTGTAAAGTTAAAGCCTCAAACAGTGCAGGCTTATGTTAACAAAAAAGTAATTAGGTAATCTTTCTTGCTTATGACGGCATAATATGTAAGGGGGCATGAACTTGAGCGGTCCGTTTCCGAATGGCTAATATGTTTTATGTGGTATCGATCTCTGTAAATGTATAAGTGGTAACGTGCTAAGCGTTAACCCACTTGCAGATATCATTTATAGTTAAATCTTTGAACTACATTTATTTTTCACTTGACAGAAAGTATGAATATACAAGAATATAACAAGAAATTATACATTACTTAAGAAAACAGTGTTGCGATAAACTATTTTTGTCAGTCATAGTCCACTAACATTCACGAACTACTTTAAATATCAAAAAAGCTGTCGTGTATTTGGAAAATCATTGACACCGCCATACATCTTTTCAAAAAGCATCTTTTTGCATTTTAACTGCTTTAAGTACCAAAAAAACCATCGAGTGCTTGGCAAATAATCGGCAATGCCAAGCATCTTTTTAAAAAGCATCTCTTTGTATTTCAACTAGGTTCTCTAAATACCAAAAAACTATTGAGTGCTTGGCAAATCATCAGCAAGGCCATGCATCTTTTCAAAAAGCATCTTTTTGTATTTTAACTACTTTAAATACAAAAAAAGAACCATTGAATGCTTGGAAAATCATCGGCAACGCCGTGCATCCTTTTAAAAAGCATCTTTTTATATTTTAACTATTTTAAATACCAGAAAACTATTGACTGTTTGGCAAATCATCAGCAACGCAATGCATATTTCCAAAAAGCATTGCTTTGTATTTCAGCTACTTTAAATACCAAAAAATATTGAGGGCTTGACAAATCATCGGCAACGCCATGCATTTTTTCAAAAAGCACATTATTGTATATTAACTACTTTAAGTACCAAAAAACTATTGAGTGTTTGGCAAATCATCGGCAACACTATGCATCTTTTCAAAAAACATCTTGTTGTACTTTAACTACTTTAAATACCAAAAATTTATCGAGTGCTTGGCAAATCATCGGCACCGCCATGCATCTTTTCAAAAAACATCTTGTATTTTAACTACTTTAAATACAAAAAACTATTGAGTGCTTGGCAAATCATCGGCATTGTCGTGCATCTTTTCGAAAGGCATCTTTTTGTATTTTAACTTCTTTGAATACAAAAAAAACATTGAATGCTTGGAAAATCGTCGCTACGCCATTTATTTTTTAAAAATCTTTTTATATATCTTAACTACTTTAAATACCAAAAAACTATTGACTGACTTTTTGTATTTTAACTACTTTAAATACCAAAAAACTATTGACTGTTTGGCAAATCATCGGCAACACTATGCATCATTTCAAAAAACATCTTGTTTTATTTTAACTACTTTAAATACCAAAAATTTATTGACTGCTTGGCAAATCATCGGCACCGCCATGCATCTTTTCAAAAAGCATCTTGTTGTATTTTAACTACTTTAAATACAAAAAAAAAACATTGAATGATTGGCAAATCATCGGCCATTTATTTCTTTAAAAAGCATCTTTTTATATTTTAACTACCTTAAATACCAAAAAACTATTGACTGTTTGACAGATAATCAGCAACGCCATGCATCTTGTCAAAGAGCATCTTTTTGTATTTTAACTATGTACTTTAAATACCAAAAAACTATTGACTGGTTGACAAATCATCAGCAACGCCATGAATCTTGTCAAAAAGCATCTTTTTGTATTTTAACTACTTTAAATACCAAAAAACTATTGAGTGCTTGGCAAATCATCGGCAACGCCATGCATCTTTTCAAAAAACATCTTTTTGTATTTTAACTACCTAAATACTAAAAAACTATTGAGTGCTTGGCAAATCATCGGCACCGCCATGAATCTTTTCGAAAAGCATCTTTTTGAACTTTGCTTCCTGTTCTCGGATTTCGTTAAACCTTCTATGGGCCACTCTGATGACACGCCTCATAACCTTCGGGTTTCTAAGCAGGCATCGATTGAAGTCTTTCTTCTTCAGCATATATACATGTGTGATTTCTATGGCTACAATTGTCGCACATCGGTATGGGGAGGACTGCAGGACCAATGAAATTTCTCCAAAGTAAGCTCCGTCTTCCAAATGACAGATCTGAAATATTTTGAGAGATCGATAAGGAAAATAACATTCCTTTCAGAGACTAACTGCATAAGCAATGTTTTAATGATACCTGATAGGAGGGACCATAAGCATTGGAATTTCGAGGAATGCAATAGGAGATGAGACATGGATCCTTAATACTATACCAAAGACCAAGCAATGATCGAAATAGTGGGTTTCTGTGAGTTAATATGTACAGATTAATCTGTTGACCAACAAAACATGGTCATAATTTTCTAATATTTGCAAGGTATTATTCGAGTAGGTGTAGAAGGGTTGTAGGTACAGATTGGGGCCTGACTCCCAAGGTGTTGTTCTGGCTACAATCGTAAGCCGTCCTTATTCTATGGATCACTAGTGCGGTGGCCATGTGTAAGGATGGAAACAAATCAAAGCTAAATAAAATTCAACGATTGGTTTGTATTACTATAAAAAATGCAGTATGCACGACTCCGTTGAGCGCGCTAGAAGCACTGCCGAATCTTCTCCCTCCAAGCGACTTGGTAGTTCAAGGGGAGGCAAGAGCATCTGCGTTCCGATTGGTACATATTATGAGGAGGGATGTGTGTATTCTACAAGGGAAGAGTGGCCAAGCGGCCAGGTGGCCTTTTGAGGAAGGAGGGCCAGTCTGGTACACGGATGGCTCACTAACCGACGAAAGCTCCGGCGCTGGAGTCTGTGTGCCAAAAACAAAGCTCTCCCTCTCTCTTGGGGGATACCCTACGGTATTCCAAGCTGAGATATATGTGATTTTAACTTGTGCCTCTTGTATTCATGAAATTCAAGGGCGTAGCAGGCGGATCACCATCTGTTCTGACAGACAGGCAGCATGAAAAGCATTGAGTGCTTGTAGGTTTACATCAAGGCTCGTTCTGCAATGTAGAAAGGTTTTGGATGTAATTTCGGCAAGACATCAGGTGTCACTTATGTGGGTGCCGAGTCATGCTGGAGTTTGCGGTAATGAAATGGTGGACGCTCTCGCAAGTCGAGGGTCGAGAAATAATTTCCTGGGTCCTGAGCCGCCTGTGGGGCTGGCAGCAGGTACCATTAGAAGGAAAACCGAGTACCTACTGTTTATGTGACCCGTTTAAAAGCATCAGGTATAGAAACCTGCGGGAACGACAACAAACAGACTCTTTTTTTGTGGAACACTCATTTAACACTCCCGACATTCGGTTTATGCTAAATAGCAACTTAACTCAATTAAAGAAGAGCAATTTCAGTCATTCATCCGAAACCAATCACAGACGACGTCGTTTCGCTTTTATTAAAGCTCGTCGGTGTGATTTAGGTCTCAGACGAATAAATGAAATTGCATGATAGTGCCTAGCTGGCAAAACTCGTACTAGTAGTAGCAACATATAGATATTGGGAAGCAGTACTTTGAAAAAGTTATTCAGAGCCATTTGACTTATTTGACTTTGTTTTGACGCAGAAAATGCCTACTTTAGCGAAGAAAAAGGTGTTGTTTCATCTGATACAGGGACCTTAAACAAGGAAAGAGAGGACGCCGGAACGCGCGACTGACATTTCTGTTACCACAAAACACCAAAAATATAGGTACCAAAAGCGCTAGTAATTTACCTGTGATAAATGATTCCTGGCTCCTTCCTGCTGCTGTGGCTTTTACAACCGTAAGCTGCACACCCTACCATTATGCACACCACAATATTTTACAATGAGTGGTCTTAAAAACTCTAAATATCATAAAAAAATATTTTGACAGCTATTTATTTTCGGTCACAGCTATATTCATATAGCATCAAACGGGCGTGCGGTATCCCCTCTCTTTCCTTATCTAAGACAGGAACAATACACGGGTGCCTACGTATCTAGTCAGCAAAAATTTATCAATTGGGTTATAAACTGCTACCACAGCATAGTAAACAACCAGCACAATAAGTCAGGTTGGCGGTAATTACACGCGCATCCCCCCTTTTGGATGATTTTTTGTAGGGATGCTAACGATACTTCGATACTTCTGCACTAATATCGAGCACTTTTGCCATCGATACTTTTTGAGGCATTCCAAGCTGGTATCGATACTTTCGTATAATTATATAATTATTGAGGGGTGTAATCAGTTTTGCTCTGTACGAACCAAACGCGCCTATTTAGCTAAAAAATATCGAGTTGGTACCGGTATCGATATTTTCATTTTCGCATCTCTACCCTTCACATCCGTAAAATCATCCCAAGGTCAAATTCTGTGGGAACCATTTTTATATGGGAAATTCTCAGAGATATTATGCTGGTTGTTTACTATGCTGTGCTGCTACCTTGTTCATATTTTTCAGACTTAGCTCTCTCCGACTATTGTCTCTTTTCAAACCTTAGGAAATGGCTAGGTAGTAAGATACTTGGGTCGAATCAAAGTAATGATCGAGACAAATGCTTGTTCTGAGGTTTTATCTAAATCTAAATAGAAGGTATAAAAATTAGAAACAATTTGAACTAATTTATATTGACCTAAAAAGAGACTATAAGAAAAAATATAATGGCTTTAAGCTGAAATCTTTTTTTGAAGGAATGGCCAAGGGCCGTATTCATCATCATCATCATAGTCACAATGTCTTAACAGACATGTTGTGAACTCGTAAAACGGATTAAGTCGGAGCTAGAGTATTGCCGACACGAATATTATCAATCGTTTTGAGAACTGTACCTCGCCATCGTTCGCGATTTTCTGTCAGGTCAGAGGCGCTCTTGATACTCATATCTAGCAACTGTTTCGTCGTATCCACCCAGCGTGTAGGGGAACGGCCACGGCGCCGCCCCCTCGAGGCGTGACCATGAACTACAAGTTTCTCCATATTATCGCTTCTGTGAATATGTCCGAAGTATGTAAGCATTCTCGTCGACACAATGGAGGATAGTCTCTTTGGATTACCGAGCTCATCGAGTATGGAAACATTAGTTCGATGGGCGGTATAAGGAATTCTCAGCATTCTCCTTCACGTCCACATTTCAAAAGCGTCTATGCGAGCTCGATCTGCCTTTTTAACAGTCCAAGTTTCCGAGGCATACAAAAGTATGGAGAACACAAGAGACTGAACCAGCGACATTTTGGTATCTTTAGTGATGTTATGGTCACGCCATATTTTAGTAAGCTTTGTCATGGCCACCCGTGCCTGTTGAATGCGCCATCGAATCTCATTCTCACAGCTACCCGAATTGTCGATCAAAGAACCGAGGTACTCAAAACTTTGAACCACCTCACAACGGCCTATTGACTTTATTTCTCGATGATTGTCATGCTCTCTATCTATGATCATAACCTTGGTCTTGTTGTAGTAGTGTTGTTGTAGTTGTAGTAATACCAAGACCATATGCTGCACTGTGTTGTTCTAAAATCTTTAATAGAGCTACTAGTTCTTCCTGAGAAGCAGCAATAAAGGTTGTATCGTCAGCAAATCTTAAGTTAGATATTTTGCTTCCGCCAATAGTTATACCTCCATTCCAGTTGTCCAATACCTGTCTCATCACAAATTCAGAGTAAATGTTAAATAACATCGGAGATAATACACATTCCTGACGAACTCCTCTTCTGGTTGCTGTTTGACCAGACAGGTTACCATCAATTCTTACACGAGTCGAGCTCGACTCATAGAGTTGCTGTATGAGAAATACTAAGTGGTAAGGGACTCCCATAGAAATAGGGATTTCCCACAGTTTAGGACACATTACGTTATCAAACGCCTGAGAATAGTCCGCAGATAAAAACTGGAAAATAATGCTCTCTGGCTTCTCCAATAATCTGTCTTAAGCTTAAGATCTGTTCACGCGTACCGCGTCCTTTTACGAAACCTGCCTGCGCCTGAGAAATTTGCCAGCCAATAAAACCCTCCAAACGAGACTGTAAAATATATAGTAGAACATTGCTTGCATGAGAGATTAACGAAAGTAGGCTATAATTGTCTGAGGAACAAAAATGGATGTGCACCATTCATCTGGCCGTATTCATAGTCGCTACTTAAGGGTCCCTTAAGTATGGTTTTGTGTTTCGACACCTACTTGAGTGTCCCTAAGTACCGGAATGTCAACATGATTTGTCAACAGGACATTTTATTGCAGTCAAGGCGATTTTGTAGGTTAAGTTTGGAGTAAGGTGTTATTAGTTTCTGTCACATCCGGAAAAATGTCCGGCACAAAACACGAAATACTGAATACTAAATACTAAATACCGGCACAAAACAAAAAGAGATAACAGAAAACATCAAAATGTGTAGGCAAACGCATAACAAATTGACTTATATTCCAAATATGACAACGTCGCCAAATGTTTTCTCGCCGTCTCGTTGATGTATAGGAAACCGGACACACCTGAGGTTCCCTTAAGTATCCCTTGAGTATTGCTCAAGCGAACCTTAAGTATTACTCAAGAGACGACTATAAATACGGCCCTGAAGTTACCTCTTTCCCAGAATGGGTAAAGACAGCTACTGTACCACTGGAAATAAAGTACATGCAATCTCCAGGGGACCCGGCTTGAATTATAGTGTCTTTGGGTAGGAAAATTTCCGGTGTCAACATCTCCACCACAGTACTAGTTTGCTGTTCTGTTAGATGGGCAAAGAGGCTGACATTCTTAATCAAGTTTTTGCACTCGTGAATGTTTATTTCTTTCTTCAGCTTATCTGCAAAAGATTGTATTAAGAAGCGGCAGAATATGCATAGATAAAGGATACAGCAAAAAGACCAATCTATAGTTCGCGTCTTCGGTTACCTGTCTCTGTTTAATACTCGTGGCAACCCCGCGTGCGGGGCTGGGAAGAGTACAAAGGGTCTGGCGGATAGGCCATAAATTATTATAATCCCAATTTAGCAGTGCTTATCAGCTTATTATATCGTCGAGAGAGGTCTATACGAGGGCCGTATGATTAAATCAATTTCTGATAGAACTTGGAGAGATTGTGATAATTTAATATAAAGAAACCACATTTTCTGCATTTAAAAAGCATAAATAAAGGGCATGCCACATGTTCATATTAATATTTTATGAATCCATCTCTAAGAAACACAATTTGCCATATATACGAATACTTCCATAAACTTCAATGTTGGGGAGGAGAGTGTGGATTTTATCCACTATCGCCAGCCAATCATTCCCATGTAATATAATTACCTACTTTGGCTATGACACATTTTATCCTGACTTCTAAAGCTTTGGTTTTATGTGATTTAATTGGCTGATCAACTCACAGACATCACTCAAAGTTTTCGATCATGAGTACACGTCGGGTAATAATTCGGTGTGTTCAAATTAAAATCATAGCTAAAAATTTAAATGAAATGACAAAAATAAATATAATATATGATATAAAATGTTTATTTACAAATTAAAATAAATATCAATTTTACAAAATAAAGTAATAAAAAATAAACAGAATAAATTATGTGAAATTAATATGAATAAAACAAAGTACCGGTAATAAAATATACACAGCCCAAGAACCAGCAGGTAAAATAAGTAGATGTATTGAATATATGTGAACTTTTGTGTAGAGTGTATATGTAGTGTATAAAGTTTTTGGTTGTTGGATAAAAATTTCTTATTAGTAATATTCAATTCAAAAGGACGTTCTCAATAAACAAAAAAAACACTTTTTGCAGTGTGCTTTATTTTGAATTTGAGCATGTAACTTTAGATGATAATAATATAATGATTATTATTATTATACAGGGTGTCCTATGACGAGTGGAAGAAACTTTAGGAGAAGACTGTATTTCCAACAGAAAAAGCCATATAAGGTAGGGTCGGATTTTCAACTGTTTTAGAGATATTTAATTTTTATTTATTCTATTATTTTATTTAAACTACCAAAAGCAGTTATTCATCACATCAAACTCTTGTAATATGGTTCTCAGATGACGCTTCTGTGCTATGACAAATGAAATTGATGGCCAATTTTATGCCTTGTTAAAATGTGTATTTAGTATTTTGCTACATAACATCGCGCATCGGTTGGTAAATTTACGACCGCCCAATACTATACTATATTACGTAAATATCGCAACCTCGGAAGGCCAGGCCTTGTATGAGGCTTTTACAATAATTTACATGTTGTATGTATACATGACAATTTAGCTAACCCAACTTGCTGCAGTGCTGCATCGTCCTAGCTAGAGTGTTATCTTTCTCCCAACATTGGTACACATTTTCATCCTTCTTGATATTTAGTGTACATATTCATCACGACCTGCAGCATGCCTCCTTCAGTATTATCGATGATTTTATACCGATATAATAAGTTGATACTTTTTTAACTGTGCACAGAAGTCTTTGGAATAAACTACTTTTTCAAATAACTTTTTTGAGAGTGACGAATAGCTGCTTCTGGTAGTTTAAATGAAATAAATAATAATAATAGTAAAATAGATAAAAATTAAATATCTCTGGAACAGCTGCAAATCGGACTCCACGTCATATGACTTTTTTTGTCGGAAATGAGCTGTACAGTCTTCTCCTAAAGTATAGTATTTCCCATTCGTCATAGAACACGCTGTATATGATTTTGAACTAAATATATTTATTTCCATTTGCATTGATACATATCAGATACGACATCCTGAGTTATGTGGTCGTTCCGTAGTTTATAGTGCACAACTCAAAAAAATCAAAACTCAAATTCGTGCATGATAGATAGATATACTCGAGTTTTTGTTATTCTAAATTTAGGTTCATCTTTAGTGTTCTAAAATGCCGTTATGTGCATTTAATTTCATGATTCTGTCCCGAAAGCTCTTACACACAGAAGTTTTGTAGAAATTACGTGTTTCAGAAATACTGCGCCTCTTTAAATATGCTTCCATGGGGTAGTGGTTTTTTCTTTGATGAGTGGGTCAAGGGATAAGGCAAATGCATTCGTTTTAGTAGATTAGATTATTTGAAAAATGAATTGGTTCAAAATTGGCCTTAGGGCTCTCCTTCTTTCGAACATTTACTCTCAGAGGCATATAATGCGATCAAGCCGTCAACTGACTTTTAATTGTTAAGCAATTTAGTTCGCTTCAAAATACCACCGACATTTACGAAGCAGTACAGGATGCATCTCGGTAACAGATTTAAGAGAAGTGCGTCTACCTGGAGCACTTCCGCAATTAATGGATGTTTGAACGCGCGCCGATTGTATTATATTAGCCAGGTATATCCAGGCAATAAATTTAGCTCACCTATTGTGCTCTGAAAGTAATATTATATGGCATTAGTAATGAAATCAATTATACGCGTATGCTATTTTGACGTCCGGCTTCATCAAAAAGGTGTTTTAGGGGTTCCGTGATCATTTTCTACTTTTTTTTTGGGTGGGGGTGAAATTGAGGTAGTTGGGGGGGGGGGTGGTCAAAAACTCAATTTTTTTTTTGTATTCATAATGGGCTATCCATTGACCTGTGAAAGGGCATAACACACATTTTTTGGTCGGGCGGGCGATGATTTGGTTACAAGTGGATCTCAGACTATAGCTTCATGCGATGGGAAAATAATAAATTGGTATCACCGTAATGTGTGGGAAGTACTGAGTCAATCATCTTGACTTCATTTTCTTGAGTGCGGGCGTGCGATGATTTGGTTGCAAGGGGCTCCCACACTATAGTTTCATGCAATGGGAAAATAATAAAATGATATCACCATTATGTGTGGGTAGTACAGAGTCAATCATGTTGACTTCATTTTCTTGAGTGCGGGCGTGCGATGATTTGGTTTGCAAGGGGATCCCATACTATAGTTTCATCCAATGGGAAAATAATAAAATGATATCACCGCTATGTGTGGGTAGTACAGAGTCAATCATCTTGACTTCATTTTCTTGAGTGCGGGCGTGCGATGATTTGGTTGCAAGGGGATCCCATACTATAGTTACATGCAATGGGAAAGTAATAGAATGATATCACCGTTATGTGTGGGTAGTACAGAGTCAACCATCTTGACTTCATTTTCTTGAGTGCGGGCGTGCGATGATTTGGTTGCAAGGGGATCCCATGCTATAGTTACATGCAATGGGAAAGTAATAGAATGATATCACCGTTATGTGTGGGTAGTACAGAGTCAATCATCTTGACTTCTTTTGCTTGAGTGCGGGCGTGCGATGATTTGGTTGCAAGGGGATCCCACACTAATAGTTTCATGCAATGGGAAAATAATAAAATGATATCACCGTTATGTGTGGGTAGTACAGAGTCAATCATGTTGACTTCATTTTCTTGAGTGCGGGCGTGCGATGATTTGGTTGCAAGGGGCTCCCACACTATAGTTTCATGCAATGGGAAAATAATAAAATGATATCACCGTTATGTGTGGGTAGTACAGAGTCAATCATGTTGACTTCATTTTCTTGAGTGCGGGCGTGCGATGATTTGGTTGCAAGGGGATCCCACACTAACAGTTTCATGCAATGGGAAAATAATAAAATGATATCACCGTTATGTGTGGGTAATACAGAGTCAATCATCTTGACTTCATTTTCTTGAGTGCTGGCGTGTGATGATTTGGTTGCAAGGGGATCCCACACTAATAGTTTCATGCAATGGGAAAATAATAAAATGATATCACCGTTATGTGTGGGTAATACAGAGTCAATCATCTTGACTTCATTTTCTTGAGTGCGGGCGTACGATGATTTGGTTGCAAGGGGATCCCACACTAATAGTTTCATGCAATGGGAAAATAATAAAATGATATCACCGTTATGTGTGGGTAATACTGAGTCAATCATCTTGACTTCATTTTCTTGAGTGCGGGCGTGCGATGATTTGGTTGCAAGGGGATCCCACACTAATAGTTTCATGCAATGGGAAAATAATAAAATGATATCACCGTTATGTGTGGGTAGTACAGAGTCAATCATGTTGACTTCATTTTCTTGAGTGCGGGCGTGCGATGATTTGGTTTGCAAGGGGATCCCATACTATAGTTTCATGCAATGGGAAAATAATAAAATGATATCACCGTTATGTGTGGGTAGTACAGAGTCAATCAACTTGACTCCATTTTTTATTTTATTAGTTCTTATAAACTTTTTATGGCACCCAACAAGAGTTTCTGTATAAACTGCTCCACAATTCCATTCCATCATATTTTTGGGCTATGGCATATAATACACACTCTAATTGAGTTTTACTTCCAATGGAAAAAAATCCGCATAAATAGCAAAAGGGCTGACTAATATAGGTTATTCAATTATTTGATTTTTGCTACATATCCACCTTATTCACTAACGTATTGGCTTACAAATCCTGCAGCTACGAAATTATTTTTTCGGTTCATTTATATTAAATTACCACAGCCTATTCGTAGCTTCATGAAAATTAACACCCGTATGCACCGTTTGGAAATTCTAATCCTAGTTCCCTGATAGCGTTTTGCTAATCTTCGGCATCTATCCATGCACCGTCAAGAGATTAACTAATCCAGATTGGAGATACGGCAAGGTTGTGTTCGCAAGATTGTTTTGACAGTGATAGTGTCAAAATTGTCAGTTTGCGGTGCATAGTAAAAAGTAATCTAATCCAGGTTTACGTAACTAATCGCACAATTGACTTACGGTGCATACGGGTGTAACTTAACCATCCTCCCCTCGTATAGACCTCACTTTCAGAATATAGATATCTGCTGCCAATATCTAAAAGACTCTTAAATTGTTTGATAGATATACTGCGAAATAAAAATTTTAATATGATATAATTTTGCTTATACCTGAGCCGCCACTGCAGCTATGGTTCACATCCAAAATACAAGTAGTTCAATACTGCACAATTATCCGCTTTGGAATTATAATAATTTATGACCTGTCGACCAAACCCTTATGCTAATGCTGCCCGGCGCAGCGTTGCTATTAGAGAGAAGCAGGTAACCAAAGACGCGAACTTTAGATTTTCCCACACTGTACATATGTAGGTAAACATAGACAGCCGGTCGGATCTGATGGCCTTGGTGAAGTAAAGTACTTCGAAAATAGTGTAAGACTGTCATAATTCCCTAAAGTTGCTGGCGCATTAGCATAGGTATATAGTACAACATGGTATGGACAGCTGTCAACAGATGGGTGTTAAATGAGCACCAAAAGCGCATGACAGAGTGATGGAGAATGTTCAGTCTAAGAGGACACTGAGGGGACCCTCGTGCTCTAATACCGCAGACGCTCTCAGATTGAGCAGGAAGGGACTACGGAAGGTGGTTGGATTTATAACTGGCCATCGGACGTTCAATGCACACCTGCAAAAGCTGGGGATTGAAGTGGCAAACCCGTTAAGCAGGAAGTTCGGTGAGGCAGAAGAAGCAGCTCAGCATGTTTCGACTGCCCTGGCCTGAGTGAAAGCAGGAACTCCTATTTGAATGTAGGTCAGAAGGGAAGACAGAAGAGCATTGTTCAATAAATCTCAAAGTTCGCAAAGAAATTAGGATGAGACTCTGTTTGAGCCCTTTGACTAAGGGTGCACAATAAGCATGAGGCTGTGCGGCCACTATTAGAGCAACTGAACCCTAACTCCCCCCCCCCCACTACCAAAAAAGAAGCACCTACGTATATAAGGGAAGATGTTCAGGGACACGAACGCCCTTCTAACGTACTTTCTGAAACCTGTTCTGTAGTGGTCTATCTGTTTTTATTTATTTACAATAGTCTACATCGATTCAATAATTTGCATTTTTCTCGAAAACGGTTAGCCCTATCGAGATGTACCAAGAGACCAATTTTACGTAGAAATCTCTAGAATACCATATTCTAAAATCAAAATGTCAAAAAATTACCATTTAGAAAATGGGGCTATTTTTACCCTTGACTCCTCCCGTATGATACGCCTCTGATTAAAATTATGAAATTATGAATTCAGAATCAGATTCAGCGTCAAAAGTTTAGCCATCGTACCTAATTTCGTAATTTTGTTATGAATGGTTTCGAGAATATCGAGGGAAAACCGTCTTCAGGGTGCCCCATGCAAAGGAGCGTAGCATTTCCGTACCCATGTTCATATGACATTTTTTTCTATTTTTCGGAGTACTATTCGTGGTTAAAGTTTGTTAACATACTTATTCACGTTATTCGACATGGAGCATTATGGCTAAAGTATTTGATGAAAAAGAAAATAATAATTTCGGATGGATAGAGACCCATAAAGGCTACATTTTGAGAAAGGTTTCATGTTATACAGGGCGTCCCTAAAACACGAGACGTATCAAAGTTATATTTTTGTAAATAGAATACCCTATATATTATTGCATATTCATATTCCTTAGTGAATTCGACTTTATGTATCACACCATTTTCAGTATAAGTGGATATCATAAAAAATTGAATATCGCAGGGATTATAAATTTTAGAAGGTTGTGACTCTGTCGTACTACTAACCACGTTTGTGCTTGGAGAAGTCGGCCGATTAATTGAGGAAACTTCAGTGATATAACTTGATTTTTTCAAATGGGAATGCCTATTTTTTTAAACGATTAAAAGTAAAATTGGATAGCCTTTCTAATGATATAGGGTAGTAAATACCTATCTCTGGTAGTTTTCATTTAATTTCAAATTTTCAATCAAATCGGTGTTTTTCAACTTTACTACTTACAAGCAACCCAGCAGACATTGAAATATGAACAAGCATTGATTAGTTAACCATTTTTTGACGATCGATTCCTTTTGATCATATATTGACACTTACCTGGCAGCATCTCGTATATCCTGTCACTATTAAAGTATTTATGTTGAAACTTAAAATTGTAATAATTCTTGATCCTGTCCCTCAAATTCAATGGTAACTGCTTTTGTCTCATATATTCATCCAACTGATTGATAATCGAGTAGAATTTTATTTCCATGGATCTATTGTTTAGCACAGTCACCGCAACAATTACTATAATACAGAAATTTTATAATGAATATAGTTGCTGCATTATTTCCATTTGGTGCATTTGAAAGAACGAAAATAAAAAAAAGTGTGTATTACAGACCCATGGAAATCTGGTAATGTGGAATAGTAGGGTTCTGTAATGTGAAATATGGTATGATTATACAGGATGACCCACGACGATTAGGACAAGCAATATATCGGAACTGAGCAGTATGAGAGAATTATGATTTTGAGGGTGCCAATTAGAGCAAATTGTTACCCAATGAGGTATTTGTTTGTGGTCACGTGACATCCGATTCAAAATTATTAATGGGACATCCTGTATATGTTTGTCTTTTTGTGTCCCTCCCGATAAAACAATTCCAACAAACTGCACACTTGGGGTCTAAAGTGACAATTTCAAGAGGTACAGATACTTAAAGGATTGTACCACTAGCATTGATTATAACATGTAGGTACCGCTACAGTTAAATTATTTGCTAGTGATTCATAATGGGAGTGGTACAGTCCTTTAAGTACCTGTAGCTCTTGAATTAATCACTTTAGTCCCCAATGTGCTAGTTTGTTGGAATTGTTTTATCGAGAGGAACACAGAACGGCACAAATATACAGGGTGTCTCATTCATAATTTTGAATCGGACGTCACGCGATCAGAAACAAATACCCCTTTGGATAACACAATGACAAGAAAAGATACAAGATTTGCTCTAATTTACGCCCCCAAAATTATAATTCAATGCTGCTGCCCAGTTCCGATATATTGCTTGTCTTAATCGTCGTGTTATATATTATTATTATTTTATAAGTATATTTTCCTCAACTAATTACATTTGATCAGATTTTTCAAAATCCCAATGGTGAACAAAATAAAAACAATTTTCAGTCATTTTGTGATACTACACACACTTAAAAAATACTACATTATTTTAAAAATCTGTTTTTAATATAACTTTTTTGACGGTTAAACGAAAAGTATATTTATTTTTGATTGAAAAAACCAGAAATAAATTTCCGCCTCTAACGAGAATCGAACCCGGAACCTTCCGGTCACGAGCCTTCGACTCTAACCACTGAGCCAACCCACACCCCCTCTATATTATTATTATGTGTTATGTGTTATATCTGTTTTTCTAGTTTATTTTATTTATTGTATATTATTTATTATAACTGAGTACAAATAAATTAACTCTACCTATACTCCTACATCTACCGTGTCTTATCAGTTTAAGGGCAACGCAAATTTTGCCTGTGCAATTATGAAATGCTGTTTCGCCCTTTGCAACATTGCAAGAACCAACGAAGATGAAGCACGAGTATTTCTGTAGAATTTGCCAGCAAGTGTCTCTAGTGTATAGGTAGTCTTTGTTGGCTGGAATCAATCCTAGAGCTAACACCTTCTCATGGATGTTTTTACACTCTTTTTCTTTCTTTTGTTAGCTTATCGGAGAAGGCTCCAAAAAGATTTTTTTATCATCTCTAACATACTTTAAGTTACTTATTTTTCCTCCCCTTTTCACTGACATGTTGGAAAATCCACCATAATCTGACACACAGACGAATACTAGGTATTTATCAACTTTCAACATTATGTTTGTAACCTCAAAACCGGTATACTATGATTGAACTATTGAATTGACTTACACCTGTAACTTTACCCACAACTGTTAAAGACCTTGGTGAAACGCTTATACTTGTACAATTACAAGTAACTGATAAGATGAACTTGTAAATATGTCACTTGTAACATTCGTGAAACAGGCCCTTCAAATCAAAGAATAATTGAGAGATGGAAGGTTTGAGTCGGATTTAGAGCTCATCAATAACGCTGTAATGGGTATACTAAACAACCTATAAAAAATGGTTTCTCCGAAATTTATGACGAGTGGATAAAGCGATGAGATAAGTGTATTGAAAAGAATAGAGAATACTTTGAAGGACATTTGTTGCAGATTCTAAAATAAATAAATGTTTCATTGATAAATCCATTGATAAGGCACGTACCGGATCTCCCAGAATTTCCTTGACACGTTATATTTTCGAAACAAAAAACTGCTCAAGCAAGACCTTAATTGTAATTCTGAAGGTTCTATAGGGTCTATCACACCATGCATTCAAAACATTTTTTGTACGTCATCTCCGAATTGCACCCCCAAATTTTTGTTTTCAAGTTGCACCACATAGGCTTTCCTACATAAATGATATCCCTATTTTATTTAAAATCTTGTGGTACCTTTGTATTATACGTATACGTATTTTTTTTCGTGAAATCATAAGCATATTTTAATAAAATAAGAATTTGTTTGATGCCTAATATTTTTGCCAAAAACGGATAAAAAAGAAAAATAAGTGGGTTTTTTAGGGTAATGCTATTGAAAAAAATGTCTTATCCTTTTTTATTATGCCTTAAACAACTTCTTATTCTATTTATTTTATGTCTTTAGGAAAAAGAGTTATATAGAATCAAAGGCACTAAAAGAATGTAAACAAAATACTGACTTCATTTATATAGGAAAAGCTGTGGGGTGTTATTTGAAAAAAAGTTGGGGGTGAATGTTAGGGGTTGAAGTAAGAAAATTTTTTTTAACGGAGCGTATGATAGATCCTATATAGTACCCTCAGAATTACAACTTAGTACAACAACAACTAAAAGGAAATCCTGGGACACCTGGTATTGATTTATTGTGGGGAACTCACCATATGTCGAGCAAACCATAACTTTGCCCACTATGTAAGTTAGAATAGCTAATAGGTAATCTTCTTCTTCATTGCTTAATATGTAAAAATTCCGTATAGCTTGAACAAAAGAATAATATGGATTAGTCGACAACTCAAACATTTAATATACTCTTAACTGTGGCTAACCGATATGTTTTCGTCTATAAATGCATCTACCTCTGGTATTTGGAACTCGACAAGTGACTCTTATTTTTACAAACCTTAAAGAAATCTGAAAGTTGGTTCTGTAAAACCAGATATTTAGAAGCACCGTAGGTCATAATCCAAGAATCACAAAACTAACGGGTGGCGACGGAATAATTTCTGTTTTGTATAAGGCTACGGTCAAAGTGCATCCGTATTTGATCGACTTTTTACACTGCCGTCTACGGCCGACAACGGTGGAAAAAACAAATCCTACAAATCTAACGCAGACGGTCACAGTTGCACTGTCCAACACTGACGTGCACGGACTTGCTCGGCCAACTGTCGGTCTTTGTTTTTTTCGACGGTGTACGCCAGTGTTAGATCTTGAGTAGCATTCTTTAAGACTTTCACAGACTGCCGCGAAATATTCGTGCCTGTTGCGGAAGTTTCGTGTTAGCTGCGGTAGCGATAGTCGCTTACCTGTTGACACTCAGGCGTCACAACGCAGACGGTGTCGCAAAGAAAGTATTGTTAAAAAACATACAGGGTGAGTTTTTAGTACCGGCTCGGTCGATAACTCCACTACTGTAGAAGATAGCGAAAAAAGTTGTATACAAAAGTTGTAGCCACGGATATGCTCCTTACTCAGAAAATAGTAAGATTTATACAGGGTGATCCATAACTACGTGGTGATGCAAACATGCGTTTTTTTTAAATGAGGCACCCTATATATTATTCCATATTCAAATTTTACTAATAATTTCCGTTCTTTTAATATCGGGCATTGTTACATTATACAGGGTATTTCAAAAGTTATGACCATTTTTATATCCAAATCGCGGTTAAATGAACGTACTGTATATCATAAAGTAATGAATCAAACATTATTTTTTTTACATGAAGATTAAAAATATCTGGTTTTAAAATCGGCTATAAAATAAGCCCGTGACGCATATTGGTATACAGGGTGATGTAGAATGCAAAATCCAGATTCTCTCTTTTTTTTTAAATGTAACCCCCAATATTTTATTATCCCAAAGAATTGCCTTTAATATGCTGTTTTATCTTTGTATAGCACTTGTTGTACCTACGTCCATCAGTTTCCGAGATATTTCGATTTTTCGGTAAATTTAAAATATAGCTCCTATTTGTGTACTGAAATTTATTTATTTTGAGAAAGACTATCTAATTTTGTAACGGTTCACCCGTTTTCAAAATTATTTTCATATTATTTACTTGGCTACCATATACAAATAGTTTACAACTTCCATTTTTAGCAACTACTTCCTCATTATACTAGTACATTTTTATAACTATTTTGCTTCTCACCTCTACCTTTTCCCATCTCTACTTCCTTCAGCTGGAAATATTATTAATTATACACACTGCGCAAGAGCGCACAAATTTTGGGAAAGATCTAATGAGTGGGGAGTATGCCCTCTCTCCCACTACCGACATTAACCTCTATAAAAATGGATGGCGATACATCACTCACCCTTTTTAATCTTTAACAGTTAATACAAATAGTTATGTCTCTCTGAGATAATTTTTGTGTCTGTGCAATTATGTGATAACCAAGGAAAACCACCTTTTCTCGGGGTGCCACCATCAAGACCACTTTTTTCGGGGTGCCATCAAGGAAAACCACCTTTCTTTGGAAGGGCACCACACCTCTTCCATGCCACCATCATGAACACTTTCTCGGGGTGCCACCATCAAGACCACTTTTTTCGGAGTGCCACCAAGGAAAACCACACTTCTTTGGAAGGGCACCACACCTCTTCCATACCATCATGAACACTTTTTTTTGGGTGACACCACCAGAACTCCTTCTGAAGAAGCCAGCTTTCTTTGGGGTGCCACCAGCAGCATGTGACATCTTCTTTGGAGCATCACCTTCTCTTCGGAAGGGCACCACGAGGACTACTCCCTGGACTTCCCTCCGAAGCTAAGTCACTTTAAAAAAAATAGATAGAATGTACTGCATTCATATACAGGGTGTCCCAGAAGTCAACGTCAAGCCGCTACGGGGTGATAGGATTTGTTGTAACTATCATGAGAAAAATCAGAAAAAAATCTATTCCATGTAGTTTGAAAACTATGGGCATTTAAAAAAACCTAGAAATTTTCTCAAATTATAACAATTTTTCGGTTATTGTGGTTAACTTCTCTTATTTTTGTTCATTTAAACTCTGGAACCGTAACCCTAAATAACATTTCTAGAAGCACAGTCAAAAATAATGGAACAATTTCCCCAAGTTTTCTAGAATGAAGGCTATTTATTAAACTATGAATTTAAGATTTTCAAAGTTTGCCAACTTTGAAAGACCCTCCTTTAAAAAAATGTACCAAAAAAACCTTGGCAAGTACCATTAAAATTTGGCGCATTTAACCAGGATTGTAAAATGGTACAATACTTGTTAGTTTCATACTAAAAAAAATCGAGTAAAAAAATAAAAACCTCAAGTAACCCGATTTTTGCTAACCCATTTCACTCTGATCAGATGTCCTTTATTCGCACAAGCTTTTGGTAGATTCTTAATTTTACGGCAAAATGATGAGAGATATGGATAATGAACATATTTGCTATGAGTGAGCAAGATAGATAGTGACGCCACCTTTAGCGAAGTCAACAAAAATAAGTAAAATTAATAAAATAATGAAAAATATTGACCTAGCTTTGTTTATGTTTATTGGAACAAAAGTCAGGCAATAAAATAATGTTCAAATTGTTTACCATCCACCTCAATGCATGCCCTACATCTTCTTATTTTACTACTACTATTTTACTATCTAATTTTACTTAGGCATACCCTCGAGAGTTGATATCCTCAGCAGCTTGAGAAATTCGTTTCCGCAGCTCGGCTACGCTCTCAATGAGCTTTGAATAAACTTTTTCTTTGAGAACACCCCGATAACAAAATTCCAGGGGATTTGAATCTGGGGAACGGGCTGGACACTAGATAGTGCCTGAACGTCCACATCCACCTCCCGGATATTTTTTGTCAAGGAAACCTCTTACTTGCACTGCGTAATGCGCTGGGCAGCCATCTTGTTGATACCTCATGTGGCGACGATCTGTTAAGTGGTCTACAGACGTTGATGCATGCTGTGATTCAGGTATCGACTTCGACGTTTCATAACGCAAGTAGCAGCGTGTGTGGTACTGAATCACGAATTTGGTATCAGTTGCGGCTTGCAGCAATGCAGGTTCTGGAATCCTATTATGGACGGTGAGCCATGTCGCCGAGCCGATGACGCTGATGCAGTGATGCAGGTTTCAACGTGTATAGTATTGCTTCGATGCAAAGAAATAAGCCCACCCTACTGTTCTTGTGTTGCATAAAACGTGCATGAAATATCAAATCGAGTAGGAACTTATGCAACTGATGCAAGTTTCATGAAACCTTGAGTCGATTGAGGAATCGCAGCTTACATCAACGTCTGTAGGCCGCTTTAGTGGTACGTCCTCTAACAAAGTTGGTAAATTTTATCGTAAAAAAATGTAGGTAATTCGTGCCATCCAAATTATCAGGCAGCTCAAAAGGCCCAACAATTTTGCCGTTTAAATTTCCGGTCCACAGGTTTACTTTAAAGCGATACTGGGATCCGTCTTCTCGCATTAAATGTGCCTGGATAATGAGCAGATCTTTTTTAAGAAAATGTAGGACGTGTATTGAGGCTGATGGTACACAATTTGAACATTGTGATAAAAACCTAAACCTAAACTAAGCTAGGTCAAGATTTTTCATTATTTTATTAATTTTATTTATTTTTGTTGACTTTGCTGAAAGTGGCGTCACTATCTGTCTTGCTCACTCATGGCAAACATGTCCACTATCCACCTCTCTCATCATTTTGCCGTAAAATTAAGAACCTACCAGAAGCTTGTGCGAATAAAGAACATCTGACCTGAGTGAAATGGGTTAGCAAAAATCGGGTTACTTGAGGTTTTCCTTTTTTTACTCGTTTTTTTTAGTATGAAACTAACAAGTATTGTACCATTTTATAATCCTGGTTCAATGCGTCAACTTTTAATGGCACTTGCCAAGGTACTTTAGTACATTTTTTTTAAAGGAGGGTCTATCAAAGTCGGCAAGCTTTGAAAATTTCAAATTCATAGTTTAATAAATAGTCTTCATTCTAGAAAACTTGGGGCAATTGTGCCATTATTTTTGACTGTGCTTCTGGAAATATTATTTAGGGTTACGGTTCCAAAGTTTAAATGAACAAGAATAATAAAAGTTAACCACAATAACCGAAAAATTGTTATAATTTGAGAAAATTTCTAGCATTTTTTTAAATGCCCATAATTTTGAAATTGTATGGGATAGATTTTTTTTATGATTTTTCTCATGATAGTTACAACCAATCCTGTCACCCCGTAGCGGCTTGACGTTGACTTCTGGGACACCCTGTATACTGAATAAAATCCGTTATTAAACCATTGTTGTCCTATTTTTCAGTTCTTGGCGGCTAGCTAGACTCACGCACACACGCACGCACCCACATACCCTTGTCTCATGCGAACCAATTGAGCTGCCTGTTGCTATGAGCAATATGTTGGTTGGTGGCTCATCACCAGGCAACGATTTTATTGTTACGATTTGTTTTTTATTTAACGAACAACTAAATTATAAGGTCATGACACTATTTGATGAAGTCAAAACCCTAAATCGTCGAGTTTAGTGTCATTTTATTTTATATTAAAATATAGGTATCTGCCGCTTACACCATGTTCTTTTGGTATTTGATTCCATATTTTATCTTTATCTCATTCCTATAATCTTCGCGGGATAAGTATAGAATAATATAGGAGAATTTTTGACCAGTTCGATTAATTTCTCTTGTGTTGCCATGGCGAATCGGGAGCGGTAGCGACCAAAATGCAGTCGAATGCGAAATGGAATGGCGAAATAAACGCTGTCAGATTCGCAGTCGCCGCGGAAAAAACCATACAGGTCTGAATAGGTACGTATGCCGCTACGTAAACAGTATGGTGCGATTTTTACCGACGCGAATTATTCGCAGTCTCCGCGAATCATTCGCGCCAGTCTGTGAAAGTCTTTAAGCTTACAAAATTGCTGTGTTTTTCTATGTACGGCCCAATAGGGTACTTGCAGAAAAAAATATTATGTCGTTTACGCGTTCCTTAGAGCCTAAGTAAACATGACAAAATCACTTGTTTGGTTTTTTGGAATCGGCTTTGAGAGATATTCCAAAAATTATTTCAAATGCCGGAAGATGCCGCGCAAACAACCTCTGACGTCAGTGATATCCTATAGTGATGGGATGTAAAGTATTGATATTCGATATCGATAGCCAGTGCTAACCTAACATTTTGACATTGATCATTATAACCACAAAACACAGTCACTACAAAAGTCAAAAGAATAAAAGTTAGGCTAGATTACTAATTCACTTTGTAGGGATGGGCTTGAATTAGATTCTATCTTTGGATTCATTCATAATGGGATGCGCCGAAATAAAATGATTGTTTCGATTAGTTGCGAATCTCGGTCACAAACAGGATGAACTGTGATACCTATCAGATATAAAAATGTATTGCAAACGAAAAAGCTAGTGGGTTAATTGCCTGTTTCAAATATGTTTAAGTATCAATAAATTGAGGCGCATTGTTAAAGAATTCAGATCATCTCTAGTTTGCAGTTGAATCTCACAGTGACGTCAGCCCATGTTTTAAGTCACGTGGAAAAATTTGAATATATCCTTATTTTATTTTGCAAATATCTTTTTTTGGCCGTCAGTAAAATCATGTTTTTTGTTTCCTACTGCTTCTTGATATGGTCCTCTTTACGCTATGTATACTCCCGAGACGATTTCACGACCTCTGCAAGTACCCTATTCTATTGAATATGTACCAGAGCGTATCAGTTTGCATTCTGAAATATCCAAGAAATGTATTTTCTTAATCCAACTTTGGACATGAGGTGTGAAACTCGCCATGGTCCTCTCTCTCTCTCTTTCTCTCTCTCTCTTGAAGAATAGAATTGACCCACGCACTCTTTTTGTATAGTATACAGGGTTGGGATAAAGTATGGAACCAAGCAAATAACTTTGGAACGGAAAGTGTGATATTGCTGAAAATTTGCAGGCAAGTGTAGTGACGTCTAATGCATCCGAAGACATTATGTTAGCTATTAATGTACTTCCGGTTTAATCGGAAGTACCGTCAACTTTTTTAATTTAAATGGGACACCCTGTATATTTTTGCAGATTTTAATTCATCTTTTTTTTTTCCGAATACGTCCATAGTGGGTTTAGTATTTGTTTCTTAAAAAATTTGTCTCACAAATTCGTCCGTGGCGGTCTGCGGTCTTCCCGTTTGAGGTAATTTTTTTGTATTTTTTTTTAGTCACCGTCAAACGTGTTATAGGACCCCTGTAGGGACGTAAATCATTAAAAGTTGACACACTTCTTTGTGAGTTCTCACGCGATCGCCAAAACCGACTTTGAATGACCGGCATTTTAAACACCTGAAATGATAAAGAAGCTTTATCTTTCCCGTTTTTACAGAAACTAATGCTAAACCCACTACCCACATAGCACTGAATGATATGAGAATATTCTGTTCACATTCACTACAGATATTATGAATGTTCTGAGAAAATTCCATGGATAATTAGAATATTTACAGAATATTCTGTAAACGTTCGAAATGGGAAAAACACGCTATATTCCTAGAATATTCCGCCGAATATTCGGCATGGATATTACATGAACAATCGTGGTAGAATGTTTTTGAATATTCTAGGAACATTTTGTCTAAATTATCTCATATACGAAACATTTTTAGGGAATTATGGATACTGTTCCAAAAATAATGGCACCTACTATAGCAGATGGTCACAAAAGTTAAGTGGTTAGACATCTCAGTCTAGATAATAAAGTGAAAAAATGTAAACTTGTTGCATTTAGCCTCAAAATTCTATTCACATTATATAATGAACCATATACCATAGTAGGTGACCATAATTTGGAACACTGTCACACACTTTATAACAACCAGCAACTTTATTGTACAAAATTGGGTATAAATGCAGGCCTTTCAGGAATAAAACTCGTGAATTCGTGAATTGTTAAAATGCCCACATCCCACATCACATGTTGAAGATGTTTTGAAGCATAGAATGACAAAACAATTGAAGCGAAGAATAGAGTGACAACCAGACAAGATTGACAACTAACCGTACCTGTTTTGTGTTGACAACTGACGACACCATAGTCACCATACATCAGCATAAGATGCTGTCATTGCTGTCACTTTATCGTCGGTGGATGCCGTATCAATATTGCTGGCAATGGCTAATGACTAATAAACTTTTGAAAATGGCACATAATACTTATTAGGTGTATTTAGGATGAACGCAAAACGTAAAGAAGCTTTTTTTAATTCACTGAGAAACGTGCAAATATAAATTAAAAATACCTCATATTGAATGTTTGCCTACACACAGATATTTCTATTACAAATATTACTAAATGTGCGTCAGAAAATAGCTACATCTTGTTCTTAGGAGATTATTAAAATAATATTCTATGAAGCATATTACTGGTATATTCTGGAATAATTCAGACATTAAACGAATAATCACTGATTATCCTAAGTGGAAAAAATAATAATATTCTATAAAGAATATTATTTTAATAATCCAGAATAATCAAGAGAAATAATGAATATACTATGATTCTACTGAATATTCATGGAATATATAGGAGATTTAAAGAATATTCATAGAATATCCAGTGCTATGTGGGTATGGACGTATTCGGAAAAAAAAGATGTATTAAAATCTGCAAAAATATACAGGTTGTCCCATTTAAATTAAAAAAGTTGACGGTACTTCCGGTTAAACCGGAAGTACATTAATAGCTAACATAATGTCTTCGGATGCACTAGACTTGCGTCACTACACTTATATACCCTGTATACACCAATGGTGTTTTAAACAACAGTCCTCGTCCATTTTCGATTGTCTATTGACAACATCGGCAGAAAAAATCACTCAAAACACGTGCAGTATGACCACAAATTCGTCAGAGTTAATCGACCGATTAGGTCGCCCAGGGGCGTATCCAGACCTCAGTCTTTGGGGGGGAGGTAGCGGGGCATGAAGTTGTGTGTGCTTTCACCATTTTTTGTAATACTTTCGTGAAGGACGTTGATGCAAGAGAAAAGGAAAATGTTAATAGTATTAAAATAAAAGACATATACAGCAAGTGAAACAGTGGAGTATCGGGAATTTTAGGGACCCGAAATAAAAAATCTATTGATGCATTAATCAATTTTAATTTTACGGTATACCTACAACGTATCATCCATGAACGTTTTATTGGCACAGCATACAAAATTAAACGATCATGAACACTCAATAATCGAGTACCCTAGTAGCCACAACACGTACTCCATTTTTTTTAAATTAGTGTTTTAACTTTTCTAATCGGTGCAATTTTCAAAACAGGTAATTAGTGATTTAGGGAAATCTTTGTGACAAGCTACCACGTTGTATAGGACATTAGAGAGATTTTGAGCCACTAAAAATTGGGACGACGCTATCCGTAAAACAGTATTCTGAGCATGCGCAGTGTGTTTCGAGTAACGGGTAAGCGTGTGCCTTACGTATAGTTTTCGTAACCGAAATCTGTGACGTGTATCGTTGCGTTATTTGACAATTGACATTATCAATTATTGGACCTATTTGATTTTAACTTAACCTCACATTATGCTCGATTTGGTCGGAAATGTCCAAGAAGTGTTACGTTAAGTAAACACCACAAGCAGAAAATAGATCACATCACAAGTAAAATAAATAATGGGTTATGAAGGATCCCCGAAGCATGACATTTCAGATTTCACTACCATGGTTCAGTCCCGTGATGATCACACGCTGTTGCCGGAGACGCCTAACTTTGTAGCTTTTATCGGATAAATAAAAAAATAAAATTGACAGAAGAAAACCTGATCCTTTTGTACAATGATAAACCACAAAATAAGTATTGTTGCTATCAAAATCATCACGGTTCTTTTCGCATTGCCGCATAGTGGTTTATACCTGGCAATACCGCACGTAATCATATCGTACCGTAAACTTCTGTCGCTAACGTACAACTTTATCAGTTATTCGCCGATTCGGTTATTTCGGGAGAACTGCGCATGCCACAAATAGCCGATAACGTGCAATAACGTCAGGAAACGGACGTCCAAGAGCTCTCTATTCAACTGATTATGTAACGATGGGAATATATAAGATAGGCATCACTGTAATAATGCAAAACAAACCCTTTTGTAATTTAGTTACTTCAAAAAAGATTTTTTTCAGTGTGACAATTGCTTAAATAAATAAGTCAAATAAAATATGTCAAAGTTGAGAGTTTTTTTTTCGAAAATCTTGGGAGGGGTAATTACTCCTGTTACCCCTCCCCTTGTATACGCCTGTGAGGTCGCCCGTTTACGCCAGTGTAAAAAATCGGTTGAACGGATGCACTCTGACCGTAGCCTAAAATAAATTTATATACGGAGCCCCGCCAAGGCACGCTACGCTTCTGGCAAAGAACATTACTTACACAGCACCATGGCAGAGCTTTTCAACATACTGTTTGTATAAAGGGTCCAAAATGATGTTCTGTGGAGTCTGTACTTGACGAACCACATCTTACGCGTTTCGTTATCTGATGCAAAGTGTTGTCTCACTAGCCTCGGTATTAGCAGCTGCAGAAGAGCAAAGCCGTGCACAATCATTATTGTCATGATGATGCATATTAAGAGGAAGACCATACCCTTCGATTTTATCCTGAAGTACTGAAAATCAAAACAGTTAGTATGATGTTACTATTGTTTATAAATCGGTACCAAAGTATACTATACAGGGTGGGCCAATAGTGAGTGGACGGAAGATTGTAGGCTTACTAAAAATATTTCAGAAATCTGTCACTTGATAGTGGGAGGGACCATTGAGGGCTATAACATAAAAATATGTTCACTTAAATTTTGACGTTTGTCCAGGGTGATTTATATCAAACTTACATTTTTTGGATAGACCCCCTATATATTTTCAATATATGGATTCCTTGATGATTTCTAGTGTGACTTTATGTATCATACATGGAACTTTAAACGAACCGTTTAGGCGCAAATCACCATTTTTGGTATAAGTAGGTATCAGAAAAAATTGAATATCGCAGTGATTATAAATAATAGAAGGCTGTGACTTTGCGGTACGACTAAGAATGAAACGTGTCACCTTAGGTCAGACGGTTAAACTTGAATTCTTTTTGTAGTGGGAGAAATTAGTAGATCAATTAAGGAAACTTCAATCACAAATGACTTGATTTTTTTAAATAGGAATGCTTATTTTTGTTTGTAGAATCAAATGTAAAATTTGATTGCCTTTCTGAAGATATAGGATTCTCAATATCAACCTTTTTTAGTTTTAATTTTATTTCAATTCTTCAGTCAAATCGGTATTTTTCAATTCTCCTACGTGTAAGCAACTTATAGCAGGCCATGAAAAATAAACAAAAACCGCTAGGATGGAAGAAACCACCTAACTTAGTAACCAAAAATATAAAAACAGGTCAAACTTTGTTTTTAGACGTTTTAGGGGTTCCTGATCATTTTATACTTCTTTTTGTGTAGGGGTGCATTTGGGGTGGTTGGGGGTGATTGTGTTATAAAACTGAAAAATTTGTTGTATTCATAATAGTTTGTACATTGACCTATGGAAAAATTACCTAGCGGCATATTCTTTTTTCAAGTCCATCTGAACACAGGTTAGCCTAATACGGAAACCATGGGACTTAGAATTTTATGATGATTACATATACGAGTGTTGCTTAATTTCGTTCTATGTATATTGTAAAGCGAAAATTATTGAATTGATTTTAATGGAATTTCGACACAAGATTTACCATCGCGGCGAGAATGGAAAACGCATCAGTTTCTGGAAAATCGTGTCAGTGGCGGCGAAACAATAATAAAAAAACTAAAAATATAGAAACAGTTCATACTTCGTTTTTAGACGGTTTGGAGGCTCCTGATCATTTCGCATCGTCCAGTTGAAGCATGTAGAATCAAAATTGTTGCGTGCTAGTTCCTAAGGAGGGAGACTATTTACGAGAGTTTTTGTGTTGGATGTTTTTTTGCGGGCGAGTGGATGATTTGGTTGCAAGGGGACTTCTGACTATAGCGTCATGCAATGGAAAAGCAATAAAATGGTATCATTATTGTGTGTGGGAAGTACTGAGTCAATCAACATTGACTCCATTTTTTTCTTTTAGTCGGTGGTTTTCCATAAATCTGTGGTCGGAAGTTTTCAAATGAATACCCTGTATACCGACTCTATACTGCGCGACTTTACTGATATCGTGTGCTTGTTAGACCTATTCGAATGTTGCCTTTGACTTATTTTATATCTGTGGAATAATTTGATACATACAAATTATAATCCTATAACGTGTAACTTGGAAACTACTAACTTTATTGTGATAAAATTTTGTTAGCATGTACCGTGGATGAAATGGTGACGGTGTATTGGTGTTGGAACTCTCGCCAGTGGCGGTAGAGAAACTTGGTGTAAATAGCTACTCCAAGAATCTTTGTTTTGTTGACAAAGTGCAAATTTTGATTACTGATTTGCATTTTTAATTTTGTATTAAGATTATTTCTCATTCGCTCTGCAAAAAACAACGAAAAGGTAATGTAGAAAAAATGATACTCACATCAGAAAGGCTATTGATGTAACTGACTACTGACACAAGCCTGATGAATGTCAGCTGGCATAACAAATAGAACACACCTTCAATATATCCATGAGGAGCTCCGAATATAACTCGAATGAAATATACTAGCGGTGGTATTGGTATTGAGGATAAAACGTCGCATATAAAGAAGATGCTTCCTACGTAATTCCTGCAAATATAGGGATATAAATATGTAATCTACGAGGGAAAGAAGTCATAGAGAAGGTAAAGCCCTATATCGGGTTCAGGTACTTGGAACGAGTAACTGTATCAGAGTGTGCCTTTGCAGACGATTTAGTTATATTTGCCAGAAACGAAGTGGAGCTAAATTATAAGTTGAATACCTGGGAAAAAGCCTTGAGTCGTCAGAATCTGAAAGTTAAAGTGAGCAAAAAAATTGATGGTTATTGGCAAGGAACATGTAAGCGGTAGAGAAGTTGAACAAGTTGAGTCTTTCAAGTATCTGATGGGTGTGAAATTGCATGACAGCGGAAAGACATATGCTGAAATAAGTGACAGACTAGAAAGTGCCATAAACTTGTACTACTCCTCAAATAACAGTTATAAGAAACAAATGAATTACTGGAACAAAAATGACGGTATACTCGTATTAAACAATATTTAGGCCTATAGCTGTGAATATTGGGTATTGAACGCGCGGAATAAAAGGGGTGATACACGTACGAGCAAGTACGCGTACTTGTGGCTCGACGACCTTTTTCGCCTGTGTGTCACCCTAAGTACGCGTACTTTAAAACGCGCAAATCACCGGCGATCCAACTGGTTTGAAATCTTGCTCATAGCTTGTCTCGGCTTGTACTGCGAGCAGCGAGCCTCCACTTTGTTTCGGCGGGCCATCGATGTGCAACGCTTGTTGTGTTTGGCGTTTGTTAAACGTTATGTTTATTTAGGAAAATTATCAAAATGAGTGATTTCAGCTTCACGTGTGTCACCGCATCGAGCCGAGTAAGTTCACGAACTGAAAAACCGCGTACTTAAAGTTCGTACGTGTGTCACCCCTTTAAGAGTAAATCGTGAGTAGTCCAAATTGAGAGGTTGTCCTTTGTGCCATATACATTGTGTTAAATTCAAATCCTTGAAAATACTTTGTGCTAACGGAAAAAGGTTGTGCCGTCTGTAAGCAATATTGCGCAATATCAATCAGTGTCAACACGTGGTAGAGTACGCATCAGAGTACGCATCATCATTGTTACCAAGGAAGCTGATAGATAATCCATTTTCGAAATTATTGATGTTTATCGTAGCCTTCCGGCTCTGTGGGGTGCAAAAAAGGGAGAGCAGTATGAAGTGTTGCTGGAAAAATACCGCGAAAAATATCTGGAGGCTGATAAACAAAGAGATACTTTGGCATTCCGAAGAAATGACGTTTCTCTAAATGCAGGAAACCCCTACTCCTCTAATCAGCAAGATGGACGTACCTCAGAATATTGTGAATCTCAGTAACAAGGATTGTGCTTACTGTTTGCACAATATATTTCCTTGCAGGTTGTACGTCTGTGCTCGTATTGCGTAATTTATTGCACATCCACCTATATTACCTGCATGCGATACAATTTATTGCACAAATCAAAATATTGGGCAATAATACTGCGCCAGTGGCTGAATAGCTTTTTGAACGACCGATCTCTGTTGTAGTCGAAGGCTGTTCATCAGACGTATTTTCAATAAACGTTGGTGTTCATCAGGGGTCTGTCCTATCCCCTACACTGTTCCTACTGTACATCCAATCTACAGCTTCGCAGACGACAGTACATTAATATCGTGCATGGAACCAGGCAAGCCACTATCATCCCAGGAGGCGGTACGTCGGCGACAGCAGCATGCCTCACAGATCAACGCAGATATCAAAACAATTGTCGAGTGGGGATTAGTAAATAAAGTACAGTTCAACGTACAGAAAACTCAGGCAACAACACTTACAAAGAAGTCTCACGTTGGCTTACCAACAGTGGAAATGGAGGGTCACCCCATAGACGAGTCACCTTCCGTCAAGCTTTTGGGGATTAACATCAACAACAACATGTCCTGGCACGACCACGTCGTCAGTATTGCTAAAACGCCATCCCAGAAGTTTGGAGTTTTGTTCCGCTGTAGGAAGCTGTACACACCAGAGCAACTACTGCTCCTTTGCAAGGCACAGATCCGACCATCGCTGGAGTATTGCTCCCATGTGTGGGGATGCGCTCCGAAGCACTCTCTAAAGCTTCTGGACACTATCCAGAAGAGAGCAATTAGACTAATCGATACGCCTAACCTCATAAAGCACCTCCACAGCCTGGAACATCGAAGAAGGGTGGCTGACCTATCCCTGTTCTACAGATTCTATCACGGAAGATGTTCGAGTGAGCTCTCCCAGGAAATAGCAGCAAAGACCGTCCGAACGAGGAACACTAGAGAGGCTCTGCGAGCCTTACCAGGTTGAGGTCCCTACTCCACGAACCAGTCTCCTCCAGCATTCCTTCTTTTGGAGAACTTCGACGCTGTAGAATGAGGTGCCGGGGAATTTGTTTTCCGCCGGCTACAACCTGCAGCGTTTCAAATATAACGTGCACCGACACTTATCCTCTCGCAGCGCTTCTACAGCGCCATAGGCTTTTAGCCTTTGCGGGAGACTGACCATAAAAAAAATTGTGAATTGTGTAGGGTCTCCGTCAAAATATCGTGCAACCCACATTATGCAATAATATTGAGCGTGTATAGGCCGCTTAAGATCCAAGCAGCTGGGACGAAACAAGAGGAGTATTAGGGATTTCACGAAAGGATAAGGTTAAGAATGAAATCATAAAAAAGCAGCTGAGTATTGAGCCTATCGTAAAAAGTATTGAGCAGCAACGACTAAAATGGTATGGACATCTCAACCGGATGAACAACAACAAGCAAACGAAAAAAGTGTGGCAAACTAGGGCATCTGGGAAAAGGGTGAGGAGATAGGCCGAAACATGGGACGACGCTGTAAAGCGAATAGTTTATTTAAGTGATAGGGGTATGTTTTAGAATGAAGGGAAAGTTAACACTCATAATAGGAAGGAATAGGCGAAACTCGTACAGAGCTAAGTGCTTTATACTACGTGTATACTATAAATAACACTTTAAAGTGCCTACGGCTCGTGCTGCAAAATTCAACGCGTGAGTTATTACCGTTATTACCCCATCGTTGAACCACATACTATTACCAAATACGCTGCTCGCAAGTGAAATCCGAAAATGAGAAGAAAAGGGTTGCGGTAGATCAAATGCGGTAGGACTAAATACAATAATAAACGAACCCTTTTGCCATAATTAGTTTATAAAAAAATACAATAGATCAATAATTGGTGAGCCCTCCATGTTAACGAATGCACTCCTCTAGCCTACGCGGCATGCTCAAAATCTGGTTGTTGATAAACTCTAGAGGTACAGCCTTACAAGCTGTCCTCACATCATATTCCAATTCGTCCAGCATGGTCGGAGGATTGGGATAAATCGCCTATGTATCGACCCATACAATCCCATACTTCTTCAATTGGCGATAAATCGGGTGATCGTGGAGGCCAGGGGAGTATTCTGATCTCAGCTTCCTGTAGGAACTTCGTCGATACCCTTGCAATATGAGAACGTGCGTTATCTTGCTGGAAGAAACTCTCTTCGAGGCCTCGGGCATATGGTACGGCAATTAAGGCTTTGAATAAAACATTCTTATGTCGTAAATGGATAGATCATATACATATAAGTTTTATAACAAAACAGTTTTTGTTTTCTTTTTTTCACACTGATTCAAAAGTTATATCAAAATAAAGATGGGTTTTTGAATCCAGCACCGAAAACACGCCGACGGCTCCCGAACCCGTGTGACGTCACCAGGGCGGTCAGGATGCTCCTTTGACCAACGACGTGCTATTGTGCGACTATAATGGCGTTTAAGTACGATATAATAACTTTATTGGAACTCGTTGAAGCAAGGCCCTGTATTTGGGATAAATCTATATTAGAATTTGAAGGCCGAATTGTAGTGACCGAAAATAATGAAAAATTTTCATTGATATCCGGAAGTAGGTAATTGAAAAACTTCTTTGGATATTTTTTGAGTTTCTCAAAAAGAGTGTATGTAGTACGACCCTTCGAGGTATTTTACTTCTAGTAACAGGGGTCTCCAATACCTCCTTGTGTGATTTTTCTCTTTTTACGTCTTAAATACAAGAAATAAGGAAGTAACCGCCGTTTGTCCATGACTGATCACTGACTGAAGTAGACTGAAACGATTTTATCGTGGAATTATGAAAGTTTTTTCAACGGTTCATACCGCAGTGGTATGACACGGCACGGCACGACTTACAACATTATCGTGCCGTGTCGTCCAACGGCAAATTATAAAAGCGACCATTCTAGGGTAGTTTTAGTTATCACTAGCCGAACAGCTATTCGCTGTTGACACGGCTGACAGTACAAAGTATGAGGCATAGATGTATCAGGTAAAAGGGTATATGTGGCCCTTCAGCGCATCTGTAGAATCTAAAAGGACTTACCAGGCAATACGTTTTGGTTCAAGTACCATAACTTTCGTCTTTCGGATGATGTATCCCATGAAAAACATAAGTATGATGGTCATCCAACAAAGAAGATCCATTATGATAGATAATTCATTAAAGAATGGCATTCTCTTCCGCATACAGTTTGGTACTGAAGCAGCTATCGGCTTGACTATCATTGATGCTATGTAGACCATCAACTGCCATATGTCGAAATATACCCTAAAAAATATATACATGGTGATCAATTTATACTCCGAAGTTTGATACCTCCGTTATTATGGCAGATACAAAAAAAACTTTCGAACAAAAGGTGTAGATAAAGCTAAGGCGTACAATTTAAAATTATTTATTCTAATTTTGAGAATCAAGAGTTATTGTTTTTAAGATACAAGGTGATGAATTCATTAAGATTTTCACACAAAATTGACCATATCTCTGAATATACCCGAATAGTAACCCAATAAAACCCTATATTTACGGAAGAGTGAAAATGTAGTGGCGTATGTAAGGGGGCGCCTGGGGGGCCCGGGCCCCCCCGAAACCAACCACGCATTCAGTTTTGACATCTGGAAGAGGCTAAAGTTAGGGTTATATTACGCCAATATTATAACTTATGAAAATTTTTCCGATCGCCCCCCCCCCGAAATCGATTTCTTTATACGCCATTGGGAAAATGAGCATAATTCAAATTCGGGATAATATATAGGATATTCCATTTGAAAAAACACAACTTTGGTATGCCCTGACTTTAACAATAACCCTGTATATTGTAAGCTTAGCTTCCAACTTTTATTGGAAAGTTTTTTGTATCTCCCAAAATATCCAATAGAGATACAAATAATAATGGAAAACAACAAATAGAATGAATGGCAAAGTTAAAGGATTTCTTATGAAGGATAGTGTTAAAAGAGATATAGCATACCATTTAAAATTTTCGTAATAATTGTTGTCATACCAAATACCGCTCTGTAGCTACTAAGTCAAGGTAAACTTGGAAGTAGAGTATTATAATTTTGAGGAGTAAATTAGAGCAAATGTTGTGTCTTTTCTTGTCACTGTGTTACCCAATGAGGTATTCGTTTTTGGTCAAGTGACGTCCGATTCAAAACTATTAATGGAGCACTCTGTATATTTTTGCGTTTTTGTGTTACTCCCGATCAAACAATTCCAACAAACTAGCACACTTGGGGTCTAAAGTGATGATTTCAAGAGCTAAAGCTACTTAAAGGATTGTACCACTAGAATTTGATTATAACATGTACCCCTACAGTTAAATTATTTGCTAGTGTTTCATAATGGTAATGGTACAATCCTTGTATCTGTACCTCTTGAATTAATCACTTTAGACCCCAAGTGTGCTAGTTTGTTGGAATTGTTTTATCGGGAGGAACACAAAAAGGTAAAAATATACAGGGTGTCCCATTGATAATTTGGAATCGGACGTCATGTGACCAAAAACAAATACCTCATTGGGTAACATAATGACAAGAAAAGATACAACATTTGCTCTAATTCACGCCCCCAAAATTATAATTCTCTACTACTGCCCAGTTCCGATATATTGCTTGTCTTAATCGTCGTAGGACACCCTGTATAACATGTTATTAAGTAAGAACAGCTCTTTTAAATGAGATCTAGCTTGTTTAATTCCCTTAACTTACACCAAAGTTATTGCAATTTAAATAAACACTTCCTTGTCGTTCCCCCACCAATATATCTTATTAACAAAAAAAAAAAAATCGAAAATTGTCCAGTCTACATAATGGTAGAATTTATAATATACCTTTATTTGCATATTTTTCGAACTTGCGGAACTTGAAAATAATTTCCAGCGATTTCTTTTTACCGATTTTCTAATAATATTTTTTATTAACGGTTACCGAAATATTGCCGGCGTCCATTCTTAGTAGGACACCCTGTACATTTCGTATCTAAGAAATTCTGGTACTCTGTTCTAATTTTGGTTTTGAGCGTAGCCCTAACAGTTCTAAAATTTTGATAGAAGCAGTTCAATACTGAACATGTTATGTTTGACAAGTAGACAGTAACGTTGCGTTTTGCATTAATTAGCAACATGGTAATTTATATGAAAACATAAAAATCGATTCTTACCTAAGATCACTGAGAGGGTGGACGATGTACCAGTAGTTCAGCTTGATATGCCTGATCCTCTCCTCTTTCACTGCATTTTCGCTTCTGAAGTATTTTTTCGTCAGAGGATTTTTTTTGGATATCAGATGGAGTTGTCTCAACCATCTCCTGAATGTAAATGTTTCACAGTTATAAAGTGTAATAGTGCAATAGAACTGTCTCAAAAAATGTGTCGAGCAAATATCGAATTATAAAAAATGTGTTCATTTCTGTCAATTCAAAAGCAACGGTACCTCCGACTGGAGTTCTGCAAGTTCTTCAGTACCAAAAACTTATAAGTCCGTTGGTCAAAAAAATCATAGTTACCTTTGTCCAAAAATTTATAACAAGCTACCCGAAAATATAAAATCATTAAAGCCATTGTCCCTTTTCAAAAAGTACCACGAAGAGATATTCATAACATAATAGATTATAAAGATTGAGAAATTACATTAGCAGTCAGGATCTTATAAAACTGACTTAGAAGGTATATAGGTAAAATGTTATATGTAATATTATATTTATATGTATGAGTATGATTATATTATGCATATATTATTATTATAAAATATTTTTTACCATTTAGTTAGATCATGTAGACATTAGTAATTATAAGTAGTTTCATAACCCACGCACAAGGCTATGCCTTTTGTGGGTAGTATATATTTATTGATATGTTTGTTTATACTTACTGTATATCACATGCATGTATATGTCAATAAATATTATTATTATTATTCTGATTTTCCAAGTTTCTCTTATTATTATTAGCAAAATCGCAGAAAATTACGAATCAATTAAAATCTGTTCAAATTATAAAATATTGCCTGGCAGAAAATTAAAATCTGATTTGTCAGTATTTCTTTTTTTGCGATCTTGCTAATAAATATTGACAGATTTGAAATCTTCCAGTCAGAGGTATCGTTTCTTTTGACTTGATGGAAATAGCTACTTTTCATACCATTAAATTTGAAATTGCGCACTGAAGATATCAGCAAAAATCGCTGGTAGTTTTTCTTTCATATCAGAGCTTTTAACGGGCAGTATGCACCAGCACCACCCATTACTCTAGTTTATCTGAATCCTTCTGCTAAGTTAGTTGTTTATCTTGAGGTTTGTAGTTGGTGTTCAGATCGTTATATTTTTATTCTATGAACTATAAGCCTGACGAAAACAAATATGTAGGGACTTGCTAGATTATTTTTTCTTATTAACGTCGAATTTATTTGGAACATTTTCAATCTCCAGTTTCTGCGCTTTCGCTATGTATGTTTTTTCATCCATTTTGGGTTTAAATAACCTCCATAAACCACCACCACTACCAAAAAATTCAGCCTATTGTTTTAAAGTTCTAAATCTCATCTACTTTTATTAGGCAAAAACTGTAAAAGGTTAAAAAAGAACTTATTCACTTAGCAAAAGGTGGTAGCGAAGAAGACCGAAAAAAGATCTGGCACTGGCGCACTTGCATAACTGTGAACCAAATCGCAATTGCAGGTTACAATCCCAGTGATTAGAAAATCGTGATTGTAACCTCAGCTGTGATTCACTGGTTAACAAAATATTTGTCCTAAGCGCAAAAATCCCTGATTTCTATATAATTTCGCACGGTAGCAAAGTGAGAAACTTCACAGTATTTGGCAAAAATAATAGTAATCGTTTTACTGCTTCAAATCGAAATCACTCCATAACTGTTGTTAAAGTGAAAGAATTTTGTAAGAACTTTCTGACGATGCTATAAAGTATAGGATGTTCCATTTAAAATAACAAAGAAAATTACGTCAAGCCTCCAGATATTGATTTCTTAAGATACAGGGTAATGAATTCGTTAAGATTCTCACATAAAAGTTGACATATTTCTGAAAAACCTTGTATAATCTGATAAAACCTTATATTTCCAGAATAGGGAAAATGAACACAATTCAAATTCGGGATAATATATAGGATGTTCCATTTGAAAAAAATGGAGTCAAGTTGATTGACTCAGTACTTCCCACACATTACTGTGATATCAGTTTATTATTTTCCCATAACATGAAGCTTTAGTCTGAGATCCCTTGCAACCAAATCATCGGCAGCCTTCCCTCCCCTAAAATTGTCTTATGCCGCTAAGTCTTTCCTTCAGAGGTCAATGGACAGGCTAAAACATCTAAAAACGAAGTTTGGGTTGTTTTCATACTTTTAGTTTTTTGATTATTGCTATATTATACGCTGCCACTTACACGATATTTAACAAACGTACGCGTTTTGCATCCTCACCACGGTAATAATACTGTGTCAAAATTTAATTAGAATCAATTTAATAGTGTCCACGTTACAAAACACAAAAAGATCTAAAGCAATAAATACTCGTATGTATGTATACAGAAAATTCTAAGTCCCTTAGTTTCCGTAATACGCTAGGCAATGTTCGGATCGACCTAAAAAGTTGATTTACGTCGCTAGGTCTTCCTTCACAGGTTAGTGGACAGCCTATTATGAATACAAGAAATTTCTCAGTTTTTCAACTTCCCACCCCCTACCCACCCCAATTTCACCCCACCCAAAAAAAACGCAGAAAATGATCAGGAACCTCTAAAACGCTTAAAAACGAAGTTGAGCTGTTTTTACATTTTTACTTTTTTTTATTATTTCTGCGCCGCCATTGGCACGATTTATAAAAACCATACGCGTTTTCCATCCTTGTCATGGTAGTAATACTGTGTCAAAATTTCATTAACATCAATTCAACAGTTTCCTTGTAACACAATATAGAAGGATCTAAAGCAATACTCGCGTATGTTTACACCAGAAAAAATTCTAAGTCCTTTGGTTTCTGTAATAGGCAAGGCAATGTTCGGATGGACCTAAAAAAGTTATTTATGTCGCTAGGTCTTCCTTCATGGGTCAGTGGACAGTCTATTATGAAAGCAACAAATTTTTCAATTTTACAACCCCCCACCCCCCAACCACCCCAATTTCACCCCCACCCAAAAAAAAGTAAAAAATGATCAGGAACCTCTAAAACGCCTAAAAACGAAGTTTGAGGAATATTTAATTTTTTTGTTTTTTGCTAATTACTCCGCCGCCCCTGCACCGATTTTCAAAATTATAAGAACATTACCTACTACGACCCTCCAGCATATCGCTGCCCAAATTTCATCACAATCCATGAAGCGGTTACTGAGATTACGAGGACACAAAAACGCGTACAGACAGACCGACAGACAGACAGACCGACAGACCGACAGACAGACAGACCGACGGAAATGAGTGACGTGGATTTTCGTTATGTAGACATCATGAAACGCCCAAAAAGTGTATTATCTCAAAATCGAAAATTTTCGCGATCACAATAGTCCCCTCACCTATCGGTGTGGGAAGTAAAAACAACTTTGGTAGGTATGCCGTGACTTTATGAATAACCTTTTATATAATACAATAATTGTAAAATGTAGACCGCTTTACCTATAACTTCTATTCGAATGCTTTTTTTGTGTCTTCCATAATAACGGAGGTATTGAGCTTCGGAGTATAAACAGACCACCCTATACATAGCCAAATTTTTCAAGTAAATACAGAGTGTCCCATGACGGTTAAGACAAGCAATATATCGGAACTGGGCAGTAGTAGAGAATTATAATTTTGGGGGTGTAAATTAGAGCAAATGTTGTATATTTTTCTTAATACCCAATGAGGTATTTGTTTTTGGTGACTTGACGTCCGATTCAAAAATTTTAATGGCACCCTGTATATTAGTGCCTTTCTGTGCTCCTACCGATATAACAATTCCTAGAAACTAGCACACTTGGGATCTAAAGTGATTCATTCAAGAGCTACAGGTACTTAAAGGATTGTGCCACTATAGAATTGATTATAACTTACCCCCACAGTTCACAATCCTTTAAGTACTTGTAGCTCTTGAATAAATCAGTTCAGACTCCAAGTGTGTATTAATAATTTTGAATTGAACGTCACGTGACCAAAAACCAATTCCCCATTGGGTAACAAAACAATAAGAAAAGATACAACATTTGCTCTAATTTACACCCCCCCAATTATAATTCTCTACTACGGCCCAGTTCCGATATATTGCTTGTCTTAATCGTCGTGGGACACCCTGCACATCACTTTGTACTTCAATTTTTCATAATTTATACACATATTATAATACATATTTTCGCAAAATTTCATTGCTTTGCGACTTTGAAACCCTGCCTGATAGAAAAATTTTGAAAACAGATATCAAATACCTACGTGTAAAAAGTACTACTAAGTACACTTACTTCAGCTCATGGGATCATGGGACAAAAAAATATTAAATTTTGTTAACCAATTATAAAATCGTGATTTTGATGATTATTCAAAGAAAAAAACGCTTACGTAAACTTGTTACCAGTTGCTGGTCCAAACGTGTCTTCATTCTTGGGAAGGGTGCAATTGTTGGTGTGGGTCAGCTCTACCAGCTCTCCTACACGACCTTCTGAGACAATGCTGTTGGGGATGCTCTCTGCCACAGATCCTACTGTATGCGTAGAAAACCTTCTTGACATCTTGAGCCTTTATTGTGTGACCGTATTGTTATTCAACTTGTGACCCGATTGATATCTGTAGCGTGGTGAGCTAAGTGACAGGAGATGTCAAACACTTTTTTCCAAGGCAGGCGCTATTTAAGCCATAACGTGGTGAGACGTGTAGGGTGATGAATACAGGGTGTTTCAGTAGACAGGTAATTTGAGAGGAATGCAGTTTATATTAAATACAGAGAATGGGGTATTTTTCAACTTCCTAATATCTCATGTTTAATCACTGAAATGGATTGTTTGCATCTAATTTGTAATAATAGCACTTCTTGTTCAAGCTTGTGAAGTACAAGAGTTTGAAAAGCATACCTTTGAAGAGAACTACGTAATTTAAATCCATCGACGACATTTAAATCTCTTGAACCCTAATCCACCAAACAATCAAAAGTGATTTTTATTCCGGATGTGGATAGAATGTGACTATGCAAATTTACATTTAAGACGGGTTCTCACGATTCAGTTTCACTGAATCAGTTTGACTGATTCAGTGATACTGAAAGCGATGTTTGTTCTCGCTGTTCAGTATTAATGAATCATTTTAACCTATTTAGCATTAATAAAAGTAACGTTTGCATTCATCTTTCAATACTAATTCAGTCAAAATGAATGAAAAGTAGTTTGACTGAAAGCACAAACCCACTGATCAGTTTTACTGAAGAGGTGTTCTCATGTTCATTGCATGTTCAGCTTCACTGAATCAGTCAAACAGTTTCGCGTTACTGTTGCAAGTCTTTAGTCCGATTGGGCAAGGAAACACTTGGTACGGATTTCACTATTTATTTTCACTAACTATGAACACTACGCCTAGCCTAATGCTTAACAGTCTAATTTATCTACAGTCACTACACTAATTTATATTGGTCCTACACTTCACTAATTTATGTCACAGTTCATTTATTTCACGCGCGCCACTGAAACGTCGTCGCGTATTACTACCGAACACTGACTGCTGCACTGCATTGGCTGTCACTGACTGTCTGACTGGTTGCCTGCGCGCCGTTTTTATATTAGGTGTGCCCTCTCTCGTTCATTCTCGGCGAATACTCTCCGATATCTAGACAGTTCGCGGCTATAAAATACGGGTCGAGAAGAAAACTTTCTAGATCATACGTATGTGGCCGGCCGTCCAGGGCCGGACTGGCACACTGCCCCCTCCTTAAGGCTGTTTCGTCCCTGAAACGTTCATGTCTGAATGGACACAGTACGCCCTTCTTCCAGCCAGAAGTTTGGTAAAAGAAGCAATCCACGGTTCTGTGTTCTGCCGGTCCTCTCGGGTTCCAGCTGCAAACCAGAATTTCGATTCTCGTGAATCTGAAGAGAACTTCCAGCATGTTTCGGATGATCCGCCAACCCAGGCCGTCCCGTCCGCAAGCTAGCCTAGGAATCGTCAGCTTCAAAACATTTGCGGTCAGCAGCTTCTCTCTGCGGTCCAGGAGTGCCTCCCATACTATCCGGTACGTCGGTTTCTGATAGGACTTCTCCTTCGAAATCAAGTAGTAGAGTCGCCTCTGGTCACTTCGTAGCTCCAGCACTTATCCGACTCGTCCACCCTGTCTCTTCAGTTCGTCCACTTGACCAAACAGACGTTGGAATTCACTGGCAATCCCTCGGGACATCCGAAGATCTCTTGCGACACAATGTGCCAACGCGTATTCATCCAGCACCGTGAACAAACCTCGCTGTCCCTCACGAGTCACGCTCACGAGTTCTGAGGGTTGTATAGCCAGACCAGATCTCCAGGTTGGTACGCTGTTTCGCTGGACCCTACGTCGTACGTCATCTTCATGCGGTCGCTTGCGGTGCGAATATTATGGCGAACCTTCTCATGGGCCTCGTCCATTCTCCTGCGAAGGTTGGTAACGTAATCTTAGCCTGCCACATCGTCCCCTGGTTTGTAGCCAAACATGAGGTCACAAGGTAGCCGGAGCTCTCGCCCAAACAGAATACTGGCCGGTGTCTCTCCCGTAGTTTCATGGACTGCCGAGGGGTACGCCAATAGGAAAAGATGGAGCCAGCTGTCCCAGTCTCGTTGGTGGTCGGAGACAACCTTGGCCAAATAGCGGTTCACCGTCCTGTTCATCCTCTCCACCATGCCGTCCGACTGAGGATGTAACGCCGTGGTCCGAGTCTTCCTAATCCCCAAAGTTTTGCACACATTCTGGAAGAGCGCAGAAGTTCCTTCCCTGGTCCGAATGCAACTCGAGCGGAACTCCAAAACGGCAAATCCAGTCCTTGGCCAGAGCGTCAGCAACGGTTGCGGCCTCCTGGTTTAGCAGAGCGTAAGCTTCGACACATTTGCTAAAATAGTCTATCACCACGACGATGTACTTGTTCCCAGCTTCGCTCTCCGGAAAAGGTCCTGCTACGTCGATAGCGATCCTCTCGGAGGGGCTTCCGACGTTGTATTGGCGCATAGGAGCTTTCTTACGCCTCTGTGGACCGTTGCTGGCGGCCCAAACTGTACACTTCCTGCACCGTTCCTTGACGTCTTCCTTGCACCTAAACCAGTAGAACCGCTCCCGAACCTTCTCCAGGGTCTTGGCCACGCCCAGATGACCTCCTCTGGTTCCGCTGTGAATCTCCTCAAGTACCTCGGCCACGCGGTTCCTAGGCACCACGGTCTGTTTTCTTTCCTGGGCCCCTTCTTTGTCCTCAAGTATTCGTCGCAGGATGCCGTCCTCCATCACCAGACTGTCCCATTGAGCCCAGTAGGACTTGACGGTAGGCGAGTAAGGTGAAACCTCCTGCCAACTCGGCCGTTGCGCTTCCCTCTTACACTCGATGATCAGTTTCAGGCTGGGATCCTCCTCTTGGTCTTTCTGGAGTTCGGCACGCTGCCAGCGATCATCCACAACGGTGGTTCTCCTTGTCATGGCGTCCTTCGTCTCGGCTCGGTTGCAGTGAGCACAGTCGTCGGGACACGGTCTCTTCGAAAGTGCATCCGGATTCCCATGAGACTTGCCAGCACGGTGTTCGATGTCAAAGTCGAATTCCTGCAGCCTCTCGATCCACCTGGCCACCTGTCCCTCTGGGTTCTTGAACTGAAGTAGCCATGTCAGGGATGCATGGTCCGTCCTCAGCAGGAACTTCCTCCCGTACAAGTACTTGTAAAAGTGCTCCACGGACTTGGCGATAGCCAGCAATTCTCTCCGAGTGACGCAATAGTTTCTCTCGGGCTTAGATAACGTCTTGCTGAAATAGCCGATCACCACCTCTCGACCATCTTGTATCTGCGACAGAACTCAACCTATCCCCACGTTGCTCGCATCGGTATCTAACACAAATTTGCCAGTAGGTAGGGGATAGCTCAGCACTGGAGCCGTCGAGAAGCCTCCTTTAGTAGGTCCTCCGTAAGCCTAGTCAGTGGCTTGGCAATGCTAGCAAATCCAGCCACGTATCGACGGTAATGTGGACACAGACCTAGGAAGCTTCTTACGTCATGTTTGTTCTTGGGTACCGGCCATCCTCTTACGGCTTCGATATTCTGAGTTTCCACTGCTATGCCTTCTTAGGAAACCACATGTCCTAAATCACCTTCTTCTGGAACAGATGGCACATCTTGGGGCACAGCTTGAAGCCTGATTGGTGCGGCCTCTTAAATACTTGTTCCAGGTTCTTGAGGTGATCGTCGAACGATTTCCCAACCACGATGATGTCGTCTAGGTAGACCAGGCAGGTTTCCCAAGACAGCCCCTTCAAGACAGTCTCCATGAGCCTCTCAAATGTAGCTGGCGCATTACACAGCCCAAACGGCATAACCGTAAACTCCCATAACCCCGAGCCGACGGTGAACGCAGTCTTCTCCTTATCACCTGGGTCCATCTCGACTTGCCAGTAGCCACTCTTCAGATTAAGCGTAGAGAACACCTTAGAACCCGCCAAAGTGTCTAGGGTGTCGTCAATTATTGGCAGAGGGTAGCTGTCTTTCTTCGTTACATTATTGAGCTGCCGATAGTCCACGCAGAATCGTGTCGACCCGTCCTTCTTCCTCACGAGTACGACCGGCGATGACCAAGGACTCGCTGATTGCTCGATCATCCCCTCTTCTTCCATTTCCTTGATGATCCTATCCGCTTCGTCTCGCTTGGCCAATGGTAGCTTCCTTGGTGGTTGCCGAATTCATTTATTTCGCGCGCGCCACTGGAACGTCGTCGCGTATTACTACCGAACACTGACTGCTGCACTGCATTGGCTGTCACTGACTGTCTGACTGGTTGCCTGCGAGCCGTTTTTATATTAGGTGTACCCTCTCTCGTTCATTCGCGGCGAATACTCTCCGCCATCTAGACAGTTCGCGGCTATAAAATACGGGTCGAGAAGAAAACTTTCTAGATCACACGTATGTGGCCGGCCGTCCAGGGCCGGACTGGCACACTACAATCCAGACCTTGCTTAGGCTCTGCATGCGAAAATGAAGCTAAAGCGGATGCAGTTTTCTAGTGATGAGAACCTTCTGCTGGCTTGGGACCACGACTGAGCTTGGGTTCCTAAGCGCCATTTGGCAGAACCAGTTTAAGTAGTGATTTCGGAGAGGTCGCAGATGTATTTGTTGAATGCAGATATAGAATGATACAATAATGAAATGAATAAAGTTGTATGCAAAACTTTCGTAATGATATTATTATAATGGAGTCAAGACATAGATTTAATACTACTATCATCTATTTAAGCATAGCTTTATCATTATTTAGATGCATCAGTGGTATCAATTTAAACATATCCTTATATTTGCAAGAAGACTCAGTAGTTTCACCTTGATCATCACCTTACTCACATAATGATGCTTATATACTGAATACAAATTAATATACATATTAGAACTAGAGTATACTCATAGAAATTACCGTATTGTAGGTTATATACAACGCTACCATAGCGTCAAAGTAGAATTATTAGTTCGAAATTGATACTACTTTCATTTTTGTGTTACAAAACAAAATCCAAATAAATTATCTTTACAACTGTTTTGCCATAAATGGATTCAATTTCCGATTATTATACAGTACAGTTCATAGTTTGGAGTGGACATAATACTATTTAATATGAATTTTATTGTATTCTTCTTTTCAGAGAACGATCCCACTACCGAAGACTGCGATCCCAGTATAAACGATTTCTGGATGAAGATAGAAAGAGGCAAGAACGAAATGAGAAAATAATGAGGGCCCTTGAAAGGATAGAGTCAAGAATAAGTTTGCTTTCGTCAAAAACTGAGAGGTTCAAATATCTACGGACACAATATAAGAGCTATCTCCAACGTGTTAACCGACAATCCCAAATGTCAGAGCCTGTGGAAGAAAAGTATCTTCCAGAAGATAGCCACAACCCTGTGGAAATGAAAAGTACTATGAAAAAAGCTAACGAAGATAAGTTGGAAATCCTAGAAAAGTATTTGAAAAGTTTGAACTCCCATAAGAAAGTAAGTTATGATTTTGACACGTCTAAAGCACCAAATTACGAAGAAGATTTGAAGAAGCTAGATATGTTTTCGAAAAATATGAAGGATGGTTTTGACTCGAATAAAGCAAACAGTATTGCTGAAGAAATTATGAATTCAATATATTCTAGACATTACAAGAAAGAAGACCGCATTCAAAAACCTAAACCGAGGTACAACGTCTATGACGACAATTCTGACTATGATGATGATCATGTCGTAAGAAGTGACCAAAACCAAACCCACTATGATCCCATTTTGAAGACGTTGAGCAGTGACAAAAAACATGTAAGAATTAACGAAACTGATTATGGGATCCAGAAAATATATCATCAAGCTAAGTCTGAAGGCCAGGATCTTCAAGTTGATGAAAATGTAGAAAATGGTGGAGAGAATGTTGGTGGAGCCCAACAACGAACAAAACGTGCAAGTGCTGCTCCTGAAAATGCTTATACTGAAGCTAATAGCTACGATGTACTGAATGACGATAAAGTACAAGATGGAAATCCAAATCCAACGAATTTGGATAAATCTGAGGAAATTATTAGTCAAATTTCTCATACAGAAAATATAAAACAAGTCCAAAGACATAATAATGATGCCGATAATAAGCTGAGCTATGCAATAAATGAGGAATTGGGAAATCAATCGATATCACAGAAGCTCAAATCTGACGCAAATGCTCAAGACGATAATTACCAAAAGTCAAGCGAGCTTAGTTCACCAGGTAACGAAGTTAACCAGGCAGAATGGTCTCAGAAGAATGAAGATATCAGTAATCAAGAACATGAAGCATGTAAACTAGAAAATCAAAACATTCAGATGGAAAGCGATGAAACTAAAACGTCTAAAGATAAATTACTCAAAGGCAAAGCAAATGTTATTGACGCCAATCAAGAACAGAGCACTGGTCAAGTTATTGAACATGCTGGTCAACCTCAGGTAGTACAGTATGACGTTGAGCAAAATACTGATGCTAGTCAACTGGAAGACAATATTGAGTTGGCCCAACAGTTTAAAAAGAGTTCAGATAATCAGCAATATGATGGGAATGAACAATATTCTGCGCAGTGCAGCGAAAACACTCAACCTCAGCAGAACCCAGATCAGTTGCAGTATGACGAGAATGGTCAGCATGTTCAGCAATATGATGAACATGGTCAGATGAATCAACAGTTCCAAGAATTTGATCCAAATGTTCAACAGTATGATGAAAATGGCCAACCTGTTGCACAATATGATGAAGAAGGCCAATTTTTGCAGTATCAAGAGGGTGATCCAAGTACTCAACAGTACGCTGAAGGTCAATTGCAGTACGACGAAAATGGTCAATTAATTCAACAGCATCAAGAAGACGATCCAAATGCGGGACAGTACATTGAGGGCCAGTATGATGAAAATGGACAATTGGTTGAACAGAACCAAGAACGAGATACAAATGCTGGACAGTACGCTGAGGGTCAATACGATGAAAATGGGCAACCCATTGCACAATATGACGAAAATGGACAATTGATTCAACAGCATCAGGAAGAGAATCCAAGTAATCAACAGTATACTGCGACTCAATTGGAATATGATGAAAACGGTCAATTGATTCAACAGTACCAAGAAGCTGTTGAAAATGGTGAGCAGTACGCTGAGAGTCAATTGCAGTATGACGAAAATGGCCAACCTATACCGCAATATGATGAAAATGGCCAACTAATTCAACAGTACCAAGAAGGAGATGAAAATGGTGAGCAGTATGCTGCGAGTCAATTGCAGTATGACGAAAATGGCCAACCTATACCGCAATATAATAAAAATGCCCAATTAATTCAACAGTACCAAGAAGGAAATGAAAATGGTGAGCAGTATGACGAAAATGGCCAACCTATACCGCAATACGATGAAAATGGTCAACTAATTCCAGAGTACCAAGGGCGCGATCCAAATGGTGAGCAGTATGCTGCAAGTCAGTTACAGTATGACGAAAATGGCCAACCTATAGCGCAATATGATGAGAATGGCCAATTGATTCAACAGTACCAAGAAGGAGATGAAAATGGTGAGCAGTATGCTGCGAGTCAGTTACAGTATGACGAAAATGGCGAGCCTATAGCGCAATACGACGAAAATGGGCAAATGATTCGACAGTACCTTGAGAATGATCTTAGTGTTGCACAGTACACAGGAAACCAAATACAATATGATGAAAATGGCCAGCCGATTAGTCAATATCTTCAAGAGTATGATCCAAATGCACAGTATTATGACGAAAATGGCCAGCCAGTGAACTATAGTGAAACTGCACAGTTATACGATGAAAATGGTCAGTTGGTTCAACAGTACAGTGAGAACAGTCAGCAGTTGGGACAAGGATATCAAGAAGGCGCAGAAGAGGATGAAGAACAGGCTTTCGGTGAAAAAGTGAATACTGAAGCTACACCACACACTAAAGAAGAATCGAAAGAGTTCAATGTGTTAGAGTTATTGGAAACTGATACTGACGTTAGTGTGAAAGAGAATACCAGCAAGATAACAAACGATAGTGATTTTGATTTTAGTAATGCGTGAATTTCCGCCTCTATTAGGGGCAGGTAAACAATAGTGTTTACAGATGTCAGCAGGTATAAACCCTGGTACTCCCCTCTGCAGCATAGCTGCAGTATATCTTCCAAGTGTAATAAGAAGTAGCAATCATTCATAAATTGAGATGATTTAATGTGAACAAAAAATAGTCAAGCTTACGTATATTCATACTATTTAGCTATTGGTTCAACTCAGACACTGAATGTTAAAAAAGCTAGATATCTGATTTCCAAAAAATATTCAATTGAAGTGTTAGTTTAATGCGGAGGTCTTGTAAAAGCGTTTAGAAAAAAGTGAGAATAACATTTGTGTACTAAAGCTGTGGGGTGCCGTTTGAAACAACTAGGGGTTGAGGTAGTACGCAATTAATTCTAAAGCATGATAATATAGAACCATAGTATAGTATCCTAAAACATTCAACTTAGTTTTATTTCGCCTTTTTTAACAAAATATTACATATAAACTTAATTGCGGGAGAGAAATTACTATACAAAATTGGCCAAATGTAAGGAAAACTCTTGTGATGGTATTATTAGCATTTGCTTTGTGATTCGATTATCTAAATACAGTTGTATTGTTATATCTGCTACCATATTTGATTGCCTATTCATGCATCTCCATATTATATTTTAAATATTATTCCTTTTCTAGATTGTAGGTATGTTACTGGATGAAACACTTTGCTCATTACGATTAGATTGTGTCCGTACATCATAAAAATTTATAAATAAAAAAGTTTGCAGTTTGCTGCTTTTCACTGTATTCAAAAGTATAATTAGATCGACAAGTGATTTCTCAGATTTTTTGTTTTTAAAAATAGTTTGCTGTGCACCCATGACGCAAGTAACTAACATACGAGTAACTGGTCTACGCTGGAAATTAGCAGGTTATGAAGTTTGCGATATTCTTTGAGGTTAGAGCGATAATCTTTAGGGATTTTCGATAATAATCTCGATTTATTAGATAGTTAGAAAAAAATATGGAAAAACACGAAATGCTGAAACTAGGTATAATGTGCACATCGAGATGTAAAAACCATCCTCCAAAAACCGAACATCAATAAAGCTACTGGTCCTGACCAAATTCCAGCCAGTGTCCTTAAACGCTGTGCCGCTGACCTTGCACCTATTCTGTGCAAGCTCTTTAAACTTTCGTATCAACGAGGCGTGTTTCCCGCTTCGTGGAAGATTGGATGCGTACAACCATACCTAAGAAAGGCAAAAAACTGATCCCACCAACTATAGACCTGTGGCTCTTCTCAGCCTCATCTCCAATGTCTAAGGTTATGGAGACTGTCATTAGCACACAGCTCCTGAAATACCTGGACAACAATAACATCATAAATGATCGCCAGTATGGCTTCCGTAAGCACAGGTCTACAGGTGACCTCCTTGCCTACGTCACTCGCTTGTGGAACAGAGCAATAGACAATCATGGCGAATCCCGTGTTGTTGCACTTGATATATCGAAAGCTTTCGACAGAGTATGGCATGACGGACTTCTGGTCAAGCTTGCTGCTTATGGACTACCACCTGGCCTGCGCCAGTGGCTGAATAGCCTTTTGATCAGACGTATTTTCAATAAACGCCGGTGTTCCTCAGGGATCTGTCCTATCCCCTACACTGTTTCTGCTGTACATCAACGAGCTGCTGGAAATAACATCCAATCCAATCTATAGCTTCGCAGATGACAGTACATTAGTGTCGTGCATGGAACCAGGTAAGCCACTATCATCCCAGGAGACGGTACGTCGGCGACAGCAGCATGCCTCACAGATCAACGCAGATATCAAAACAATTGTAGAGTGGGGATTAGCAAATAAAGTACAGTTCAACGTACAAAAACTCATGCAACAACACTTACAAAGAAGTCTCACGATGGCTTACCAACCGTGGAAATGGAGGGTCACCCCATAGTTGAATCACCTTCCGTCAAGCTTTTGGGAATCAACATCAATAATAACATGTCCTGGCACGACCACGTCGTCAGTATTGCTAAAACGGCATCCCAGAAGCTTGGAGTTTTGTTCCGCTGTAGGAAGTTGTATACACCAGAGCAACTGCTGCTCTACAGGGCACAGATCCGACCATCGCTGGCTCCCATGTGTGGGGATGCGCTCCGAAGCACTCTCTAAAGCTTCTGGACACTATCCAGAAAAGAGCGATTAGACTAATCGATACGCCTAACCTCACAAAGGACCTCCACAGCCTGGAACATCGAAGGAGGGTGGCTGTCCTATCCCAGTTTTACAGATTCTATCACGGAAGATGTTCGAGTAAGCTCTCTCAGATAATAACACCACAGGCCGTCCGAACTAGGAACACTAGAGAAGCTCTGCGAGCTCATCCTTACCAGGTCGAGGTCCTTACTCCCCGAACTAGTCTCCTCCAGCATTCCTTCTTTTGGAGAACTTCGACGCTGTGGAATCAGCTTTCGGGGAATTTGTTTCCCGACGGCTACAACCTGCAGCGTTTCAAATCTAACGTGAACCGATACTTATCCTCTCGTAGCGCTTCTACAGCGCCATAGGCTTTCAGCCTTTGCGGGAGGCCGACCATAAAAAAAAGCTCCCCAACTTTTATGCATCAGCCGCCTCTGTGTACGTTACCACATTGCTGGTGGAAAATAGTATTTGATCCAAATATTAATATCATACTCTGCAGTAAGTCAGTACCTACATGTTCTACACTATCCAACTACGTAATTACAAACTTCCCATGGCTACTATTTCCCATACCCATATTGCCACGTAAATACAACGAAAGACCTTTTTTGTTGCATTTCTGTTTTTAATAAAATTTAAACAAAATCTCTACTCAGCCCATCGTACCCTAATACGCAAAGCATCCTCGACTGTCTAGCAGAAATCTGAGGGTGTTAAAAATCCCCATTTTTGTTAAGAAATAAATCCTATATTTAGTTACTAGATATTTACGTAGCAGAGCTTTGAGGAGGTTGAAAAATTTAATAGTCGGTGGTTGAAAATTGCCCTTTTTTTTTGTTAAGAAATGTAATCTTTTATTTGGTTTACGAGGTATTTACGTAGTTTTTCATGCCGAACATATATGTATGTATGTAACGAGCCCACTTCAAAAAATTTTAGAGTGCCGGAAGATACAAGATGGATTCCATAAGTGCTGACAGATGAATAAAAAGCGAATCGGGTAACAATTTGTCAGTGGTGGAAAAGCCAACTGCAACGTAGTTCCCAGGCTTTAAATACTACATATGACGAAATTTGGTTTTGTTATTAAGACCTGAGCTGAAGTCTCAAAGTATGCAAAAGAAGCATAAAGTCAGTGCAAGACGACATCAGAGCGCCAAACACTGGCGGTCATAGCTTACTTGACAGGGAGGGGCGTGGAAAGTTAATGTCAGGGGGGGAGGGCATGGAAAATTCATGACAGGGGGTCATCAAAAATTTTAAGCGGCACTGAATGCATTGGTCGGGGGGGGGGGGGGGGGTACCTCCGGCCTTCTTCCGATCTCCGGCCTTCCGATATCTCTTCTTCCAGAGCATTAATAAAATCTGGCTCTGGCTGGAATTATATTTTCATGCATTCGCTCTTCATGTTCTTTCCATTTAGTTTTATTTTCTTATATTTTTTTCGTTTATATCGAAGATGTTTAATTCCGCTCGTATATCTCTGTTTTTAATCTGTCTAATTTTGTGCAACCTTTCACTTTTCTTAGAAATTTCATTTCTTGTGTTTGTATCCTATTTTCTTCATTTTTTGGTGTTGTCCAAGTTTCACAACCGTATAACAGGGTTGGAACGGCTATCGTCTTGTGAAATTTCATTCGAGTACATTTCCTTATTTTATTTGTTAATGCTCTGCTGATAGTTCCGCAAATATTCGGGACTTCATTACCTTTGTCTTCTATATCTTTGCTTCTGTCATAAGATATATCGTAGCTTAAGTATTTGAAGTGTTTACCTGTTCCAATCCTTCATCGTTTACGACAATCTTTGTCCGAACTGGATATTTACCTGAGAAAGCCATGGTTTTAGTTTTGTTTGTCGATATTTTCATGTCGTATTTTTGACAGACTTTTTGTAGGATGTAGACTTGTCTCCGTAGATCGTCTTCTGCTTCGGCTAAAAGTACTAGGTCATCGGCATATAAACTAGAGTTTAGGGTGGTATTTTGGTCAAGATGTATACCTTCACTTCAGGGTATTCCATTTTCATTGTTTTATAATGACGTCTATGTACTGTGAATATTCCATCTATTGTAGATCTGCCTTTTCTGAGATCCATTTGTTCTTCTTCTATTAATTGTTCTGTTATGATTTTAAGTGTATTATACAGTATCCTGGCATACATTTTATAGGCGTTATTAATTAAGCTAATTCCTCAGTAATTTTGAGGTTTGTTCTTGTCACCTTTCTTGAACAGCGATATTACTTTTGCTTTTTTCCAGTCGTCAGGGATAGTGCAATTTTTCCAGGATTTATTGAATAAGTGTAATAGTCTTAGGTGTAATATAAGTCCGCCGTATTTCCGAAGTTCTGTATTGATACCATCCATACCAGTCGCTTTTCTGTTTTTTGTAGCTTTGAAGGCTTCTGTCAGTCCAGTTAAATCTATACCATCCAAACCTCTTCTCTTGTACTGCTATTTCGTCTGTATTTTCATTTTATCAAAGCCCTTTGTAATGATTTAACCAGTCTTCTTCGTTTGTGTTACTTATTCGTATTCTATCATTTATCTGATTGTTCAATGATTTCATTACTTTGTACGCTAAGTTTTGCCTTCCGTGTTCGTCGTTCTCTATATTACTCTTCTGGCTCTTCTAGATATTTCTTTCACAGCGTTTCTATTTTGTTTGTAAATTTCACGACTGGTTTTAGTGAGGTTATTAAGATATTGTATGTAAGGTTTTTGTTTTTTCTCGCTGCTTCTTCTGTTTTATCTGACATTGTTCTTAATCCCTTCTTTTTTCCGAATTTCTTCTTTTTACCCAAGACATCCGATGTCGCTATTTCCCCCGCTCGTGTATGCTTTGCCACTCCTCGTTTATATCTTCTTTTGTTTCTGTACATGAAATATTTTGTTTAATCTATCTTGGTAGAGCTGTCTTATACTTTCTTCTTCAAGTAGATATACTTTGAAGACTTCTTTATTAAAACTTCCTGATTTTCTTGTTTTTTTCCACTTTTTGTATATTTGTATTTTTGATATTACTAGGAAATGATCTGACCCTATGTCCAGTCATCTGTGTACCCTTGTGTCCTTTACTTGTCCAGCTAGTTTGTTGTTTGTAATTACGTATTCTATAATAGATCTTTGTCCTCTTGCTACTGCTATGAAATCAAAAATACGCCATAAGACATTTAACTATCATATAATAACGTTCAGGTATGCGCTCAAGAATTTAGGTGCCATGGCTATGGCTATGGCCATCCCCTCCCGTATGACCGCCAGTAGAGACAAAACTACTAAAAAGGCTAGTAAAGTGATGCACCTGACTTTTGTTGATAAATTTGGAGTTAGTTGAATCACATTGTATCTAGAGGGGAAACAGCAACTGGGGAGTAAGTACTATTCTAATGTAGGTGCTTTGAAGACGTCTAAGTTGAAGGCCCTTATAAAATTATTATAGCAAGACTGGCCGATTTTTCAAGTTTTTGGTTGGACGCTGAATCATAACTTTGGAGGTTTTTGAAGATTTTTAAGTAAGTAAATATTTCATTGTTATGCTATAACACAAGTTACGTAATTTTCTGGTATATCCTCGTATAATATGCACCACTTTTAGTAATTTTACAGCCAATTCACAGTAATATAAACATGTGTGATAATTAGCGATATCTGCTTTGTAAGAGCTTGTTGAAAATATTGTTATCTTATCCGTGATATAAATCAGTGGCGTTCCAAGAAAAATATCGCAAATGGTATACTGGGAGTTCTTCAAGATTTCTCCAGTATGAAACTAAAAAAATTGTTAGTAAATTCTGTAACCATGATAGATACGGGTGCAGAATAACACGACTAAATAAATTTTTCATTCTAGGGTGGTAATAGAGGATTATATCTACATATTGTAGATAGATGTAAATCAGTAAAAAATGCTTATCTACTCCAATAAATGCCCAACAATGTACCAGTTCTGATATGCGTTGTTAATAAACTTATTTGTTTAGGGTTTTGTCAGTACACGCCAAAATGTTCGAATTATACAGGGTGAGTTTTTAGTACCGGCTTGGTCGATAAATCCACTACTGTAGAAGATAGCCAAAAACGTTGTACATGAAAGTTGTAGCCACGGATATACTCCTTGCTCAGAAAATATATTGATTTATACAGGGTGATCCATAACTACGTGGTGATGCAAACATATATTTTTTTAAATGAGACACCCTATATATTATCCCATTTTTAGATTCTACTAATAATTCTTCTTCTCACAATATAAGGTATTATAACATTGTACAGGGTATTTTAAAAGTTATGACCATTTTTGTATCCAAATCGCTGTCAAACGAACGTACTGTATATCAAAAAGCAATGAATCAAAAATTATTTTTTTTACATGGAAAGCTTAAAAATATCGCCTAGTTTTAAAATCGGCTATAAAAAATGCCCGCGACGCATATTCGTATACAGGGTGATGTAAAGCGCAAAATCCAGATTTTCTCTTTTTTTTAAATGTAACCATCAACATTTTATTATACCAAAGAATTGCATTTAATATGCTATTTCATCTTTGTATAGCACTTGTTGTACCTACGTTTATCAGTTTCCAAGATATTTCGATTTTTCCGTAAATTTAAAATATAGCTTCTATTTGTGCACTGAAATTTATTAATTTTGAAAAAGTACTATCGAATTTGTTTTCTATTTAACGAACAACTAAATTATAAGGTCATGATAGTATTTGATGAAGTCAAAACCCTGAATCGTCGAGATAATAAAGTCAAGTATGCTGAGGAAACAATTTTGTAGGCGTGATGCATAATTATCAATCAGATTTATCAGGTAGGCTTTGAAAAATTGACAGTTTTCATAACCTGCTCAATAATTCCGTACTGTGTGGAAAAAGAGATTTAAAAATTATTTTTTCCATTGAGGATATTTAGGAGAATCTTTGTGAAAGTGCCTACTTGCCTCTGGAATATATATCAAATATGAACAGCAATATCCAGAACGGAGGCATTCTAAAACTAATGTGTTTGAAAGATTGAAGAATCGTTTTATTTGGACTGTGTCGTTTAATATTTCATAGCCTACCTGATAGATTTGTTTGATAATTATGCATGAGGTCTATAAAATTGTTTCCTCAGCACACTTGACCTATAATATCTCGTTAACTCAGTGTTTTGAAGTACTATTATGGCCTTATATTTTAGTTGTCTGTTAAGCAAAAATAACATCTGATAGTATTTTCTCAAAATAAATAAATTTTAGTAAGCAGTAGGCATATTTAAAATTTATAGAAAAATCGAAATATCTCAGAAACTAATGAATGCAGGCATAACAAGTTCTATACAAAGATGAAAGAGCTTATTAAAAGCAATTCTTGGGCATAATAAAATATTGAGGGTTACAGTTGAAAAAAGAGAGAAAATCTAGATTTTGCATTCTATCTCACCTTGTATATCAATATGAGTCGCGGGCTTTTTTTTTAACCGATTTCAAAACCAGAGAACATTTTTTATTCATCCGTTTAAAAAAATAATTTTTGATTCATCACTTTTTGATATACAGTACTTTCATTTGACAGTGATTTGGATATCAAAGTGGTCATAACTTTTGAAATACCCTTATAATGTAACAACACCCTATATTGGAAGAACGGAAATCGTTAGTAGAATTTGAATATGGAATAATATAAAAAATGCATGTTTGCATCTCCACGTAGTTATGGATCACCCCGTATAAATCTAAATATTTTCTGAGCAAGGACCATATCCGTGGCTACAACTTTTATATACAACTTTTTTCGTTATCTTCTACAGTAGTGGAGCTATCGACCCAGCCGGTACTAAAAACTCACCCTGTATGTATAAATGAGACTTGCTGCTTGCCTTCTACGAGTATTTCTTATAAATATCTTGCAAATTATTTTGTAGGGAAAGGATATAGCAGCTGCAATTTAATTGAAAAATAATTACTAGGCTAAATTGACAGAATAGGAAGACAAGGACCTTTCAGTGGCCGGCGCGAAATCTCGACTCATCCCCGTTGGATATTTTCCCTGTAGGGTTATGTGCAGTCGTTGTTGTATGCAATATCCCTATAGCGACTCAAGAGGAATCATTAGGAAGAGTGATGACAGAAGTTCCGCAGATCGTCTAACGGGGGTGCGCGAATCAATGGTTCGAGGGACCAATTTATGTAACGACGTGGGTGGTCGTAATTTTAAACCTTTATTATAACATCCTTCGTTCTCTGTAACAAGCGTTTTAGTCAGGAAGGTAATCAATAATTTCTTATTTTAAACTGTAAATTTTAGAAGATTCTGTAGCCAAAACGGCTCATGTCCGCCTTCAAACTCCTTAAGTTTGGCATCACCTTTTTGGTACACCCTGTATTCAGGGTGTTCTATAACGCGAGCAAGATACTTTAGAAGAAGACTGTACCACTGATTTCAAACAAAAGATGTCATATAAAGTAGGATCCGATTTCCAGCTCTTTTAGAGATATTTAATTTTCTTTCATTATTTGATTTCCAGTGACTTTTGTAAAATACTCAGGCACGTATCCAGGATTTGGTAGATAACGGTTGTCACATTTTAATTTTGCTCGACGTTTTGGGGGGCTGCTATCTTTTCGTCGACGTCGACTGCTTCTTGTGAATGTTTGGCTGTAAGTTTAAAGCCAAAACTTCAGCAAAATACAGAAAAAATATCGCCAAGTAAAGCGTATTCAGTCCTAAAAAACAGCACTGTAAAATTTTGTTTCTAGTTAAAGAAGATACCTTATTTTAATTATATGGATACTTGAAATAGAAGAAAATGAATTCTCGTTCGCTGAATCGTTTTCAAAAAAAAAACATAAGTGGCGTATGAGAATTATTGTATTGGCATTGATATATATTATTCTAAATAATTGTAAGTGGTATAATTTATTGAAGTAAAAGAACACTGTAACCAGTCATCAATAAGAATCGCTTCTTGAAAATAAATAGATAATAATTAAATATCACTGAAACAGTTGGAAATCGCACCTTACTTACTTACTTTATATGACTTTTTCTTCCCACACCGATATGTGAGGGTAGTATTGTGATAATGTGATCCCGAAAATTTTAGGTTTTGAGCGTTTTATGATACCTACATAACGAAAATTCATGCCACTCATTTCCGTCGGTCTGCCTGCCTGTCTGTTGCGTTTTTCTAGCTTCATAATCTGAGTACCCGCTGCCTAGATTATGATGAAATTTGGGTATATTCTGTGGGGTCCTAGTAGATAATGCTGCTAAAATTTTGAAAATCGGTGCATGGGAGGCAAATTAATTAAGAAAAAACAAAAAAAAATCAAATATTCCTCAGAATTGGTTTTTAGAAATATGATCATTTCCTATTTTTTTTGGGTCGGGTGAAATTTGGGGTAGTTGGGGGGTGAGGAGTTGTAAAACTGAAAAACTCATAATAGGCTATCCATTGATTTGTGACATAATACACTTTTTTATATCTGTCCGAACATTGCCTTGCCTATTATAGAACTCAAGGGATGCATACATATATGAGTATCGCCTTAGATAGTTTTGTATTGTGTAAGGTGGAAATTATTAGAGTTAAATTTTGACACAGTAGTACTACGTAGCGAGGATGGAAAACGCGTATGGCTTTTAGAAATCGTGTCATTGGCGGCGCAGTTATAATCAAAAAACGAAAAATTTAAAAAAACAGCTCAAACTTCGTTTTTAGGCGGTTGAGGGGTAAAACTGCAAAACCTGTTGTATTCATAATAGGCTATCCACTGACCTGTCAAAGAAAGATCTAGCGGCATAATACACTTTTTTTGCAGGCGGGTGGCGATGATTCGGTTGCAAGGTGATTTTGCACTATAGCTTCACGCTATGGGAAAATAATAAACTGGTATCACCGTAATGTGTGGGAAGTACTGAGTCAATCAACTTGACTTAATTTTTTTGTTAGAAATGAGCTGTACAGTCTTTTCCTAAAGTACCTTCCACTTGTCATAGAACACCCTGTATATCAGCTTCTTTGAAAGTATTTTAAGTCAAATTCGTTTCTTTGCGATTACAGTACTTCCTTCGCCTAGTGGTGTCGGATGTAAAAGTAACCTTTTATCATAGAAAAGGTTCTTCGGATTTTGGGATAAAAATACTGCAGAGGCTTTTTACTCAAAAAGCCGACGTTTCGGCGTTTATTTTGCGCCTCCTTCACGGCTAAAACATCATATGAACATGAACATAGTTATATAAGTAAAGATATGAATTGAAAAACGTTGAGTATTAGCTTTAAGAATTCAGACTTCATTCACAAATTTGAAAAAAAATCACATAAAGTTTACAATTAACATCAAAGATTTGAACAATTTTTTTTTACAAAACGCAACTCGGTGAAACAATCAAAATGGAAACCAGCACATTGAACTATCGATCAGTTGCATAAAAATTTCAAAATTAAAATATAAAACATTCTAGAAGAAGATGGTTAAAAACAATAAAGAATGCCGTTTGTCAACACCTCATTTTTCGTATTTGCTGCTTTACACTGAAGCCAGTGTGAGAAAAATATCAATATTGATACTTGTTTTTGAGTGAAAAAAACCTCTGCAGTAGGTGTTTTTATTCCAAAATCCGAAGACATTTTCTACGAAATAGTATTGATAAGCTGGGATAGGACTGACTGTATAGACGAAGTCAGATATATATGAGTTGTTTACATTTCTTTCAGGGCTCATTCAGTGTCGACACTTCTATAGTGCAGTTACGTTATTATGTAGACCTGAGGGGGAGTTAATATGGTATAGCTAATGTTATTTGACTCGGCACTCTCTAGCCATGCTACTGACACCTGCACTGTATTTAACTGTTACTTCATCATTTATTTCTCTTCAAGTTTAAACGTAGTTGCTTCTGAATACTTCTAGGATAACATAGAAAAAAGCATATTTCTAAGCAAATATAAAGTATCTTGTTTTGCCCACCTGGTCGGATAAAATGGGATAGTGTTTGCGTATTAATAAAAAAGTACTGAGGTAAAATACAGGGTGGCTCATGACCATTTAAGACAAGCAATATGTCGGAACTGGGCAGCAGTAGCGAATTATAATTTTGGGGGTGTAAATTAGAGCAAATATAGTATATTTTTTTATTATTGTGTCACCCAATGAGGTATTTGTTTTTGGTCACGTGACGTCCGATTCAAAAATTTTAATGGGACACCCTGTATATTTGTGACTTTTTGTGTTCCTCCCGATGAAACAGTTCCAACAAACTAGCACACTTGGGGTCTAAAGTGATTAATTCAAGAGCTACAGGTACTTAAAGGATGGTACCACTAGCATTGATTTAATTGATTATAACATGTAGAATACCCCTACAGTTAAATTACTTTGGTAGTGTTTTATAATGGTAGTGGTACAGTCCTTTAAGTACCTATAGATCTTGAACTAATAACTTTAGACCCCAAGTGTGCTAGTTTGTTGGAATTGTTTCATCGGGAGGAACACAAAAAGTAAAAAATATACAGGGTGTCCTATTAAAAATTTTGAATCGGACGTCACGTGACCAAAAAAAATACCTCATTGGGTGACACAATAATAAAAAAATATACTATATTTGTTCTAACTTACACCCCCAAAATTATAATTTGCTACTGCTGCCCAGTTCCTATATATTGCTTGTCGTGGGACACCCTGTATATTTATCGAAGTTGAAAACAGAAAACATAATGCGACTTATATTTATAATAACAACATTTTAATATGAACAAAAATCGAACGAGCACGGCTCACCCATCGTTTTCAACCCTGACGCATACTTCGTGAGGTCAAAGTCGACAGTCCTGGCACATCCCAACCCCAACCACCCAACCGTCGTTCGTCATACATGCGGTAAGCGGTTCGTTATTCGGAGCCTGAGAACCTCTTCGATGACTTATCGCATACTTTCCTCATTCCGTATGGTATCCGGTTTTATCCGACCGCTTAGGCCCGGTTTCACCAAACCCATACTAATCCCGTATTACGTAATCTTGGATAAAATTAATCGAAGTATTTCATCCGCGATTAGATTAATTTCTGTTTCACCTGCGCAAATATATCTAGGATTAACTAATCTCGGATATATTCAAACTAAGACGTGGCAACAGCGTAACGGGAGCATTTATAACCTCACAATTTTGAGAATTTGACATAATTCTGGGTGTGGTCATAGCGGATAGCGGTGTTCGTTTTCAATTTTGTGTTTCCTTTGTTCTATTGAGATTTTGTTGTGGTTTTTTCGTGCCCGCAGACACGTCAGCCACGTCACCTCTGCCCGGTCGACGGTTTAAGTACTACTTCAACGGGACGTACAAGGATGCATGGTGCGCCGGTACTGTACATAGCTGATGGCTGGGTCGGTCGGGATTTACCCACATTAATTTGATAAAAGCTTGTTGTAGTTCATCCAAAGACGAGCCATGATTCTTTAAGAAGTACCCCAATACGACACTTGACACTATGGCTTCTGTAAAACTCATAGCTTAAGAATGCCTTGAAACTACCTCTTCTTCACTTCTCCAAATTGCAACATTTGTACACCCTTGAAGTTCGCAGACATGTCAGCCACGTCACCTCAACTGTCATCTGCATTCTAAATCTCCGATTAAACATTTGATTCGCCAAATACGGGAGATTAAATATTAAATTTTATCTCGGATATACGTGCTTAATCCTGGATAAGAATGTGGTGAAACTCGTCTATAAAATTATCTAGGATTTAATCCCAGATAATGTTTTAATCCTGGATAAAATATTGTGGTGAAACCGGGCCTTAGTGTCCCATTTTACCCGACAGCACATCTTCAACTGTTTTTCAAAAATTTTCACAAAAAAAAATTGATGGCGTATCCACATATATCACAAAACATAGTCAATTATTTACAAAAGCGTAAAAATACTCAACTTTATTTAACTTGTTTGTATAAACAAGAATTGCCTGACTATCCACAAAACTAGATAACATAACCTTCCTTTTTGAAATTATCGGTTGTAACTCACCACAGATTAACAATCAATTAGAATAACCACATTCTACATGTAAACATACTTTATTTACATGGATTATAGTCAGATTGGGCTCTTTATTTACAAATAATTGCCGGTATCCCGTTTTACCAGACTATTCTGCTTTGACTAACCTTCCCCTAATGATAAAACCGTAATTATACAAAACATACATTATAATAATTCAGAAAGTGGTAGTGGTACAGACATATACGATTTTGACTACACTAATGACCGGTGGCAGCACACCCTAGCCAGCGCAACAAAAAATGCCGAAAGGGATAACGGTCCTCCGACTCGTCGGGCGTCATGTGAAGAATTAAGGGATCCTTTGTAGTGTCGGCACTCGGTAGGAGCATAAAAAATGTAAACAGTTCTTATATTATCTGACGTGTACAATACTAAGAAAGTAATCTTGTGCAACATTGTAGCTTTGAAACTGTCGCATGGAGTGTGTAAAAACCTAAAGTAAATATTTGCCTATAACCAGGCGCCGCAACGACGATTGTCCACATTTCGCGCTTGAAACTTTCCTAAACTGTGCCAAAATCAATACTTCGGCGTTAGAGATCCCGCAACGACGTAATACTTCACACACGCCGCTCTAAATATTCATTTTATTCGCCCAACGTGAAATTTATTAAGGTCGCTTAGCAAACTGCGTATGTACAGTTCCCCTCATCTAAAAACTTGAGCGAGCTCATGTAAAGTGCGAACGCGTTTCACGTTTACAAGCAGTCGACAGCGAAGCGTGTGACACGGTTTTTATCTTTCGTTTCTGTGTAGATGTGCAAAGGTGTTCGGTTCAGAGGCTGAGATTTGTGACAATGGGTGAGATATTCGTGAACGGCATCGAAAAAAAGTTGGCTCAGATGAACTTTTACGCGGACCCCGAAATAGGGGACGGGGATCAAGACAGAAGTAGCGATTTGGAACCAGAAACAGGTAAGTGTGTGAGGTTATGTTTGTTTTGGTATTGATTTTCTCCGTGGCAATGGGACGGGAAAGGTGAATAAACGTTGCACGTTGTTATGTGGGACGGCAGGTATGAATATCTGATGTTGAATTTGTGAATATATTATCTTGCTTCGATAGGAGCTAAAAATAGATTATCACGTTTTGTTGCAAATGATTGAGGTTTCTTTGTTTTAAAAATAATAGCGATAATCTACCTACTTAAAAGGTGCGGACGGGTTAGGTAGGTAAAAAACTCAGTAAAAAATATTTTATTTATTTGTTTGGTTCATATAAATCAAAAATGTTTATACAGTGTGTTCCTTACTTCTATAAAGGTATATCTTTTAAACATAACTTTTTAGCTACTGGGACGTAACATTTTTTTCAAATAGATATGATGGGAGGTTAGGGGCCTGCTCCACTCCTGTCGCGGGTTGGTCCGGCATCAGTGGCGGCGCGTGGGGTTTGATCAAGAGGAGTATATAGGTATAAAAAACCATAAAACTGTACCTACTTCAAATTTTCACACCACCGTGTGTACCTGCAGCACTGCAAACTACAACGGCGCGTTACATTTGATTTAAGAGGGTGTTCGCCAATAGTTCTATTTTCCCCACATGCATAAACAAATTCTAATTGTACTAAAAACAAGAGAGACGTATTATACGAACGTAATAAATATAAGATGCGATTGATGTACTAAAAATGATTGTACCCATAGGCTTCAGTCTATGCATCTGGGGGAACTTAAGTCCCTGGATCTAGGGGGGGGACCTCAAGTCCCTGCCCTAGATACAATAAACTTAATAGAATGAGTTATTTTTGGATTTTTGGGGGGCTAATTTCATTCTTGGGGGCGGGAGGCTAAGCCCCCACCTAACTACGCCTATGATTGTACCAATACCACAGCATAGAAAACAACCAGCATAATATCTCTGAGGATTTCCTATATAATATAATATAAAAATGGTTCCCACAAAATTTGACCTTGGGAGGGTTTTTGAATGATTTTACGGCTGTCAAGTTTGGGTAGAGATGCGAAAATGAAAATATCGATACCGGTACCAACTCGATATTTTCTATCCAGAAGGGCGCGTTTGGTTCGTACAGACATGGCCGCCTTTACTCACTAGGCCGGAGCATTGAAATATGGCAACACTGTTCGCGGGCCGAGCTTTTATTTGTTGTTGTTATTAGTGTATTCTTTCAGAGCAAAAAATATGGTTGGAAGGTGATTATTAATGTGTTTTTAATTATTTACCTGCACAAACGAAACTATAAAGATAAAAAGATACCTGCAAAGTGCAATTGGGGCTTCCAAACAAGGACCAACATAACTTTCCAGAGTAACAACGAAGAGTGGAAGGTGATTTTTAATGGGTTTATACTGATTTACCTGCACAAATGAAACTATAAAGATAAAAAGATGCCTGCAAAGTGTGTAGTACCAGGTTGCAGTAGCAATTGGGGCTTCCAAACAAGGACTTACCAACATAACCTTCCAGAGTAACAACGAAGAGTGGAAGGTGATTTTTAATGGGTTTCTACCGATTTACCTGCACAAATGAAACTATAAAGATAAGAAGATGCCTGCAAAGTGTGTAGTACCAGCTTGCACTAGCAATTGTGCGTCCAATAAGGGACATAAACAGAAGTGGGTGAAAGGTATTCCTCGGAAGGGCTGGTTATATTTATAAGGATAAAGACAATAATTTACAAACATTTCAAAGGATAAGACCTATTTTAAACCACAATGTGGTACCTACAATGTTTTCTGGACCTCCCAAATATCACAGAAAAAGACAGTTAATAGAACTCATCTGGGCATGCCAACGAGGGCATGCATCTGGGCATACCTACGAAGAGCTTTGATAGTGAGAGGGAATCAAGACCGGCAAGAATGGCTTCACAGTGACCTAATAGTGAATTTTTCTAGCTCAAGTGACAATTTACAAAGTAAATTGAGTGTTCATTTAAGTGGAAGTGGATGTGGCAGCAGAAAACAGGTTGCGTTTATTTTTATTTTGTAGTGTCTGACTGTGATGAACCAGACATCAGATGTAAGTGGTATTAGTAGTAGTAGTTCTAAAAAGTATTTTTCTTAATTTATTCACCCAGATGAACTCTAATACATATAAAATGTAATAATTATTCTGAAACCATAGGCCACCTATTTGACTGCTAAACCACGTTGCCACATCTAAGGCTCCGGCCTAGTGTAGAGTCGGCCATGGTACAGAGCATTTTGTGCAACAACAAAAGTATCGATACCAGCTTGGAATGCCTCAAAAAGTATCGATGACAAAAATACTCGATATTAGTGCAGAAGTATCGAGGTACCGTTACCATCCCTACAAAAAACCCCTCCAAAAGTGGGGATGCGCGTGTAATTTCCGCCATCTTGAGTTATTGTGCTGGTTGTTTTCTATGCTGTGCCAATACTGTATTGATATACTGTCGCGGGTAGTTCCTGCTAATCCCCCAGAAGACCGTATTTTTACGTACGATCGCCGGGAGGAGATCCTACACCGTCCCGAAAGCAAAAAAATCGTACAAATACGGTTTAAACCAACTATCGTCGTTGGTTTAAACACTTTAAACCCACTGTTGACAACGACGTGTCGAATGTGGAACGATGCGCCCTCCAATTTGAATGAGACATATCATAGCTTGTGAAATGGAAAGAGACGCATAATCGAAGGCTCCAGTCCGGTAGCGGCATGTAGAACTGCATGTCAGCCAATAAAAATGGTTGTGAGAAGATTTCAAGGTTACTTTTAGCGTAGTATACGAAATGCTTACACAAAAGATAAAACCTAATGACATCGGTTACACAATATGGCGTAAATTGCGTCAAGAAAACAACCGAAAATATTTCATTTCATTGGTTTTTTATTTGCATGTCGTGAGAAGTCCAGAAGTTAAAAAAATACTTATAAAACTTATAGAAAATAAAATACGCTTCGTCGATTCCAAAAAAGCGAAGAGGACGCTGGGCCTCGCCTATCTCCGGTGTAGCAGTACCACCTCCATATCGGCCCACTTATTTAACTAGATAGTATTTTAGATATCTTTGTGAATGATGTGGCATGCGTATTCTTCACATGAAGTATTATTTTCAGATGGACAATTCCTACCTGTTCGAACGCCACTGGTAGGATTTTAAAAAAAGCGAAGGTATCATAGATGATATAGGATCTTTTTGAAAAAACTGTAAACGTTATGACACTATCAGTTCATTTTTTTTCATTTTATTTATTTGTATTTGGCATTTACTATTTTAAAAAATAGCTTTTTCGTCCTTTGCATAGTATTAATCTCTGTTATAAATTTCACTGAAATCAGATTAGTGCTTTCGTAATTATGGAGGGGTCATGGAATCCTCGTTTTTTATTATTATTCTGCCGCCACTGGACAGATTTTCAGAATCTAAAAGGCTCGGATATGCTTAAAAGGTCTCACTAATGCCCACTAATGCCCTCTAATTCCTGTCTAACATCTTGTAATTCTCACTAACTCTTGGTAATGCTTACTCATGGGTCATGTCCACTAATTCCTGTATAATGCCCAAAAATTTTCACGATTTGTACACCACAATGCCCCAGTCGTTCATCCCTTGCATGAATCCATTTAGATTTAAGTCTTATTCATGCGCAGTTTCTGGAATGCATTAAAATACATACTTCCTGAGGCTAAAAATAGATCCACGACAAGTTTACGAAGGCTATTCCTCTGTAGCGCCGCGAACCCGATTTTCAGTGAAAATATGTCTTAATCACCATGCCTGAAATAGCAAATTATGTAGTAGGTAGATGAAGTGGTGGAGGAATTGTTATAATTCATTAATCGTAAAAGGACATCTGGGAATAATAGTGGGATATGGCCACAAATTATAACACACTAAAATAAAACTACCCTCTCGATTTGCTTATTTGTCCCATTGTTTTCTGCGCCTCTTTATCTGTTTCTTCACTGTCCACGTATCATTTTCCAAGTCATTCACGCTCCCTAATGTGTACTTTTTCAAATACACATGCGTGAGTAAATGAAAGGATTTATTTAAATACGAGATGACCTCTTGACTAGTCTGAACTGAATTTGATACTGTTGGCTTGGTGAAGAGAGGGCTTTCACTCAAAAATTTTGATCTCAGAAGGAACATTCAATCAACATTTCTCTCATCTCTCATTTGACGTTCTACTGCTTACTACGTTTCCATGGGCTTCCAAAATGTTTAAAAACGTATTGCGGAAACCTGTGTCGGAATATTTCCCAAACGTTTTTAGTTCAAGGCCGTTGATTTTTGGGATCGGATCAAGAACGAATGCCGTGAAAAACCAAAGCGATTTGGAAGGCGACTAAAGTCATGGAAATAATTAAACGATTAAAATCATGATTTTAATCATTTGGTTTTTAAGATATTTATATTTTCTTATTTTTAAAAGATAAATCTCGGTTTTTCAAATAATTACAAATTGTTTTAATGTTACCCTAAATATATGCTAAATATTCCACAGACCGTATTTTTTTAAGAAAATTGGTGGAATAATGTGGAAAAGGTGAAATTATTTCTTGAGCAATAAGATATTAAGTGAAAATATTTGAATAGCTGGAAGACTAGTATATTGTTCAACGAGGAATAATTACGTTAATAACTCACGCAGTTGAAGCACAGCATAGTAAACAATCAGCACAATATCTCAGGTTGGCGGCAATTACACGCGCATCCCCCCTTTTGGATGATTATTTGTAGGGATGCTAATGATACTTCGATACTTGAAATGTATCGATACTTCTGCACTTATATCGAGTATCTTTATCTTAGATACTTTTTGAGCGATTCCAAGCTGGTATCGCTACTTTTGTAGCGGTATCGGTATCGAAAATAATAATTACGAACCAAACGCGCCTCCATTGGCGTGTACAGCTCTATACTTGGCTAAAAAATATCGAATTGGTACCCGTATCGATATTTTTATTTTCGCATTTCTACCCAGATTTCACACCTGTAAAATCATCCCAAGGTCAAATTCTGTGGGAACCATTTTTATATAGGAAATCCTCAAAGATATTCTGCTGGTTGTTTACTGTGATGTGGTTGAAGTTTGCTTGGCGAGTGCTGTAAATCAACAAGTCAATTATTGCCATCACCGCGAATTGAAAACCATACCTTATGTACAACGGTAGCAATAAATACATAGTACGATGTAGGTATAATACATAATGATTACAAATTATTCACAACTTAACCACATTTCTGTCACTAAAATAAATAGGTACTATAGAGAACGTTCGAATTAGCATTTCATAATGTTTCATAGCCACTTTTGGAGTTATTATAGCGTGTATTTAATAATTTTTAAGAGGTCCACGTTTGTATTTGTACTATTGGCATAGGCATTGTCCATAACCCACAACTGAGGTGTGAGTTATGCAAAGTAATTCACGCTGTTTGTTTATAGGTAGTATTACATAAAACAAATAATCAGAATGTAGCCCAGACGAAATAATGAAACACGTAAATGGAATATTGTGGTGGACTCACAAAAGCATGAGCCGGAAATTGCTGAACAACTGCCATTAACAAAACATTTTCTGTGTGCAACTACTTCCTCAGCGTCAGTATTAGAACGAATGTTCAGTACTTTTGGCTTTGTACTTTCGGATATTAGGCATATGATAGAAGAAGAAGGAAAATTAGCATTGTTGTTGAACTGTTCTACTTTTAATAGTATTCCTACGTTTTGTGTATTACCCTAATAGAAAATAGGAGTTTGCTTTAGATCATGAATATATTATGTTTGATAAAATTAAAAATTCGTATTTTTTTCAAGAATCATTGATTTTTGATTTGTTCATTAAAAATAAAACTTTCCATTCCTGCTCCCTGAGTACACTTTTCAAAGTTAAGGTGCATGCGTATAAATCCGTTTCTAGCCTATTCTATCAACATTTAATTCCGTAATCAGAGGTCACGTTGATAACCGCTAATGTTAGCCACACTGCGCTTTCAGTACCCTAGGTATTTTTATTTTGTCTACCTATTCTAGAAGTATTATGTGATGAGTAAGGGAATGTTTAGATACCTGGACACAAACGGGGAGATTGGGCTATTAAATAAGAATGCAAGTAGGTTGATTAAGATTGACATATTCGAAACAGGCCTCTCTAAGTGCGCCTATGGAAAATTTCTGTCATATCTGGGTCAAGGTCATTTCCATTGTCATTGCTGAACACCGATGTCTGTGGGTAATTATGTCATAGGCGGAAACGTTTTTTATTGAAAAATGATAGTAGGTTCAACAAGAGATGCCGACGCAGCAACAATCAGTGGCGGCGCGTTAGATAGTCAACGGTGTATTCTGTATTAAAAATTGACGTATAGTAATAACGTTCTCTGACCAGGATAGTACTGAAACAATTTAGGTAGGTATAGGAGTAGTGGGTATGAAGTTTTCTTCCACCATATTGTTGTATTTTTAATCCGATTGAATAATATGGAGCGATTTAAAAAGGAATGTCAGAAAGTACAATAATACCCCAAAAGATCATCAGCACTTATAAATCTTATCAGAGATCAGGTACATTTAATAGCTAAACTGCATTAAACATGTAATAAAAGTAGTCATCATTTTTAAATACACAACCGACTAAAATTATTATGAACCTGAAAGATGGCGACTAATCTGAATCTGATTTTAACGTGTGTTAATTTCTTATTATTAACCTAATTTTTCATTTATATTCTGTTATAATATTGTAATATATGCTCCGTGTGGGGGTGGGTTAGAATATCTCCCATCGTATATCCTGAGTGTCGTAAAAGGCGACTGAAAGGAAGCGAACTACTGTCGGTATAAGCAGTAACCTCTTCTCAACCAACAGCTTTGGGTGGACGAGTTGAGAAGGGTCAGGACACCTTCTTGTCCTTGGGGTGAGAAATTGTCCCTAAAGGCGGATAAACCAGTCAATACATCTGGTCAACGGCATGAGGATGCAGAAAGCAAATGGGAAACTACTGCATTAAAGATCTTAAAGATATCCCAAGAGAAACTCGTAAAATGAGTACATTTTACGAGTTCACAACATGTCTGTTAAGACATTGCGAGTATGATGATAATATTGTTAGAATGTAAGATTGGATGGTATTTATTGGTTGTTTTCTTGAATGTCAGTGCGGCCCTAGATGGTTCTCTTCTTAATATTAGGCATGTGACATTGTGCCTTGTATAATAAATGTTTCTGGCCATTGAAGTGCCATAAAATTTATTGCTGGGTATAGCTTGAACGTTTTTACAGTACACAACTTCGACTATACCTTTATGCCCTGAAGCCACGGTCATCATTACTCATTTTGTAGCCATTTCTCTTTCTTAAGTTATAAAAACTCAGGTGTTTGGTAAATTTGCTACTCGAAACTGTGTAAGCCCGTGTTCACATCGGACGCGCCTCGCTTGGAGCATCGCGCTTTGCTTAGCGCTACGCTATGCGCCCGATGTGAACGGCTGCATCTAAACGTGTGGGTTGCTTTCCCCTCGCTTTACGCTAGGCGGTAAGCAAAGCGCGATGCTCCATGCGAGGCGTGTCCGATGTGAACGGGGGCTAAAACTTACTTGTTTGGTGTTTTTTAAATTTCAAAGTAAACCATTATTAGCATTCCGTACAGAATGGTTCAATCGGCTGTTATTGATGATAGCAGATAATAGCATGGAACCTATTCAGCCAAAAGACTTCTTGGACATAGGTCACCCAAAGAATGGTACTATGAATTACTTGCAGACAGAAAAATCATATAAATAAAGTAAGTTATAAATATTCATTTATAATGTCCATGGTAGAAATGTTTCAGAGAGATCCTTGGCATTTTTGGATAACTTCCATTGGATGAAAAATTGTAATGTGAACGTACTGACTGACTAGGTAATTCAATTTGGAATATCCTCGACTGTTTAGAGAACATTGCCAAACAGTGTATCAAAAATAAATGTTCATTGAACTTTAATCTAATTATAGCATAATTTTCGTTGTTCATTGTTTCAGTGTAACCTAGATTTTTGTCTGATAGATATGTTAACCATTATTTCGAATCATGGCTATCACTGCGTAGAGTACGAAATTCGTACTTTAAAGGGAATAGTGGGTTGTGTGGTTCGTTGATGCTGTGGGTCATACCAACGGACTCGAATAGGTTAGAAGAAGTAAACAAAGTTTTTGTTGTTTGAACCATCCTGCTTGATGATGGTGGATGGTGGCACAAGATGTTGCCAGATCTCCTCTGAGTAAAGTCATTGTATTTTCCTTATATGTATTATTAGTCCTTAATGTCAATATCAAAGGTGGTTTGACAATACAGGGTGGACCAATAGTGAGTGGACGGCTTACTAAAACATTACTTCATCGTGATAGGGAGCCTTGAGGGCTATAACATTAAAATATTCTCACTTAAATTTTGACGTTTTCACAGGGTGATTCATATCAAACTTAATTTTTTTTGAATGGAACCCCCTACGTATTATTACACATTTGGATTTCTTGCTAAATTCTAGTGTGGCTTTATGTATCATACATGGAACTTCAAACGAACCGTTTAGGCGCAAATCACCATTTTTGGTATATAAGTAGGTATCAGAAAACAATTGGATATCGCAGCGATTATAGAACATAGAAGGCCGCGACTTTGCGGTATGAAGCGCGTTATCTTAGGTCAGACGGTTAAACTTTAATTATTTTGGTAGTTGGAGAAATCAGTAGATTAATTAAGGAAACTTCAATCATAACTTGATTTTTTCAAATGGGAATGCCTACTTTGGTTTATAGAATCAAATGTAAAATTTGCTTACCTTTCCAACGATATAGGATAAATTCAAGTTTTTTTTTGGTTTTCATAGATATTCTACTGCCAGCAACAATGGCTGATAGTTTACCTTTGATTAAACATTTTTTTGCTGACTTTGGAAATTGGCCAATATCTAGTAGGCTGTGAAAAATGAGCATTCTTGTTACAGTTACCGTTTCGGGTTAGAGCTAATGTGTTGTAAGGAAATTTCATAACCTTGCCTCGTTACTCTAGTCTGTTTTCATTTTTCTACTATTCTAGTTGGTTTCTTCCACCTAACGGGCTTTTGTTTATTTTTTATGGCCTACTAGGTTGATTACACATAGGAAAATTGAAAAACTGAAAAATTGAAATAAAATGAAAACTAAAAAAGATTGATACTGTGAATCCTATATCTTTATAAAGGTAGTTAAATTTTACATTTGAGTAAACAAAAATAGGCATCCTACTCGAAAAAAAACAACAAGTTATCTGTGATTGAAGTTTCTTCAATTAACCTACTGATTTCTCCAAGTACAAAAAGAATTCAAATTCAGTCGTCTGACCTGAGGTGACGCATTTCATGCTTAGTGTCGTACTGCAGAGTCAGGGCCTTCTAAGCTTTATAGTCGCTGCGATATTCAAATTTTCTCTGATACCTACTTATACCAAAAATGGTGACTAGCGCCTAAACGGTTCGTTTAAAGTTCCGCATATATGATACATAAAGTAACACTGGAATTCACCAAGGAATCCAAATATGCAATAATAGGGGGTTTCATTAAAAAAAATAAGTTTGTTATGAATCACCCTTTAGAAACGTCAAAATTTAAGTGAAAATATTTTTACTTTATAGCTCTCAAGGGCACTTACCATGATCAAGGGACAGATTTCTGAAATGTTTTTTAGTAAGCCCACACTCTTCCATCCACTCACTATTGGCCCACCTTGTATATCTTCTTTTACATTTTTTGTATCGTTGTAATGTGCTCTTTTCCAAACAGCACATTATAATGACAGTCTGGTGACCAGTTTACTTCAGTAACGTTTCGGTTCTTGAGAACGATCACGAGGGTTGATCTAGCCACCAGCTGAGGATTGTGCTATAGTTCTGATTATGAGGATAATATTCCCGCTAAAAAAAAGAAGGGGACCTTCAATATCTAAGAAGTGTATATCTTCGTGTTATATTGTTATAATATATTGTTAGAATATATGTTTGAATGGCATTTATTGTACATTCTATAATGTTAATATCTATTAAAAAAATGAAGACAACATTTGGCTTTCTTCTGTAACGTTAGTGTGGCCCTGGATGGTTTTTTCCTCAACATCCGGCACCCGACACTAAGGCCCGATTTTATCAAATGCGCATTTTAACAAAGACTGACCAATCAGAGCAGCCCTTTCAAGAACATGCTCCTGTCAAAGTACTCTGAAAATTATTGATTTCTCTTGAAATTTACCTCAAAAAGGTCAAAAATGACATACTTTATGTACAATCGACCATTGTGAAACATCTAGTATCTTTTCCAGTCTGATTTTCCATCCTAAATGGGTGAAAAATTGCATTTTCTGCTTTAACAAAAAGTTTAGCAATTGCTAATCTCAACCAATCAGATTCCACAGAAGCGATACGTTTAATCACTGGATTGGTCGTCAATCAAATGACAAGGATGACAAGATATTCAAATTACAGCATTATTTGAACAAAACAATAATCTACTATCGATAATAATTATAAATACATGCAATATATCTTTGTTTTATAGTAAAAAGGGGTAAAAATAGCATTTTGTTGAACGACAAAGCGTGCCAGCTGGCGTATAATCTAAACAAGAAACCTGTCATACAGCTTGTATAGACAAACGTGAATCAGGTGCTTGATATACTTTTGAGGGGAGAAAGGGAGCAACTAGCAGGAGGGATTTTTATTCCTATGTATGTCTTACAATGTGTAGGCTGCACCTTTACATCGTCTGTGAATATTTCCATAAGAAGGTCTATTACAATATAATATAATAATAATAAATAATAATAAAATATAATGTTTGTTATAACATGCATCCAGTAAATGAAAGATTCTTCATCAAAGTATGTATTTATCTATAATCCATCTGACTAACGGAGGTGGGATTTGTAATTATTAAGTAAGGTAGTTGCTGTGATTGATACTACTTTTATGATTCTGTCACAGATTATCGCAGTTTGCAATTGGTAATTGTACAATAGTTATAATGTAAACATGAAAAATGTGGCATTAATTTGTAAATGAATCGCTTTGTTCTGATATTCTGCTATGATTTTGATCCATGAACCACCATGAATTTCTAAAATATTTTTGACAAAAGTGTCATCCAGCTTTGCATTTTGCTTTCAATATTGACAAAATACTATTGGATGATACTTATTAACATAGCCCTCAATACCCAATAGAAAGCTTTTGCTAAATAACGTCCAATAGAAAGCCTTTGTTAAAATATGCATATTGATAAAATCGGGCCTAAGCGTTGTATATATGTATATATATTTGGTAGATTGACGTTTTGTTAGATTAGTGACATACAACTTACTGCCAGGTACATATCACCGTAAAATAGATAAGCTCCCAGTAGTAACATGTCCAATCCATTGTGTTGCAAACCGACGAAAACAAATGATTTTATTTGCTGATGAGTATGAACCTGGCGTGTTAGAAAAAGCTTAATGTTCACCGATTTGCAGATATTGACATACCCCATTGCATGACAGTAAATTGTTCGTAATTTCCAGCATGCAATAGATACATGTTCAATACAGCGATTTGAAGTCTAACCAAAATTCGCGAAGCTTCATAATGTTGTGAAGGTTCGGTAAGTTAACTTTAATTCGCGATATATGCGTTAATTGGTGATTCAAATGGTGATGGTGATTCAAATCAAGCTACCAATGTTTGCAAATATCGTCGTTAATAATTTGAGGTGAGGATATGTTGAAGACAAAAACTTACGAAAGGTGAAAAGATCATGTTGATTAATATTATACTCAGTGACATCAAAATTGCTGCATCCAGAAGGAATGGTTTCTTGACTCATTTTGTGACAATAGCTCTAAATTTGGAATTTCTGGTTGTCTTTTCAAAAAAATCAGTGCGTCCAGAGCCCTCCACAATTTTGCTCAAAATTGCTAAAGATAAGCTGTACCTGATTCGAGCTAAAATCTGACAAATTGAACCCCTTGACGGGACAATAGTGCGTGGATGAAAGATATTGGGTTTACTAAGTTTGAAACGTGTTACTGGAATGACTCTTTAAAGCTACAAAACGGAATGAAATACTTTAATTTAAATTACAACATTTACACAGGAGTCTTTATAAAAAAGTTACAATTTATGTTTCTTCATGTTTCAACAAACATTAATCCAGAGTGTTATTGTGCCATGATAAAATATTTTTTGATGCAACCGTTCCTGAAAATATCATGGAATTGCAACGATTCTGCTTTTCAAGTTATCGGAGTTTCTTGGTGTTTTTTTTCGCCTGTAATTTACTTTGAGATGGAAAGACAACACACAATGGGCATAGTCGATGGGAAATCCTGAAGATGCCACGTTTGCCAGCATAATAACATTCTAATAAGATGATGTTAAGGTAACGGAATTCTTTTGTTTTTTTGCAATGAAAGCAATATTTTATAATGCCAATATCATAAAAATATACAGAGGCAGTCATAATAGACAGACGTATTGCGCTAACTTTGATAAGACACGTCAGTTCGACTAAAGACAGTTCGCATTTGCAACGTCAGTCAGTTTTTTCTAAAATGGACATGGTCAAACAGCAACTGTCACTCAGCAATGCTATCCTGACATGATAAAATATTGTTTGATACAGTCATTCTTGAAAATTCAATGGAACAAACTTGACTTCGAAGGTATCGAAATTGCATACTATTTATGTTTGCTTGATATGAAGATAACACAGCGGCTACAGTGGGTAAGAAGGTCTGAAGGTGCTGCCTTTGTTAATTATTAAATTAAGCATCTTATAAGATTAATCTCTATATAGAATTTTATAAGAATGTTATATTAGTTATTTTATAAGATTGCTCTAAGGATCCCAAATTGACTTTGCACTATCGTATAAGAATCTAAGAAGAATAAGACTCTTATACGATATTGTAGAAGCAACTTATTTTAGCCCTCTAATAAAAACTTACTTCTTATGCTTTGGCGACTTCAGTGGCATTTATCAATGTATGAATCTTAAAAATATAACCTTGAATAAGTGACATTCTTTCACAGACCTTCCAGGAGACGCCTTTAGTTTTTCTTTGTTAGAGGGCCAGAAAAACATGATGGAATAAAGGGATCACCGCAGGATCACACGGGATCACCTTTAGAAATCACATAAAAATATGTATAACGTAAATCTAGAGAATTTTTTCAAACATAAACAATTTTCATTATCATTTCGAAAACAAACTATTGACCCTCGGACATAAAAACAAGGATTGAATTTGTCATATTTTAGACCGCTATCACCACGTAAAGTAAATAGTCACCTGTTACCAACAACTCTGTACAGCTTCTTCTGTTATACATTTTTTGGAAGTTTTATGTCACGAAAATTCATGCTACACACTTCGTGTGGTCGGTCTGTCTGTCGGTCAGTTGGTATGATGCTTGATTGCTATGTTGCGATGTACAGGGTGACCTAATAAGAATGGACGCCGGCAATATCTCCGTAACCGTTAATCGTATAACTTCGAGCAAAAAATATTATTGGGTAAATCGGCTAAGGGAAATCTCTGAAAATTATTTTCAAGTTCCGTAAGTAGCCGCTAGGGGGCGTAACTGTTACGGTCAAACATAAAAACGGCTTTTTCTCAAAAAATATCCAAATAAAGGTATATTATAAATTATACCGTTATGTAGACTGAACAATTCTCGATGTTTTTTGTTCAACGTTTTTTGCTCTATCTTGTAAGATGTAGTGGTGGGGGAAGGTAGTAAAGCTTTTTCTTTAAATGGCCGTAACTTTGGTATAGGTTAACGGAATGAAACAAGCTAGATCTCGTTTGAAAGAGCTGTTCTTACCTAATAATCTGCTGTATAGAAATTGTCCATGTTTATCTTGACTTAGTAGCTACAGGGCGATATTTGACATAATAACAATTATTACGCATTGTTACGAAAATTTTAAATGGTATGCTATATATCTTATAACATAGATATATAGAGAACAAAATTCTTAAGAAGTCAGCGAAAGACTCAACCTCCTAGCTATTTGCAAAGCGGAGATATCAGTAAAACAAGTATTATGACAAGTGTGCTGTGAGTTTTAGAAACAATTGCCGCCCTATAGGCGCATAGCCTCCGTCTAAGCGTTTTACTAATCATTTTATAGATAATACTAAAGTAAAAACACTAAAAATCATATTTTAGCTTTCTGAAACAACCACCAGGTGGCGTAGTAGGCGCCAATAAATGCTGTATACAATTTTCATGATAATGGAACTTCTAAAAGGAACAAACAAAAATAAAATGCAGTATAAAATTGATTATTAGTTTAGTCACTATTAAAAGTCAATTTGAGCTTGTCACAAAGTGTTATATATGAACTCAACAAGCAAGGATACTAAGAAAAAATCAATGTGAATAGATCTCAGAAATTAAGGCCAATTAACAGCAAAATAAAGCAAAATAAGGTGGCATAATAACAAGGATAACAAACAAATGATACACAAATGTAATTCACATGCGCATACCATACCTATTGTCAGTGTTGCCAGTGTTTAATGGCGTCTATCGTGTTAGATATGCACTTATGCATCCATTCTAGCGTAGATCAACCTGCCAGTTTTAGGCATCTAGAGCAACACTGAAAATGGGTATGGTATACGCATGTAATTTAGGTTTATGTATTTTATCTATTAAATTGTAGTTGTACCACGTTATTTTGCTTTATTTTGCTGTTAATTGGCCTTAATTTTTAAGGTCTATTCACATTGATTTTTTGTTACTATCTTTGCTATCGAATTCATATAATACCTTGTGATCAGCTCAAATTGACGTTTAATAATGATAAAAACAATAATACATTTTTTACTGTAATTTGTTTTTGATTGCTTCTTTAAAAAGTTCCATTATTATGAAAATTGAATACTACGCCACCTGGTGGTTGTTTGAGCAAGTCAAAATATGATTTGTAGTGTTTTTACTTGAGTATTATCTATAAAATGATTACAAAACGATTATACGGAGGCTATATCCCTATAGGGCGGCAATTGTTTCTGAAACTCACAGCACACTTAACAGAATACTTGTTTTACTGATATCTCCGGTTTGAAAATAGCTAGGAGGTTGAATCTTTCGCTGACTTTTTAAGAATTTTGTCTTCTATATACCTGTGTTACAAGATATATAGCATACCATTTAAAATTTTCGTAATAATGCGTAATAATTGTTATTATGTCAAATATCGCCCTGTAGCCACTAAGTCAAGATAAACATGGACAATTTCTATACAACAGATTATTAGGTAAGAACAGCTCTTTCTAACGAGACCTTGCTTGTTTAATTCTGTTAACCTATGCCAAAGTTACGGCCATTTAAAGAAAAAGCTTTATTACCTTCCCCCACCACTACATAGATAGAACAAAAAACGATTAACAAAAAACATCGAGAATTGTTCAGTCTACATAACGGTAGAATTTATAATATACCTTTATTTGGATATTTTTTGAGAAAAAGCCGTTTTTATGTTTGACCGTAACAGTTACGCCCCCTAGCGGCTACTTGCGGAACTTGAAAATAATTTCCAGAGATTTCCCTTAGCCGATTTACCTAATAATATTTTTTCTCAAAGTTATACGATAAACGGTTACCGAGATATTGCCGACGTCCATTCTTATTAGGTCACCCTGTACAAATTGAACTTAATCCAAGAAAGTGAAATTATTGGCAATTTTTCTTGTACTTATAAAACTGTGTGTAACATGCGCAAAACGCATATCAATAAACTTTGAACAAATCATTGAGCTACGATGGCGCTGCCGAAAAGTTGCTTCCTTAGCTGCGTTATTACTGGAATTTAAAAAGTAATTTCAAATATTCAAAAAGATATTTATTTTGATCGATGCATTTTGAGCTGCAAACTTCATTCATGGTCTATCGTGTAACAAATATACACTAGTTACACAAGTAACTATATTTACGATTAGCTGGGAATTTAAAAAAAATAATGGTAATAGGTATCGGAGTGGGACATCGTAGGTGAAAATATAATATTTTGACGTCCACACGCGCTTGGTTTTGTTCGGGAGATGTCACCGTGTCTTCGGTACTAGATTCAAAAAACAATTTTGATTTTGATACAACTTTTGAATTATAGCGAAAAAAATAAAAAATAGCTTTGCTATGAAGCTCGTATGTGATCTTTCCATTTATCACAAAAAAATATTTTTTTATTCAAAACCCCAATTTATTGTAACACTGCAGGTGGAGTAATTAGCAAGATCCTCAGAACCACTCCAATCGTTATGTGCATTATGAGTTCTGCTCTTTTTCTATTTCTATCCAGAGGGGGGGGGGGGTAGATAGCGGGGAGGATTTTTTAAAGTTATGAAAATTTTGAAACAGACCGATACTGACAGACCGACGAAAATAAATATGTTGTCTTTTCTGCATACCTATGACGTATATGTACTACATTTGTAATCGAAAAATTAATAAACATTGTCGTCCAACTAATCGTTCATAATGTTAAACCTTGAGGAGTGGGCGAGTGTCTTTTCTTACCCCTTATAAAAGGCGCCCAGTCACAGAGTATAGAAAATAAAGGCAGTGGAAAATTACAATCTAAGTCCCGGCAACCGAGATTTTTTACATTTTAATTTGAAATCCCGGCGTCCGGGATTTTGATTGTAATTTTCAGGTCCCTGCTGCCGAGATTTTTCACATCAGAAAAGAAATCCCGGCAGCGCGTTTAGTTCAGTAGAGTAGAGTAGAGTATTTATTGACTATCATTTGTACAATGTACATTATAGCAAGTCAGAAAAAGAAACAATAAAAGAAGGCTCATATATACATACGACCTCCATTAAACAACGTTAACAATAACAACAACAAAATTAAGACAAAAAAAAAACAGAATAAAAAACAGAATAGCACAAAAAACAGAATAGCACAAGTGCGTATGCTATAAGAAACTGCTTTCGAGGTATTCTTGTGTTGAATAAAAACATTTTGATAATAGAAAACTTTTTATAGAAATTTTGAATTTATTCTTAGACAGTTTCTTGAATGACTCTGGTAGCTTATTGTATAAATTGTAATTCAATGAATTTATGCTAGATTTTTTAAGTTTATGGAGAGGAATGGTAATCATATCGGACCTGAGATTATGAAAGTGGTTTTTGCTAGTTGAAGGCAGTTCAATTTTTTTATGATGTATTTCTAAGAGTGTATAATAAATATATAAGCAAGGTAGAGGCATTATTTTGTGATCTTGAAATAGGGGTTTACAATGAGCTCTATAGTGAGCACCACATAAGATACGAATTATTCTTTTCTGTAACCTAAATACAGAAATAGCTGCCGTACTTTGACCCCATAGGGGGATCGCATATGTAATCCTTGAATGAAACAGAGCAAAATAACAGGTTTTTAAAGTATTGAAGCTAACAAAAGTACGGAGCCTTCTTATTAAGAATATTACGCTTGATAATGAACGCCCTAAACTATCAGTGTGCTGAGCCCACGAAAGTTTGTCATCTAGAGTTAATCCCAAAAGTTTTACTGAGTTGCCCCGAGCTAATTTCGAGCTTTTAGGAATTATTAATCTTTGGGTTTTATCTTTGTTTAGAAGCAAGTTATTCGCATTAAACCACTTTTCTGCTAGAGTTAGAGCATCATTAGAACTAACCAGTAGACCATCAAGAGTGGGGCTATGGGTTGTAAAATTGGTGTCGTCAGCAAATCTGGCGCATTTAATCTTGACCATGTGATAGCTTAGATCATTCACGTAGATAACAAACAGAATAGGACCCAGTATTGAGCCTTGAGGGACTCCATAGTTTAGATTTTTTTGTTCTGACAGTTGGTTGTCGAAAAATACCGACTGAGACCTACCCTTCAGGTAACTCTCAAGAAGCTTCAAAGGTAAACCTCTTATACCGTATGCTTTTAGCTTTTTAAGTAAGATATCATGAGAGACGCAGTCGAAGGCCTTCGACAGGTCGCACAGAGTTATTATACTGTGCGACCCTGCATCGAAGCCCTCGACTACGTCTTCCAGAACTTTTAATAAGGCTTTAGTAGTAGAGAGGCCCGGTTGAAAACCAAACTGATCTTTACTAAAAATCTTATTTTCTTGAAGAAACTTGACCATACGTTCTTTTAGTATTTTTTCGATAAGTTTACCAAATAAAGGTATTATACTTATCGGTCTATAATTATCGGCAATCTTGGGATCTCCCTTTTTCAAAATAGGTATCACTTTACTTAATTTAAACGACGAGGGAAAAACTCCTGTCAAAAATATCTTATTTATGAGTGAAGTAAGGGGGACCAACATCAAATCGATGGTGCTAGCCAGAATTTTGAAGTTGATATCAAAGATATCCATAGACGGTGAGTCATTGAGAGAGAAAAATGCATTATAGACTTCCTGTTCATCAACAGGGCCGAGAAAGAAAGAACGAGAACTTTCAAAGGGCATACAAGGAAGGTCGCTGTCTTGTACATTAGGTAACTTTTTCACAATTTCATTTACCACATCAACAAAAAATGAGTTCATTTCATCGGCTGATAAATGGCTCTCATTGATCAATTTGTTATTTGTATTTCTCTCTGTATTTATTATCTTCCACGCCATCTTTGCTTTGTTTTTGGTATTTAACATCAGAGAATCGTACGACTGTTTTTTGGCTTTGGCGATTTCTTGCTTGTAATGTTTTAAAAATAATTTGTGGAACTCTTTGTACCGGGGACAATCGGAATGTGTACTAATAGATTTTAATACAGTCAGTTGTTTTCTCATATTTTTTAACTCTTGCGTAAACCAGTCAACAAGCGGTCTAGATCCAGACTCTTTTACAGGTGTAAGAGGAAATATAGATCTTATATTTTCAGCAAAAAAAGTTGTAAGATTCGCCCCCAGAGTATTAACATCAGTATGTTCATCCATAAATGGAGTCCAGTCATAGCTTAATATATTTTCTCTTAACCTGTTTGTACCAGAAGTTGATATCTTTCTTAAAAGCGTAACAGATTCGGATTTCTGCAAACTGCCATTAAACAAAACATACTGGGCATCGTGATCTGACAGAGACATCTTCAAGACATCTGACTTGAAACAGAATTCTGGCAAATCAGTGAAAATATTATCAATACAGTTATTTTTTCTAGTTGGTTTAAAGATGGTTTGTTGAAGACCAAAACAATTTGCTACAGATAAAAGATCAGATAATTGTTTAGATGGTTGATCAAAATAAAAATTGAAGTCACCCATGATTATTACTCTTTTTGAGTGAATTTTATCATATACTTTATTAAGAAGAGCTTCAAAATTCTGCAAATAGGGTTTTTTGTTTCCACAGCAGCTAGATCTATAGGTGCAGATAATTATGTATTTTTCCAAATCAAGACCACAAAATTCAGACTCAAGTTCAACATTGAATTCATCAAAGTTTAGAGGTTTGAACTTAATTTTATTTTTTATAAATATGCAAACACCACCTCTTTCTCTTGTTGATCTACAGAAAAAGCTAGCTAATGTATATCCAGGTATATATATTTGTTTAAGTTGATCGCTCTTTAAAAAATGTTCAGATATACAAACCAAATCGAATGGGTAGTCAGATAAAAATAACGCTAATCGATCAACTTTGTCAAATAAACCTTGTATATTTATATGGAACGCACTTGTGCTATTTTTAAAATTTCCAAAATTTGGTACTCTCCTACATAAGAATTTACATAAAAACTCAGGGGCTAAATCTCCCCACTGGTCAAAGTCTTTTTCAGTATTCATATTGTAGTAACTGGCATCTTCCTTCGGTGAAAAAACCGATTAACACAAGCTCCGTTCGGCCATAGTGAAGGATCTAGAGCCTGAGTGAGATGATCAGTATAAATAGTCACCTTAAATGATGAGTAGTAGTTGGGATATTGTGAATTCAGTTTTTCACACTGTACTTCCTGGAAAAACTGTAGTAGATAGTTCTTAAGATCGTCTTCTGTAGTGTCAGGATGAAGTTTATAAACATGAAGAAACGCCAAGGGGTCCGGCATTTTTAGAGAGCATCTAGGATTGCTGTTATTTCCAACTACAATAGCCCTAGGACGTCGCTTCTTATACACAACGTCGGTGAATCCATCCTCGCCTGGTGTAGTAATGGTAGTAGTACCACCACGTGAGTTCAGTTTATTTTGTACTTCAGAAATAGAGTGTGAGACATCACTGAGTTTGATAGGGTTGTACGACCGTGGATCTTGCTGCCCAATTATTTGACGATCCCTCGTATCACCAATGCTATTAGGTCTAAGAGCATTTTGCTGCGAAATTGAGCGTTGGCTGGTAATGCCACCACAGTGAGCGCTTGTAGATGGCTGGGAATTCGCTTTGGATGAGTTTGAGTTATTTATTTTTACTTTAGATGGCGCAGTTGCGGCCTTTGTTGTAGAATTTTCAATATTGTTTTTATTAATACTCTTATATAAGTTAATTAGGTCTGATTGATCCGCTACTCTGCCTTCTAGGTGTACGATTAATTGCTCTTTCGTGACAAGTTCACGTTTAAGGTATGCATACTCACTGTTTATTTGTTTACATTCAGCGGAGTTGCAGGACTGAACCTCACTTGTCGAAGCGTCTAGGAACTTATCTTCGTCATTTTCTGGATTTTCCCGACACTTTTCACATATGTTTTCTTTTATATATTGAAGATGTACACAGTCACTGAAGTTTTCATGTAACTTTCGATAAATTAACATGTCTATCAACTCATTTTTATTCAAACGCGCTAGACGAGCAACAAGAGCACCTATTTCGGCCGCCATCTTTTTAGAGCAGCCATCAAACATTTTATAATTCTTATTATTATTGTAAGTTGTACTTAAATGAAAAAACAACCAAACAACTGTTATTGGTTTTATAGTGAAACCACGAATTACCTTTGGAGAATAAACAAATGAAAATCTATGTTAGATAAACAAAGATAACACTAGCTACACAAATGACTATATTAAACACGTTTGTACTTGTACAAAATAGTACGTTTTTATTTCATTTACAGACTACAAACTTTCAGTTATATTGTTATTTAACATATGAACACAGTTTTATAATATTTATTCTTTGTTTATTAAACTAACACATCCGACAAAACCAATACTTCTGTTTAGGTCTTCTTGCCAGAGAAACACATATCAAACTTTCATTGAGATCATGGTTACAAACAGCACATATCCACTGGTTCAATTCTTTTTTCTTTTTAATGATGGACTCTAGAGTATTCCATGTTCATTTGTGAAATGTCTTCGAATATAAAAAACGTTCACAATTGACTATTCAATAATCTTGTTATTGATTAGATTTGGTCCTTTTATATCGTAGTTGTATAAGGAAACTAGGTGAGGATATGTTGTCAACTTTATTTGTGTCTTTGTTACTCTTTTTTTCCTTAATCCTTAGCTTTTGACCCCCATGTATACAACAGTATTTGATGTAGTAATACTTTAAATTCACATTAGCTATTAGCTATAATATGTGGTACACGTTTTCGTGGCAGAAGTAAAAGTTCTATTATTTCTCATCCAGTATTCGGTTAATGTTTGCTTTTTATGCACTTCTAGTTCCTTTATGAAATCTTCAAATGAACTAAACATATCTCCAAGCTTCATTTTCACCAGTAATAATGGTAAAAACCGAGGTTAAAACTAAAAACACCATTCACCAAAGACTGAAGGTAAACAGAGCATGAAGATAACCTCAAACTTCCTATGTGGAAATGCCGGGTGCCGGGATTACTTTGCTGATGTAAAAAATCCCAGTTACCGGGACTTGAAAATTACAATCAAAATCCCGGATGCCGGGATTTCAAATTTAAATGTAAAAAACTCCGGTTGCCGGGATTTCGATTGTAATTTTCAGGTCCCGGCTGCCGGGACCTGATCCACTGCCTAAAATAAATAACTCTCAAACCGCTTTGATCATAAATGTGCTGAAATACGGAACGTGTCAAAAGTATGCCGTTTTAAAAGTCATGGAGACAATCAAATGTCACAAAGGAAGAGTCTTTCGTTTTGGAGTGTGATGAGCGAGAGAGGTCTGTTATCTTTCGACGACGCTGCCGAAGACGATCCACCCCCGACTAGATCAACTAGTAAGTAACTCCTTTTTTATGTTACTGAATTTATAGTTACTTAGATCTGGAGAAAAGATCCAAACTGATGGTGCAAAAGCTTAATTCTAGTAGTGCAATCTATGCATTCACTGCTTGTTGCATTTGTGCTTGAAATTGAGTCTAACCAGTGTCCAGGTCAAGTACAGATGGTTAGAAATTCAATAGCATTTTAGTTAGTAGTAGCAGTAGCACTTATGGGAGGCAAAGCCAGACAAGTAGGCCACCTTTACCCCTTCTTGTCGACCCTATAGGGTAACAGGTAGTTGTTGGTATATTGTCATAAATATAATAGTGGCTAGACATAATAATGTTGAGCAAATTTTGAGGCTATCCTGCAAAATAAATGATCTCTTAAAATCTGACAATATTACCCCAACCTCCTTCAGTCGGCACTATCACCTTGCCAAGTGATACAGTAAAGCGCGAAGTGCATCCTAAAATATGACTGAAGGAATAAAGTATTTAAGGTTACGATATCACAAAAAAAGCGATTGTATATTTTTCTACTCAGAGAAATTGTCAGTTAAATAGAAAATATTACTGGAAATCACGCGGCAAACTAGTTTTACTAGGATGCCAACAATTGCATTATTTAAAACTCCCTATTTTAGTGGTTTGGAACTGGGGGCACTGTTTTTAAAAGGAGTTGAAAAAGTTATATGATGTATTTTTAACGTAGTTTGGTTAAATAAAAGTACCTAATCATTCATAAAACAACTTGGAAAGTTGTAGTTATAAATAGTAATTGGCATCATGCCAATAATTATCGAAAATATAGAACAGTAACTGTATGTAATGTTGAATATCAGGTGTAGATATTATTTATTAAGAAATTACTATAATGAAGTGACAAGTGACCCTTCAAAAAGCAATTTAAGTCATTGAAAATGGTGAGTCGAAGAAAAGTGTCTTATAGACATACAATATTCCTAGGCATACATTTCAGTTTCCCCTCAGTGAAAAGTTTAGTAAAGTTTTATATGGACCTTGTACTTTTTCCGATCTGAGGAGGAAATGAAGAAAATCTCTTGATGAAATTGATTCCAGAAAGTGGCCAAGGAAATGAAAATTAGCGTGAACACTTTTTTTTATGAAAAATCGCGTCAAATCAATTTGCTAACAATACAATAGATGGATGGAGAGTACCTTCATGTGTGATACATAGAGTCACACTAGAATTCAAAAGAAATAAAAAAACTGCAATAATATACAGAGGGTTCTATTTAATAAAATTTAAGTTTGATATGAATCGCCGTATTCAAACGGTGTAGCCTTCAAGGTTCCCTGCCATGGTCAAGTGACAGATTTTTGAATTGTTTAGTAAGCCCACTATCTTGTCCCAAGCACGGCAAGGCGGATTTAGGACTTCTTTTAGGAGGGAGCAGAAACATGGACGCGTTATAATTTTGTGAAGAGCAAAAAAATGTCTCAAACCAACTTAGTTTTTATATAAATGTTTCCATTTAGCAATTAAACCAAAAAGCGGTCTGACCTCAACATCCAAAGTAATAGCCAGCTCCAATTTGCTGTACACAGTCAACGTATTATTTGTTAAAAGTTACACCATTTTCTGCGTCGGGTTTAGGGGGGAGGAAGGGACGAAGTTGGAAATAAGGGGTTTTTATCAGTTTTTCCTAAATATTGCGAAAACTATGAGATCCTGCGCAAAAAGTGTTATATACAAAAATAATCTACCTTATATTTAAAACAAAAATGGTCCTATACATCTTGCTAAATTGAACGGTTCCAGAGTTATGAGGGTATAAAGGTAGAAATTTTATTTTCTTTGTCCTAATATGATATCACTAGAGAAACTACTTTTTTATACAGCATCACTACTTTTTTCGTGGCCGGTGGTATGTTAGTGTCAAGCGTCAAGTAAGATTAGAATCCTCTAAATGTAGCTTAAATTCCACTGAGCTGGCAACACTGAGGATCAAGAACGGTGCATGCGGAGGCACACGCACATATTTCAATTTGAATCCTGTGCTTATCCTCTATGCCTCTTCGACTAATTTGGCTTGATGAGGAAGGGAAGCAAATCTTTAGTGGTTACTGTTTTGGTTCGAGATTCAAGTCAGTCATCAATCACTCCAATTTGAGAGAAAGTATCATTGATGGAGGTCGCGCACCCTCACAGAAAAGAGTGAAAATGGTGATACCAAAGAAAGGTAATCAGCAGGAAAAAGTGTATACTATATCTGACATTCAGCGAGGCATTGTGGTTATGAAAGATGAACTCTTACCAATATACGCTTTCACAGGATGTGACACTATATCAGCTATCTACAAGAAGGGAAAGATTACACCGTATACGAAAGTGCAAACCAACAATACTCTTCGTCCGAAACTTTTAGTTTTCAATGACCCCACAGCTGATCTCAGTGCAGTGGCTGACGCTGGAAAGCATTTCCTTCTTACGATGTATGGAGCCAAGAATACTGAAGATCTAGATTTGTTTCTTTATCAGTGTTACTTGCAGGCTATTGCAAAGCAGCCTATAAACTTAATGTTCAAATTGGCTGCACTTTCCCCAACTTCCGCAGCTTCCAGGCAGCATTCATTTAGAACGTACCACCAGGTGCAGCAGTGGCTAGGTGAGAAAAAATTCCGCTTGAGTGGGGGTGAAAGAGAATTGACGAACACCTGAGACCAATTCCAACAACATATCCTGCAGCTCCCCAGGAACTACTTTCGCTGATAGTGTGCGCTTGCAAAGACGAATGTGTCCATAACTTCGAGTGCAGAAAGAGTGGTCTAAACTGAATAATAAAGATACTAAATTTGTAATCTGTATTAGTAATAAACTCAGTTTACGAACTTTAAAAAAAATTAATTTACACCACACTCCTGTATAAAAAAGTAGTTTCTTTAGTGATCATAGTAGGGTCAAAAATTAAAATTTCTACTTTTAGACCCCACCGTAACCCTGGAACCGTTCAGCTTAGCACGATTATGTATAGACCCCTTTTTGTTCTAAATTTGATGTAGATTATTTTTCTATACAAAACTTTTTGCACTAAATTGCATAGTTTTCGAGATATCTAGGAAAAACTGATGAAACCTTCTAATTTTCAACTTCTTCCCCCCGTCCCCCATGAAACCGACGCACAAGTGGTGTAACTTTTTACCAAATAATATGTGGACTGTATAGAACAAATTAGAGCTGGCGAAAGATTAATATGTTAATCAATGCTTTTACTTTGGATGTTGAGGTTTGGCTCTAATAGCACCGTATGGTATTTATATAAAATATAATATGTTTCCGTAGAGCTCTGAAGCCACTGAAGCACGGTTCCCCCCCTGTGTATTTATCACAATCAAGATCGCTTATTTGTCATAAACATTTGGTAAATGATGTACAAAACAAATGTAAAATTCCATTTTACCTGAAATGAAATGTATGAACAATAACAAACTGAAAATCTAAAATTAGCATATGTGAATCAGCCGCGCATACATACGTATTTACGAATCGTTCAATTGTTTTCGGAGAGTCCACCGAGAACTTTCTGTACGTACAAAATAAAATGATTGCAATAACTGCATTGCTTATAGCACCGGCTAAATATAAAAAAATAAAAAAAGGTACGAGGTAGAATTCAAACGGATGCGAAAAACGTCAAAGGATGATTCTTCGGAAAAAATTGAGCAGGGTCTTTCATTTAACTTTTCGTTGAAGTGGTCTTCTCTTCCAAGTTACGTCCTTTGGAATTGGGTCGAAAAGACTGTTTTGTTGAATCCCCTCTATGATGTAATTGGAAAGTGAAATTTCGCCGATGTATTTAGTTCTGTCTCACTGTATAGTATGGAGGGTGAGTAGTCTCACTGCGCTTAGACCTCAACCGGCTCATTGTGCATCCTCCCAGGGAGCATTTTCCTCAGGTCATCGTCCATCCTGCCAGTTTTAGGAAGGTGGGCAAGTCGCTTGGGGATATTTCCCTTATGTGGGTAGGTGTTGGTCAAGACTCGCCGAAAGCACACTCTCTAATAGAAGAATAACTCTGGACATTCACATATGACGTGTTCCGCAGTTTCGTCCTCGCTTTCACGCATTCTACATATCGGTGTGTCACTTAACCCCATAATATGGAAGTGTTTCCTGAGTTGAAAATGGCTAGTCAGGAATGCTACTATGAGACGTAGGTTTGACCTGGTCATCGCCAAGTACTTCTTGCCATGCCAAAACCTGCAAGGGTTTCCTTGGAAGATCGACATCCTTGTAGTTCTTCCCAACTTTTTACCATTTGGGTATGGGAGTGTTTTTTTGACTATGTCCGCAATTGTGGTTGTCGACATTCCAGAAAGGTCACATGGTCCTAATGCGATCAAAACACCTACATTTTTCTTGTTTCAGAATTTTTTAATAATCAATGAATTCATTCTTCTTAATCTTTTATTGGAAAATGTTATTAGTTGAAACATACTACGATATATTTGAGATGGCACCCAACAGAATGCCAAGAGGCATGGACACTGATATCCCATACGAAGTCAACTTGAGTGATAGATCAGAATGGTCTCTAAGGAGAACCTCGACATATATGTCGAATGGTATCACCTGGTATACTGATGGCTCCAAAAACTCATCAGGTACTGGAGGCATATACGGCGGTAGGCCTGGGCTGAATAAGCATCCGTCTAAGTAATCAGACTGCCGTTTTCCAAGCAGAAATAGCCACAATTATGAAATGCGGCACAATATGAATAGATAAAATCTATAGTAAACAGACTATCTATGTAAACACAGACAGCGGGGCGGCTCTGATCCACTTTGGCAAGTAACCACTATACTTCAAAAATAGTGTGGGACTGCCATAATACCCTAAAGACACTGGCTAAGACCAACAATACAGGGTGTCCCAGAAAGACGGTCCCATAGAAGAACCCCCATCTCACTGAGTCAAAATATTGCGAATAAACACAACATACCTATATACCAAGTTGCACCGTTTGACCGTGAAAGGGCTTCAAAGTCAAGAATAATTTTTCAATTTTTGTTGATAACTTCACAATGACATTTGCGATTTGAATGAGACAGAATTATTTTTAACTGTTAAACCGTGACAGATACGAAAATTTACTAAGAGTCAAAAAATATTTGTCAATGATGTATCTTTGTTGTGGAAAAATTTCAAACCGAAAGCACTAAAAATAAGAAAAATAGTGGTCAATGTAAGTGGCGAAGACATCGGTTCACCATGCTAAAACATCATAGTGTTAGAGTTAAAAGTATTAAAATGTGGCATTTTTATGGTGTTACTCGTTTACCAAATTTCATTCAAATCGCAAATGTCGTTGTGAAGTTATCAACAAAATTATTGAAAAATTATTCTTGACTTTGAAGCCCTCTCACAGTCAAACGGTGCAACTTGGTATATAGGTATGTTGTGTTTATTCGCAATATTTTGACTCCGTGAGATGGGGGTTCTTCTATGGGACCGTCTTTCTGGGGCACCCTGTCATGACCCCCACATTCCATTGCGGGCCCTGTAACCAGGATCAGGCTCGGGCCCCCCCCTATGTTCGCGTGCTATGCTATGTTTCAACAATTTACATGGTAATTTTTTGGTTTACAAATTTTATTTAAACTGATGATTATTGATATTAAGGAATAATTAAGGCTATTATTTTAATCTAAAAACCAAACTTTATTGACAAAATTTTTGCAAACATAAAGTAAATCATTTACATTTTACTGAAAGTACAGTACATATCCATTTTGAGATTGATTTCCCTTACTGACCAAGAATAAAATTCAAGTTGATAAAATACTAAGAATGAGATTATAAGAAAGTTAGGAGCTAAACAATTAAAATGTTTTTTAAGTGTTTAATACACTGACAAGAAAACGCTTACTTTGATGTTTGATAGTCTATTTAATCATAGATTTCCTAGCTTTCTTTTCACTAAAATCATTTATAACATCAGAAAAGTCAACAGTTTTGGCCAATTCATTCTCAATTGCCAACATTGCCAGATGGTTCAGACGAGTTTGGCCAGTTGTGCTTCGTTGCCAAGTTTTAAGTGAATTAGACAACCTACTAAAAGACCTTTCAGCCGTTGAAACTGTCACTGGGATTGTACAGAAAAGTCGTATAGCTGTGCACAGGTTCAAGAAAATGGGCTGGAGGTTTTTCTCATATATTGAATTTAGAAGCTTCAACGGGTCCTTTTCTGACTGAAACACTGTTACAAATACATTCTTCATATGAAGAGTTTCTTCAAATAGGGCTTCTGGATCAGCAAAGTCTGAAGGGTAATATGCAACGAGATTGGCAGTTTTAAGTTTCAGTTCCTCGTTGTCTAGATCCATGAAACCTAACACTGGAGCAAACAGGTTACAAATTTCTTCACAGCTTGCAAATCTGGTTTTCAAATCAGTCATGATGAAATCCAAAACAGGAAAGACCACAGAAGATTTGAAGTCATGTGAAGCTTGTTGCTGAAGTTGCTCGGGCGTATTTTCAACACTACACCTTTTCCAATTGTAGTTCAGAAAGTAAGAGATTAATTTCAGAAACCGTTAAATGTAGTTCAGATTAGTAAGATGTATTTCAGAAAGCGTCAAATGTAGTTCAGATCAGTAAAATGTATTTCAGAAAGCGTCAAATGTAGTTCAGATTAGTAAGATGTATTTCAGAAAGCGTCAAATGTAGTTCAGATTAGTAAAATGTATTTCAGAAAGCGTCAAATGTAGTTCATAAAATATCATTTGTATTTCAGAAATTAACTTTTATCAGTATACCATAGTAAACAATTCTTACGCTACCCTAGCAACATCAACAAGCGCAAGTAGTTGAACAGTACTGGTACAAATGTCACGACTTTGTTGTAATAAATCATGAATTTATCTGATAATTGTGGAATCTGTAGAGTGTCCATGCTAAGAAAGGTAGTTCTTCGGTTATTACCATGCAGGCACCTATTTCGTACAAAATGTGTCGCATATTTAAATAACTTGGTTGAGATTAAGTGTCCCATGTGCAGAAGTGATGTGAATGAGAGAGAAACGGTAGAACGGCCAAAATATAAGAAATATTCAAATCAAGACAGGGAAAGAATTGTAGCGTGTGCTAATAGAGGGGAAGGCTGGGTGCTTTTCGCTACAACTCTGGGAATTAAATTTTTGGAAATTATTTAGAAGGTAGGTTATTCACAATAAAGCAAGTTCATAAACAACCAATTTCGATGAATTTTGAAGAAAATAAGAGAAAGCGGGCGGAGTATGTTACAACCTTAAATAGATATATTGAACTGGGCAAACAAATTGTATGGATTGATCAAACAAATTTCAATTGGTTTTGCCGTCGAACACGAGGTCGTTTCCGAGTTGGTGTGCGAGCTGTTCAACACTTACCAGCTGCAAGGAGTCCCAATGTATACCTAATAGGTGCAATATCTCCAGTAGGGGTTGTGACAATAGAACGTCGCAGAGGCTCTTTTTCATCGGATTCTGCTAATATTTGGATAACAAATTTAATGCAATGATGGCAGGATATGGGAAATGAAGTAGGTGATTTGGTGATTGTATGTGATAACGCACCTTGCCATGCAAGATTTGAAGGTCTCATGAATAATACAGAAGCTACTTTATTGCGTTTGGGACCGTATTCTCCGATGATCAACCCCATCGAAAATTAAGACATATGTTAAAACTCATGTTCGGGTTCCACAAGTTAGAGGAATTGGCATTGTGGAACAAAGACTACTTTATCTGGAAGAAATCATAGATTCGGCAAAAGGAACGATTGTTGGGGGAGACTGTGCCAGGGGAGTACAACATACAACAATTTTTCATGCTGCTTCTTTATTACTGCAAGATATGCAAGTAGGGCGTTAGTGTTAGTACCTCAAAATACTTTTTGTGCTTAAAAATTATGTACGATCTATGTATGTACTCAACTTTTCAATAATTATGTTAGATGTTATCATTTGTTTAATGAATTTTTCTGGATAATACAGAATCATTATGGTTTCTGAAATACAAGTGATACTTTTTGATTTACAAATAACATTTTCTGAATTTCATATGATGTTTTCTGATATACATTTGACTAATCTGAAGTACAATTGACGTTTTCTGAAATACAATTGCCTAATCTGAAATACTATTGACGTTTTCTGAAATACAATTGACTAATCTAAAATACAATTGACAATTTCTGAAATACAATTGTCTAATCTGAAATACAATTGATACTATCTGAAATACATTTGGAAAAGGTGTAGATTTTCTTTTGAGAGAGAATTCTGGTATAATGCCAACTGCACCGGCGACGTGTTTTGCTTCGTTAAGAATGGTTTCCCATGAATCTCTTAGGGCCTGCAATTCAGTTAACAAATCTTTAATCAGTTCAGTTTCTGTGTTTAAGGAAATTCCTTTCCTTTGTATGATCTCATTTCTTTGATCAATGGAGGCCAAGATTTTGTGCCAAAACGATGATGTCAAGAGGCCTTTAAAAGATCCAAAGTACCTCTTCAGCGCGAAAACTGTGTTTCTGGCAGCTGGAGTCAAAGTAGGCAAATGATTTTCTTCCAGAAGCAGGTCCAAAACCTTGAGGATCGAAGGATAATGTTTGACAATTGGTCGTACAGCTTGAATTCTTTCACTCCAACGAGTCTCGGAAAGGCTTTGTAAAGACAAAGGGACGTGTTGCTTTAATAATTCCCAACGACCAGGGCTGCTGGAGAACAAAGAATAGAAACTATCAATGTTACCAAAAAATGTCACTACGTCGTGGTTCAGTTTTGCAGCATTGACACCAACTCTGTTGAGCGAGTGTGCTCCACAGGGAGAGAATATAGCAGACTGGTTTTTTTCAAGTATTCTTGATTGTACACCTTTAGTGTGTCCCCGCATGTTAGAGCCGTTGTCATATCCCTGAGCTCGACAGTCAGAAAGTGGTACTCCAATATTGTCTAAAGCGGACAGAATTTCGTCAGTTATAACCTCACCTGTTTTCCCGCTAAAGTTCAGGAATTCAATAAATCTTTCACATACTTCGAATGTATTTTTTTCTTCATTTTGAAAAACATACCGTAGAATTAGTACATTCTGCTCCTGATGGGAAATGTCAGGGGTGGCATCAACAATAATCCCATAGAATACAGACTCTTCTCGTTGGTGTAAAATAGTATTCAGTAGTTTTTTACCACAGAGAGAAATAAATTCATTCTGCGAGTACCATGAGAGATAGTGAGCTTGACCTATCATACTTTTTTTATTCAACTGGTTCTCTTTTACTTTGGCTAAATGTTCACGAGTTACTTCGTCATATTTTCCTATTAATTCCAATACTCCTAAAAAGTTTCCATTGTGAACATCACCGATCTGGGTATTTTCCCCTTGGAAAGCTAAACCTCTACTACTCAAGAATATTGTTGTGTCCAAAATTCGTTGAAGAATAGCTTTCCATCTTGTTGCTTCACAGTTAATAATCTGTTGCAGATTGCTGTCGACACCATGTCCTTTCAATGATATCTGAAGACTTTTCCATTCTAGGTAGTGTTTTCTGTGCTCAGAGCTTCTTTCATGCATCGAAAATAAAATGTATAATCGTTTGTATTGTTGTTTTTCAGGGAAAAAACCTTCTTTTGCAAGTTTACTTTTGTTTTGGTTTGAATGGAAAATGCTACAGGGTAAACAATGAATGCTGTTTTTTGTTTCACTCCACATTAACCATTCACGTGGAACTGCTTTACATGTTCTGTTGTCTGTTTTCATGTACAACAATGTTTCATGGAAATGTTTTCGTGAGGGGTCAGCTGGAAATGATTTTGATCTGGCCTGAAAAGCTTGAAAACCACCGTAGCACGATACTATTTCCTGCCGTATTTTATCACTCATCACCGCAGGCCACGTATTAGGATCGTCAAAATTCAAAGTTTTATTGTCATCGACAGTATCCTTACTAAGATTTGGATCAGCACTAGCACATTCGTCATTACTTCCTTCACATACAGTAGACGTAGAAGCATTTTGGATTGAAGCTGAAGAAGGTTGGGTCTGTGAGGCTGATGTAGGTTCTGGATTGAAATCCGGTTGAAATTCTTGCAACTCTTCTTTTTCATTACTCTTAAAAAACTTCTTAATATCCTGGCGACCTTTAGCAGATTGTTCTAATTTTTCTTTCTGGAGCTTTCTTTTCAAAGCTCCAGACTTATGTTTATAGCTTGACATCTTAAATTATTATTGTTTCATAACGTAAACCTGAAACAAAACACGACGGATAAAATCATAATAAACCAAGACGGCTTTAATTGTAAACAAACACAATTTTACTGTTTAAGAACATTTTAAACAAAGATACATTCAACTATATAATTACCTGTCAATAGTAATAGTAGAGCAGAGCACAACAATTAAACAATTCCGCCCATATCAAACGGAGTCAACAGACGAACTGATGAGAAGTGTTTATTTTTAGAACAAAGCGGAGAGACAAAGATGGACTGGGGCGGGGCAGCTAGGCGCCTGGGGGAAGGGGAAGGTAGAGAGAGTGTGTGGGGCCCGAGCAGGCTGTTGTACACTAATATACAAACAACAGTAACTAGCATGTACGCACCTAATTCCTAATTACATCGTAAATAACCAATAACCTAGAATTAATATTATTTCACAACACTGACTTTGTAATAATTATATAGGCCTATTTGAGTTTTTAATCTATGATCCCCTGTAAATATTCTGCAATTAAAAAAAAACAGGGCTAGGCCTGGGCCCCCCAGGAGCCCGGGCCCTGTGACCAGAGTTGCACCAGCCCCACCCTTGTGGGGGCCATGCACCCTGTATAACATTATTTTGGGGTTCCTAGTCACAAAGGTGTATGGGGAATGAGAGGGCCGACAGGTGTGCCAAGCAGATATTAGGTGCAGAACTCCCTCTCATCGGACCAGAACCAGCATGTGGTAACATGGTACGGACAGCTGCCACCAGTTGGGTGTCAAATGAGCACCAGAAGCGCTCGGTAGAGTGGTGGGAACTGTTCAGTCTAAAGCGGCCTACAGACGTTGATGTATGCTACGATTCCTGAATCGTCTCAAGGTTTCATGAAACTTCAGTTGCATAAGTTCCTACTCAAATCGAAACCTGTTCCGATGCCTGAATCGACTTGACATTTAGGGACGTTTCATGTAACACAAGAACAAATATGGTCTTTGCATCGACGCAATACTATACACGTTGAAACCTGCATCAGCGTCATCAGCGTCACCGATTCAGCGTCATGGCTCACAGACCAAAATGGGATTCCAGACTCTGAATTGCTGTACTAAAGTACAACATACGCTGCTACTTGCATCATGAAACGTAAGGGTCGATGCCTGCATCGCACCATGCATCACTGCTGCAGGCCACTTTAGAAGATGCTGGAAGGATCTTTGTTTTCTAATACCGCAGACGCTCTTATAACTGGGCATTGGACGTTCGGTGCACACCTGCAAAAGTTGGATCTCCTATCTGAATGTAGGCTAGGAGGAAAGACAGGAGAGCATACTCAAATGCATCTCAAGGTTCGAAAAGAATATAGCGAGCACCGGGAGTGCACAATAAGCCTTAAGGGGCCTGAGTACACATTTATTACATTTGTGCCAGGCCGGCCCTGTCCTCCATCTCGCGTTAGAACGAGATCCAGAGAAGCTACAGCCTGACAAGTGTAACAAGAGCCGTGAGAAACATGAAATAGACAAGGTTAGCAAGAGACGAGAGGATAATATGAAATAACGTGTGCGTGTGAGACAGCGGCGAAATTCCCATGTCTCTTGCTACACTTGTCAGGTTGTACTTCTCGATCCCTGTTTGATGGCCGCGAGCTGTCTAGAAGGCGGAGAGTATTCGTCGAGAACGTTCGAGAGAGGGCGACACTTACAATATAAAGCAGCATGACACATTCTGGAAGTTAGTTAACAGACAACAGTGAAGCAGCGACGCGATACACGATATACCAGTGGAGCGCGCAAAATAAATGTACAGTGACATAAATTAGTGAAGTGAAGGACAAATAATATAAATTAGTGTAGTGACTCAGTGACTGTAAATAAATTAGACTGTTAAGTATTAGGTTAGGCGTAGTGTATATAGTTAGTGCAAATAAATAGTTAAATCCGTACCAAGTGTTTTCTTGCCCAATCGAACTAAATACTTGTAGTACATTATTATGTATTTGTCATGTATTAGACACGGATTCGCAAGTACACACACAACTTACTTGTTTTTCAACCTACATATAAAATTTCAGGAGGTGATAGCTAAAACGTTGATGAAGGATAATCAGAACAGTTTTTCATAAAAGTTGTTTAATGTGCAAAAAACTCGTAATACAATATCATACATTCTTCAGATGCATGTAATATAACAACAAAACACGATATCAAAACAAGGCTACCGAATTGACCTAGTTCAATTTGCTTTCTGAATCATTACTGTAAGCTTAAAGGTAACGTCACACTATCAGTAAGCCACCGGTTGGTCGCTCTCGACTCTCCTCGATGCGAAATCGTCGTCGTGGCGGTAGGCCGTCAGCAGTATCGCAAGGCGACGCGACGTTCGGAATTACCCCCCCCCTCATTTTATTTTAGACACACATGCTTGAGAAACCGCTAACACGAGAATACCTATTTTCTTGGATTCTCAAGTTCGCGCGCTATACCGTTGCCCACTAAGGCTGAGCGGCAACCATTAGGATAACTGAACCCCCTCACTAATAAAAAAAACACTCGATGTTCTTTAATGTTTCACTGCTATTCACTTAGAAGGTTAGTTCGCAAAAAAGGAAAAGCTGTTTCCTGGCACACCGGTCAAACAGTCTCACCTTGTCAAAATTAATGTTTGTCATATATTTTGTACTTTCATGAAGGCCGTATAGAGGGGATCATCGAAATATCAATAAAGGGTTTATCTCCTAGCTGATGTGATTTTATTAACGGAGTATACTATTGGTTTTTGAATTTACAAACGTGCGAATTGCAACCCATTCGCCTAGGCTATTGCAGCCTTGTAAATCATGATAAATTTCCATTGTTAGCGTCGTTATCACATGATGCGTCGCTGCTTTTTAACCGAACTTGTAAAAAGCTTAACTACGCCCAAATCCAGTTTTCCTGTTACATAGTTTATTTTAAACCTGGTGGGAAAGAGTTTTGTGTATATTTTTATATGTTGCAAATGTGCCAATTGAATATCTACGTTTAGTTTTTGTCGAATCCTTGTGCTGAAAAGCTGGTCGCGTTAAGCAGTGGTGATTCTTGTAGTGTCGAAAAAATGTGTTCTAGAGGGGTTTATATGCCGGATACTGAAAATGAATTGTCGGTGAACGCCCCTAGTTTTTTAAGGGTGGACTCCTTTGTGGATGACGAGAGAGCAGGTACGGAAGGTCTGTGTCGTCTTTTTCTCACTAGTTAAAGGCGGGTCCTCACGATTTAGTTTCGCTGAATCAGTTTGACTGGTTCAGTGATACTGAACAGATAATGAACGTGAGAACACCTTACCATTAAAACTGATTAGTGGTTTGTACTTTCAGTCAAAGTGAAAGCCAGTCCTAGTTTTCATTCATTTTGTCTGAATCAGTATTGAAAAATGAATACAAATGTCAAGCTGACGTGCGAGAATCTTTTCCATCATGAGAGTCATCAATTTTAGCATTTCAAGATTATGAAAACGTCGTATTTATGAATGCTGAATCAGTTACAATGATTCATTAAAACTGAACAGTTAGAACAAACGTCGCTTTCATTAATACTGAATTAGTCAAACTGATTCAGCGAAACTGAACAGTCAGAACCCGCCCTAAAGGCCTTAAATGCGGGTTTTCATGATTCAGTTTCGCTGAATCAGTTTGACTGATTCAGTGATACTGAACGGATAATGCACGTGAGAACAGCTTTTCATTAAAACTGATCAGTGGATTTGTACTTTCAGTCAAAGTGAAAGCCAGTCCTACTTTTCATTCACTTTGACTGAATCAGTATTGAAAAATGAATACAAACGTCAAACTGACGTGCGAGAATCTTTTTCGTCATCATGAGATTGAGAGTCATCGGTTTTAGGACTTCAAGGTTATGAAAACGTCGTTAAAATCCAATCCGTTAAAATGATTCATTAAAACTGAACAGTGAGAACAAACGTTGATTTCATTAATGCCGAATCAGTCAAACTGATTCAGTGAAACTGAACAGTCAGAACCCGCCTTGAGTGTCGTAGTTTCTGTTTATGAATAATGCTGGCCACAGATGATCACTTTCTAATGACAGTTTTCACTAAACACTATAAACTGTTAGTGAAAACTGACATTATGTTTCATAAAAACCGAAAATTTTCTTAGTGTCAGTTAAAACTGATGTTTGCAGATGAACATTTTTAAATAAATTTCCATTGATTGTTGCATTATAGCGATAGTCTCGTTATTTTTTGTACAGGGTGTTCTACTAGGAATGGACGCCGGCAAAATCTCCGTAACTTTTAATCATATAACTTCGAGCAAAAAATATTATTAGGTAAATCGGCTAAGAGAAATCGCTGGAAATTATTTTCAAGTTCCACAAGTAGCCGCTAGGGGTCGTAAGATCAATCAGAAAAACGGTTTTTCCCCAAAAAATATGCAAATAAAGGTATTATAAAATCCACCATCATGCAGACTGGATACTTTTTTATTATATTTGTTTCTTGCTTTATCTTGTAAGATATAGTGGTGGGGGAACGTCAAAAAAGTTTATCGGCATCTGATTCGCACGTGCACGCGAACCCATCGTGCTCTTTCTTGTATGCGCCCTTTTGTTGACTGTTGCCTTTTGCACTATTTTCGGTGGTTGGTTTGGACATAGTCAATCTACTTTACACCCTTTTTACTCTGCTCCACAACCAGAGGCGAGTAATTTAAATATTGAAACTGATAAGGTACCGATACGAGGTATTCATTTAATTAGACTTTTTCATCGTTCGAAATTGATTATTATTCATCACGTTATCGGACTACACAAGAATTGCTTCCTGTCATACTATAACAACGACTATATTGATCCTATAATTATTCCATTTGCATCTCACTTTCATAATTGATTAACGTTGTAAATGCTTTAAACATAGCCGTACTTTGATATTTTGGAGGGTTAAAACTGGTAAAAGTAACTGACGAATTAATCGCGAAATAGCAAAGTTTACGGAATAAATATAAGTTGGATCACTCTCCGTCGGCACTTTGAAGATCTCACATCAAAGCGATGCCGCGGCCGCACGCGCTAGTTAGTTTTTGCGTTGGTTTTTGCCCAAGTACGAGGGTCTTTTAGCGGGGACTTGCTAACGCCAGGGTTTTACGTATATACGAGGGTCATTGAAAGACTATGTATTGACAGCCGATTTAGACATACAAATACAAATATAACGTTTATTTTGCTAATACACTAGATAACTAAAGTAAAGTAAAACTATTACTAATGAATCTCAAATGATTTCACATATTGTAGCTGTTTCGTAGATACGTAAAAATTGGTTCAAAGGTGCTGAAGCATTTTTACCTTAATGTTTTGTTTATTTGGCATATTTTTGAGACCACAGCTTATAAAATTTATGGTATAATATATAGGAACTCGTATGTACAATTTTAAAAGATAATGATGTGGAAATGCTTTACATGGATGTGAATAAATATTATTGACATTTTGCTTTTCAGTGTCATTCTAATTGCTACTGTAGAAACTAAATTGTTAAAGTTATCAATAAAAATATTTCCGAGCTCTAAAATATAATTCAGAATGTCTCTAGGTGGTATTTTGTCTCACTATACGCTTTTAGCGTGATACAATCCTTTAAGTACCTGTAGGCCTGTAGGCCTCGAATTAATCACTTTAGACGTGTGCTGGTTTGTTGGAATTGTTTTATCGGGTGGAACACAGAAAGGCACAAATGTACAGGGTGTCCCATTAATAATTTTGAATCGGACGTCACGTGACCAAAAACAAATACCTTCAAAATATTACGATCAAAATCATCAGTGAAGAAAAGGCTACAAATAGAAATTGGATATTATGGAATACTAAGAGGCTCTACGTATATCCTGCAGATAACCTGACATATAAAATGAAACAACTCAAACACCAGTGGCAGATGATGGCATGAGGCGAAGTAGCAGCATGTAGGTTAGGGACATAAATTTCAGTTGTATATAAATTACTTCAGCCAATGCTCTACACAAGGCATAGCCTTCAGAGTGGCACTATTTGTATAGACCAATACGAATAAAGTAATAATTGGATATACAGTAGAACTCCAATTATCCGAATTCATGGGGACCGGGACCCATTCGGATAATCAAATATTCGGATAATCGGGGTTTTTTTTAAAATTGCCATTGGAGAGAAAAAAAAGTTACGTTTTGATATTGCACTATTTTTTTATTGAATTAAATGAAAGAAACATGATATTTTCACATGTTTTAAATATAAATAAATAGGGTCGTTCAGTGAAATTCCAATAACCATATTTATGCGCATTTTCATGAAGTATTACTTACATATAACATACAAAAAAAAATTCAACTTAATTGGATGAGAATTGAAAAAGTTACGCGCCTTCAAAAATTAAAATATTTCATGCACTCAAAATTCATCGTTGTGACGTCATTGGGTCTGTCGACGAGCCCAGACCGGCTGGCGGCTGTACAGCGACAGCGCCCTGCATACATTTATAATACGTTCAAGTGCTTTGGTTGACGCTATGTTTTGTTTGATCGGGTGGTTTTTTCTAACACATTCAAAAATCCAGATTCTTCTACAGTCATTTTATCGGTAGTTCTCAAAACTCAAAATGAGTGAGTGGGTATCCCGATATAAATTTTCGGATTATTTTGTATAAGAAAAGCAGTTCGCTTTTCTACAAGTTCCTTGTTGGATGATCCGAACTCGAACCACTGGTTAAGGAGTAACATTATTTTGGGATATGTTTCAATGGCATTTGTTTCTGCCTTCCCTTAGTGGCTGCCTTAGTATATTGCACTCAACATATTTTCATATAACTTTGGCCTTTATATTGACTTGGACTCACTTATCTGTCTTCCAACGTTCCCTCTTTCGTTGTCTTCAGTACATTCTAGTTCTACTTGCGAAACATTGGTGCTATAATAGATTCGCTGCTTGGTGACGAACATCGAATTTTTTTTGTGCTGGTACTAAGTTCATCTAAATCTCATTTTCGTTGTCTTAAGGAAAACATTCCGAGGATCTCTAGCGTGTAAGGCTTGTTGGTCTTTTTGACAAACAAAAATGTGCGAAACTACTTCCGGTTTCATCTTGAGTTTTACATCTTTCATTAATTTGTAACACATGTAATTTTCAACATCTTCCTCAAATTTAAACAAAATATACAAGACTGAGATACACATTTGAAGTAGAGATATTTTGTAGGCTAAGTATCCACGATTTTCTACCCAAAATATAGAAATGTGAGACACAAAGAACTAGATAATATAATATAAAACAATTTTTTCTACATAATCAGAATACATAATTATGAATTTTGGTTACATCAAAGGACTGAAAACAGCCTTTTACACGTTCCACATATCAATGAGAATTGATTTCTCCAATGCTTTAGAATTGTTAGGTATATGATTAGTTCAGTATTTGGATTAAAAAAATCTACTTGTATCTCTTACGTTTTAGTGTACCAGTACCAGCAAAATCTGCTAACAACTGACGTCAAGATACCTTTAGAATGGTATTCACAAATGCAGATTCTTGATAATAATACAATTCACTTAGTTATAAAAATACTTATATTAAAATGGTCCTCACAGAGTACTTTGTTGACTTATCGCTCACAAATTCATTCCTACGCATAGCTCTCTGCCACAATTTCCTGATTTTTATATTTCGTGGCAAACCAATAAAAAATTCATCAGGAGTGGTCACTGTCGTATTTTCACATTGGGGAACCATACAATATTTATAATTTTTCTTCATCTGTCCTCCTTCCATTATTATACTCAGCATCAACGAATTCAAATAGCTTGGTAAGTATTCAGTGTCGATGAAACAATTAAATAAATTATCCAATACACGCGTATGCAGTTCGCAAGGCTTGCATAGCAAGTAGGATGCACTGCAGCGTTATTATTTACCAAGCACCCGTACAATGTGTGGCCAAGATGCCGCGCCGCGCCGGTCGGAGAGGTGTAGTGACGTCACCTTCTCACACTCGCAAGTGCCGCGCGTTTTCAATTTGCAGCACTTTGATAATTTATTAGAGTAAGAAATCGAGCTCAGAAAATTCTGAAATTTTGCACAGTTGCTAAACTCAGTACGCCCTTTTAGAATATGCAATAAAAAAAATATGCTGAACGAGCCTATTGTACTTACGTACAAGTTTAGAAATAAAAATCATTGTTTTTTAAACATCTCCGTCAATGTAAGCTGTTTTGCGGTCTTCAACCGTTTTCGGGCAGCCAGGTCACGCATTCGCTTGACGGTGAGCAGTTGCAAGTGGTCACACTCTGGCTGACGCTCCATCCACTTCAAAGCAGTCTCGAGGCCGGCAAATGCTTCACTAGCTGATGGTCCAGCGTCTACTTCAACATCAGCAGAAAGTTCTTCTTCCACTTCCACTACAACGTCTTCTCTCACACTTGGAACAATTTCATCGTGATTGAGAATTTGAAAACCAGGGTCAGACGTGTCACAAACCATCCACTCTCCTACATCTTCAGCACTTACTTCTGTACAACCAGGAATTTTTACAATCAGTTTTCTTATTTCCTCTAGTGACAACGCATCTTCATCATCATCATCCTCTCCATTTTCTTGTTTCTCATTTTCTTCAGATTCTTTTTTTTTTGTTCTTCTCAGACGGTAGGCCTTTCAGTTTATTCCACGCACGTCTTAGCGTCACTGCCGTAATCAAACTCCAAGCTTCCGCTACCATGTAACAGCAGTCCTTTAAATTTATTTTGCTATGATTTGCCAAAACCAATTCTTCATCTTCAGCACCTTCGATCAGCAGTTTTCTCAGCAGTTGCCTTCTGTAATGGCGCTTCATTGTTTCAATAACAGACTGGTCCATGGGTTGCAGCAAACTTGTAACATTGGGAGGCAAAAACGTCGTTTTAAACTGCCCATTCTCTCTTTCCAACAGTTCTGCTGTAGGATGAGCGGGTGCGTTATCAACAATTAAAAGCACCTTACTGCCTTCTTTTTCCACCGATTTTTGGTGCTTTTTCACTTCAGGAATAAACACTTCATCATACCATTCGGTAAACAAAGCTGAAGTCATCCAGGCCTTGGGTTGACTTTTGTAGAAGAGTGGAAGTTTTTTTACGTTTTTAAATGCTCTTGGATTTCTTGATTTTCCTATCAAAAGAAATGGTAGTTTATGATTCTGACTTCGCGGAGGGAAGGACAATAGTGAGCGGACTCTCAAACACTGGCTTCGCGGGGGGAAGAATAATAGCGCACTTAGACTTTTTTTGGACAATTTTTTTTCTGAAAGTGATTCGGATAATCGGCGATTCCGGATAGTCGGAGTTCGGATAATTGGAGTTCTACTGTATAATTCTCTACTACTGCCCAGTTCGGACCTATTGCGTGTCCTAATCGTCGTGAAACATGTATTTATATCCTTTATATTTCAAGGTTTACCACAAAATAAGGATGGATCTGATTGCCATTTTCCATCCGTTAATAAATTTAATTGATAAAATCAAACTTCTGAAAATATTATCCATTTCCTGCAAACAAATCCGAGATAACAAAATCCGATATTTTTGAGACACTGTATACACTTCGCGTTACACACGTTCAACCACTACTTTGCGCCGCCCCGTATCTCCCGGCTGACGTCGGTACACTGCTACCGGTGGACCGGGGAGACGGGGCAAGGGGCAGGCTGTTTTAATATTTTTGCGGAGTGATCCAACTTATATGTATTCCGTAAACTTTGGAAATAGTGACTAAAGGAGGGATAAACGAAATAAATTAGAATGCCTCTTAGATGCTTAAAAACTTGAAACTTGTTTCATTCGATACTTTTCCGTCGTGCATCAATAAAAACTACATGAAGGTTCAGATAGCCCTCTGGCCTTTATCGAAGACATATTTTCACAAAAAATTAGATTTCAGTAAGCGACGTTGTTTGACCTAAGAACTACCTTCGTTTTTTGCTAACCAAGTACGTAACTTTCGATACTCGGGTATTAAAGAAGACAGATCCTTGCATAAATGCAGAATGGGCCAGTAATACATCGTCTCAGGATCAAGATAATGTCTAAATCATGAGTGAATTAATGTGGCTCATAAGGCAGGTTGTGCAAATGCCGGTTTAACACAAGCTTTATTAAACCTAAGCTTAGCTAAGCCTAGGCTTAAAGTTCACATCAGTTGTACAACCACCGATTTAGTTAAAACCTGGTTGTTAATGAAATTTACTACAGTTGGCACTGATGATGCATGGGCAAATAACATTTTCTGGTTTGTCATTTGTGACAGTCTGTGTGTGATTAGATTAGGCGGACCTTAGACAAGGAAAGAGAGAGGACGGAACGCGCGGCTGACATCTCTGTTACCAAAAAGTACCAAAGCGCTAGTCCCAGTGCCGTAGCTAGTGGGATTAGCATTATGGTTAAGCTATTTGAAGAAATAATCTATTTTCAAATAAAATTGTATTTGAATTAAAAAATATAGTTTTCACACTTTACGTGCTCAAAAACATTATGATTCGCATGTTAGTGGTACATTTCAAATTATATTTCGGATACATATATATCTTTGAACTAGATATCGAGATATTTGCATAAATTTCGGATACACCAAAAAATATGAACATAAATTTACCTGTAAAAAGTTTAAATATCGCAAAAAACACCACCGTACCAAAATGTCTGTTTTCCACCAAAATTTTGCTAGCTCTTCATTTTCTGTCACAGCTAATTCATATAGCATTAGGTTAGCGTGCGGTATCACCTCTTTCCTTATCTAAGAGGGACAGTCGTTTCTGTCTCTGTTCTTTTATTTGCTTTCAATTGTTAGACACAGATATTTCCAGTATAAAATATAACCTGATAAAATGCAATTTGAAGCTTGCTGTTTGGACACATCGTGTCATTTTTATTTAAACCACAGTGAAACTCGGGTGCAGCTACATAATTCGTCAGTTTACGGTAAGTTCGTGTTAAGCTTGGAGTGGGGTGCTAAGCCATCATTGTACACTTGTACAGGGTGGCCTCTTAAGAATGGACGCCGGCAATATCTCGGTAACCGTCAATCATATAACTTCGAGGCAAAAATATTATTAGGTAAATCGACTAAGAGAAATCATTGGAAATTATTTTCAAGTCCTACAAGTTGCCCCTAGGTGGCGTAACTGTTACGGTCAACCAGAAAAAAAGGTTTTGCTCAAAAAATATGCAAATAAAGGTATTATAAATTCCACCATCATGTAGACTGGACAATGTTTTATTATATTTGTTACTCGTTTCTTGCTTTATCTTGTAAGATATAGTGGTGGGGAACGTGAAAAAAGTTTATCGCCATCTTACTCGCACGTGCACGCGAATCCATCGTGCTCTTTCTTGTATGCGCTCTTTTGTTGACTGTTGCCTTTTGCACTATTTTCGGTGGTTGGCTTTGACATAGTCAATCTACTTTTTACTCTGCTCCAATTTGGAGCCCAAACATTACAACCAGAGGCGAGTAATTTGAATATTGAGACTGATAAGGTACCGATATGAGGTATTCATTTCATGAGACTTTTTCATTTATTATAAATATAACCGTCATGTAGAGTGGACAATTTTGGATTTTTAAGCGTTTCTTGCTCTATCTTGTAAGATTTAGTGATGGGGAAACGTCCAAGAAGCTTTTATTTTAATGACAATCACTTTTTTAATGGAATTAAACGAGCTCGGTCTCGTTTGACAAGGCTATTTTTACCTAACAATCTGCTATATAAAAATTATCCAAGTTACCCCTCAGTAGGAATGGACACTACACAATAGCATATGCGGATGACATAATCATCCTGCAAATAGGTAGATTTGAGAACACACATTGGGTGAACGAACCCAAGTAGCACTCAAACCAATAGAAGAATGGTGTTTAGAACACTCATTGTCTATCAATCCCAGGAAGACTGAGATGGTTCTGTTCACCAGAAAAAGGAATATCAGGGGCCTCAACCCCCCTGAACCATGCCAAGTTAAATTTTTCTGAAGAGGTGAAATATCTTGGTATTACCCTCGACAGAAAGCTGACGTGTCACTCTCACTTAGATAGTAGAGCCAAAAGAGCATATGTCACTTATGAACAATGTCGGCCAACAGTGGGACGCACTTGGGGCCTGTCGCCAAGAGTTACCCACTGGATCTCTACCACAATCATTTGACCAATGCTAACGTACGGATCCATTGCCTGGGTACCTAAAGTTCTGCAGGCGATGGCGATTAATACATTATATAAAATGCAACGTATGGCCTGCATCACAGGAGCCATGAGTGCAACACCGACTGCTGCTATGGAAGTAATAATTGAAATTACCCCTCTAGATATTTACATCAAAGAGGTTGCGTTACTGTGAATGTTACGACTTCGCACGGTTGGTATTAATCCGGATGTAGGTATGGGACGACTGAGCAAGCACGTATTTAGGGGGGGTTCAGGGGGGTCCGGACCCCCCCCCCCCCCGAAACGTTACAAAATGCCGTCTAAAAAATGGAATCCACAAATTTGCACCCCCCCCCGCAAATTTAAGGATTTAAGGTGGCAACTCTAATCTGGACCCCCCCCCTCGAAAGGTCAACCAAGTGACACCCATAATTTGGACCCCCCCAAAACCAAATCCTGGATACGTGCCTGCGACTGAGGTAGCTGGTATGGCGGAAAGCGTTAAAGGCACTACCCATGCTACAAGCAACTCAATCGAATCAACATTCATTTCCAAGAAACCCTACAAAATAGAAATTGAACAGAATGCTGAGCCAACTGTGACAAATGCAATTTGCATATACACAGATGGCTCAAAAACAAGGGAAGGCACTGGATGTGGTGTGTACTCGATGTCTCTAAACCTAAGAACAAAGTGGGATATAGGTAAAAACGCCAGTATCGTTCAAACGGAACTGGCTGGCATATCGATAGCCGCAAATCAACTAGCCAGGAGAGATGTATCTGGTAAGACTGTCTGCACGGACAGCAGACAAGCACTTCTAACCCTGAAAAGATCTTGTATCACATCAGGGCTAGTAATGGAATGCCACCAATCTTTAGCCCATGCTTCAGAAAATCACAAACCACCCCTTAACTTTGATGCACTGTAGGACGGAAACTGATGGTCGTACGCAAAAAATGTAAAGATCAAAATTGTGCAGAATTTTATTCTCTATATAAATTATTTGAAGCTTTTTTCAATATCACTCGTCAAAACGACGCTATTTTTTAAAAATCGTCGCGAAGCAGTTTTCACACCAACAAACTTAGGTGTAGGATGTAGCTCATGGTGTAGTAGGATTAGGGGACCAATCCAACCAATGGCTACCATCCCTGAAAATTGCATTTCTTTCCGACCATCCGACCTTCTGCTTTCAAAAGGCTTATTTACGAGTTTACGACGTAACGACTGGACTAAGGTCACTAAGGACTATAAGGATAAGCTCCTATTTTGAAAGAAAAACAACCACAATCAGACGAGTATTCCCGTTCCGAGACCGGAAAACTTTTCTAGGAACAGTTCTAAACTCTAAACTAGGAACAGTAGGAAGACTAGGAAATAGGAGACTTCAGACTAGGATACTAGGAACTAACAATAATAATAGTAACAAAAAACGACAACTATGGAAGTATGGACTTTGGAAACTATGATACACCATTTCCATTACTATTTACTATACTATGAAAGTATGAAACTATGTATGATTAAATTGCACGGGGCAGATCGCTGTCACCAAGGACTGCAAAAAGTAAGCGATCCCTCACGGGACGACCTGTACCCCTACAAAAATTCGGGAGCGGCGCTAACTTAGGTTAGCATGTGAGCCAAGCATCACCAAGGCCCTCATATTTTCCTTACTCATTAGTTTAAGGCACGAAGTTTAATAACTCTGCCATTCGTAGCTTATGGAATAAATGCGACGTGTAGAAGGAGGTTATATGTGGCTCCATCTGGGAATCACTAGATGATGTAATTCAGATAGAATCGATATTAGTACAGTCACTTTAGAAGAAAATGGTCAGTGACCTTTCTTCTGTAAATACTGGCTAGGAAGGGTATAATGAAATTGATAAAAGATCTTAGAATGCTGTAGTATAATTTAAAATGGTTGTTATTTTTGCAACAAATATCTTGTAAGATTTTTTCTTTGACATATGGTTATTTAAAATATTATAATCAATCTGTAAATCTCGTGCAACCAGATGACGTGAAAAAGACGAAACAGTAAAGTCAACAAATGACCAAATTGACGTCCCTTGTGTCATCATAAGGACGTAGACAATCACATGAATAAGTCCCACCTAAAAGACGTCATTCTTATGACGTGAATAATACCTATAGTAGATGACGTTATATAGACATATCACAACAATTATTCCATCCATTCACATCACAACAATTATTACGCATTATTACTAAAATTTTTAATGGCATACTATTTGTTTTATAACATAGAAGTAAAAATATCGAAATTTTTAAAAAGTCAGCGCAAGACTCAACTTCTTAGCTTTTAGCTCTCACTGACTCACTGGAGTCACTGAAGAGAACTTATACAGAGCCTCTGTCTGTCCGTCCGTCCGTTCGTCCGTCCGTATACAAAAGATAGCCAAAACTACAGGTGCTAGAGAAAAACTAAATACAGTTTCGGAATCAGCATGAAAAAACTGGTCCAGGAAAAATCAGGTAGTGTCAATATCGCTTCCGGTTTTTAAAAAAATGAATTAAATTACGACAGGTTACTGACGACGTATTATTATGTATGCACGATGTATTGATATTCCTGAAGCAGAGGCAGCGTAGCCGAGTGGTTAAGACGCTAGGCACCAGTCCGAAAGGGCGTGAGTTCGAATCTCACCGCGGTTAACATCTTTTTTTTTCTTTTTTTGAAGATTAAATGTTAAACTTGTTGATTACTAGTCCGGGAAAAATCCGGTTGTGTCAATATATATAAAAAAAATAAATTTTCATACAAACAAATTCCACAGTGAGAGCGCCGTTTGAATTTACTCAAGCAAATTCTTTCTTACTTTTTTCAAACCGGAGATGTGTTTTGTGAGTTTCAGATATTACGGCGTCATTCTTAATAGGGCACCCTGTACAACATACGTTTTGCAACTTCGTTAACTTAGCGGCCGCCTCAGAGTAACAACTGAGCATAGAGGTAGTAAACAACTAATTCACAAACAACCAGATACGGCAATCATAATTGTTTACTATCGTCTTAATTGTATAGTATTCAGAAATATTCCATTCTACGTTAAAAAAGACGGTATTTTGATACTGCATATTTCTTCATCATACATGCAAATTCTGAAGTCTTACATACATTTTGAGGAGCTGGCAACGCCGACATAATTTTCGTGCGACTTATGTACGGTAGAAGCTCGACTGTCAAACGTTTGTTTTGTTTGTGCGGCTTTTATGCTTGGTCAGTAAAATCGAATTTGCTATTTGTTGGTAACTGTAGTGAAGCTTTACGGACTTGCTGTGCTATATTCGACTGTAATTTAACAGTTTTTCAAGATGGAACTCAAAAACTGCAGTGTTTGTAACATGGGTTGCATTGGAAGAATTTTCAGGTTAGTTGACGTTACACAGCGTTGTTTACAATTTGAACTCTCACTGCGAGGTCACAGCTGATCAATGTTTGGAGGCTGAAGTGTGAAAGATAATGGCTTTGAGCACGCCATGCTGAAGTGGTTTTTTACTACCTCTATGTTCAGTTATGTTACTTTGAGGCGGTGGCTTACCTGAACCCAGGCCAAAGAGTAGGTAACTGACAAGAGGAGACACCCGGCGGAATTCCTTTTATGTTTGCAATCCGCTCCCATTGACCTCGGACCTTTAAATTTGGGTGTGAAGTGTTGTCATATGTCTCGAATTAGTTGGAAAAAGCAATGTTGCCATTTCCGTTTTTCAGTAATACCCTTACTTTTAATATGGCTTAAACGGAATGTATCCTGAAGGGATTGAAAATAAATAAATAATTTAAGTAAGTTCTGTTTCATTACTCTATATGAACGATTGCACAACAGTTGTGATTTTTAAAGATCTGACCGTCAAAAAGTGCCAAACTAGGAAAATTTGGAGTTAAAATATCAAATTCTTTGTGGGTCATGAATATTTTAGTGACAAGGAATATGGGTGCTGAAACTTATCCTGTGATTTGTCTCTTCCAAATTATTGCCAAAAACTGGCCCATAAGTTGAACTAAATGGATCAAACAACGAAAAAAAAGTCTTTATTACTGCTTACTGACGTTTTCGCGATGTCTGTGACGTTTCTCAAAGTATAAATTATAATACTTATCTCTGACAATCTCTTTTAAATGTTAGCTGTCAGATCAGAGCACACTAGCACAGTTCGCTTATGTTTTACGCATGTTATTCAATGTATGGACCAGTTTGTTGCAATAAAACACATATTAAGGAGGTGATAGCATATCTTAACAAACACACAGAACAAATTAATAAAACAAAAGTTTTTAAAAACACAATGATACAAATCGAAATCACAAACAAAACGCAATACGAAAGCAAACGCAATGGCGGACGGCGGTTGGTCTTGGTTTGGCGTGGACCGCGTGGAATGTGGAATCGATGCGCCGTTGCCAATTCTTGTAGGTCTATCGTAAAAATCTCTAGGTCCATAACATTGTGTATTTTTGATTATATTTACTTCAGGGGAATCAGCAAATATGATATTAAGTAAAGATACCAGTAAATTTTTGTATTAATATATCAACGAACGAAAACGGATCTTACCGAATATTAAAATAAAAAAAATATTGTGATGTGGTATGTTCCAATGGTGAAAAGAAATCTTTTTTTCTTTTTTTTAAATTCTGTGTCGTCGGCATCGACCGCTTTGGTCATTAGCTTCAAATCTTTTTTCAGTCATAAAGTTATAATATTGACGTGGTATAATGACATAATAAAATATTAACCATCAGCAAACGCAGCTTTGAATATTATGTATGAAAGTAAATTTAGATAGGTACCTACTTATTTTGGTCAATAAAAAAAGAGTTAAAGTATATCTAAATTATCAATATTGCGACGAAGTGTTTCTACTTTCTATCAATCTCCCAAATAATAACGTTGCAGGAAATGCGAATACAAATCTGAATGTGGCAACGCTTGACCCCGAACTAGCTCGGGTCAGCTCGGGCGAATTCGAGGCCCTTTAAATTTGGGTGTAGCTCTATCTCTGTCTAATTTTATTCGCTCTGTCTGTCTCCTCTTGTTAGTTACCTACTCTTTGCCCAGGCTTTGTACAACCGGCCCATAGACTTCGACCCCAATATGAGACAGCGCCGCATCTCTTTCAGGGTATTTTGAATATTTTACCTATTTTCACCTTCCAACCTTTTCTAAAACCCTATATGACAAACTTGTGAATACATACATTGATAGTTGGCACTATTTTCAGGGACTTGATTAACAACAAACACAAAATATGTTATCGATTTGTTATGCGAGTTTATTTTTAGATGCATATTTTTCTATATTGTTGATGTAATATTTGTGCCGATATTGCATAATAATAATGTTTGGTTTCAAAGACAGCAATTATTAAAACAACATGCCCTGATGGTTTTCGCTATAGGTATATGTGAGTATACGTATTTGGAATCACTTTTTAAACTGGTTGTTTTGTTTTTGTGTTACAATGTGTCAGGCGGAAAGTGAATGTTCAATTTTGCAGGGGATTAGCTGTACCTCCCGCCTTGAAACCTATTCGCGGTGCTCATTGCTGCTAGGGGGTCCTTGGATAATCTGTACAAATTTACCTAGTAAAAAGCTTGAAAATTTCTTCAACATATCAATAAACAGAACTTTTTAATAATTAGACCATGCTCATAAAAAAGAGATTAGAAAGTTCCGAATGCAGGGGACATCCTCAATTTCAGTGGTAGTCGGCCCTGAGGATGTCCCGTGTAACCGTGGACGAAAGCTCGGCGTTTAACGCAAATCTATTCTTTCTAGTAACAATGTCTGTGGACATTTTCGAACCAATAAAAAAAAATGAGTTTCAATAAGAACCTTTTCTACATTACTTTAGATTGAACTGCCGTGTAGGTGTTGTTTACCAGCTGTCTGGTCAAGCTATTGCTATTTTTCACGTCTTGCATTATGGTTGGGTGTTCAGCATAAACTCTAAACAAATAAAAAAATTAAGTGAGGTAATACCTGGTGATTTTACTAGATAATGTGCACATCCATAACTTGCAATCAATTTTTGATTAGATATTTTAGTCAGGAATTCCCTAGCATTATGGGCAAGGTGTGGTATTTTAAATACATGTTCCCGATTCTGGTAAGCGATACATCTTCATTGAATAATTCAAATAATTGATTCTTTAGAAAGATTATGAATAGAATTTGGCAGCATATCCAGTCAGTATTAGAGGTTAATTGACTTTTTTTTAACATGTACGTATTATACTGAGTATATAAGTAGTAATTTCTACTTAGTAGAAATTGCCACTTGATATTTGAAAGGGTTTACTTAGTAAGTTCTATTTAGTTATCTAGATATTGTCACTTAATTTTTTGACGTACCACTGCCCTCACGGCTTGCGTAGCATCTGATATTGGAACTGAAGGTTTTACACTATAAAGGGAGTGTAAACAACAAAATGCACAGGTCGCTGACCAGCCAACATGTAACGGAAATTTTGACAGCTTGAGGGCATTACCAGTGGCGTGCGACTTTAAATTAAAATTGGATGTTCATTAATAGATTCAATTATTACTGTGAAGTTACAAACTGATACCAATAAGTTGTATTCGAAGGAAACTTACACAGATGCACATAACATACATTAAACAACCATTATTACTCCTCAAACTGGAGTGAAGTTACTTTTGTTATATATTACGCTACTGAAAACTAACCCAAAACCTATACTCACTTATATGATAAGAAGTGTTCACCGATTCGTCGCTATTACAGCAAACTATGCACTTTTTATGTTGTCTCATCATGCAATTATGACAATATTGTTCATAAATAATTTAATTCACACCACAAATAGTCATAAAGTCAGTCAAATATACACTAAAACCACAAAAATCTCGACAAACGCAATAACCACAACTACAGTGACAGCCACATGACAGCTTAAGGGCACGCCGATTGTAGGTTGCTAGATTTATGACGTATTAAAAGTTATTGCGACATTCCGCTATGAATTTTACAATTTTTGAGATTTCATTAAATCAATACAAATTATCTTCACGTAAATCAGTTACATTGCAAGTATATTGGAATGTATAGTTGAATACCCAGTTAAATGCTTTGTGTTCAAACTGCGGAAACTGCCAGATTTTGAAGAAACTGGAAGCGGACGAAGAAGAGTGGCAATAGCGCTATAGATGTTGGCTGGCCAATATTCAAATTGGGCTCCCTCTAGAGATATTAACTCTGTGGTTTTACATCATTATTTATCTATTAATATACGCTGTTTGATGCCAAACGCTATCTCTGCGGCGGATAGTATAATTAGTGATAGTTTCTATAAATTCTGGCATTTTTCAATTCTAAAATTAGGTTTGGTTCATATATCGATTTATAAATGTATGAGCGCATATGAGTCAAGTGGCCTTGGTTATATTTTAGCATTTGATATGCACTACTGAGAGGATTTTCATGATTGGAGACGTTCGAAATGATAATAAAAATGTGTCTGATTTAGAAAAAAATCGGTTTGACAAGTAGACAGTGTGGTGTTCGATTGGGTTGAAAGTCAAACACCATCGTCCAAGAAACGCAGCTGAGATTTCAAACTTTAATTCAAGTGGGTGATATAGTATTATGGAGGTAATGCTTTAATGCTTTAACAAGGTTAATCAGTGCCTAATTTGAGCCCAAAAGGAATGAAACGAGATGAAGAAAAGATAACAGTGCTAGCGTCGGAACTAGGGTTTTTTTTTGAAAACGTTTCAAACATATGTTGATAAGAAAAAAGTCTAGCAAAAAAGTCCCCAGATTAGTTTACAATTAATGGGTAAAAAACTGTTTACCTATAACTTTTTAAATTTCACCTAAGCTCCCAGTACGGTGCACATGCGATGCTCTGTCGCAGGCAAGTCTGTCTTCTGATTGATAGTAGCTGCACCTAATGTGGCCTACAGACGTTTATGCATGCTGCGATTTCTGAATCAACTCAAGGTTTCATGAAGTTCGCATCAGTGGCATAAGTTCCTACTCAAATTGAAACTTGTTGCGATGCCTGAATCAACTTGTTACTTCAAGCGGCCTACATTCGTTGATGCATGCTGCGATTCCCGAATCGACTAAGGGTTTCATGAAACTCGATGAAACCTGTTGCGATGCCTGAATCGACTTGTTATTTTAAGCGGCCTACAGACGTTGATGCATGCTGCTATTCCTGAATTGACTCAAGGTTTTATGAAACTTGCATCAGTTGCATAAGTTCCTACTCAAATCGAAACCTGTTGCGGTGCTTAAATCGACTTGATATTTTAAGCGGTCTACAGACGTTGATGCATGCTGTGATGCCAGCATCGACTCCTACGATTCATGATGCAAGTATAGCAGCGTGTGTAGTACTGAATCACGTATTTGGCATCAGTTGCGGCTTGCAGCGGTGCAGAGTCTGAAAACCCATTTTGGTCGGTGAGCCGTGACGCCGAGTTGGTGACGCTGATGCAGGTTTCAATGTGTGTAGTATTGCGTCGATGCAAAGACGATATCTATTTTCCCGCGTTGCTACTATTCTTGTGTTGCATGAAACGTGCATAAACGATTCAAATATGATCGACCAAAGATGACACATATCAAGCTTAATAATACGACAAAGTCACAGCTTTCTAAGTTTTATCAGCACTGACATATTCATTTTTTTTATCTACTTATACAAAAAATTGTGTTTTGCACATAAACGGTTCGTTTCCACCATATCTCATGCATATGTGATACATAAAGTCATATTAAATTGACGAAGGAATCTGAATATGCAATAATATACAGTCATCATTTTAAAATGTAGTCCAACTCGACCTACATACTCTCGCATAGTAATTTTTCTGAAGAGATATTGGTTACAAGAGTCCGAGGCGTTAAGCTTGACTCACCCTGTATAGTGACACTAACGATGCCTTTTCATTTTACTATTGTATTTAGTATTGTCATCACGAAAATTTTCGATTTTGAGATAATACGTTTTTTGGGCGTTTTATGATGTCTACATAACGAAAATCCGCGTGACTCATTTCCATCGGTCTGTCGGTCTGTCTGTCAGTCTGTCTGTCGGTCTGTCTGTTTGTCTGTACGCGTTTTTCTAGCCACGTAATCTCAGTAACCGCTGCATGGATTGTGATGAAATTTGGGCAGCAATATGCTGTAGGGTCGTGGTAGGTAATGCTGCTATAATTTTGAAAATCGGTACATGGGCGGCGGCGTAATTAGCAAAAAACAAAAATTTTCAAATATTCCTCAAACTTCTTTTTTATGCGTTTTAGGTGTCCCAGATCATTTTCTACTTTTTTTTGGCTAGGGTGAAATTTGGGGTGGTTGGGGGGTGGGGAGTTGTAAAATTGAAAAATCTGTTGCTTTCGTAATAGACTGTCCACTGACCTGTGAAAGAGGACCTAGCGACATAAATAACGTTTTTAGGTCCATCCGAACATTGCCTTGCCTATCACAGAAACCAAAGGACTTAGAATTTTTCTGGTGTGAACGTACGAGTATTGCTTTAGTTTAGATCGTTCTGTATTATGTAACGAAGAAACTGTTGAAATTATTTTAATGTAATTTTGTCACAGTATTGCTACCGTGGCGTGTATGGAAATTGCGTATAGTTTTTATAAATCGTGCCAGTTGTGGCGCAGAAATAATAAAAAACCTAAAAATATAAAAACAGCTCTAACTTCATTTTTAAACGTTTTAGAAGTTGCTGATCATTTTTTGCGTTTTTTTTTGGGTGGGGGTGAAATTCGGGTGGTTGGGGGTGGGGGGTTGAAACACTAAGGCCCAGTTTCACAATCGTTAGTTAACTAGTGGTCAAAAGAAAACTAGTGGTTAACGAGAATATTCCATTTCATATTCGACAGTTTACGTCAAAAGCTCTGGTCAACCAGTAGTTATGTTAACCCAAGGACAAGGTATGGGTTATCTTTACGTTTGTTGTAGTCAACCGATGACAGCTTTGGGGTTTATAAAAGCTTGGATTTTGACACTGACGTCTAAGACGTCGATTGATTTTGATTATACTCTGTAATGACATAAATGAAAAATATGAAAAGAAAGGTTAGGTTTCTTCGTCAAAGGGTTAGGTTGTATTCACGGAACACCATTATGGCAGTGCTCTGAGACCAATACGTGGTGCCAACATAAAGATAAATAAGCTTTACCATTGGTTTCCTTTGTGAAACAGAGCTCCCCGATAACTACTGGTCAACTTCCATCTGTCGGTTGAGTGACTACCAGAGGTTACCAATGATTGTGAAACTGGGCCTAAAAAATTTTTTGTATTCATAACAGGCCATCCACTGACCTGTGAAGTAAGACCTAGCATCATAAATCACCTTTTTAGGTCTGTCGGAACATTGTCTTGCCTATTACCGAATCTAAGGGACTTAGAATTTTCTGTATGCATACGATTACTTATTGCTTTAGGTCGTTCTGCATTTTGTAACGTGGAAACTATTAAATTGATTCTAATGAGATTTTGACACAGTATTATTACCGTGGTGAGGATGTTTGTTAGAAATCGTGTCAGTGGCACCGTAGCAATAATAAAAAAACTAAAAATATGAAAACAGCTCAAACTTCGTTTTTAGATATTTTTGGGGTTCCTGATCATCTTCTACTTCTTTTTGGGTGAGGGTGAAATTGGGGTGGCTGGGGATTGTAAAACTGAAAAGTTTGTAGTATTGATAATAGGCTGTCCATTGAGCTGTGAAGGAAAGATCTAGCGGCATAACACAATTGGGGGGGGGGGGGAGGGCTTGGCGATGATTTGGTTGCAAGGTGATGATCTCAGACCGTAATGTGTGGAAAGTAATGTGAGTCAATCAACTTGACTTCATTTCTTACTTCTTCATCTGGTAACTGTTAAACTATTAGTGCTCTTTATAGGTTAAGTTAACTAATATTTATAAGTTTGTACGTTGAATATTCACTAGGCTTCCTTCATGTTGACTTGCCGTAAATATATTTGTATCAAATAAATGCTGAAATCCTGAAATATTAACTTGAGAAAACACTTCATATGAGCTTTTTTACTAAAAAATTGTTTCTAATTAATATTCTCCATAACAAACTTTAGGTTAGGTTGAAAGTGAACGGGACAATTGTACCTCTTTCCACTGCATTGTATCTATTGTGGCTCACAGCTGTTTAGAGTTCACCGTATAATCCATATCTCTTCACGAAGGCGATGGTCGTGATGGGTGAAACTTCCTTGAAGTCAAAAGGTTCCAGTTGGGTGAATCCAACAGTCTGAAACCTTTCCAGTACTGGTCAGGAGCACAACATGTGCTCCGCTGTTTCGTCCTCTACATAGCAGAATCGACAGTCCGTTGTTTGTTTTAGACCTATGTACGTTCCGCCTGGAGGCCTGACTAGAGGGGTACGGTATGAACACCTTCAAATCTAGTAGCCTCGGTGTATCTCGCCAGTGCAGCACTGCTTTCCTCTCTGTTCAAACTGAGACGGTTTTCTTACCGGTGCTTTTCGCAATGCCCGATAATGGTTCTGGTCCTATGAACACGTTTTCGGTTTCTCCTCTTGCTACGACCTGGAACCTAAACCAAAATTACCTTATTCCTTGTTCCAAATTCGTTGAGAAGTATGCAGTTCCATACGAGTCTTGAGTCAACCCGTTCAACTCAGTGCTTTCAGGGCAACCTGGCTATCTGAAAAGGTTTTTATAAATTTGTATTTCAGGGGCATTTTGTTCAGCTCCTTATTCCCAACTCTATAATTTCTGCTTGGAAGATTGTGGTATACCTCCCAAGGTTTACTGAGATTTCAACTCTTGGATTGATACAAGGTAGATGAGTAGCGCAAGATCGTACGGTGATTAAAAACCTGTAGTTTTAGGGCTATCGTTTTAAGTTTCATTTATTCCGTCTCATCCCTATTAGGGTGAAATTGGGCTCTGATATTTCTAACTTATCTGAAGCATTGCATCGCGTCGATTATATTATGTAAACAAATCGGCATTTTGATGAATTTGTGGTGTTTGGGTTTTTAGGCTGTTTCGCCATCGTTCGTTTCGCCACCGCGAGCGGATGGCATCTTCAGAAGCTATTTCACTTCGTTGGCTTCCGAAATACTGGCGGATGGTGGATTTGCACCTATATTTATACCTGTTAACTGTGACGTGGCCCAACCAGGTAGCGTTGGTAGCCCCGTCTCGCGATATGGCAGTGTCTTAAGGTGCTTTAGGATGGGTACCCATGTCCGGTTGACTTTCTGTATTTCTTCTCTCCTATTGAAATTATTGGGATGTTTTTATATTTCGATGGCTTCTCTGTGGAGTCTAGCATGGTATGAAGACGTTGCGGCAAGCACCTGGGTTTCTTCAAACTTGATCCTATGGCCTCCTCCCTTAATCGCATGTTCGGCTACCGCTGATTTGTCCATATAATCTAGTCGACAGCTAGCCCTATGTTCTGGAATCCTTGTATTTATCGATCGCTTGGTATGGTATGCGATAAGACCCCCGGTGTTGTGAGTGGGTTTCTTTTATCCTCCACCTTTCTCGAACACTCTTGTGGGCTTGTAGATGGTCTTGACGTTTTCCTTTCGTAACCTATTCTATTTGTTATTCCAGGCACATAGGGTAGAAAAACTCTTGCTATCGGTTCAGGTTATTGTCTTGTCCTATTTCTTTTCATTGCCCTTGTTATTTCCTTTTCTGTATAATCGTTCTATAGGTGTTCCAGTTTAGTGTCGAGTTCCTCGGAAGTCGCCGAAGTGAAATAGCTTTCTGAAGATGTCATCCACTCGTGACCTCGAAGCAAGCTTTAACACTAAGCGACGTCGGCCTATGGTCGTGAAAGCCTTACAGAGTACATTCAGCGTTTTGAGTTAAATTTCTAAATGTCGGCAGTATTTATTGGAGGACCTGCATGACGACCCCTCAGAAGAAATATTCTCCGTCACCACTGACCACTAATTATAATTAACTCTGCCCGAGCCAGCTAGAAATCCAAATTGATACTGAATTTACTTCTACAAACAACTTCGTGATATCGGTTAAGTGTCTGGGCTCGGACACCGAAGGTCCGAACGTATCGTTTCTTCATCATTCACGTCGCGAGTGTTCACCGATTATGACACAGTGAAAAAAATGTTCTTCAATACGTCTTTTGCGCAACAGAGTTTCGAGGAAAAGGATTGTGTCGAACCAGTTTCAGTTGTAGAGGATGAATCGGAAGAGCTAGATGGAGGTAATTGAATAGTCATTACAGCCGAACAAGTCATAAAGTTAGTATCTTCAGGGGAAGAGTTAGATTTGGAACAAGCAAAGAATGCTCTACCTATGCGCGTCTATGAGCTGTTGAAGGAGCTCGTCAGATAAACGCGTAATCTTTAAGACACTAAAGCAAATATCATGCTGTTGGCAGTCGGGTCTCTATCCATATTAATCGTTTGATTGATTGCTCTACTTAAGCGTTAAAATGCGTCCAGCTTCTTAAAGTTCGTTAACTACGGAATATTTTAAATCTCTTGAATCTACCTTATGTCTACTGTCAAACGCCAATTCTTTAAACTTAGTCCTAACACATCTAGTTTGCCCTATTGTAATTATTACAATCACTACAGCAATTTATTTATTAAGCGAAGGGCACAACACATGGTAAATTGATAAAACATGTAAATAGTTGGTAAATAAGACATTACAGTATACGATTCACAAACATCAATAAGTAGATATAAAACTGTTATATTAAAAGATTTAGTTCAGCTATCCACTTAGGGCTTGATTGTGTGGTATGGAAGAAGTTTCCGCCTGATAAATCTTTAGGCTTAGGACTAGAATATATCGTTCTTAATCCTACACTTCCAAAAATATTTTCAATTAACCCTTTTATGTTGAATCAAAGGATATAGATAAGTTTTTAGGACTTGTTCTCTCACCAACTTCTCATAAATGCCTGTGTCATACCATTGACGCTTGCTAGAGATGTCACGGTTTGAAAGAAAACGGGAAAAATTGGTAAAAAATGGACTTAAGCTGATTGACTCAGTACTTCCCACACATCTTGCTGATACCAGTTTATGGGATCCCCAAATCATCGCCCATTATCATTATAAATATAAAAAAAATTTCAGTTTTACAACCCCCATGCACTCCTCAACCACCCCAGTTTCAGCCCCAGCCAAAAAAAGTAGAAACGATTAGGTATCCCTAAAACGCCTAAAAACGAAGTTTGAGCTGTTTTTTATATTTTACTACTACGCCGCAACTGACACAATTTTTAAAAACTATACGCGTTTTCCATCCCTGCCATGGTATTAATAGTGTCAAAATTTCATTAAAATCAATTCAATAATGTCCACGTTACACAAGCAATATGTATGTATACGTCAGAAAATTCCAAGTTTCTTGGCTTCTGTAATGGGCAAGGCAATGTTCGGATGAACTCAAAACAGTGTATTATGCCGCTAGGGCTAGGTCGTTTCTTCACAGGTCAATGTACAACCTATAATGAATAAAATAAATTTTTCATTTTTCTCAACCCCCAACCACCCCAATTTCACCCCACTCAGAAAAAAGTAGAAAACGATCAGGAACCCTTGAAACGTCTAAAAAAGAAGTTTGAGCTGTTCTTATTTTTTTAGTTTTTCACCCCACTCAGAAAAAAGTAGAAAACGATCAGGAACCCTTGAAACGTCTAAAAAAGAAGTTTGAGCTGTTCTTATTTTTTAGTTTTGTGGTTATTGTAGGTTAAAAAAAACTGATAATTTAATTTAATTCAAGGCAACGATTAAATGCTATATAATGTATAAATGAGAATTATATAAATATCTAGATATCATATTGTACTGTAAAATAAATTATGTAAGTAATATTTTATTTAGAATGTCGAGGAATCAAACTATTAACTCTTTATCAACAAAATACTCAGAAATAATACACATTCGTAAAATGAAATAAAAAGGTTAAAGACTAGTGATAAACTAACCGGACTCCAGGCTTCGGAGAAAATATCTGCTTCCGCTTCCTCATGACTACTTTTTTGCCATCCAAGTAGTTGTCAGCATCAATGTCTGTCAGTTTTAAAAACGGAAATGGTCTAGAAGAGTATACAGGGTGTCCCAGAAATCACACGCCAGAGTGCCATGGAAGGTCGATTGGCTTTAGACCAATCAGATAACATCGACATGACCTTAGTAAAAGTTTTCTAGTTTTCGAGATATTGCCACTTTTAAGGTTTTTCAAAAAATTCTTACTTTTGCTTCTTTTGTTGCCTCGTATGGCTATAGAGGATTTGCGGACTTATGATCTTTTTTTTTGTCGGACTACTATTAATAGTTGGTTGAGACGACAGAGTATTGGTTTCATTGAAAACTATCACGGTATGTTACAAAAGCAACCGAATTCTTAGATTTTGTGTCAATGCGAAAACCTTAACCAAGGTTTAACTGATTACTATGACAACAAATGAACCAGACTGAATCAGCAAATGCTCTTAAAAACCAACCTACTTAATGCTCTTTCAGAAATAGTGTAACATTTATAGGTTCTTTTTACTAAAAATTGAATAGCCCCAAGTTTTGACATTGAAGTTGGAATACTTGTACGTCTAAAACGCCTAGATACATTGTCCTTTTTAATTCGTTGTAGGCATCAAAATAATGAATAGAACATAAAGCTGTTTTTTTATTTCCATTGATTTTTAGTCACTACAATAGTTTTTCAAAATGTTTACCACCTACTATTATACACAACCTGCATGTTCTTAAAAATTGTTTTCAATAAAATCAATACTCTGTTGTCTCAACCAACTATTAATAGTAGCCCAAGAAAAAAAAGAAAATAAGCCCGCAAATCTTTATAGCCATAACAGGCAACAAAAGGAGTAAAAGGAGGAATTCTTTGAAAAACCTTAAAAGTGGCAATATCTCGAAAACTAGAAAACTTTTACTAAGGTCATGTCGAAGTTATCTGAATGATCTAATGCCAATCTACCTTCCATGTCACTCTGGCGTGTTATTTCTGGGACACCCTGTATAAATAATGTGACATTATCTGCCTTCAAACTATATAGATTGAATTGTAGCAAGATTTTGAACTTAACTTTGTGTAAGTTCGTTTTTCTTATTTGTATGTGTAATAAAAGACCTGTTCCTTTCGGAGGTGGAACTATGAGATTGATAATATCCAACATATTTTTCCGTATTTTGCCAATGCTCCTGTTAGAAAATATATTTTTTACAAGCAAGCAATTTTTCCGGCAATTTTGTATCACTAATCCTGGCAACATTTTAATCTCCATTCCTGTATGAAACTTTGGATAGTTTATTGAGAAATTAGCAACACAATGTACTAAAATATCTAAACTGGTATTTTTTTTGTTGGTGACAGTGGTTTGAGTTATTGGATATGCAACGCATTGGGTTCGTATCTTTCTATACATGACAAATTCTAAGCTGCTTTCACTCATATTATCATTTAAAATTAAAGATAATATGTCAAGTAAATATAAGTTTTTCGTTTTGCATTGAGAGTAGTCTTTCAAAATTTTTGGAAAAATTTGGCGGCCGAAAAAATCTGCTTTTTGTCTAGGAAACATTAGAAAAAACGGTAAATTTCGGGGAAAATGCATTATTCTAAGAAATAAAAAAATTGCTTCAATAAGCAGGGAGGTATACGTATTAAATATTCGTCAGTTCAAGAATTATTTTAAACACATTTTAAATATAAAATGCAGCGTAACAACCCTGATAACGTTGTTGGACGAAAATGAAAAATTTTCCTACAATGCTAGACCATTTCCGCTTTTAGAGCAGGCTGAAATGGATATTGAGCATATTATGAGTTCTAGGATGGCGATGCTAGGAATTCAGAATCAGAACCAAATTCTTTCTCCGAAGATTCAGATCTTAACGATGAAGTGCCTCTAAATCCTCTGGCTCTGGCCAGATAATGTTTTTTACTTGTTTTGTCAGTCTTTTTCAAGTTTTTTATGTTAATCGACCAGTATCACGAGGTTAAGAACAATTATTTAATTGTTATAACCGCTTAGTGCATACAAAAATAAACGTACTGCTGCATTTCGTTACTTTCTACATCATTTTGTTTTTTAGTAATTCCCTTCTAAAATTTAAAGAAAGGAATTCAAATTCAGAAAAAAAAATTCATGATACTAGTCCATTTTTGTTTATCATATCACAAGTTCCAAAGTTTGTTATTTTGTTAACCAAATCAAGATTATTTCTTTTTTTTATAGATTTTGCAAAAATGGTGGTTTTGTTTCTTTACTTACTTTGGCAGTTGTTCAAATTTTTTTATCGTGTATTTTTTATTATATACCTAGATATCTAAAGTTGACGTTATTCTGTTACCTGGAGTCTTTTTTCTTTTTTATATATTATGAAATAAAGTTATAATTATAATATATAATTTTTGTTTTTTGATTAAAGCGATTTATATTCACAAATATCCATTTATCTCATAATTATGTTGACTTGTTTTTAGATTTGTGGCTCTAAGTTAAAAAAATTATATTTTCCGTTTTTTCCAATTTTTCCCAAGCTCAGGAAAACTAAATCTACTTCGGTTCAAAATGACGAATTTGCTACGGTTTTAGATCAGTTTCGTTATAAATACGTCCAATTTATAGAAAAATTGTAACTGACTTTGGTGAAAGACAATTCCGCAGTTTTCAATTAATATGACATCGTAAGTTTGCAAATTTTCTGTGATGCATGTCACCTTTCTATTTTTAAGTGATATTAGCACTCATTTGTTTGTGCATTTTATCATCAAAAATTCCAAGTAACTTGATATAAACTAAACACCAACGCCTGCAGACTCGTTATCCTTATCATTTCAAGACGATTTCATAAAGAGGCTTGGATTCTAAATTTAGTTTTGTTATCGAAAGAACGACGCAATTGCTCGTTTATTTGAAAAAAATTATTGCTGAACCAGAGACTGTTTGTTTTAGTTGAATATTATTTTATGTAGCTTTTGTTTTTCTCACTGGAAGCTGTATATGTTTGTATACATAACTCATGTGTTTTTAAAGTTGATACCAGTCTACTGCTGACTTTATTTACTTTTGTACCATGCAATCAGGGTCGTTTGATATACACGTATATTTGGTTTAATATGTTACATTTTTACTTCTCACACCGACAGGTGGGGGGAGCAATGTGTTGGCGAAAAATTTCGATTTTAATATACTGCTCATTTTGGGCGTTTTATAATATCAACATAACGAAAAATCACGTCACTCATTCCGTCGGTCTGTCAGTCTGTTGGCGTTTATCTAGTCACGTAATCTCAGTAACCGCTGCATGGATTGTGATGAAATTTGGGTAGCGATGTGCTGTATGGTCATAGTAGATAATGCTGATGTAATTCTGAGAATCGGTGCATGGGCGGCAGAGTAATTACAAAAAAAGAAGAAAAATTCCACAAACTTTGTTTTTAGACCTTGTAGGGATTCCTGATCGTTTTCTACTTTTTTTTGGGTGGGTGTGAATTACCAGTGATTGGGGTTGAGAGGGTTGTAAAACTGAAAAAATTCATAATAGTCTGTCCAATGACCTGTGATGTAAATACCCAGAGACATAATACACCTTTTTAGGATCATCCGAACATTGCTCTGCCTATTACAGAAACCAATGGAATTTCTGATGTATACATACAAGCAGAGATTCACGACTTGACTTGATTTTCAAGCTACTTGAGTTGACTTGATATCAAGTCAAGATCAAATCAAGTATTTGTTTTCGAAATTCAAGTCAAGTAGTTACACATCAAGCAACTTGAAAATCAAGTTTTTCAAGCTACCTACTTGATTTTTGTTGAAAAAATAGTTATTTTTTGATATTAATCTGATTAACTGCCTAAACGCAATAACAATAAAAATCTGTATATATAAAGATGTAATTTTTTATTAAAAAAAATCCAAAAACGAAAACTCCAACAAACTTAGTTAAATAATGAATGTAATAATATGAAATAAATAAAAAAATACGAAATAATGACAATAATACATAGATAAACAACAAACTCAAATGGGGGTGGGTTGGTTCAGTGGTTAGAGTCGAGGGCTCGTGACCGGAAGGTCCCGGGTTCGATTCTCGTTAGAAGAGGAAATTTATTTCTGTTTTTTTTTTCAACCAAAAATAAATATCCATAAAAAAAAGCTCAGCCAAGAATCCCCACTTAAGCCTTCACTGTTGGCTTCTAATTAACAGTGCTGTTGCTAGAGTGACGCAGGGAAACAGAACAGAACACGAGGCTAATGACCAGAGCAATCGATGCCGATGACACAGAAGTAAAAAAAGTTTAATATCCTCATTTGCCATCCATGATTTGAGACACATAAGGCTTCTAACGGAGTTATCACCTAATCGATTTCCGTTTTGGTAAGAGTTAAGGCAGCTCTAAAAAACTGCCTTTCAACTGGAGCTGAAGAAGCTGGCGTTGCCAAAAAGTCTTTGGCCGTTGCGGCAAGGTTTGGAAAAATACATTCGTGTCTTCTCCACCATTCTAAAATATCTTCAGTACTGTCCCTTGCCGCTTGATTACTATTTCTAATCTGTTCATCAGTTTCATCTCGATCAGGTTTATTGTCAAGCTCCATAGCCCACGAATCTAGTCTATGGAGCAGCATAATCATGCAAAAATGATGGAAACACTCTTAAAAACATTAAGGTACTGACAAATTCGTCACTCTGTGTCGATTGGCTTCAAAGTTTTAAAGTCACCGGGTGCCTGCTTGATGTCGTAACCTCGGTGATTCCCTTATTTTAACGATTCGATTCGCATTTTACAGATCGATATCAAGTAATATCAAGTAGTTTGATTTTACTTGATATCAAGTCAAGTAGTTCAGATCGAAAATCAAGTCAAGTCAAATATCAAACTTTCAAAAGCTGGAGCTTTCAAGTCAAGTATTTAAAAAAAAACTCAAGCTACTTGGCTTGATGAATCCCTACATACAATAGTATAACTTCAGATCGTTCTGTATTGTGTAACGTGGACTTTCAGTTGTATACATACAAGTATAACTCCAGATCGTTCTGTATTGTGTAACGTGGAGATTATTGAATTCATTTTAATGAAATTTTGATACAGTATTATTACCTTAACTTCGTTTATAGACATTTTAGTAGTTCCTGATCATTTTTTCGGTGGAGATGATTGGGAGGTGGGTGGTTGCTAAACTGAAGAATGCGTTGTATTCATAATAGGCTATCCATTGACCTGTGAAAGAAAGACCTAGCGGCATAACTTTTTTTGCGGGCGGGCGGACGTGGGCGGGCGATGATTTGGTTGCAAGGGGGGATCTCAGACTATAGGTTTATGGTATGGGAAAATAATGAACTGGTATTACTGTAATCTGTGGGAAGTACTAAGTCAATCAACTTGACTTCATTTTTTTTGATAATTAAAAGGCCTTCCAATAAACGCGTAGGAAAGTAAACGATATCGTCAAAATTTTCTATCATCGATACCTATGTTATTTTTTAAGTTGAATGTACATCATACCAAACAATCAGCAGAACATCTCCGGTTGGCGGCAATCATACGCGCATCCCGTCATTTTGGCTGAGTATCTGTCAAAAGGTGCATATACGTCGGTGGACACCATTGACGCAAGGTTGACTCTCGTATATGCTCATTGCTGAGACAAAATGCATAGGCGTACGGTGTGAGATTTTGTATACGCGGTGCTGATAGTTACTGTGTTTCCACGAGCTTTCAAAACATTTTGATTTTATAAATATCAATATAAGTAAATTCGATGCGTTTTCAAAACATTTCTTGTTAGGGGCGATTCGCCAATTTTTGGAATTGCATCGAGATCCAAATATTGTGGAAACAGCAGCTGTCACTTTCAAAACGTTTTGAAATGAACTATGGGCAGTGCGTTGCTGTCTAATGTGTAATGTCACTGTCAGTGTATTAAAGTCTACTCGAAATTCGAAACCAATAATCCAAAATCGCAAAACGTTTTGAAAACAGTTTTGAAAACCCGTGGAAACGTAGTAATTGTGTGATCCTTAAAATGGACAATGTACTGGAAATGGGTGTGCTGCTAAACATTGCAAAAATACTGGGCTCGTTCACCTTTATTTTTTTAATTGTGCATCTGAAAGAATACATATTTTTAGTCACCGTGCCAAAAATTAGACCTCTGTCAAGTTTCTAAGTCGCTCAAAAACATGAATGCCGGGCGCATTTTCGATACGCTGTCGTGACGTCATCAGATACGTTGACCGCGGCTCTGCGCACATTTTAGAACACAAAAACTACCACCAGTCACAATCACTGACAGTAGATGTCACAATAACACAAATACATACATCGAACGTAACTACGCGACGAGTCGTGATGATCACAAAACATATATACTGAGTGATGATCTGAAATCACATGCGAACATATCTGCTTACGTCACAGTTAGGTGTTCGCGCGCTTGGATTTCGCGAATTCAAATGATTATATTAGGCGAACGGAGCATCCTAAAGTATGAAATTCTCAGAATCATGTTTTTTTCTATTTAAGCTTTATTTTAGGCAGGTCAAAATTGATTTTAAAAATTTTGTGGACAAGCCCATTCTCTGCACAAACCAAACGCGCCTTCATTAGTTGGTGTGTATACAGCTCAAAAAATAATCGAATTGGTATCGGTATCGATACTTTTTATTTTCGCATCCCTACCCAAACTTCTCACCCATAATGGCGCCGTCAAGGTCAAACTCTGTGTGGGAACCATTTTTTTTATAGGAAATGCTCAGAGATATTCTGCTGGTTGTTAGTATGCTGTGTTGAATGTTTGCCATTTAATGTCATTGTATTCGTCTGAAGACCGCAGTAAAGTAGGTTAGCAAGAGTGTAGTAGGTTACAATTGGGTACAAAAATTTGAAAGAGTCGATTTGCGTGATTCATGATCAGTCAGTTTGGCCGTCATAACCATCCAGAAGAGACAACAATCGGTGGTTTCGTGCATAAATTCCAACAGGCTTTTGTAGCGATTTTTCAAAATCTGGCCGGCCAAAAAACGTTGGCACACTAGAGAGGCTAGGCGTGAAAAACGGGAAGCAGTCATCTACACGTCGACCGCTTCTATTTTGTATTCTATATCAAGATAGCAGCCCTTAGGCTCCGTTAGGCTGGTGGTTAGGCCCCTTGTACATCGTTCCAAGGATCCCTCAGAACGCAATGCAATTCAGCGGGATTCCCCTTAACTCGGCCATGGAGGGCCAGCGTTCTCCAGTATAGATTCTCCCATTCTTCCTATTGACATCCCCTGCACGGGGTTGTATCACCTAACCTCAGATTGTAGATGTGTTTCCGTAGCAGTGTCCAGTAACAGCAATGCGTAGGTCTTGCCAGGGCATATATAGGGACCTTTAGTATATTGGTAGTTAGGGTAGCTAAGAAGATATTTAGCAGTTGAGCAGCTAGACGTATCATCCCACGCGGCCTTTAAAGCTTTGTGGGTGCACTCGCTTAATAGAGTGAGTGATAAATTGGGAGGGCAAGATATTGTATTCGCATTTTGAAGAGCTAGTTTGCAGCGACTTGTATTTACACTTCTACAATATCCAGTTGGTTCAACAGATCAAGCCAAATGGTCAGTTTCACGCCGTGTATTCTCAGATTATCTCATAGGTGAAGCACATTTTACATTGAGTGGGACAGTAAACAAACGAAATTGTTGCATCTTGGCTAATTAACACCTACGTGAATTTTAAGAACAGCTAAATACATCCTAAAACCTGTATCTTGTCGAAAGGTATCACTGGTCCTTATCCTGCAAGCACTATAAAAAACTATCAGCTCAGATATGTTAATTTTACTTCCCACACAAAATACTTGAGGAGAATATACTCATAGTCTTACGCGATATTATAAAAAAAGAGATAAGTTTTTTGAACGCTTTATGATGACCACAACAATCTGTGTCACTAATTTCCGTCGAAGTGTCTCTCTGTAGCCACTTTTCTACCCGCGTAACCTCAGTAACCGCTATGACTGTTAGACATGGCAGGAGATTCAAATCTTGAGCTTTGGCTCTGACCAACCACTTTTTTTTGTTAAAGGAAATGAGAGTCCATCGTTCAGCACAAATGCAGCTTTCACTGGAGCCCAACAGGAACTACCCAACGAAATATCTGCCCCGTATGAAGTGCCTCAGTTTCCCATTGAACAGATCGAGAAAAAATTGGCCATTCAAAGACAAATAAATACCAAGTAAGTATTCAAAATAATTACCTTTGATTTAGATGAGGCACATTAGATTGTTTTCTTTGTTAGTAACATATAGGGTTTTAGAAAAGTTTGGACAAACCGCACAGTAAATTATTTAGCAGAATATACAAGGTGCACAGAAAAGTTGAAACAAAAGGTGCTTTAAGTAACTGCTAGGCATAATAGTAAACGTTGGTACACCAAAATTGCATTTTTTAAACAAAACAGATTAATAAATTTGTACGAAATACTGTATGTAACATAATATGTACTTAATTCCAGCTAATTTCGTCGAAAATAAGAAAATCTAGGAAATTTGGCTACGCTAAAATGTAAAAAAAACCTTCCTGTGCGTCTTATATCATTTTAATTAATTTGAAGGTATTGATTGATGGTCAATTTTTTTAATAATTGATTAGATATAAAAAACAATCTATACGGATTTTGTAGTTGAAATCATACATACATACATACAATATTTCTAACACTAGATGTTTCAATTCTTTTTTTAATAAAAGCACTAACTGTATAGGAAATGATGTGCCTACTACCTAAATAAACTATTTCCGAGTTGTCGAGTTTCAAAGGTAACAAATAATCCTCTAAAGATAGCGAATTAATATACAAGATATGGAACGAACTCAAAACAAGAAGTTCAAGGTTTTGAACTGTTTAAACCACAAAGAAATCATTTGCCACATTTTTTAAACGGAACACCTTATTATTAATTTATTATTATTTATATTATATTATTATTCCAATATCATCGCCTACCTTATTTATATTATATTATTGTAGTAGCCAGTAGGTTGTGAAAAGTATCAAATTCTGTCGTACTCCAGCTTTTCTTGGATCTTAGATATGTTACCGCAGCTTTTTCTGGTTAGAGTTTGTTGTGAGAAATTTTTAAAATCCTGTCCCTTTACTCTAGTGCGTTTGTGTATTTCAGCTAAGTTAGTTGTTTTCTTCCATATGAACTTGTTTTTTTTATATTTCGTGGCCTACATGTTGCTTATAGGTAGGAAATTTGAAACACATCTACTTGAAAAAAAATTGAAATTAAATGAAAACTACCGGAGACTAATATTCACAACTTCATATCATTAGAAAGGCCGTCGAATTTTACATTTGATTGTATAAAAGTAATTAGGCATTCCCATTTGAAAAAAATCAAGTTATCTCCAATTGAAGTTTCCTTAATTAATCTACTGATTTCTCCACGCACAAAAATAGTTTAAATTTGGCCGTCTAACCTATAAGCTGACACATACGGGAAAGTTACAACCATCTAAGTTTTATAATAGCTGCGGTATTCATTTTTTTCTACTGTCTAATTTCATTTGCAATAATACATTTTCTTTGATTTTTGAGATGGTAGGTTGTAACAGGCGAGTAATTTTGCAAAAGAAGAGCACAATGATGATGGGGTGCAATTCTATCAGGGTGTGGGTTATGTTGTGTTGTAGAAGGTACCTACCTCAAAAGTAAAAAAATATCAAGAATTTCGAAATATCTATAAAAAACAGCTCAAAACACTCTTGCACTTTACTATCTAGTCAACGGGGGTATGCATACCTTCGGGTTACAGGTTTAATTTTAAATTACCTGAAAAGTAAAGAACAAAAAGGGGGTTCTTTCTAATGTTCCATAGCTACTCCGGAATATCCCCTGCGGTAGTCCTTCAGTAGTCTTTCGGTAGTAACATAGAGGTACTCAGCGCGGTAGAAACTTCTAATCAGATCCACATAGCACCTTGACGTAATCGTTGAAGTAAAGCAGTGGTTAAACTTTAGCTCTCAGTAATGCAAGGATAAATTAAGTATCTCCAACCCCTAATGTAAACGTAAAGGTTAAGGTGAGAGCAAAAGGTGAAACTAGAAAGCCTGAAACAAGAGAAACACAACAAGCAACGGTTCCCAACATCGAGGGTCAAACCAACATATCTGTGATCGAGGGTGGCCTAAAGTTACTTTCTACTTATACCAAAAATGATGTTTTGCACCTAAGCGGTCCTTTCAAGACCCATATATGATACATAAAGTCACACTAGAATTGACCAAGGAATCGGAATATACAATAATATATAAATATAGGGGGTGCCATTAAAAAAATCACAACTTTGATATCACACTTTTATTAGTAATTATTTTTAAAATGCAGCCCAACTCGACATACATATACCCACATTTGGTCTTTCTACAAATTGCAGTTAACGGGGCAGTTTCGCCTTTAAATTTTGCTGCGCGAGAAATTCAAAGGTCACGGACTTATCAAACTGCCCTTCATAAGTTCCTCGCTCGCACTGTTAGAATATTTGCTGGATTTTTTCACTGTCACCTTTACATCATCGCCTACCTTATTTACCTTTTACCCTGTATTTAAATCCTCTCCTCTTACGAGGCCTGAACTTATCACGCTTCTGTTAACGTAAAGGCTGATGAGCCGATTGCGAGATGTGATTAGTTGCCGGTCGTGTGTTAAAACTATTGGACGCATATATTTATGTTGTGACAGCGTATTTCCTAGGGCTCTGTGATGGTGTATTGGGTTTGAGAAGTGAACTGTGATGTTCGGCTGTGCCTCCGACTGGACGACGCCTTTCGAACCCTACGAAATGTAATTTTAAATAAGACCAATATCTTCAGATCATCTGTCGATATTGTTTTGTACAGGATGTTCGTTTGCAAACTTCCCACCTCGAGTTTCTCGAAAACCGCTGATTAAAAGAGAGAGGGGGAAAACTTTTTAACCAAAAACTACTTCACCCCTTAAACATTTTAAGCGACAAGGGCTATCGAGTAATACATTGTTTCAAAGGTACGTCGAAGTCCTTTATTTTGCCGTTTGATTTTTTAAAATCGGTGGATTCCTTTTAGAGAAAATTGGATTCTTTATGTATCTTAACTTGTTCAAATATAATAGAAAAAAATACGAAAATATCACTTTTTATTTTTATTGCAATAAGTATTCAAATGTTGCCCGTTATGGGCCAATATAGGCCATTTTCAAATGCTTGACGGGCGGTTTGGATGACCTTCCTCAAACGTATTATCGAAAACTGCCATGATATCCCACAACATGTTTTTGCAACTGCCCGTAGGAATTTGAACATCGCCTATATCAGTGTGAAAAGGAGTTCATAAGGGATAGGGTGACCACATACTTCATAGATCAATTCCGGACACTTGGCCTACGGGGGGGGACTGTAAGAGGGCGAAGAGAGATATGGGCCATCAAGCCACAGACAGTAGTGCTCTTTTGCCTGCCCATTAGCTGTATTTGTTCATTTTGCTGTATGTTGTGGCAACTATTTTCGATTGCGGCTCAAATTTCGGACATTTTACCGATTTTTGTAATTCCGCCCGGACACGAAATTTAGCTCCAAATTTCCGGACATGTCCGGGATTTTCCGGACGAATGGTCACTCTAGTAAGGGATGTGTATTATCTCCGATGTTATTTAACATCTACTCTGAATTTGTGATGAGACAGGTATTGGACAACTGGAATGGCAGTATAACTATTGGCGGAAGCAAAATATCTGACTTAAGGTTTGCTGACAATACAACCCTTATTGCTGCTCCTCAGGAAGAACTAGTAGCTCTATTGAACGTTTTAGAACAACACAGTGCAGCATATGGTCTTGGTATTAACTACAACAAGACCAAGGTTATGATTGTAGATAGAGAGCATGACAATCATCGAGAAATAAAGTCAATAGGCCGTTGTGAGGTAGTTCAAAGTTTTGCGTACCTCGGTTCTTCGCTGGACAATTCGGGTAGCTGTGAGAATGAGATTCGGCGGCGCATTCAACAGACACGGGTGGCCATGACAAAGCTACCAAAATGTCGCTGGTTTAGTCTCTTGAGTTTTCCATATGTTTGTATGCCTCGGAAACTTGGACTGTTACGAAGGCAGATCAAGCTCGCATAGATGCTTTTGAAATGTGGACGTGGAGGAGAATGCTGAGAATTCCTTATACCGCCCATTGAACTAATGTTTCCATACTGGATGAGCTCAGTAATCCAAAGAGACGATCCTCCATTGTGTCGACGAGAATGCGTACATTCTTTGGACATATTCACAGAAGCGATAATATGGAGAAACTTGTAGTTCAGGGTCACGCCCCGAGTGGGCGGCGCCGTGGCCGTTCCCCTACACGCTGGGTGGATGCGACGAAACAGTTGCTAGATATGAGTATTTAGAGCGCCACTGAACTGACAGTAAATCGCGAACGATGGCGAGCTACAGTTCTCAAAACTATTGATAATATTCGTGTCGGCAACACTTTAGCTCCGACTTAATGCATTTTACGAGTTCACAACATGTGTGTTAAAACATTGTGACTAGATGATGATATCATTGTTTGGCCAATAACGGGCAACATTTGAACACTTTGTAATTTGTATTCTATATGAATAAGTTAAGATACATAAAGATTCTAATTTTATCGAAAACGAATCGACGGATTTAAAAAAAAGCACTTGGGCATACCTTTAAAAGAAGGAAATACTCGATACTCCTTGTCATTTAAAATGTTTAAGGGGATGATCCTGGGGGGGGGGGTGGTACAAGGGGATGAAGTAGTTTTTGGTTAAAAAGGTGTCCCTCTTGAAAAATCTTTTGACGTGTCTCGGCGTTTTCTCTTTTAGTCGGCGGATTTCGAGAAATCCGGGGTGTGAACTTTTCAGAACCCTGTATATAGAAACTGAGGTAGCGCTCTAAGTATGAGTTGCCTGTAGTTATTTCCACTCTTGACAAATTACCGGTAATTTATAACTGCAAAAATATTGGGGAATTTCCAGTAGGATTGGTATAAGATAATAAGTAATTTTTTATTGAGAATTTATTTTTCTTGTGTAATATTCAACACAATTTGATTTTTTTTTCATTTTTTTGCACAATTGTGTGAGTTACGACTAGTTTTAATGAAAATATGTTGTAATATTACATGTGAATAGCTATAATTATATACAGCATCCAATGAAATCCATTCTGTACCTACATATATCTGTAGAGTGTGGAGGGTGAGTAGTTCCACTGCACTGAGGCAACAACTGGCCTATCGTGCATCCTCCTAGGGAGCTCTATCCTCAGGTCATCGTCAATCCTGCCAATTTTAGGAAGATGCACAAGCCGCTTGAGGACATCGCCCTTATGTGGGCAGGTGCAGGCCAAGTCTCGCCGAATGCACACTCTCTAATAGAACATAACTTTAGGCACTCACATATGACGTGTCCCACAGTTTCGTCTTCGCTTTCTCACATTCTACATATTCCTGAATTGACAATGTCCAGTCAAGAATTTTACTATGAGACGTAGGTTTGAACTAATCATCGCCAAATATTTCTTGGATATTGTCATTTAAAAAAGCCTTCACGGTTTTTCCTTGGCAAATGGGCATTTTTGTAGCTCTTCCCATGGTTTTCACATTTGGGGATGGGAATGTTTTTTTGGCTAGTTCCGCAATTGTGGTTGTCGGAATTCCAGAAAGACCACATGGGGTAAAACTCTTTTTAGTCTTGGGGCCGGTTTCTCAATGTCTAGTTAAATATTTATCTGGAAGTTAACGGTTATCTGTCAGACAAATTGTTTAAACAATTGAAGGTTAAATTCACGTAAATCTTTGTTGTCAGTTGTATCCATAGAAACGCTAACTAGCAGCTACCTATCTGACACTTTTAACTGGACATTGAGAAACCGGCCCTTAGTAGCCTTCCTGGCTAGGCCGTCCGCTATACGGTTGCCTTTGTTGTCGTTGTGCCCTTTAACCCACCTCAGTATAATATTGTTTTTGTCTGAAGCGTGGGCTTATGATTGGTGGCTTTCAATTGCTAGCCCTGATGTGACCCGACGTCTTTTGAAGGGTGATACAACAGGGGTGATACACGTACGAGCAAGTACGCGTACTTATGGCTCGATGACCTTTTTCGCCCGTGTGTCGCCGTAAGTACGCGTACTTTAAAACCGTCGCGCAAACCGGCGGCGATCCAACTGGTTTAAAATCTTGCTCGTAGCTTGTCTCGGCTCGTACTGCGAGCCGCGAGCCACCACTTTGTTTCGGCAGGCCATCGATGCGCAACGCTTGTTGTGTTTGGCGTTTGTTAAAAGTTTTGTTTATTTAGGAAAATTATCAAAATGAGTGATTTCAGCTTCACGTGTGTCACCGACGTCTAGCCGAGTAAGTTCGCGAACTTAAAAACCGCATACTTAAAGTTCGTACGTGTGTCACCCACTTTAGAAGTGCTTGTCTGCTGTCGATGCCAGATTATTACAGTTTTTGCCAGATAGCCTTAGCAGCTATTGAGATGCCAGCTAGTTCCGTTTGAACGACACTGAGCTTTTTACCCATAACCTAATTTGTTCTTTTTTTTTTCTTCTGTGTCATCGGCATCGACTACTTTGGTCATTAGCCTCGTGTTCTGTGTAGGCTTTGTTACTGTTTCCCGGCGCCACTTAGGAACAGCACTGTTAATTAGAAGCCAACAGTGAATGCTCAGGTGGGGATTCTCGCTGAGCTTTTTTTTATGGATATTTATTTTTTGCTTAAAAAAACCAAAAACAAATTTCCGCCTCTAACGAGAATCGAACCCGGGACCTTCCGGTCACGAGTCCTCGACCCCACCCCCCCTAATTTGTTCTTATAGTGACCTGAAGTACACACCACATCCAGCGTTTTCCCGTGTTTTGGAACCATCTGTGTATATATAACTTACATTTGTCCCAGCATTCTGTTTTTTCTATTTTGAAACGTTTCTTAAGAACGAATGTTGGTTCAGTTGAGTTGGTAGTTGCTTGTAGCATGGGTAGTGCGTTTAGCGGTTCCTGCCACACCAGCTGCCTAGGTGGTCCCATACTTACATCGGTATTAATGCCTGCCATGCGAAGTCGTAGCATTGACAGTTATGCAACCTCTTTGATGTACAATATCTAGAAGAGTAATGCCAATTATTATTTCCATATGAGCGGTTGTTGTTATTTTCATGGCTCCTGTTATATTAATGCAGGTCCTCAGCAGGTCAAACGTTGTATTTTATATAATTTAGAATAGCTGTTGCCTGCAGAACTTTCGGTACCCAGGCAATGACTCCATACGTTAGCATCATAGGTTTAATAATTGAAGTGTCAAATGCAAGAACCGGTTAAGTCCATTTTTAATGAACTTATGTTGACCAGCTATTCTTGCATAGTTTGTAGAATGCTACATCATTTAGTGTGAAAGAGAGGATTCTGTGTTATACTATATCGGATACAGTATTGTTGGTTGACTGGTTCTTGACGCTGTACATACAAAAATGGTTCACTCCTAAATTTGACTTGTTCTTGCACAATATTTACTCAAATTGACTTAAACGGTTGATGTAGATCAAGTGGATCACTCTTAGCGACAGAATCTACGGCCTAAGGGCCCTATTCATAGTCGTTTCTTGAATAATACTTAAGGTTCCCTGTAGAAGCTTTTCCACAAATGGAAGCTATACATATATCAAACTAACCTGGATATTTTTATTTTTATTAGATTTCTAGAAGACAGAAAAAGTCACTGTGAACCATCGGTGACAGGGTTAGTGGCTCCTGTCGAAGATCTAGAAGATCATGACTTGTACGTTCCACATTTCCAGAGAGTTTCAATATCTGGAGAAGACACCAGTGGGGTAAGTTTTTTTTATAGCAGTAGTCACTTTCCACCCTTATCACAGCTATCAAATACAATCTAAAAACCTAAGCTATCTTTACTACGTTTCCATGGGCTTTCAAAACAGTTTTCAAAACGTTTTGCGATTTTGGATTGTCGGTGTTTCCACGATAGGTTACGAACCGATTTTCTAAATGCACTCAAAACGTTTTCAACTGACACTTTACAAATGTCATTTTCTAGTTTCATAAGCTATTTTGTTGTTTATTATGAATCTCTAGTTACGAATTTCGAATAAAATATTACGAATAAACTTCAATAAATCACCAATAATATTGTTATTTGACAGCAACGCACTACGCATGGTCCTTTTCAAAACGAAAGTGACAGTTGGTGTTTCCACGACATTTGGATCTCGATACGATCCCAAAAAATAGCGAATCGACCTTGAACAGAAAATGTTTTCAAAACGTATCCAACTGACGTTTCCACGATATATTTCAAAGCTCAAAACGTTTTAAAAATTCGTGGAAACGTAGTAATTAATAATGCTTTGGGCATTTGCTTTGTAGCTGCAAGTTGAACCTGTCGGCGGCAATATACCCATAATGACGCGTGTCTAACTTTTCCTTTTTTTTCTGCGAGGTTTTGCTTGCAAAGAAAAGGAAAAGAATATGAATATGAAATAAAGCAAAACGTTTTCCTTCTATCTTTTCCCTGTGAGCTCTACATCCTTATCTTTACCTTTGAAGGAAATTGTTTATTTTTATGGATACCGACTAGTGACACCATTTTGTTAGCGTGGTCTACATCTAGATGGAGAAGGTGCACCCATTCTTAAAATCTCAGGTCTTGTTTTTAGAGGTTTGTGAGCTGCCTGATTATTTTCTACTTTTATGTGAGGAATTGCGGGTGGAGACGTATAGGGAGGTTAGATGGATGGTACCCTTGCAATGTATGTACTATGTTTCTACAATATGGGTATCAAATGAAAGTACTTGTTGGAAGTAACTCGAAAAATAATGTGACGTCATCCTAAATCCAATAAGGTGGTTGTCCAATATGGCGGAATAGTTATTTTTTATAATCTTCTGCAGTATGGGTATCAATTGAAAGAGCTTGTCGGGAGACATATTTTCAATAATCGCCGGTATTCCTCAGGGATCTGTCCTATCCTCTACACTGTTTCCGCTGTACATCAACGAGCTGCTGGAATTAACATCCAATCAAATATACAGCTTCGCAAACAGTACTGAATATCGTTCATGGAGTCAGGCAAACCACTATCATCCCAGGAGATCGTAGGTCGCCGACAGATACATGCCCCACAGGTCAACGTAGATATCAAAACAATTGTCGAGTGGGGATTGGTGAATAAAGTACAGTTTAAAGTACATAGGCAGCACACTGACAGCACTGACAAAGAAGTCTCACGTGGACTTACCAACTGTTGAAATGGAGGGTCACCCAGCAGTCGAGTCAACTTCCGTCAAGTTTTTGGGAATCAACATCAACAATAGCATGTCCTAGCACGACCACGTATAGTATTGCTAAAACGACATCCAGAAGCATGGCTCAACAAACAATCAGCTGTCTTACTCACTGTCGGTTCCTTTGTGATGACATGTTGCAAATATCTGACATCGGTGACGCCATTTCAGGATAGTTTCATTCAAACTGACAGGGGCGGAGTAGGAAAAAGTCTACAAGAGGACAGAAGTACTAGATTTGCTCTGAGATTTATATTATTTATCTCTATACTCATATTCTATGTAGATAGCCATGACCCTGCCGTACCGCCGCTGTTTAAATCATAACCAGTCTAACCCATAATATCGATACGCAAAGGGATCGGCGCAAAGCATCCTCGGACCTTGAGAATGACAGCTGATTGTTGAGCCATGCCAGAAGCTTGGAGTTTTGTTCCGCTGTAGGAATCTGTATACACCAGAGCAACTACTGCTGCTCTACAAGGCACATATCACAAATAATGTGACGCCATTCTAAATCCAATAAGGTGACCATCTAAGATAGCGGAATAGTTATTTTTTATGCACTTCTGCGGTATAGATATCAAATGAAAGGGGGCTTGCCGAGAATCATTAGAAAAATTAGAAAAATATTCTGACATCACTCTTAGTCCAATATGGTTGACTTTTGAGGTTTGTTAGGTGTCCTTATAGTATAGGTATTAAATGAAAAGGTTCGCTGAGGATAAAAATGCAGGTTGAAAAAAGATGGTGATTATAAGCTCCTTTGATGTGGAGAAAACATGGATTAAGTTTGGCTGGCGTGATTTGGCGAGATGGACGTTGTCAGCATTGGTCTGCAACGCAGAACGAAAAATGCTGCCAATGGTATAATTATGCTGGGCTTGCACAGTACTCAAGATACAGGGTAGTACTGTGAGCTATGCCGTCGTTTACCTAGGTTCGAGGCTTTTTGCTGCTGGTCAAACATAGGTGGCCTTAAAGCCCGTCCAGGTAAAGCGATTTACGCGCGAGCGGACTCGCGCGTAGTCAATTTATATTTCGTCCAGATGTCGCGTTTCACTTGCGTTTTTACGCTGGGAGAGATTTCCTTCCAGTTAAAAACATGGAGTTGAATACAGCAGTTGTGTTGTGGCGTGCATACCAGCGATGGAATCTTCGTAAACAAAGAGAAAGGCGACGATTCAACATGCATCCAATTCTACATGACAAAATGACGCACAGTATGTTTATAACATTATACCCAAAGCTGAGAGAACACAGTAAAAAGTGTTTCAACTATATCTTCCCAGTTCCTACGTTTTATGAGCCTATTGGCTACTCTTTTTTCGACTGCGTCAATGAAAAGTTCTGTATCGAAGTTATCACGCTCCATTTTCAAAAACAAATACGTCACATGCCACGGACTCGCGCGTTGTACTGGACGCAACAATGTTGCCCAAGTATCTCGACTCGCGCGGCGCTCGCGCGTACAACGGGCGAGTCGAGAGTCCCGCGCGTTACAAGCGTTTTACGCGCGAGTGAAACAACTCTAGTATCTCGGGAACGCGCGAATGACTACGCGCGAGTCCACTCGCGCGTAAATCGCTTTATCTGGACAGGCTCTTAAGTAGGGTAAAAAAATAATTAGGTCTGCCTATTGAAGAGCTAGACTGTTCGAAATTAACCGGCAAATGACCTTGCAACAATGATGCGTTGAATGAAATGAACAGATCAGAAACCTAACCAGCGAATACTAAAAAAAATAGCTTTTATTTAAATCCTTTAAAAAGAAGAAAATAAGATTTTTCTTTAAAATTTTAACTACAAACTCATAGCCTCATTACACACAATTTACATAATCATAAAAGCTTGTCTATTTGAGACGTCTAGTAGATGTCTGAGCCAGCGATTCAGGATGTCTCAAAGACATCCACTTATGTCTGATACACGTCTACTAGACGTCTTCTGAAGGTTGTTTGTGTAAAAAAGACATCTTTAAGACATCTTTAAAATGTCGCCGAGATATCTTTGAGACATCTTCAGGATGTCCTTTTTAGACTTTCCAGAGCATCTTTGAGACCTCTTACAGGTATTCAGTTACGTCTAAAAGATGTCTTAGAGATATCTATTCGCATCTATTAGACGTCTAAGAACCTATAGAAATTCAGACATCTTCAATACGTCCTCAAGATATCTGTTGGATGTTCATTCAAGATCTTCACTACACCTTATCCTTGATGCCACAAAATTATTAAGCTCTTAATAAGTCACACAAAACAAGACGCAAGCCTTTTGCCTTTCCTGTTTCAAATTCATTATTTCAGTTTGCAAAAGCATTAGAATATATGAATAAATAAAGAGCGGAAACCAGAAAAACCACAAAGAAAAACCGCGAACGGAAAAGTGAGGTTACCGTGGTTACAGAGACCCCTTTACGGAAACACTGATCTGGATCCGGATAGATCAGTTATATGTCAAACAGCTGTCAAGTGGGATTTATGATTCCATAAATTTAACGGACATCGAACAACGAAAAAGTTGGTTTAACAATAAAAAACAGATGGTAAAGTAAAGCAGCTACTGATCTGAATCATCCGATCACAATCACTTACTGTACAAGAGTGAACTACCCTATTTCTGGCCGATCCCAGATCACTTTCCGAACGTCAGGATTAGTGATCAAACTGATCGGGTTAACCCCATCACAGTTTCCGTAAAGGCCTCTTGCGAATCACATACAAAATGTAAATGTTCGCCATTCAATGTACGTGGTGGGGGTATAGTATGTGGTCTACGTATATGACACATCTTTGAGATGTCATCGTCAAGACGACTTGAAGATGTCATTACCAAGATTTCGTGAAGATATAATCAGCAAGACATCTTAAAGATGTCATCGGCAAGACACCCTGAAGATGTCTTTATTAGGTCTTATCATTTTGAATAACAATTCTGTTAAAATCTGGACATTAAATGGACATCTTTAAGACATGAAAACTTAAACATATTTAATATGCAATTAGCAAGACATCAGAGGTACCTAAGTGCGACATAGAATGGACGTCGTTCAGTGCTACCTGGGTTAATCTGCTGTTTAATGTTTTTAACATATCGGTATAATCAAATACTTATAGGTACCCATGGAAACCTGGCGACAAACTTTAAGGAACATAATTGTGTATAATGAAGCAATAAGTTGTTACTGAACATTTTAAAGGAAAATTTGGTTTTCTTCTTTTTTAAAAGTTTTTTTTGCTTGATTTGCAGTTTCGTTTGATAATGATAATTATAACGTACAACTTGATTGTAACGAGATTTCGTTTATTTACTGGGCTACAAATTTCAGGCGTTCTGTGTCCGCACTCCTCCTTACCTGTGACACTCATAACCTTATTTCCTGACAGCTGCAACCTGACTACGACGACAACTCCATTGGCACCACCTGCACCGCCGCCAGTGGGTACATAAATTACCTAAGACTTACCATGCCTGCCTCCTCCGTATCACGATCTCCCTTGCAGGCACAGAAAAGAATGTGTCGCACTATGATGGTATTTATGCTGCACTTACTATTAGACTGAGAACCAGTGATCGCCAGGTTTACGGTATTTTAACAAACTTTATACTATTGATGCTGGGTATACTATTATACAGGGTGAGTTTTTAGTACCGGAGCGGTCGATAACTCCACTACTAAAGAAAAAAGTTGTATATAAAAGTTGTAGACAAGAATATGCTTATTGCTCAGAAAATATATTGATTTATACAGGGTGATCCATAACTACGTGATGCAAACATCATTTTTTTAAATGAGACCCCCTATATATTATTCCATATTTAGATTCTACTAATAATTCCCGTTCTTAAAACAGCAGGGTATTTCAAAAGTTATGACAATTTTTATGTCCAAATCGCTACCAAATGGCTGTACTGTATATTGAAAATTAACGAATCAAAAATTATTTTTTGTAAAAAAATCCTCTCGTTTTGAAACAGGCTGTAAAAAAAGTCGCCGACACTTATTCATATACAGGATGCGGTGGAATGCAAAAACTAGGTTTTCTCTCTTTTTTTAATGTAATCCCCCCATATTTTATTATACCAAAAAATTGCTTTCGATTTGTATATCTTGTACTCACTAAGCGAATTCGGCCACTGACCGAAATTTATACCCACAACGCGTTGTGTATTTCGCTAATTTCTCACAACGCGTTCCGGGTAATCTTTGTATGCGCAGAACGCGTTGTGGGTAAATTACAAAGACCCACACTGCGAAACTCCGAATGTCGTGGGAAGCACATGACCATTTTCGCATTATGGGCAATACAAATATAGTCACAATATCAAATATCTGCTCACAGCTTAGAAAATATTTAATTTCCTTTTCAACTCTATACCTTTTAGCTATCAATTATTCATTTTGTCTAACTTTCAATAATTCGTATTCGATTCAGCTTTCGATAGTGTCTAGATGAAAGGTTCTTGCCTAATTTGCACAGTTCTTGTGCCTCTTTAACCTCACCTATGATTTATTTATATTCACCTTCTAGAATATCAGATGACAGATAGAATTTATTCAAACCATTGTCGAATTCCTTTCAAAGCGTTTCTGTCGATTCACTGATTCTACCATTGTTCTGAATAAAGAAAAAAAACTTGTTGCGGTTATGTTTTTAGATTTCCGCATTGTGGCTATTTGTATTATCCATAACGCGAAATGGTCGTACGTTTCCATTGGTATTCGGAGTTTCGCATTGTGGGTTTTTGTAATTTACCCAGAACGCCATCTGCGCGTACAAAAATTACCCGGAACACGATGTGAGAGATTGGAGTAATTCACAACCCGTTCTGGGTATAAACGTCGGTCAGTGGCCGAATTCGGTTATTGAGTACAACATATACATTTTATATACCTACATTCATCAGTTTCCGAGATATTTTGATTTTTCTGCAAATTTTAAATATACCTTCTATTTTTGTACTGATTTTATTTGCATTTGCGGACAACTAAAATATAAGGCCATAATAGTATTTGTTGAAGTCAAAACACTGATTTATCGAGATAATATAAGTTAACTGTGCCGAGGAAACAATTTTATAGACATGATGCATAATTATGAAGCAGATTTATCAGGTAAGCTATGTAATATCCGTTAATACCTTAATCAATGGTAATATTAACTGACCCAGTCCGAATAAAACGATTTTTCAGTCCCTCAAATGCATCAATTTTAGAGTGCCTCCGTTCTGGATATCGCTGTTGATAGTTGATATATTCTAGATGCAAGTAGGCAATTTCTCAAAGATTCTTCTAAATACCGTTTATTTGTTCTTTCATGGAAAAGTTCATTTTTTAAGCTCGGTTTTCACACAGTACGAAATTGAGCAGGTTATGGAAGCTGCCATTATTTCAAAGCCAACCTGACGAATCTGCCTGATAATTATGGATCACGTCTAGAATATGGTTTCTTCACCATACTTGACTTATATTATCTCGACAATTCAGGGTTTTCAAATACTATTATGCCCTTATAATTTAGTTGTTCGTTAAATAAAAGTAAAATTCGGTAGTACTTTCTCAAAATAACTTTCAGTACACAAATAGAAAGTATATTTAAAATTTGCAGAGAAATCAAAATATGTCGGAAACTGATGAATGTAGGTATATAAAACGTATACAATTATGAAAGAGCTTATTGAAAGCAATTTTTTGATATAATAAAATATGGGGGGTTACATTAAAGAAAAGAGAATATTTAGTTTTTACGTTCTACCACAGCCTGTATATGAATAAGCGTCGGCGACTTTTATAGCCTGTGTTATAACTAGATGATATTTTTTATTGTTCCTTGTAAAGAATATAAATATTAATTCGTTAATTTTCAATATACAGTACGTTCATTTAACAGCGATTTGGATATAAAAATGGTCAGAAATTTTGAAATACCCTCCATAATGTTATATTACCTTATACATATTTTAAAAACGGGAATCATTAATAGAATCTAAGTGTGGAATAATATATAGGGTGTCTCATTTAAAAAAATGCATGTTTGCATCACCACGTAGTTATGGATCATAAATCAAAATATTTTCTGAACAACGAGCATATTCTTGGCTACAACTTTTAGCAACTTTTTTCAATATCTTCTGCAGTAGTGGAGTTATCGACCGATCCTGTACTAAAAACTCATCCTGTATATACTGTGGGTGAAATAAGGATTCACTATCCCCGGCAACGGTTCATTTGGGCATAGTCGGAAGTCCAAAAGCGCAAAAAAGTGGGTTCTAAAATGTCATTCAAGCAAGTCTGCCGTTTTACTACATTTTAGTATATACCTTCCATTATACAAAAACCCAATGGCAGATACCTGTTCCGGTTCCTAATGTTTTATAAAATTTCAAAAAATGAAAATTTAAGGAAAATTTACGTTATTTTAGCAAGTATGAAAATGATTTTTCAGTTCAAGCACAATGTCCGTTTTTTCAGTCTACTCACAATATTTTACTTAATGCGTGTTGACTGAACAGACGTAAGGTAGAATCTTATGTCTGGACTGGGCTTTAAAGAGAATGACTCAGACAGTGGCGGATTTAGAAGGGGGGCGAAGAGGACGTACCCCCTAGACTCTAAAGGAAACACGGAAGCAGATATATTATATTTATATGAATACTAAAAGTTAAAAGCTTTCAACCAATGTAAAATATATGTTTAGAATCTTTGGTTCTTCTAAATTCGTATTATTTTTAAGTGCGCTTGGCAACAAAGCAAAAACGAAGTCGGAGACAAATAGACGAAACTCGGAGGAGAATCGGTTTCTGGGTCCGCCCCCTCCCCCCAACGAATTTGAATAGGTTAGAAAAAGCAACACCCATGCTGTAACAGGCATATGAGTGTGCTCAAGATCCTGTGTTATTATTTACCGTGTTCACAAACACGATGTTATTTTCTACAGAAATTTGCAAGATTTAAATTGTTTTAACACGTATGCACTGTTAAAACCTAAAATTCATTCAAAACTATAACAATTAACCCAAAACGATCAGCCAAAACAAAGTAGCTATTTATATTATGCCACTACAATAGTGGTGTTATTTTTAGGATGCTTTACCTGCTATCTGTACAAAGGATATACCGGTTTATGAGCGATTCAGCGGTCAGTGTGCCAGCGTTACCAAGCTGCCGCGTTAGAGCCCGTCCAGATAAAGCGATTTACGCGCGAGTGGACTCGCGACTAGTCATTCGCGCGTTCCCGAGATACTAGAGTTACATACATCCAGATGCTCTCGCGCGTTGTTTTACTCGCGCTTAAAACGCTTGTAACGCGCGGGACTCGAATCGCCCGTTGTATGCGCGAGCGCCGCGCGAGTCGAGATACTAGGGCAACATTGTTGCGTCCAGTACAACGCGCGAGTCCGTGGCGTGTGGACGTATTTGTTTTTGAAAATGGAGCGTGGTAACTTCGGTACAGAACTTTTCATTGACGCAGTCGAAAAAAGAGTAGCCATATGGGATATGGAATCATCCGATTATTCCAATAGACTCATAAAACGTATGAACTGGAAAGATATAGTTGAAACACTTTTCACTGTGTTCTCTCAGCTTTGGGTATAATGTTATAAACATACTGTACGTCGTTCTGTCATGTCGAATTGGATGCATGTTGAATCGTCGCCTTTCTCTTTGTTTACGAAGATTCCATCGCTGTTATGCACGCCACAACACAACTGCTGTATCCATGTTTTTAACTGGAAGGAAATCTCTCCCAGCGTAGAAACGCAAGTGAAACGCAATATCAATTGACTACGCGCGAGTCCACTCGCGCGTAAATCGCTTTATTTGGACGGCTCTTAGGATTGTGGGCACAAATAAAAACCTTGTTTACTTCTTCTAACCTGTTCGAATTTGTTGGGTCCCCTAGAAGAAATCCTAAATCCGCCCCTGGACTCAGGGAAATTATTTTCATTAAAAAAAAACGTTTAAGCAGGTAGCTTTTACAGCAGTTTACCTCCTTCCCGGTTTACAAGAATACATATTTCAGTATTTTTCTTTATGAAGTTGATATGCGAGCTAAACTGCTATACAATAGATCGAAACACATTTTGTAACTAATGCTGTTTTACCAAGAACTTGACTATACTGTGGCTTCGCGTACCTGTAGGTCTTCATTTTCTATTATTACTGTTTCTTTCATAAAAATAGGATGAAGGTAACAGTGTTACTTTGATTAATGAGTAGGGGGTTGTATTTTTAGATATGCCATTATCCATGTTGTTCGTCTTATCATTGTATGTAGTATGTGCTAATTTAAATTATATAGTAAAACAGAAATACGGAGATATTTGCTATATTATCTACCTAGCAGTGGAGGCAACAAGTGATGACCATGAGTTTATACTGTCAAGATAGCTATGAAATTTTGAGACCTGAAGAACAACTTTGAGTAATATTCAAGGCAAACGGTTTTGTAGCTTTTGTTAGCAAGTTAAAAAAAATCAAAGAAAATGAGTTGAGCTGCCTTTATACTTTCATTGAGTACTTTGAGACTTCCACTATTGAAAACGTATTGAAATTGAAACTCAATGTTTGGGATAGGTTGAGATTGATTTAAGTTTGATTGGGTTATGTTGAAAACAATCTCTGTTAGGACGGATACTAAGGAAATACTTGAGATGACTTCAGGAACCATCATTTGTACAATGTTAAACGTGATGCATAAAAATTTAAGAATAGCAAATTGGATTCTTAAACAACATTACACTATTTAACAAGTTTATCATAAACTTCTGTTCCAAAATGAATTTAGTGAAACACACTGTGAACTACATCCGCTTCCGTACAGATATTTAAATCACAAAAAAGGGCAGTTAGAGCACTGTCAGGCATATCGCAAAGAACATCGTGTAAGAGCTCTTTTAAATCATTCAGAATATTAACTTTGCTCTCCATTGTTATATTGGAGCTTTCAATATTTACCTATTGCCATCAGGATAAGTATCTTCAAAATAAAGACATGCATGCTTATTGTACGAGAAACAGGGATATGTATACAATACCTGTCTCTAAGTATCGGATTGGTCGGCATTCGCCTGCCCATCTGGGTGTAAAAATTTTTAATAAACTGAGTAATGACATAAAATGCTCAACAACCTTGAACATATTTAAAAATAAGTTAAAAACATTTTTACTCGAGAAATGCTATTACTCCATCGACGATTATTTACTCGAATGATTTTACGTGTTGGTCTTATAATGTGTGTCTGTTATATATTATAAGTTTGTGTTTGTTATATACATAATATTAAATGTTGTATTTTTGTAACTGATCGATGCTGATATTACTGTACTGCTGACGCTTTTCCACAATGTTATATATACATTCTTATGGAAATCAAATGATCTATCTATCTATCTACATAGTAAAACATGTAGAAAAACAATAATTATTGATTCGAAATATCGAGGTGACAATGAAAATACAGTTAACGTTAAATACATAAAACGTTTGTTTGAACTAAAAAGTGAACAACAAATCTAGTTTAAAAAAATTGAAAAACACGCTTTTACAACAGTAAAAAGTGAAAAATAACTGTTTCTATAAGCTGAAAATACCACTATTATTGTGAAAACCGTAGGTTGCTGGATATACGGAAAATATGGTACAAAGCGTCTAATCCTTATTTAACATTAATACTATCTGCTATTTTTCGTTCATTTTTGTTTTCAGCGTATATTTAGAATTATTTTGAACTTTTAAGTGCTATAAAAGCAAGTTTAATAGCCTTTTAAAAAAATATTTAGTTATTGGGAAATTAATTATCTTCCTATGTAGGGTCTTATAGGCACTCTTGTTTCGCGGTAAGAATCAACTATTTTGAAAATATCTACTTGTCTCGACTTTGCTATAGTTTAGCTGTTCAGCGAAAAACTATATACAAACACTCTATTAGGTTATGACATGAATGAAGTACGCCCACCGATGTTGTCACCGTGGCGACCATAATCTCTTTAGAGGCGCTAGAGTATATATACAGTGCTTCACGAGTAGGGCTACTTTCTGGGTTTGCAACAAGTTTCTATAAATAAAATATCAAGCTTTTTACAAGTTTTAAAACATATTGGACATTTTCTTTGATCTTTTCCGACTCATGGTCCGTCAACATGGTCAGTTCTAAAACATGTTTCATCAGGATTTGGAACTTGTTTCACAGCACTGTTTTGAAACACGTTGATTTACTACTTGTTGCAATTTAATGAATAAATTGTCTAGAGGCCGATTTTATCAATATTCATATTTTAACAAAGGCTTTGACAAAGCTTTTCTATTGGGTGTTGTTTAGCAAAAGCTTTCTATTGGGTATTGAGGGCTATGTTAATTAGTATCATCCAGTAGTATTTTACCAATACTGTAAACAAAACGTTAAAGCTGGATGTCACTTTTGTCAAAAATATTTTAGAAATTTATGGATCAAAATCATAGCAGAAAATCAGAACAAAGCGATTGATTTACAAATAAATGCCAGATTTTTCTTGTTTACCCTATAATTATTGTATAATTACAAATTGCAAACTGAGATAGTTTGTAACAGTATCATAAAAGTAGTATCAATCACAGCAACCTAATTTAATAATTAATAATCCCACCTCAGTCAGTCAGATAGATTATAGACAAATACATACTTTTATGAAGAATCTTCCATATACTGCATGTTTGTTATAGACCTTCTTATAGAATTATTCACAGAGGATATAAAGGTGCCTCGTACACTTTGTAAGGCATGCATATGAATAAAAATCCCTCCTGCTAGTTGCTCCCTTCTCTCAAGTATATCGAGCACCTGATTCACTTTCTAACTATACGAGTTATACGACAGGCTCCTTGTAGTCCTTGTTTACAAAAAATAAGGTTATCACCTGCTCGGCACTCTCGGGAGCTTTGCTGTTCAGGATAGGCAACCAGTAATGCACATGCACATTTGGGAAACTGCTTGGCCAACAGTTAAATCGTGTGTTTAGCTTTGTGGAATGTAACAAAATGTTATTTTTACCTCTTTTTACTATAATACAAAGGTATATTGCATACATTTATAATTATTATCGATAGTAAATTATTGTTTTATCCAAATAATGTAGTAGTTTGAATTTCTTGTCATCATTTTCATCTGATACACCAAAAATTCAGTGATCAAATGTACTGTTTTTGTGAAATCTGATTGGTTGAGATTAGCAATTGCTGAACTCTTTGTTAAACAAGAACGTGTAATTTTTCACCCATTTAGGATGGACAATGAGACTGGAAAAAATACTAGATGGTTCACAATGGTCGATTGTATATAAATCATGTCATTTTTGACCTTTTTGAGGTAAACTTGAAGAGAAATCAATAATTTTCGGAGTACTTAGACAGATGCATGTTCTGGAATGAGCTGCTTGATTGGTCAAAGTCTTTGTTAAAATGCGCATGTTGATAAAATCGCGGCTAAATGCAGGTCAAGACTGCCGAGCGAAAACTAGCTGACAAGAAGGCAGATAATCGATTTTTGGGATCACAATATTTCTATCGTTTCTTCGCTGTAGAAATATGGGACTTTTTCTCAATTGTCCAGCTATTCTAAGTACAGCTTGATCTTCTGTTATTATAGGTGCCACTGGAGGATTTGGAAAGAGCGTCGAAGTTGTTGATCCAAGCATTGGAAATAAGAAAGAAGTATATGAAAATGTCCTTCCAAAGCTTCTCCTCTACAGCTGCTCGGTTTTTAGATCCCAACAAAGAACAACAGCACCACGATGAAAAACAGACGATACAAGGTATGGGCTGAACCCTTTTTCGATAACAAAAATGCTGGTTTGTGGTAGCTTCATATAAGTAGAAAATTAAAAAGTAGTGCTTAAAGTTATAGTAACTGCAACGTAATATGCTAGATATTGTATATTGGTTGTATTTCAGAAAATATAGTGTGTTACAAAAGTTTTGGACGCATTGCCTATATGTCAATACCATTTCATCGACAAGTTTAAATCTAGCTAATCTAGCAACACTGTACGTGTACTTCAGTAAGGTCCAGTTTCACTATCATTAGTAACCTGCGGTAGTCAGTTAACCGACAGATGGAAATTAACGAGTAGTTATTGTGGAGCACAGTTTCAGAAAAAAAACCAATGGTTAAGCTGCCGTAAACACAACCTAACTGTTTTTGATTTATCTCTCCAAAGACTATGGTCAACATCCGTCTTTTTTTAATCTCCAAAGTAAGCTTGTCTTGACTACAACAAACGTCGAGTTAACCAACACGCTATCCCTGGGTTACCTACTGTTTAATCAGAGCTTTTAAAGTAAACCGCCGCTAATTACTAGTTTTTTAACCACTAGTTCACTAACGATTGTGAAACTGTGTTTTAAGTTAAAACGAAATTGTTATCATTGTGTTGACAGGAAGATTATTCAATGCTTTTCAGACTTTTTTATTCATTGTATTCAACAATGTTGATATTTTTTCTTTGCTTATTTGTTTTAGTTAATTAACATTTATATATTTGATAAAGTTTTATCGATATGCTTATTTGAATTCACGTAATTTCTTAAACTTATCCTTCTCTAATCCATCGCGATCTAGAGTTCCATCAATAAAACCACATAAAAAAAGTTCAGCGAGAATTCCCAGCAGAGCATTTCACTGTTGGCCTCTAATTAACAGTGCTGTTCTTAGAGTGGCGCTGGGAAACAGTAACAAAGCATACACAGAACAGGCTTATGACCACAGCGGTCGATGACGTTGACAAAAGTAAAAAAAAATTAACCCAAAGATAGACACAATCGTGATTTATCAAATGCAAAATTTTATTTCAAGATCTCAGAATCATCTCCGCCTCAGGAAGTTGCTTCAAAAAATACAAAAGCTATTACAGGAAATGTTTTTGTGGTGCCCAGGCACAGCTGTCAAACAGTGTCACTTATTTCAAACTTATTTTTGTCAAATATTGTAATTTTATAAAAACTACAGAGGTGGCCGATCTATCAGTAGAAAGTTTGTTTTCCATCATATGCGGTTTTATTGATGGGGCAGAAAGCGTGAAGGATATTCAAAGTTTACGTGATAATCAGCATGAATTGTGACTGTGCGTAGCAATATAATTTTTGAAGAACATTTTTGTTTTGATTTTGAGGTATTTGCTACGCCGCCTAGTCGTATGTTACATACTGCTAGACGAACCTTGCTCAAAGTTAGGCTGAAAAAGATTGCCGTGTTTTGTTTTTGTTTTGAAGTTAAATAGAAACGGAGTCAACACTTCTTGAAAAGGGGTGACTTTTTCCACCACTTACGTAAATTTGGCAACTACTCGTAATGGTATACCTGGTAGGTGGTAGGTAAACCTGTTTAGGCCACTTGTGCTGGTAAACATAAACAGGATGTTCATTTGAAACTTCCCACCACCTATTTATCTAAAACCACTGATTAAATGAAAAAACGCCGAGACACGTCAAAAGATTTGTCAAGGGGGACAACTTTTCAACTAAAAACTACTTCACCCCCTTGTACCCTCTGCTACTCAGGGTCATCCCCTTAAAATGTTTAAATGACAACGGGTATCGTGCAATATCTCGTTTCAAAGGTATATCGAAGCCCTTTATTTTGGCGTTTAATTTTTCGAAATCGGTTGATTCGTTTTCGAAAAAATTAGAAAATACTTTATATATCGTAATTTGTTCATTTGTTGTAGAAAACAAAAACACGAAAATATCACTTTTTATTGCAACAAGTGGTCAAAATGTTGCGCATTATTGCCCAAACAATGATATAGGTGCTGTTTAAATTCCTGACAGCTGCAAAAACATATTGTGGGCTATCATGGCTGCTTTCGATTATGCGTCATCCAAACTTTCAGGTTGGGGACTAAAGACTAAACAGTAGATTTTAAATGGCCCCATAGAAAAAAGTCCAATTACGTCAAATCAAGAGAACTAGCAGGCCATTCAATAGGCCTCCTTCGCCCTATCTATTTATCTGTAAACGCGTTGTTTAGCCATTGCCGAACCGGAAAAACATATTGCTGAAAATAGATTTTAGCCTCATCAACAATAGGGTTTCCATCCTCTTCGATTTGGTTTTCAATAGTTTCAGTGACAAGCGAATTGATAGTATTTCCCAATACACCCAAAAAATGTCTCCATTTCAATTTCCATTAATAAACAATGACCCAATCACTTTGTTTCTTGAAATGCCTGCCCATGGTGCCCGTACATTAATTTTTTGGGCATAATGCTTATGCCTTTCTACAAAAGCATTAAGATTTTCATTGCTCCAGTAACTGCAGTTATGCTTATTAACAAATCCAGTTGGATAAAATGTGCAATCATCAGTATTACCTTTGATTACTATAGTTGTTTGTTCACAAAACTCTGCACGCCGGTCAAAATCGTCTTCGGTTCACTCTTATACTATTTTTATTTTGAATGGATAACATTTATGGAGTTTACTAACTGCATGTATGTATAGAGCCAAATGAAATCCCCAATTTTGCCTAATAAAGTATTAGATTCATGTCAAAATGACTCAAAACTTCAACTTGAGCGGCTTCATCCAAAAATTCTCCGTTTTTTATTTGCAACAGAACCAGTTTGAGTACATTTCGTAACAAGTTGCAAAAGATACCTATGCGAAGCTATATGCCCCGGATGTCTGGCATTAAACGGAATGACAGTTTGCGGAGCACATCGATTTTGGGCACCACAAATTGGAATCATTTCCACTGGTTGCAACTCTTCGTCAGCAATTTTTACATCGCCTATATCATTATTTGGCCAATAACGGGTAACATTTTGAACACCTATTGCAATTAAAAAAGAGGGCAAAAATTTACTTGATAAACTCAAACGGTGCTCTCACTGTGGATTTTTTTTAACCGGAAGCGATATGGACAAAGCCGGTTTTTTTCCGGGCTAGTTTTTTCATGCTGATTCAGAATCTGTATTTAGTTTTTCTCTAGAATCTGTAGTTTTGGCTATCTTTTGTATCATACAGACGGACGGACGGACAGACAGATAGAGGCTCTGCATAAGCTCTCTTCAGTGAGAGCTAAAATTGGTATTTTCGTGTGCTGTTGTCTCCTATCTGAATTATCTCGCAAACGAATCGCCCGATTTAAAAAAATCAAACGTCAAAATAAAGGACTTTGATACACCTTTGAAACAAAATATTACTCGATACCCCTTGTCATCTAAAATTTTTAAGGGGTTGACTCTGGGGTGCAGAGGGTACAAAGGGGAAAGTAGTTTTTAGTTGAAGGTTATCTCCCTTGACAAATCTTCTGAATTGCCTCGGCGTTTTTTCTTTTAATCGGTGCTCTTCGATAAATCCGTGGTGGGTTCAAATGAACACCCTGTATGTAATAAAAAAGGTCTCCTGCCTGCACTGACGACCTAAACCACTGGAAAATGCAACTGTTTAGGCTTAGGTGTAAAAAATCGGTCGAATACGGTTGCACTCTGACCGTAGCCTTACTAGTGCAGTGCCACCTTCAGGTAAACCTAAACGTGAATAATGTATCTACTAAACATCCGACATGTGTACCGGACTGTAACTTAGGATATTAGGCATGTTTTACAAGGAAGCTTTTATCGCGACTATGTCCTGCTTCTTCTTGATGGAATAACCGTTGATAGTTTTGGATAAATTGTCCCACCCATTCTTGAATAATTTCGAAAAAAATTTTTATGGTCAGCCTCCCGCAAAGCCTAAGGCGCTGTAAAACCGCTGCGAGAGAACAAGTGTCGGTTAACTTTACATTTGAAACGCTGCAGGTTGTAGCCGTCGGGAAACAAATTCCCCGGCAGCTGATTCCACAGCGTCGAAGATCTCCAAAAGAAGAATGCTGGAGGAGACTGGTTCGGGGAGTAAGGACCTCGATCTGGTAAGGATGAGCTCGCAGAGCTCCTCTAGTGTTCCTGGTTCGGACGGCCTTTGGTGTTATTATCTAGGAGAGCTCAATCGAACATCTTCCGTGATAGAATCTGTAAAACAGGGATAGGTCAGCCACCCTCCTTCGATGTTCCAGGCTGTGGAGGTATTTGTGAGGTTAGGCGTATCGATTAATCTAATCATTGCTCTGTTCTGGATAGTGTTCAGACGCTTTAGACAGTGCTTCGGAGCGCATGCCCACACATAGGAGCAATACTCCAGAGATGGTCGGATCTGTGACTAGTAGAGCAGTAGCAGTTGCTCTGGTGTAAATACACATTTTATTCGAAATGTTTGTTTCGAACTACCATTGTCTAGATACAATTCTTGAGTACAACGCTTCGATTGACCTGCTATCTTCAATCGTCTTAAGGTAAACTGTCTAACATGCTCCCTTCATTGCTATTTATTCTCGTCTTCTCTGAGTGCATCAGTTCTTGATGACGTGTCGTTCTTCGCGGCTTGTTTTGACCGGTCGCTATTCTTTTCTCGTATAGTCGCGTCGGTTCTTACTGACGTGGCCGTTCGATGGCCACTGAATCCCCGTTTGTGTCCAAGTCTGTTCTGTCCAATTTTAGTTTTTCTATATTTATTATAAGGGACTGCGGGTTTAATTTCCACACTAGGCTTGCTGTACACATTCTTGTTGCTGACGATATAAGCTGCTTCTTTGAATTTCCGGCGATACCATTGAGGTTCTTTGTCAATAACGAATGTTGGCATCATACACTTTTTTTTTGACATAATAGATATACCAATGTTACCTACTACTCTTCTCATAATATGTATATTCAAGCAAATGAGTTTCCGCTTTCTCAAGTAATTTTGTGTTGCTCGATCCAAACGTGATCTTCTACTTCGGACTTTCCTGTCTCTGCTTTGTGGGTATTGGGTCGATACTTTGCCGCATTTATATGGCACTTCGTAGATGAATTTTTTTGGTTTCTTGTTGATCATTCTTGGGTTTCGTTTTTGTTAGTAGACTTCGGAGAGTGATGCTTTTGAGAACCGTTTTTGAATTTTATATTCTTGCCATATTCTTCTGACTGCATCTTATAATCCTTTCGCGTATGGTACACTGAGTAAATGCCTATGCTCTTCAGGATCTATATTTGTGCGACTACCATTCCCTTGTATGTTGCTTCCACTAGCTTTTTGCGATATGCGTTCTTAAAGAGTAGCAATTTCATTCATTCATCCGAAACCAATGACAGACGACGTCGTTTCGCTTTTATTAAAGCTCGTCAGTGTGGTTTAGGTCTCAGACGAATAAATGAAATTGCCTGTTAGTGCCTAGCTATCTACCAAAGCTGCTTTTTAGCATAAATCGAATGTCGGGAGTTTTAAATGAGTGTTCCACAAAAAAGAGTCTGTTTGTTGTCATATCCGCAGGTTCCTATACCTGATGCTTTTAAACGGGTCACATAAACAGTGCTCGGTTCCTCAGATTAAACGCTCAGGTACCGTCTTTGGTAGATAGATGGCGAACCAATACTTTTTTAAAGTATTGCTTCCTTCTATATGTTGCTACTACTGATATGCGTTCTGTCACAGATCTTATTTAATGTGACGTAGTTCTCCTTCCAGCCCCTGTTACGTATTACAAATTAATGTTCTTGACTCGATCGAACAAGGTTCAAATAACTCCTTTCTCCGTTGATGTTGGAAGGTGTTAAGGCATAATGCAGGTACTATTCTGTGTGTGTTGGTTTATTTAATTCTTTTATCAAATTAAAGTTACTGTATTGATTTATTTTTAATGGCCAATCTTTACACCAATTTTGACGTGATAAGATGACAAGAATACCTACCAATGCTATCGAATCGTTGTGTGCCTATAAGTCATGGTTGACCGAGGGCCGGTTTCTCAATGTCCAGTTAAAGTGTCAGATAGGTATCTGCCAGATAGCGTGTCTATGGATACAACTGTCAGATAAGATTTACGTGACTTCGTAAGTTTAGTCTTCAATTGTTTAAACAATTTATCTACCAGTTGCTGTTATCTTGCAGATAAATATTTAACTGGACATTGAGAAACCGGTCCTTAGAGTATTGACTACGTGTATTTGACAAAAACGAGCTCAGGTTAACTTTAATCTTCGAAGGTTATACGTTTGGGTGTATAGCCGCTTTAAGCAATCTTTCTCAGCCATCACGGTTTTTGCGAGATTTTGTTAAGTTTTCATTTATTTATGGAAAATTGAATGCAGAAAATACGTACCAACCCCTCGCATTTAACCCCTATCCTCACCGCACTGCATGTCTGTGAATTTAGATAAAAGTTATGCTGAGTTGCTGTCAAGAACCGCCAGATCGTCATTTGATGATTTTAATCTGGACGCGCTGACAGAAGACGTCATCGAAAACTTGTTAACTCATGGTATCAAAGGTAACGAATGTTGGCATCATATGATTTTTTTTGTTCTTTTTTTATTTTTTATTTGACACATTAGATGTAACAGTGTTCTGTACTACTATTCTCATAATATATTCAAGCAAATGATTTTCGATCTTCATTGCATAGGCTATACAGGGTGAGTCCGAAGTTGATATTTTTTAAACTGTAAACAACTTTTTCAAGTAACTTTTTTCCGAAAACTGAAAAGTAAGCGAGATACAGAAGCCAAAAGGTAAATCTGAGCTTGGGTATCAAGGCCGCAGCATAGTAAACAACCAGCACAATAACTCAAGAACTCACTTTTGGAGGGTTTTTTATAGGGATGCTAACGATACTTCGATACTTCTGCACTAATATCGAGTATTTTTGTCATCGATACTTTTTGAGGCATTCCAAGCTGGTATTGATACTTTTGTATCGGTATCGAAAATAATTATATAATTATTGAGTGGTGTTATCAGTTGCACAAAATGCTCTGTTCGAACCAAACGCGCCTATTTGGCTAGAAAATATCGAGTTGGTACCTGTATCGATATTTTCATTTTCGCATCTCCACAGCCGTAAAATCATCCATAAACCCTCCCAAGGTCAAATTTTTTGGGAACCATTTTTATATAGGAAAACCTCAGAGATATTATGCTGGTTGTTTATTATGCTGTGTCAAGGCATTGTACCTGCCAATTAGAGCACTAGTTACTTTCGGTTTATCATAGTTAATTTTAAGTTTGTAAATCCTGAAATTTGTTCCATGATAATGTGGGACTTTTAGAATTTACCAATTTATAACTAACAACGATAAACCGAAGGTGCGTACTACAATACCTGATAGCCAATCCATAAGACAAAAATCAAAGCAAAATACTAAACATAAACGACTAGGTAGGTTTCGATACACAAGCCCAGATATACTTTTTCAGTTTTCTGAAAAAAGTTGTTTGAAAAATTGTTTATTTTAACGATTTCTATAGACATTTAAAAGAGGTATCAACTTAGGACTTACCATGTATGTAGTAGTAGTAGTTAGCCTAAAATGAATAAATTATATTGATCATTTATAATTTTGTACTTTGTTTGAATATATCACAATTTCCTTACAAGACAGGATCTTTACAAATACGTTTTTCTGTGTCTAATAATAATTATTTTTGTGAAATTTTGAGCCAACATGTCTGACGCATATAAAATGTGTTGTATGTTAATCTTCTCATCATCTTTATGAAGTCTATAGTTCCAACATACCATGTGGTATTGTTTCTAATAATGTTTTCTAATAACGACATCTAACGCTGGAAGGGACAGTTTGACTTCAAATGCAACCCCAAAAAAAAAAAATAACTAGTATTTTATATAGTGTGACACATTGTATTCGAAAGCCGTAATGTAGAATAATTCTTTTAATTTACACTACAATTCATAAATTGTTCAAGCTTAGGTGGTGTGCGTTGTGCGAAGTGTAACTGTTCCAGAAACGCGTTGTTATTTTTGTATTTCATTAAACATTTACTAATAACCATATGCATTTACTTTGTATATCGTATTATGTCCTTATTTAGTCTTAATGAGAATATATTTATGAAAAGACCTACTCAGGCCTTAAAACATTTGTAGTGGGACGTCTCAAAATCTCCTATACCAAAATTTCCTCAATTTTGCTATCCTGATCCTGTATCCTCCAAATAATTATATTTGCACCTCACAACTGTTTGTCGTCATGATGTAGATTACAAAACCAAGATGCAGCAAACTGGAAAGTTAATATGTCACAAGACCTTATGACATGATTTTAGACGCTAGACGAGAATCAAAAGAAGTGTGTAAATAAAATACTGTTGCTAATCATAAAATGTGTGTCCAGCTGATCACAATGTCCTAAATTATTTTTTAATAATTTTCTGCATTTTTGGATAGCCGTTATCTGATTAATTCTCTGTGTTTTCATATCAACATGCCCTGTACGTAAAGTTGATAGATTTCAAATAGTTCAATCAGTTCTATTCGAAAAAATGTTGAATGACAGAAATCGATGGATACCCGTCGTACCTCTTAGCTATTGTCAACCTGTAGCGTGTCTTCTTTTTTATGTCTAGATCATGGTATACATCCGCCAGAGCACAAACCCTGGGAAGCACCGCCGGTTCCTGACACAGATCACGTGATCAAAAACAACAAAGGCGTCTACAATGTATATTTGAATGAGCAAGACTTTAAAGACGGCAAACCGTGCGATTACGAGTACCCTGATGTGGTCAGGTTCACTACGGATTTCTACGATATGTGCAACATGATTGCCGATGGACCATTGTAAGTAAAATTTCAATATCGTGAATTATTAATTGGTAAGGGTGATAGAGATGATCTTTGGTGGTCTGGAGGTAATAGGGTTGTAGGTATCTTTTTTGGACCTTAAAAAGACCTTTGATACCGTGGCACATCAGAGGCAGAGGCTCCATAAAATAGGTATTAGAGGTATTGGGTATCAACTTATTGAGTCATACTTAAAAGATAGAACCCAGAGAGTCAAGATGGAAATATCATAAGTGAGTCTAAGGGAGTGGAGTGTGGTGTTCCACAGGGGACATTTCTAGGTCCCATATTATTTAATGTTTATATAAACGACGTTCTGTCAATCCTAGATGAAGAGGGTGCTGTGTTTTACTTTGCAGATAATAATTGTGCATGGTGAATAATGGGAAATTGCAATAAAAAAATCTGTAATAAAAATATTGATTTGGTTTTGATATGCCCACTATGTATATTAACCAGAGGTAATCTAACGCTCATTTTAGAATATTCCAGAAACCGACGCATACTGAGATCTGCCCGTTAAGTAATACCTAAAAGACCTTATCGCTGCTTTAACAGAACCGTAGAACTTTAGCAATGTCAACTGGAGTAACAGATCAGAATGGGCTCTAGGAGAACCTCTAGATATGCTGGTACACTGGTAGTTTCAAAAATCGATCAGGTACAGGACGAAGCACATGCGGTGGCAAGCCTGGGCGGAATATGTGTTTGCCTAGGTATTCGGACTATCGTTTTCTAAGCACAAATAGCAGTAATTATGGAATACGGCAGAAAATGCATAGATAAAGGATACAGTAAAAAGACTATCTATGTTTTTTTATGATCAGCCTCTCGCAGACACAAAGCCTATGGCGTTGTAGAAGCGCTGCGAAATGATAAATGTCTGTGTACGTTAGATTTAAAACGCTGCAGGTTGTAGCTGTCGGCAGACAAAATCCCTGGCTGCTCATTCCACAGCGTCGAAGTTCTTCAAAAGAAAGAATGCTGAAGGAGACTGGTTCGGGAAGTAGGGACCTCGACCTGGTAAGGATGAGCTCGCAGAGCCTCTCTAGTGTTTCTCGTTCTGACGGCCTTCGGTGTCATTATCTTGGAGAGCTCACTCGAACATATTTCATGATAGAATCTGTAAAACAGGGACAGGCCAGCCACTCTTCTGTGGTGTTCCAGGAGGAGGAGTTGTGGAGGTCCTTTGTGAGGTTAGGCGTATCGGTAAGTCTAATTGCTCTCTTCTGGATAGTATCCAGAGGCTGTAAAGAGTGCATCCCCACACATGGAAGCAATACCCCCAACAGTAGTTGCTCTGGTGTATATAGCTTCCTACAGCGGAACAAAACTTCCAGCTTCTGGGATGGAGTTTCAGCAATACTGACGACGTGGTCGTGCCAGGACATATTGTTGTTTATGTTGATCCCCAAAAGCTTGAAGGAAGGTGACTCGACCATTGGGTGACCCTCCATTTCCACAGTTGGTAAGCCATAGTGAGACTTTTTTGTAAACACAGACAGCCGGGTGCTCTAATGGCCTTGGCAAGTGACCATTATACTTCAAAAATGACGTGGGACTACCATGATTCCCTAAAGATGCTGGCGAAGACCAACAAGGTAACATTATCTTGGGTGCCTAGTCAGATAGGAATGGGTGGGATTGGAACGGCCGACAGGTGTGTCAAGAAAGGTGTAGAAGTCCCTCTCATCGAGCCAGATATGTGGTATATATCATATACAATATGGTACGGACATCTGACGCCAGATGGGTGTTAAAGGGACACTAGAAGCACTGGACAGAGTGATGGAGAATGTTCAGTCTAACAGGATGCTGAGGGGATGATTGTGTTCTAATACCGGAGACGTTCTGAAACTGAACAGGAAATAACTACTTACCTGAAAAAGTTTGAGATCGATGTGGCAAATCCACATAAAAGGAAATTCAGTGGGGTAGAGGAAACAGCTCACCACATTGTCTTCAACTGTCTTCTGCCTTTAGTGAACACAGAAACTCCTGTCTGGATGTACGCCAGGAAGGAAAACAGGAGGAGCAGCAAAGCAATGCATCTCAAAGTTCGCGAAGGACTTAGGATGGGACTCTTGTCTTTTTCCTTTGTCCGGGGGGTTTATAATACGCCTTAAGGCTGAGCGGCAACTATTAGGGTCACTGAATCCTAACCCCCTCACTGCTAAAAAATAAGATAAGTATAAATCGTCATGAAAGGAACAAGTTTGCCAATTGTCACCTAAAGACGTATGAAGATATTAAATCAATCAAAACGTTGCGATACTCCAAAATTGTATAGAAAATGTAAGTCTGATATAAGCCTAAGCATAAAACGTCCTTTAGGAGTTTTAGTGTAAACTAATATCACAGTGATGTTAAGTGGATGTTCTGATAGGGAAAACACTGTCTTATACTCGGTTAGAATGAAAATTTGATCTACTACTGAATTTGCTGCGCTCAAATATAACTCTAAACTCATTATTCAAAGGAATATTCTCTGTTTCAGAAAATCGTTCTGCTATCGTCGCTTGAGCTATCTGTCCTCAAAATTCCAATTGCACGTTTTACTGAACGAACTCAGAGAGCTGGCATCTCAGAAGGCTGTGCCTCACAGAGATTTCTACAACATCCGCAAGGTGGATACTCACATACACGCGGCCTCCTGCATGAATCAGAAGCATTTGTTGCGATTCATCAAGAAGACATTGAAAAACAACGCTGACGAGGTCGTGACGGTCACGAATGGGGTTCCGATGACGCTGAAAGAAGTGTTTCAAGTAAAGTTTTGATGTGTTTTTAACGCTTCTCACCCACAGAACTATAAAAAGGGAGGATGAAGTTTATAGTACATGCGATATGCTACAGAACCACATTTTAGTGGACAATACGAGGGTGTTTTGATAAGTTCATGACTTTTAAAAGAAACTACTCATTTAGCTCGATACGTTTAGTTCAACGCTTTCCTAGTTTGTTCATGCCTTATAAATAATAGGTGTTTCCACTGCCCTCAAAATACGTGCTTGTTTCAACCATGAAACTCCTCATTCGACTCGAATAGTCTACCAGCTAGCCATTTCTTCAGACTGGGAAACAGAAGTAGTGGTAAGATCTCAAATCCGGAGATTATGTACGGTACTCGTTCACCGGTAGAAACCCACAGTTTCGATAATTGCTTGTTTTTTGTGTGTGTGTGTGTGTGTTTTTTGAGTCATCTGATGTCATGTCTAATGGATGCAACCGCATACATCCGACATGCCATCACAGCCCGACTTGCCAAAATCCGTTTTCTCTCTCTTACTTTGCTGTATCTCCATCAGCAACAGGCATCATCGTGAACGATATTCTTTGCAGTGCAAGATGAAGTAATAATTATATCATTTGAAAATTTTTTCTGATTTTCATTTTATCTTGTAATCGTTCCTCTATCTCCTTTGAAGAAAGTATTTTGTTGACCATCCCATGTTCTACGCTGGACATCAGTGGGACAGACAGGGCATGCTCGGCCGCGTCTTCCACCTCACAGTGCAGCCACCAGGCATCTCTCGTCCATCATCTGCCCTATCTTTTTTTACACCCTAAAAGGCCCATGCCCAGATAGTGCTTCCGTTAGGAAATAGAACGTCTGTCGACCACTGCATTCCGCCCATTATTTCTATCGACGGTATAGTCATTTCGTCCACTGTGCAACATCTGTGGTCTCGTTTCATATGCTTTGCCACTTAGTTGCTGTCAGTCTTTACCGCATTTCCTACTTGACCATGGCAAATCAGTGCCTTTTCTTCAACCAGCAAGTATGATGCTGGTATTGCCGTTATCACTTGCAAGGCTCTTGTCAGCAGAGACTATCTCTGCAAGCCGTCCAGAGACCTTCTGGTATAAGACGACCAATTGTACAACGTGATATAGTAGTGCCCTTTTGTTGCTACTGGGCCGTCCTCGGCATCAGTCGTGTCAGTATTGGTTTTTGGTCTGGTGTGATGTATCCATGTCTCATCTACAGTAACTAAACTGCACAAAAATTCGTTTGCATTGCGGCTGAAGATCCACAGACACTCCTTTGAAGTGGACATTTCTGTAAGCAATCACGGAGCCCATCGCGCAGACTGCTTTCTCATATCTAAATATTCACCATGCAAAATATAATGCACTGGCTCAGAGACTTTCAATCTTCGATGTTCCGATATCGTTCCATGAATGTTGTCCCTGATTTCTATAGTGTAAAGACTTCTTATGGGCGACGTAAACGTACTAATGCGGCGATAACGGAAATCGTAAACCGCTTTTTAACCACCAAAATTAGCGGTGCGTCATTTCCATAGTATTTAATCAAGTCTCTGCTTAGTTTTAGGTACTCAGTGAACCACTTTTTAATTATTGAAATTGTCGGCGCAGAGTCTAAAAAACCACCCTCGCATTATCACCTATATTTCAAGTCCATTTTATAGTTCTGTGATAGTGATAAATATTCGATTCTCTAGTTGTATAACAACAGTACGCATGCGCAAAAATCACCGCACGACGCTCTAGGTATAGTGAGATTGAAGTTTTCGTTTTTTCGCCTTCATTTTTCATTGGGGTGTTACTTGAAGTTTTGACAGCATTCTGAGCTTACCGTATAACTCAGCAAGAGGCATCATCCAAATGTTTGAAAATGGTTGCTTCTTTTGAGGACAGTTCATTTGCGTACTAGGCTATGAGTAGTTGTTTCATCCCCCACCAATTATAATGCAGAAACAGAGACAGAGAGTGTGTTCGAATCATGCTTCCACTTTGCTTGTTTTCATTTTTACCAGCAACCAGTTTTCTATGATATGATAAAAATTCTTAGAAAAAGATTTAGAACTAATAAATTACGTTGTCGACTTCTCATTTGTGTGCATATCTCTGATGTTAACATCAGTAACCGCTTGTTCTTATTTTTATTTAAACATTCTTCTATGCTTCCCTTCATATGCCTTTTATGTATTACCGTCCTCCGATTTAACGAGCAGTTATTGGAAAAGCTTTTCGTTGCTATCAAATGGGTGTGTCCGTAACGCTTGTATTTTTGTATGGTTTACATTTTTGTACCTGACACGGATTTTCTGTTCTGCAAAGTATCGTATTTGCTTAGTAAGTATGTACAGTTGAGATTCGAGTATTTGATTCTTATGTGTACAGTGCAAGACGGGTTATAAACCGATGATATTTTATATTATAAAGCAAAAAGGTGCTGTTGGGGTTCCGATACATCGGGCTGCAGTTCCATTACCCAGTGACTACTCCTCACACGGTAACGTGAGTAATCTGTGAGTCGCTAATCGTGCGCTCTAAGTAGACCAAGGGACCCAAGGAGGACTGCATTCTGCATTCTGGCGGCTACTGGTATTAAATGCATTGCAGACGAGTGTATTCCTCATTCCACCTAGAGATCCCATGACTATTACCAGCTGACTAACGTTGTAGGCTGACCAGAGCCTTAGAAGCTCTCAGAGGAGGTCCGCTTTCCCTCCTTTTTAGAGACGACGTTCACCTTGACAGGTGCCGAAAACTCAGTAACGAGTATCGTCTTCTGTTTTAAGTCAAGCAGGAGTATGTCCGGCTTGTTTGCCTGTATAAGCTGGAGCGTGGGGAACAAGTAGTTCCAGAAAATCTGGCTTCTCTCGGTCTCCACAACGGACTCTATCCCATAGTGCGTATGCGTAGCACTGGCGTCCTCATCTATACCGAAAGAGTGCCTTGCATGATAGTAGAGCACACATAGAGCCGCGTTGTGCCAATGGACATACGTCTTACCGCCGACCAGAGATGCCTGGCCGTCTCTGGCTCTATAACGGATATCGGATACATCTCATAACCCTACAACGGTATAGCAAGGAGTTAAGTCCCCACATACGTCGATCGTTCTTTTTTGGTAGCTTTACCCGCGCGGATAAAACGGTACATCTAGGTGTGTGGCGGAAAACTGTCCTTCTTGCTGGCATTCAAAAATATTAGTTCCCGCTTGATTTTAACCGTCCTTTCTTAAACGTGCTCGCTCAAATCTGCCTGTGTATGTTTTCGAGGCAATTAAGGACGGATATGTTCAGTGTCGTTTACGTTCTTCGTCCATTTGTAGATAATTACACCAATCCCCCGGTTCTAGTAGTAACTCACCTAAAAGAACTTGTGTGAAAATTGTTAAGCTTAAATAACCATTCCCATTTTCAACGTTTTTCCTTGAATATTTAACTTTTATAGCCACTGCGGCCGCCACTGCCAACGTTGTCGTATTATCTTTAACGAATTCGATGCGGATTATGACACTAGGATTTCAGAAAAACTGGACGAAACAGCGAGTAGTGTGTAGACATGGTCGTCGTTCGTGTTTACCCGTACTGCCAAAAAAAGAACGACGTCTGTGGGGGCCATTAAAGACACCGTCTTGGCAAGCCATCATAAAGACCTCAGTCTCCGACTTCAACCTACTAGACCTTAAGAAAGAGGTCAACTGCTCAGACAAATATATGTCGAAGATTCCATGCATCGGATTATCTTTATGAAGTCCTAAAAGATAGTAGGCAACTCTAATTTGGCCTTTCAATTGTGCGGGAGCAAGTTCCGTAATAGACTCATTATTATAAGTATGTCATTCGGTATCGGTTTTTTTTATCTATCGATATTACTTCATGATATTGGCTTTTTTATTCATTTTAATCAATTTAGAATTTGTTCATATCTTGGACTTCCTTTTGTTTTCAATAAATAAACAGTGACCGTTTTTGTGATTTCTTCTAGGTATTTCATGATTGAGGCTGCAGTATTTTAGTATAAATATATTTCGTGTACTACGTAGATACGAAAATATATCTATAATCTCTTAATAGAAACTAATTTTTGATTTATTGAATTTTGATGATTTGAAAATTGCTCATAGTAGCTCAGTAGCTCAAAATTATTTTTTCAAACTGTTAGATGACTAAGCATGTAATCAAATAGATGTCCGCTGTGAGGTACAAATACATCTAGATATAGATAATATAGTTAGAGAAACGTATTGTATTTGAAGATGGATAATTTTGTAGGATTCTGATGTCTTAGATGAAAGAACAAAGTACAGCATAGTAAGTAGATTCAACTTTTCTATCATATGTTTTGGCCATTAACCACAACGATATTTGGGTGAAATTCGTAGTTGCTAACATTCTGATAATATTAATATCTTCTGACTCAAGGCATTTTGTCACACTTAATACAAGTAGACTGAGATAACCAATATGTCTACTAATCGGTCCAAATAATAAACTAGGTTCTGCAGAAAAAAACTCAAGGCAACGATAAAACGTTACCATTACTGTTTTTTACGCTTCACTGGCCCATCAATAAAAGCTACGGATTGTCACGGGGGCTCTTCTTCTTGACTCCTGGGAATCAAGCTGCACGTACCTTTCACCTTTTTATTTCACAACTGAATACAAAATCGCTTCTCTCTTCTTAACTTTGCTATCACCAATCTCTGCTTTAACTTCACATCGTCATCTTGTGTCGCTGACATACATTTCTTTGTATCCACAGTGACATTATCCAGTTTCTTCTTCAGCTTATCGATCTCGCTTTCCAACTGCGCAATATTCTGCTTTATCTTTATGTTCTCATCCTTCATCTGCTTCATCCCGAAGTTACTAGCCTGTGCTTCAGCCAATGTATTCTCCAGCTCCTTTTCCAGTCGAGCATTCTCGTGTTTCAAATTCACCAGTCGCTCTTTCATTATTTATTTATCTCTTGCCTTAGACAAACCTTCTTTGCCCTTTTTGCATCATCGAGCGCGGTGCTCAAATCTATTTCCAGCTTCTTGTTTTCTGATTCAAGCTGCGCCAACTTTTCTCTCGAGTTTGACTCAGCCTCCTTGACCCCGGCCATTTTGGCGTCAGCAATCGCGTTGTCCAGATTCTTTTCACAGGATGAATACTCAGCCGCCATCTCAGTTATAATCTGAGCCTTGCATTCTCGTCTTTAACTTGTTGAGCTTCCTCAAGGCTGCCTCGTGTTAGTGTTCTTCTTCGGCAGATTCTTCCTATCCGTTTCTAACTGCTCCTTCATTGAGTATATCGTGTCTTGCATAGATTTCATTTTGTTCGCATACTAGTCTGCTTTTTCTAGATCCACTCGTATATTATCAACCTGTATGCGGCAGCCCACCACCTAAGATGTCCCTTCTACCCGCATCTCCAGCGTGTAAACTTCTCAGTTCCTTTTTCTAGAGTTGTGCGAACTGGTAATTTTCTGTGTAAGGGGTCTCTTTTTCTTGGATTGAACGTAATGGTCCTATAGCTTCTCCTTCGTCATCTTTTTGACAGAGCCCACCCTCCTAATCATTCGCATCCCCCCCCCCCCCCCGGAAGGCAATCACAATTATTGAATTCACCGCCTTTAACTCCAGACCATATATGTATATCCCCGCATAACGAAACTGTATCTACGCCACTGGAGTCAGTATTACATCAGCGTCTTAGGATCACTTCGCTGTCTTATGAGTGAATAATGTGACACACAGACTACATCCCCAAGACGATACACCTTATCATTTGGATTCAATAAAAAACTACGACCCCCTCCTTGCTTTGAAGAACATTAGTCAGATACTACGTTTCAAAATCCCATAAAAGACCTCGATTTGCTCTGTAGCGTTTCAGTATTCACTCAACATCAAACTGTCAACAAAAATCTGTGTTCCGTCATTGCATTCGCGAGGCCATGGATGTCATCGTTTTGCTCGGAAATCAAATTCAGATTTTAGCGACCTTTGTGTCAAGACTGTCAAGAGATATTCTTCACTTGACAGCTAACAACTTAACATAGCAGCTTCTGTTTTATTTGTAGGCTGTCCCTTTATTTTAATCTATGATCTAGAAGTAAATACAATGGAAAACGGAGTTCAATAGGTTTTGGATGAAAATAATCAAATTATTACCGAAACTGACAAAGTTTTAGTTGTAAATGAAGGTGGGTACTTCATGAGAAAGGAATTTTATTGTTATAGAAAACTGCTAGCAGCTCTATGCAGTTTTCATGATGTACTTATAATGATGCAGTGCTCATCCATTCTTATATTTTCAATATTTGAATCCATTTCATTTCAGTTTCACCACAAAATATTTTCACAAAAGCAAAACAGCCTCAGGGCTTAGATGGTAACAACTGTGACTAAAACTACTCACTCACTCTGACTCTGAGAAAACAGCACATGTTATGTGATATGTCAAAATTGTCAAAAAAAGATCTTTGCCATTTCATAAATATTCCAACCTCCCTAACATCTGGAATCACGTGACTATCCTCGAAAATTCATCTGCTCACTCGATAGATGGGATTTTGGAACGTAGTAAGAATCTTCCTGGAAGCATATCCAACCATACCGAATAACAGTCACACATGAATTAGAATTCCACTGGTGTGGTGGTATTATTCTTATATTTATTTTTCTTTTACTTTATCCTCCTTGTGTAGTATATTAAATCACCGTCGCGTCAGCTTGTTAGCATAAAAGCTGTTTCCACAACTGCTGAGCAGTGTCACTTCAAAATTATTTTTCTGTCAAATGTCATACTTTGATAAAGGCCGAAGCCTCAGTATAGTTTACTTTTCATTATATTTGATATTTTATTGATTGGTCAATAAAATAGGATTGAACATAATAACATCATTATCGTTGTGCAGACGACCCAAACATATGAAAAAAAAGATAGAATCAGTCTACCTCAGTACCTAAAAATGTCACTACACGCACACAGTGCCGTATGCGTACACAAACAAAGATGACGCAACCAGCAATCTAAACGATTCCTTTTTAGTCGATGAACCTGACTACCTACGATCTTACCGTGGACATGTTGGATGTCCATGCGGACAGAAATACTTTCCATCGTTTTGACAAGTTCAACGCCAAATACAACCCGATAGGTGAAAGCAGGCTGAGAGAGGTGTTCCTGAAAACAGACAACTATTCCAATGGAAAGTATTTCGCTAATATTATCAAAGAGGTCGCCAGCGATCTTGAGGAGTCCAAGTACCAGAATGCAGAGCTCAGGTGAGTTGCTTTTCGATATTCGATTGTTCACCTTCAACGTCTTGATCCAAAATGAGCAATATCTTCCAATATCACTACCAGAGTTTTTTAGTGATTACTTCGAAGCCTTTGTGTTTCAGAGAATAATGGTGTTTTTTTCATAACAAAAACATAAGAGATATTTATGGTATCAGAGCCACATATAACTAAATTTCTCATTTTAAATGTGCTTTCTTTAAACAAAATTGACTCCAGTTTTATAGGCACCTATTAGTCAACATTAAAAATTAAACTTAAGTGTTGTCTTCTCGCTTAAAACATTAAATTAACTTAGTATGTAGCACTTAATAGTATGTAATCAACATCCTTTGTGTGCAAAGGCAATATTTTCTGATCGATTTAAATTAACGTTTATATAGTATAGGATATAACCAACGCAACGCAACGGTCACTAAGATTGCGCTGTTAGAAAAAAACTCCAACAGACAGACATTCGCCGAATTGAATGACATATGTTTTTGAGATCATGAAACATTTCAAAATCGATCATTTCCACTCATCACAATAATCTCCTCAACTATGATATGGGAAGTAAACTGTCTGTTAGTCAAAGAAGAAGCCAGTGACGTCATATAATTGAACTAGCTAAAAGACTAGCTGTACTTTACCTAAGTGTTAGGTTTTGTTATTGATTTTGATTACTCTTGATAGTATTAACCGCTATTTGGGTATAAGTTTTTGTTTTCTTGAAATATGGGTTAATTTGAATTATAAGGAAAGCCCAAGAGATGATATCATTGGCATTTTCAATAAAATAACATACACGTAAATATATTTTCTAAAACTAGACCTATTATCAAGGTAGAGCTATTTTACTATTTCAACCTTCGGAGATACCAACATACTTAAGCATCAAGACTAATTTCTTAATATTGCAATTTTAATGTATTGCCAGAACTTTTTGCTATCATATTTGGTTAATTTCTATCTTGTTAAAACAATGTTGTATGATGTATTGCCGTACATTTTTGCTAATGGTTTTTTTTTCGTTTCAGGCTCAGCATTTATGGCAAAAGTAGGGATGAATGGGACAAACTTGCCAAATGGGCTATAGAGTCGAATGTGTACTCTGACAACGTCCGTTGGTTAGTCCAAATACCTAGATTGTTGTAAGTATTAAATTTACAAACAAATATTATTTTTTTGTTAAAATAAAGAGTTTTTCATTAAAGACGGGTCGATGCTGGAATCAAATGAAACAAGCTGTGTGTGAGGTATCAAGACAAAAATTATTGTTTTTCTTTTTATTTGAAAGGTAAATGTATGTCGTTAAGTGTGGAATATTCATATGTCCGCCGCGGCTTCCCACGAGGTCACTTATCCGGGTGGTCCAATTTCGATTTACTCTGCCGCATAAATCTGGCTGAATTTGAGTCTTGGTCTGGATTATATTGACTTTAAGGCCTTCGGTAGTCTCCGGCTTACTGGCATTGACTTGTGACTTCAAAAAACCCCACAAGAAAAAGTCTAGTGTGGTCACATCGCATGATCTTTGTGGCCAATTCACGCCACCTCTGCGTGAGATAACCAGATTCTCAACAAACTCGTTCATGCAGAAGGTTCAACGTGGCGTTCGCTGTGTTGCAGGTAGCGCTATCCTGCTGGAATCACGTGTCGGCCAGCTCCATGTCGTTCATCTTGGGCCAAAGGAAATCCATTATAGTAGCTCTATAGCGCATGCTAGTGACGGTGATGGCTTCACCAACATGCTTTGGAAAATGTAGGGACCAATAAGGTCGCCGGCCCAGAATCCGTACCAGACAATAACTGTTTGTGGCCGAAGCCCAGTCAGCAAACAAAGGCCGTTGTCTATGGTCTTCATTTTCATTGAGTTCTTGGGTAATTTGGATTTTGTGTGGATGTAAGCCTAAACCCCTGTGCAAAATTCGCCAAGTTGAAGTCTGCGAAACGCCAAGTTCTGAAAGGAGTTGACTGTCTTGTATTCTTCTTGACAGCGGCTTTGCTCTCTGCTGATCTGGAACTTCTTTGATGTACGGATGTTGTCTAATTGTTGACTGAACCGCAGTCTTATCACGTATCTTGCAGACGACACGCGACGGGCGAAAATTGCGCAATATCTGCTGTCAAACTCAAATTTCGTATTATGCAATGACGTCATCGTGACGGACAACAACATATAACCTACAATTTTGACGGTCCTGCTGCTGTGCTGTCGCTGTTTCTCGGCATCTGCTCAGCGACCCTGTCGCGAATTTTTACGTAATAAGGCTGCCGGTTGTCTCAAATTTCGCATCCAAACGTTACAGGGTCGACTTTGACGGACCACCGCGTCTTCCGTAACTAGATTTTGTACACGCTGCTCAAGTGTGTAACTTGTCATAGTGATTTGGCGTTAGTGACTAATAATTTTGTTTTAATAGTCGGTGCTAATAATAAACAACCAGATTTGACAGACGCCGCCAAAACAACATGGCCGCCACAGCCTCCTAGATCGACCCGTCTTAATTGAAAAACCCTTTTTTAATGGATGAAATTAGCAGGTGTTTGGATCTTGTTTCCTTTTCACTTTGGAGAGTCCTGTTGAGCTATAGTAACAAGTTAAAACACAATAAAGACAAACAATTGCAAGATAAACGTGCTGGCATGCACCGCATATTTACAAATTATGTCAAAATTTGACTTAATAAATGTATCCGTGACAGGCGCAATGCAAAAATTAATGGATTGATTGGAAATATTTGCTTTTCTTACACTGCTGCCGAGGCTTAGTTTGAATTAATTCGAGATTAGCTAATTCTAGATTAATTTGGGCAGGATCAGTCTAATCGGGGATAAAGTGCTCGGATTAATTTTATTGGACTAGCATCATGGGTTTGAAAACAATGATTAAATCATTATAACCTCTTAGTGTATACAAAAATACGTATACTAATGCATTTCGTTATCCTCTGCATTATTCTGTTTACTAGTAATGCCATTTTAAAGTTTCCAATCAGTGCCAAGCGCGCCATACATCAGCAGTGCATTGTTGCCTCTTCAACTTTCATATCGCGATATTGAGTCAATTTTCATGAAACAGACTATTTTTTTGAGTTTTTTCTTTCGTCAAGGGGGATGCCCTGTGGGTGTTATCTCTTGGATGTGTCACATGAAGAAAGATTCTGTGAGAGAAAGCTTTGTTTTGTGAATTGTGCTGTCAGTTGTCAAGTTAAACCTAACCTTATGATTTTGAAAATTTTCTGTCTCGAATCGAAGCTTTTGTGTTTGGTTATTCTGCGGTGAATGATTTATTCCGAGAATTTGAAAATCCGAAACTCATCACACGTTGTCCTTACTACCGTATTATCTCTACCTGCTAAATACAAACCTTTCAACCAAGTATTAACCAGGTTAGTAAAGTCTGCTTGACTGACCGCATATAATATAAAATTATGTATTTTTGAGAATGTGTAGAGATATGCAGTGAGTATCAAGTTAGAACGGCAACACGGCACACATACCCGTCTTCTGATTGGCCGTCCCCTATAGGCCCGTGACGTCACGGTCATAGAGGGATTCAAATATTTTCCATATTGAAAACAAAACCATAGAGAAAACAAAACACAGAGAAAACAAAAACCGTTATCTCTGATATTTTCCTCATTTTCTCGGCTTTTCCGTGCAAAAAACGAGTAAAAGGTTGTTATGCCATACTCTCGTCATATATCATATGCAGTCATAAAAAATGCATGATACTAGTCCATGAAACTATGTCTAAATGTTTCATATTTTGTTCGTTAACTTACGTGTCTTATCGTTCTATCATTAGCCCCTGATTACAGCTATCATCTATCACTGCCATAGTAACTATTGAATTATGTTTTCTTTCAGCGACATCTTCAAGCTAAACAAAGTCCTCGACAACTTCCAGGAGGTGATAGATAACATCTTCCTGCCTTTGTTCGAGGTTACAGCCAAGCCATCATCTCATCCTGAGCTTCACAAGTTCCTCCAATATGTGATAGGTTTTGACTCTGTAGATGATGAAAGTAAACCTGAGAAGAACCCTCTATTTGACAAAGACACCCCCATTCCTGAACAATGGAATGATATTGAAAATCCCAACTACGCATATTATCAGTACTACATGTATGCCAATGTAGCGGTACTGAACAATTTCAGGAAGGACAAAGGGTTGCAACCGTTCGTGCTAAGACCTCACTGTGGTGAGGCAGGACCTGTACAGCATTTGGTCTGTGGATATATGCTGTCCGAGAATATCTCCCATGGATTGCTGCTGAGAAAGGTGCCTGTTTTGCAGTACCTGTATTACTTGGCTCAAATCGGCATCGCTATGAGTCCTTTGTCGAACAACAGCTTGTTCCTGAACTACCACAGGAATCCCCTTCCTGAGTATCTAGCTAGAGGACTGGTTGTGTCACTGTCAACAGATGATCCCCTCCAGTTCCACTTCACCAAAGAACCCTTGATGGAAGAGTATTCCATCGCAGCTCAGGTATGGAAGCTGTCTAGTTGTGATATGTGCGAACTGGCAAGGAACAGTGTCCTTATGTCAGGCTTCCCGCACAAGACCAAGCAGTACTGGCTGGGTCCCAACTACACCAAAGAGGGGGTTGCTGGGAATGACATTGCGCGTACCAACGTTCCTGATATCAGGGTAGCATTCAGATATGAAACTTTGATAGACGAGCTGTCAAATATTTTCAAGAATCATGCATTGTTGATTCAAAACAGTGAATGACAGGAAGCAAGCGACGCACAGGAGCAGCACTAAGACTCCTCCCATGTCCAAGGTGCAGTATATGCTTGAATGTATTTTGATGTTGCTCATGCAGAATTTGTCTTTATTAGATTCATTTTCTTTAAAGGATCAGCTAGTCATATGTTCTATTCTTCTGGCAATCCTAAGTTTAGTTTATGCACGGTCGGGCGGACCCACATTATTGATACATTTAGCGGGCGTAAAGTTCCACTTTAGCGCCCACGGCCTTCTTTTCCGCCCGCTGACGTATGAACGTATATAGAACTTTCAATTTGCAATCCAACTATAGTTAAACATGGCGACCATATATTTCCGTCTTATTTCCCACACAGCATATGATATCCACTGTATGGTCCCAGGATGTCCTTAAAGGGATATGCAAAATGTCCCAGGGAAAGCCATATCCTGGACGACCTGGCATGGGACAGCCTATACATATCTCGATGGGACTTTATTAGACGACCATGGGTAAGCCTATAGGGCCCAAAATATCATTTAGTCTGCCGTAGGGTAGCCCATAGGTAAATTCTTAGGTTGTCCTAAAAGATAGCAGTACAGACCGCCAGGGGTTATGCGAAACACTTAGGTTACTCGAAAACAACGGGATTATTTTTCTAGAACTATTTTCCTATACTCCTCTGGCTTACATACCGGGTTATTAGCTATTAGGTTAGCTAATGTGGCACAGTTTTCACTAGCACCATCACCATTTAAACATCCAATAGAGCTACGATCCGAGTGTTTAACACAATTCAATCTAATCTCATTCTGTTCCATTCCTTCATGAAGTGCAACGTGATATAAAGTTTTGCCGTTAAACTTTCCTCTTCCGTTTCAATGTTCCTATAGAATGTTGACTAGGACAATTCTACAGCCGAAAATATAGAATGATTATCTGACCTGCAATTTGTGGTTTGTACTTGGGGGCCCTTGGCGTGTCGGATGGTACAGATCACAGGTACAGATGGTAAAGATATTGGAAGATATGATAAACGGCGAAAAACGATCCAGGAACCAGGAATTACTGCAAGCCGCTAGCTTGCTTTGCTGCAAGTCACCTTCACCTTTCACCTCTTTCGTCTTTCTAGCGTCGACACTGTCAAATGTCAGCTTTTGTATAAAGAAGGGTATGGTCTTGAAGGGATATCCCTTGAACCGCCTCATAGTATAACAATCTGAGGATTTTCAAAACCGTCATCCTTAGGGTATTCCAGTGATGGCCTAGCGGGTTATCCAAAGGATGTTTATGCCTGCCTGCCACAGGATATTCCAAACAGGTTATCCTAGGGCTCGCCTAGTGGTTCGGGCTTTTATTTAGATGTTGCGGTCCATAAACGCTTGTTTTAGCCCCTAAATAACAATTTAAGCATGCCTAAGCTTCAACGCCGTTTTCCCCAACTCAGCCCCAAGAGCAAACGATCATATTACAAATAAGCCCAGATATCCGTTGCATTCAGTTATTATACCATCTAGGACTACGTCTTTGATATCTATCCGTGTTCTTAATAAAAAATATGCCCTTAAAGTGAACAATATCAATAACAATATCAGGAGTAAAAACAAAAATATAACAAACAATGAAATTCACAATGAAAAATGAATCTCCAACCTTGTCGCTGTGCTGTAGCTTGCTGATCACGCGTTTACCACGGCAGGATCATTGTTTTTCGACGGACTGCACCTTGGAAATGGATGGGCGTAAGTTGTTACATTAAGAATAAAACCTTGATTCATTGATAGTAATTTATGTTTGAAGGATGATGCTATACACATTTCAGTGCGATTTAGAATTCAGTTGTTGCCAGCTTTTGCAGCATAACTATGCCTATATATCATTGACTCGTAAATAATAATTACAATATTTATTCTACAATTATTAATACATGAATGGATTAACGCAGTCGTTTTTTTTTTGAATTCTTTGTTGACTGGAAGATGTTTCATCATACCTGTTTTGCAGTTTATGCTATACCAATAGGCAATCATTAATTTTTTACCCTGTAATTTTCCCTGGTTATACAATGTGATCAACAGAAGCCTTAAGTAAGTTAGACAGCATTGACACTTGTTGAGTCCTTCCAAAATTTTATATATTTTTATATTTTTTTATAACTATCTAGGTTTTTTTCTGAAGTTTAGTTGATTTTTTTATTATGACGATGGAATCGTAGTATAAGTGAACGTTGTATTTGTACGTAATATTGATAAATTATATTTATAGTTGTTAATGTACCAATTTTATCTTTGTGATTAGAGATAAAACTTTTCAATGATGTAGACGAATTATTATATACAATAAATTATAGAACAGAACTGTATTGTTTTCTTTATTCACTGTTAGTCTAAGATCCGAATATAAGACGACCTTCACGGAACTGGTTAATGGATGAAAAGCATTTTATATTAAATTTAATATGTTAAAAAACATATCGCGAGTGGGTTGGCTGACAAATTTCAGTCCAGGATATGATTAATTGAATATTGAAAAATTAATTTTTTTAAACATTCCACTGGTTTGGTTAATAGACAAATCACATACCAATAGAAAGTATGAAGCCCATAGAATATGCAAACGTTAGGTTGGCTACGTTTTTCCCGTCCCAACTATAGGGTAGGCAGGTTGGCAGGGATAAACAGGTAAATCAATAATAGTAATTTGCACCGGTGTGGTTAATGCATGAAACTTATATCAAAATAAAGATAATTTTATTTCAAACACGTCGATATAGGGTTGTCTGCAAAAAATCAGTCTGGAATTCCGGTTGTCGAATTTTAAGGATCAAAATATTGCTGCCAGTGAATACGTGCGCCAGAGAGGTCCGAGCGAACTATCTCGTATATTAACAAAGGACGCAGCATAGCAGCTGCGTGTATCTCTGCCATTGAATGAAAGAGAGTGCGCATGTCATGTGTCCGTGAAATTGAAATGATTTATTTGAATGAAACATAATCAAAAATGTATAAATTTATGAATCTTCCATGTCATTATTTCACAATTAAAAAAATGTAAAAGATGTATTTACTAAGATAGTTTTGAAGGTTAACTTATTACGCACTTACCGTATTCTCACCAAGAAAGTTATTAAACTCTTCATTATATTTTTTACCCAAAGCAGTCACTTTTTTGTAGCACGTGGTATGAAACCTACAAAAATCGAGTGATGCATTGGTTAACTCAACGCCACTGTATTTAAAATTTTTCTTTTTACGAAAATTTAATTTCAACGAACAGTTTTTATACGTTTCATCGTTAAAATCAAGAACATCATCGTCCGAATTGCATAGAAAATACTTTTTAGCTATTTTTTATCACAATTTAATGTTTATAAATAACAACAATGAGTGTAGTAGTAGTAGCACGCTTAATTCAGAAGAATGAGGCAAACTGTTCCAGTACAATGATGCACAGCATTTACGAGTGTATCGCTATCCTTTTCAATTTCACGGACACATGACATGCGCAGCTGCGCACTCTCTTTCATTCAATGGCCGACTTACATGCAGCTGCTATGCTACGTCCTTTGTTAATACAGAGGATAGTTCGCTCGGACCTCTCTGGCGCACGTATTCACTGGCAGCAATATTTTGATCTTTAAAATTCGACAACCGGAATTCCAGACTGATTTTTTGCAGATAACCCTTGTTGTGCAAAGCACGCGTTCCCCAATTAAGGCTCTAAAGTCTCAACTGGCGAAAAGTTAACTCCAGAGGAGAGATGAATGGACTAGTATATAAGATCCTTTCGACAGTTAATTGTCCAAGCGTTATAGAATAATAATTTAGAAAAAGCGTAGCGATATGGTAATTAAAAGAACGAGTAGAAAGATAAGTCAAGGCACAATAATTCCCTTACCTTGCTTTTGCGTGGTCTGGCGGCGTCTAGCAGGACAATCCTGGTTGCGGTCGGAGTTGGGGGGCCCCCTGATGCACTCCGTGGGTCTTCTATGACCCTGGACCGTTGAATCCGATCTTAGCGGCGTGGCCGTAGTAAGGTTATAGCGAGGGTTAGAGCGTTTAGCGGAGGTACATGTTATGCGGAACGGCGACGTGCGGCGACTCGTACAACAGGTACGGTTACAGCGACTCGACTCCCATATTACTTCCTCCTTATTTTTTGACAGTTATGGCCGCTTCCTTTTTAAGAAGAAAAAGGAGTGGCGTAGCATGCGGGAAAAGACAAAGGCAAAGGGAAAAAATGCCTTGACATCACGCGAGTAAGGTAATAATAAATTTTATAACAAAAACAAATTTAACGCTTCGACTGAAAGCAGAAATAGTAAAAAAATATATAAAAAAAGGAAAATAAACGACATGGCCACAACATTTCCCGGCCTCCCGAAAACGCGTTAAAGTAGAAAAAAGCGTTTTCCAAAACTTAAAGAAAAACTAAAAAGAAGAAAAGAAATTCTTAGAATTATATGAAGATAAAGTTCTAAATTGCTAATTTGAGTCCAAAGGAAGTGGACACAATTTGACTAGGGGGCGCGTTAGTTCGCCCGCCGTAGTTTTTACTGTTGCAACGCGCGTTGAGAGATCTGCTCCGGGGTGAAGCTTAATAATGCGACCTAACCGCCACTGCAATGGCGGGGCGAGTTCATTTTTGATGAGCACAAGTGTGCCGATTTCAGGAGGTTTAGATTTATTAACCCACTTAGCGCGTTGTTGCAATGTGTGAAGATATTCGCTTTTCCAACGTTTCCAAAAATGTTGATGCATTCTCTGTATCAAACCCCAGCGAGTCAAGCGGTTGATGGATATATCGGTGAAATCAGGAATTGGAAAACTATCGAGAGGCGCTTGCGTTAAAAAATGACCAGGAGTCAGAGCGTTCAGATCATTTGGATCAGCCGAAAGCGGCGTTAAGGGACGCGAATTTAGTACAGCTTCAACTTGCACCAATAGCGTTTGAAGCTCTTCGTAGGTTAATATTTGATCACCTACCACGCGGCGAATATGTGTTTTTGTGGATTTTATACCGGCCTCCCAAAGACCTCCGAAATGCGGAGCAGAGGCTGGATTGAAATGCCACTTGATGTGCTGTTTAGAAGATACCTCTTTGGCGTACTGTTTTAAAACTTTATAAGCGGAAGTGAAATTTGTGCCCTGATCGCTATATAAGTTGTCACAACGACCTCGTCGAGACAAAAAGCGTTGAAAAGCGGCTAAAAAAGCTTCGCAAGACAAGTCGGTAACGAGTTCCAAATGCACAGCTTTCGTGGACATGCAAACGAATAAACAAAAGTAAACTTTGAGAATTTTAGCGCTGCGTTGTTTATGTAACTTCATTTTCATTGGTCCACCAAAGTCGAGTCCGGTATTCAAAAATGGCTTTAGAGCGGATATGCGCGATACAGGTAAATTACCCATTGTGGGTTGGTATGGTTTTGGATGAGTACGCCAACATTGTACACAGTGAGAAATGACCGAACGAATTGCTCGTTTTGCGGATAAAATCCAAAATTTTTCAGCGAGTAAAAATTGAGTAGTTCTCAATCCAGAGTGTAAGTAGGTTTTATGATAATGGTTAATGAGCAAGTGAGTAAGGCGACTAAATTTTGGTAATAAAATTGGGTGGCGCTTATCGAAAGAAAATGAGGCATATGATAGCCGACCTCCAACGCGGAGTACACCATTATCGTCAATGAAAGCGTTCAACTTACGCAGCGGTTTAGAAAAATTATTATGCGAAAGTTCATGCGAAAAATAAGCGTTTTGTGTTAATTTAACTAGAATCATTAATGCATCATTTAATTCGCTGCGCGAAAGAGGGCCAGAGAGCCTTTGTTCGGCATGTTTAGCGTTATGTAAGAAGCGAAGAATATAAGCTACAATATTTTGTAAGCGCGAAAGTGAGGAAGTATTTTCCATTAAAAGCTCAATTGGTCCTTGAAGACTCTGAGCAACTAAGACAACTTTCTTTTCTTCCTGCTTGAGTTCAAAGTCAGTGGAACACAAATCATCAGTAGTATTTCCTGATGATGAATAATCCTCCAAAGACTGAAGAAAATGCGGACCAGTCAACCAACTTTTGTTTTGAACAAAAGCCTGAGGAAGCATTCCTCTAGATGCAGCGTCAGCAGGATTGAGTTCAGAGCGGACGTAGAACCAGGAAGTATCAGGTAATGTCTCTTGGACAAAGGCGACACGGTTTGCAACAAAAACTTTCCAACGATGAGGAGAACTGCCTAACCATGCGAGAACTATTTTAGAATCAGAGTAGGCGCAAGTTTTTGTGAATGTAATTTTTCCTTCAAATACTTTCAGGACAAATTTTAGTAGCTTAGTAAGCAAAACAGCGGCAGATAACTCGAGACGAGGTATCGTTAGTTTTTTCAGCGGGGCGACTTTAGTCTTAGAACACACAAAATATGTAGTAGCGGATGTCGAATCTAAGACGCGGAAATAAATAACCGCCGCATATCCCTTTTCACTACTATCGCAAAATCCATGTACTTCGGCAGACAGGTTGCTGGCATCGACAAAACGGCGCGGAATAGAAAAATTAGCGAGGTACGGTAATTCAGATTTGTATTGTTGCCAAACGCGCATTATATCAGGCGGTGGACTTTCATCCCAACCAATTTTTGCAGACCAAAGGCGCTGGATGAGGTATTTGACAAGAAAGCTAACGGGGGCTAAAAAGCCCAGCGGATCAAATATTTTAGCAAGCTCAGACAGCATAGTGCGTTTAGTACAAGGAACTTCGGTTGGGTGGATCGAAAACGAAAAGCTATCCTTGGAAGGATTCCACTTGTGACCCAAAATTTTCAAACAATGATTTCCCTCTAAATCATTATCAAAAGGCATAGGATTAGCACATAAATGTTCAGGCGGCAAATCTGACAAGACTGACATATTGTTGCTTGAAAACTTGCGTAACTCAAAACCGCCCAATTTTAGTAAAGCTGTAAGTTCATGACGTAACTGTATAGTTTCCGGTATAGAATTAGCTCCGGCAATAATGTCGTCGACATACATACTTTCGAGCAGCGCATCTGAAGCTAAAGGGAAATTTACACCTTCGTCATTTACTAACTGCAATATGGTTTTGATAGCCAAATAGGGCGAGGAGGAAATACCGAAAGTAACTGTTTTTAAACGAAAATCTTGAAGCGGTTCTTCGGGAGAAAATCTCCAAATAATACGTTGGAAATCTTGATATTGTGGCGAAATAAGTATTTGGCGGAACATTTGCTTTATATCACAAGTTATGACATAAACATGGCGGCGAAAATTTAGCAAAATCGATACTAAGTCTTGCTGTAACTTAGGACCAGCTAATAAATGATCGTTAAGCGATAGCTGATCAGGTAGTTTGGCGGAAGCGTTGAAAACTACTCTAACGCGAGTAGTTTGACTATCTGGGCGTACTACGGCGTGATGCGGAATATAGTAAGTATTAGTTGCGGAATTGGAGTCATATGAGACGGGTTCCATATGTCCTTGGTCGAGATAATCTCGCATAAGGGTGCGATACTCGTCATAGAGTGAAGGAGATTTTGCGAGGCGTTTCTCAAGCGATGCGAAGCGTTTTATGGCCAAGTCCCGCATCCCAGGAAAGGAGGGATGAGCGTTTTCACGAAAGGGCAACGGAACTATGTAGCGACCAATTGGAGTGCGCGAATGTAGTTTTTCAAAAAGGCTATTACAATAGTCATCATCCGGAGATTCTATGTGATAATGCGGTACCGACTCGATTTCCCAAAACTGCGTAATTGGCTCGAAATTAGTTTCCGAATCCGAACAGAAAAAGGCATTTGAGTAATTACCTTTGGTTTCGATTTTTCCCATTATCACATAACCAAAAATAGTGTTTATAAAGTCAGGTCGGCCTGGTGAGCCGGTGATATGTCCATCGCGGATTATTTGAGAAAACACATCACCACCCAACAAAATGTCAATCTCACCAGGTACGTTAAAATGCGGGTCAGCTAACTCTAAGGTCGGCACAGAACTACCAAATATAGTTTTTTGTTCAATTTTGTGGAGCGGGAGCTTGTCACATATGCGAGGCAATACGACGGCGGATAAATTCAAAATAGGCGAATCTTTTGAGACAGGTTTAATTTTCAAATTCACTGATCCCCCATTGGCTACAGTTTCCATCGAACCCAAGCCTCTAATGTTAAGGGACTTCGCAGTTTTCGGTAACTGCAGAATATTGGAACACTTCTTAGAAATGAAAGAAGTCATACTACCACAATCTAACAAGGCGCGTACTTTACGATAAATTCCGAAATTATCCAAAACTTCCAATTGTACCGTAGAAAGAAGGACTTGCATGTCCTTGGAACAAACTCCGGCAGCTACTAAAGAGTCACTGGTACTTGGAGCATTATTTTCCGAGGTAGCGGTAGCGGCATGGGGTGCGGCGAAAGCGGAATTTGAACGAGAAGCGTTTTGATAATTTTCAAAATGCAGCAGCGTGTGATGCCTGCGGCCACATTGTCGACAACTGATTTGTGATTTACAACGTTTGACTGAATGTACAAAACTTAAACAATTGACACAAGCGTTGTTACTTTTGCAATAATTATAACGTTCCTGGGGTGTCTTGCTTTTAAATATAGCGCAATTATAGAGCGGATGCATTTCATCACAGAGTTTACATTTTTTTACATTAGGAGAATTAGCAAACAAAGACACCCTATTAGCGGGTCTATTGCTGTGTGGGGTAACCGTAGTTGGGCGAAAGTTAGGATTTCTTGCATAATTGATAGTATCTAGGGCGGTACAGTGTTTTTTCAAAAACAATTTTAATTGCTCATAAGTAGGAATTTCTTGCGAACTGAGAGACAATTCAAATTTAGCGACGATACTATGATCTAACCGTTTTAGGAACATATTGACAACGATAAAGTCCCATTCTTGAACAGAAAATCCTAAGAGTTCAAGGGCAGTTAAATTTTCGGAAAATGTATCAAGAAGTTTCCTAATAGCAAAAACATCATTTTCATGGTTCATCTTTTTGCAATTGTCAATTGCGTTCCAATGAGCGAGGGCTCGCAAACGCTTGTTAGAATAACGCTCAACGAGACTGTCATATGCAATTTGATAGTAGGAACTTGTCATAGGTACACTTTTTGCGAGAGATAAGGGCTGGTCCTCAAGCGAAGTTAACAAATAATTGAACTTTTCTATAGGAGAAAGCGAAACATTATTATGAACTAGAGCGTTAAATAAATCAATATAAGTCTGAAACTTTGTAAAATCACCATCAAACGATTTCAGTTCTATTTTAGGTAGGCGAGCATTTGAATGATTTGAATGGGTAGGGGCAACATGCGAGTCATTTGATTGCGAGGAAGGATTATTATTGAATATCTGCGAATGTAATGCTTCGACTTCATAGTACGCGGCAAAAAAGCGGTCTCGTATACTATCTTCTACCTCAAGGTCAGACTGTTCATCCTTGGCTAAAAGAGACAAAACAATCAAATGCTGCTTATTGAATTCCTCATGAATATTTTCTATTTGAGCATATCTAGCGTTAAAAAGAAATTTTTGAGAAGGATCGGTAGAACACTTTTGAGCAATAGTGCACAAACTGCGAATATCGTTTACGCACTGCGAACGCGTAGCCTTAGCGAGTCTGAGTTTATCCATAATGCGTATGAAATAAATTAATAGCGGCGATTTACGTATAAATATAAATCCAAATTGGCGAAAACGTTGTAGAACGGTTGTAGCGAGGCAACAGTAAAAAATGCGGCAAAAAAGCGGTAAAGAACAACTAGCAAAACAAACGGAGGCGATTTCTCGGGCGATATATGGGCGATATTATAATGCGTTCGAGGTTAATTATTATTTATCGAAATGAAATAAATGAACAATCTGCCAAAAGGGCCTTACTAATCGCGGCTCGAAGGACCAGAAAATGTTGTGCAAAGCACGCGTTCCCCAATTAAGGCTCTAAAGTCTCAACTGGCGAAAAGTTAACTCCAGAGGAGAGATGAATGGACTAGTATATAAGATCCTTTCGACAGTTAATTGTCCAAGCGTTATAGAATAATAATTTAGAAAAAGCGTAGCGATATGGTAATTAAAAGAACGAGTAGAAAGATAAGTCAAGGCACAATAATTCCCTTACCTTGCTTTTGCGTGGTCTGGCGGCGTCTAGCAGGACAATCCTGGTTGCGGTCGGAGTTGGGGGGCCCCCTGATGCACTCCGTGGGTCTTCTATGACCCTGGACCGTTGAATCCGATCTTAGCGGCGTGGCCGTAGTAAGGTTATAGCGAGGGTTAGAGCGTTTAGCGGAGGTACATGTTATGCGGAACGGCGACGTGCGGCGACTCGTACAACAGGTACGGTTACAGCGACTCGACTCCCATATTACTTCCTCCTTATTTTTTGACAGTTATGGCCGCTTCCTTTTTAAGAAGAAAAAGGAGTGGCGTAGCATGCGGGAAAAGACAAAGGCAAAGGGAAAAAATGCCTTGACATCACGCGAGTAAGGTAATAATAAATTTTATAACAAAAACAAATTTAACACTTCGACTGAAAGCAGAAATAGTAAAAAAATATATAAAAAAAGGAAAATAAACGACATGGCCACAACAACCCTATATCGACATGTTTGCAACAAAATTATCTTTATTTTGATATAAGTTTCATGCATTAACCACACCAGTGCAAATTACTATTATTGATTTACCTGTTTATACCTGCCTATCCTATAGTTGGGATGGGAAAAACGTAGCCAACCTAACGTTTGCATATTCTATGGGCTTCATACTTTCGATTGGTATGTGATTTGTCTATTAACCAAACCAGTGAAATGTTTAAAAAAATAATTTTTCAATATTTAATTAATCATATCCTGGACTGGAATTTTTCAGCCAACCCACTCGCGATATGTTTTTTAAAATATTAAATTTAATATTTAATGTAAAATGCTTTTCATCTATTAACCAGTTCGGTGAAGGTCGTCTTATATTCGGATCTTCTACTATGTAAATTTCTGCAAATCTTTGGAACCTTCAATTCGCCGATGTTTGTCAGAGCGGCCCATACGAGCTTTGATTTCGGTTGTGGTCGATCAGTCTCAGATCTGGTTATCCGGATACGAGTCAAAAGTGAAAGAAAATGAGTGCAGGATGAAAAAGGAAGTAATAAAGTTTTAGAGTATAGCATAGCATAATCGAATACTTTTCTTAACCAATCATATTTTTAAATACAAATTACAGCGGTTACATCAAGTTGCATGCACATGAAGCGTCAGAATTTTATTTTGGATTGACTATTTGCAAAATTTAATCATAAAAGACACATGTCCTAACTTAATTAGTAGTAGTCATGGAGATGTTTCCTCAAGTTTTTCAAAATGCTTCATTGTAACCCCTACAATTTTACTTCCGCACCAATATTTTAGGGGAGTATTGTGTCGCGAAAATTTTCGATTTTGAGGTGATACGCTTTTTAGGTGTTTTATGTCACTCATTTGCGTCGGTCTGTCTGTCTGTTGGCGTTTTTCTAGTCCCGTAATCGCAGTAACCGCTGCATGGTATGTGGAGAAATTTGGTCGTAGGTGTGGACATAGTAGGTAATGCTGCTATAATTTTGAAAATCGGTGCATGGGCGGCAGAGTAATTAGCAAAAAAAATTCAAATATTCCTCAATATTCGTTTTTAGACATTTTAGGGGTTCCTGATCGTTTTCTACTTTTTTGGGTGGGGTGAAATTTGGGGTGGTTGTGGGGCGAGGGGTTGTATAACTGAAAAATTTGTTGTATTCGTAACAGGCTGTTCCTTGATCTATGAAAGAAAGACCTAGCGGCGCAATACACTTTTTTAGGTCCATCCGAATATTGTCTTGCCTATTACTGAAACCAAGGGACTTGAAATTTTCCGATGTATACATAAGAGTATTGCTTTAGGTCGTTCTCTATTAGGTAGCATAAAAACTATTGAATTGATTTTAATGAAACTTTGATACTGTATTACTGTGGCGAGGAGGAAAATTGCGTATGGTCTTTAGAAATCGTGTCAATAGCTCAAACATCGGTTTATGTGTTTTTTGGATCATTTTCTACTTTTTTTGGATGGGGTGGTTGGAGTGTGGGGGGTTGTAAAAAATCGTAAAATGGTCTTTCTGACATTCTTGTATTATAAATAAACAGAGGACAATTGAGCACTTTGTTTTCAAAAGTTTTACATTTTATGTGCTTTCTAACAGTTTGCCACGTGTCATACAAATCATTCAGTAAGTTGCCAAATTTAGTGACGCAAGGGGAAACAGAACAATATCAAACCAGATTCAACAATTTATTGTGTAGGTAATGTGGCGTCCGTCGTGTGCTCCCAGAGTCCCCAGACAAAACCTGGAGTCGTCGGAGAAGGCCGTCTGATGCCACTAAGTAAGCCTTTATGTTGTTTTTGCACCATCGATGACGATGATTTGCAGTGAAAGAACTACAATGCGGACCACATGATCATAAAATATAAGCCCATTTCAAGCAATCTCTGGTACATCGTGCGAATTCGAAGATGCCACCAAGCATTAGAAACAGCTCAAGTAGATCGCATTCTGTCTCGAAGACCCAGTAGACGTAGATGACGATCTTGCCGGTCTGTAGTTCTCCGTGCTCCAGAACTTCTAGCACAGCATAATAAATAACCAGCATAATATCTATGAGGATTTCCTATACAGGGTTGGGATAAAGTATGGAACCAAGCAAATATCTTTGAAACGGAAAGGGTGATATTGCTGAAAATTTGCAGGTAAATGTAGTGACGCATAATGCATCTGAAGACATTATGTAAGCTATTAATGTACTTCCGGTCTAACCGGAAGTACCGTCAACTTTTTTAATTTAAATGGGACACCCTGTATATTTTTGCAGATTTTAATTCATCTTTTTTTTCCGAATACGTCCGTAGTGGGTTTATCATTAGTTTCTGTAAAAACGGGAAAGATAAAGCTTCATTTCAGGTGTTTAAAATGCCGGTCATTCAAAGTCGGTTTTGGCGATCGCGTGAGAACTCACAAAGAAGTGTGTCAACTTTTAATGATTTACGTCCCGACAGAGGTCCTATAACACGTTTGACCGTGACTAAAAAAAAAAAAATACAAAAAAATTACCTCAAACGGTAAGACCGCAGACCGCCACGGACAAATTTGCGAGACAATTTTTTTAAGAAACAAATACTAAACCCACTATGGACGTATTCGGAAAAAAAAGATGAATTAAAATCTGCAAAAATATACAGGGTGTCCCATTTAAATTAAAAAAGTTGACGGTACTTCCGGTTAAACCGGAAGTACATTAATAGCTAACATAATGTCTTCGGATGCATTAGACGTCACTACACTTGCCTGCAAATTTTCAGCAATATCACGATTTCCGTTCCAAAGTTATTTGTTTGGTTCCATACTTTATCCCAACCCTGTATAAAAATGGTTCCCACAAAATTTGACAGTGGGAGGATTTATGGATGATTTTACGGCTGTGAAGTTTGGGTAGAGATGCGAAAATGAAAATATCGATACCGGTACCAACTCGATATTTTTTAGCCAAAAGATAGGCGCGTTTCACGGCCGTATATAAGGGAGGGGGGGTTTAGGGGGTTCAAAGCCCCCCCCCATGAGTATTCCTATGTATGAAATACTACTAAAATAATACAAAATAAAAATAATCAAAATGCTTTCTCTGAGCTGAGTGCAAATTTAGGGTCGTATTCATAGTCAAGGTTTTCCGTTTCGAAACCTTACCTGAGGGGCTCTTACGTAAGGCTCCCTTGAGTAGTACCCAAGTAACGAAATATCAACATGACATTTCGTCGATTTTGTAGGTTAATTTTTGAGTACGGTTTTGTCAGTTTCTGTCACATCCGGAAAAATGTTCGCCACAGAATACTGGTACAATATAAAAAGAGATAACAGCAAACATCAAAATGCGTGGGCATAGACATAACAAATTGACTTATATTTGCAATTTGATAACGTCGCCAAATGAATTCCGCCGTCTGGTAGATGTTGTCTAGGGAACAGATACACAAGGAAAGCCACACTTGAGGGTCGTTTCTCCCTTGAGGTAACCCTCAAATAACCCTCACGTATCCCTTGAGTAATACTCAAGAAATACTTGAGGAACGACTATGAATACGGACCTAAGACATTACAAAGTAGTCTTCTTTTATACATGAACCCCCAAGGTCAACATGAACCCCCCCATGGTCAACGCCTAGCTACGGCCCTGATGGCGCATTTGGACAGAGCATTTTGTGCAACTGATTACACTCCTCAATAATTATACAGGGTGGCCAATCGGGTGACGATAATAATTTTTTTTTAGATAGCCCGCACAGAGACCTATCCAAAACACCCCCATGTATGTGTACCGATTATTGATAGTTTTCGAGTTATGATTTTTTTTTTGAAAACTTAGCGATTTTCCAGTTTTTCCAAGAAATCGTCAAAAACAAAAACAAGAATGCTTTTTGGCTTTTATTTTTTTCTGCAATTATACTCATGATTAAGCCTATTTTAATATCCAATAAAGAGAACCTGTACATCCGAACAATAATTAAATACATTTTGCGGCCAAAGTTTGAAATCTCGGTTTTAGTCAGGAAACCAAAACCTTCAAAATAAGATTAAAAATACTTATGCCTGGCTTTGGAGCTTCAAACTAATCTTAAAAACTTTGCAAGACATTGCACTTTCGAAATAATAATGAAAAAGTAGCACTTATGGGGACATTTTGCGCCGTACGTGAGTATTAAAGGTAAAAAGGTGATAATTCACGAATTTCCAAAATGATTTAAAAAACTATTATTTTACTTTGTTATGACAAATCAAAGAAAAAAAAGCTCGTAACAACTAATAAACCCGAAAATCATTGATGTTTTGATGACTTTTAATAAAAAAACTAATACCCAAATTGTGATTTTTGAAGTGTTTTTGCTAAGTACTATTGAACTTCTGCTAAATTAAGTTGTATTGAAAGTTAACAAAGGATAGGGATAATAAACAATAATCTGACTTCCCAATTTCATGGCAGAATTACCTGGGAAGCGATGTCGTAGCATAAGCCATCCCTTTCTTTCAGAGTAGCTTTTTGCGAGCTCATGTCGGTGAAGTGCAGTTGTGTTAATTAATTTTCGGTAATAGGCAATGCAATGTTCGGATGGACCTAAAAAGGTGATTTATATCCCTAGGTCTTCCTTGACAGGCCAGTAGACAGCCTATCGTGAATACAACAAGTTTTTCAGTTCTTCAACCTCTCACCCTCCAAACACCCAAATTCCATCCCCATCCAAAAAAATGCAGAAAATGATCAAGAACCTCTAAAACGCCTAAAAACGAAATTTGAGGAATATTTAAAAATTTTGTTTTAATTACTCCGCCGCCCATGTACCGATTTCCAAAATTATAGCAGCATTACCTACTAAGACCCCACAGCATATTTCTGCCCAAATTTCATCACAGTCCATGCAGCGGTTACTGAGATTACGAGGCTAGAAAAACGCGTACAGACAGACAGACCGACAGGCAGACCGACAGAACGACGAAAATGAGTGACGTGGATTTTCGTTATGTAGACATTATAAAACGCCCAAAAAACCTATTATCTCATAATCGAAAAATTTCACGATTACAATCCTCCCCTCACCTATCGGTGTGGGAAGTAAAAGGGATGGCGTATGCGTCGATAACACTTCCCAGGTAATTCCGCCATGGAGTTAAAAGTCAGATTGTTGTTTTATTATTCTTTTCCTTTGTTAACTTTCCATATAACTTAATTAAGCAGTTCAATAGTACACAGCAAAAAGCACAGGTATTAATTTTTTTTATTAAAAGTGATTAAAACATCAATGACTATCATGTTTATTAATTGTTATGAGTTTTTTTCTTTAATTTGTCATAATATAGTAAAATAATAGTTTTTTAAATCATTTTGGAAATTCGTGAATTATCACCTTTTTACCTTTAACAGTCACGTACGGCGCAAAATGCCCCCATAAGTGCTATTTTTTCATTGTTATTTCGAAAGTGCAATGTCTTGCAGAGTTTTTAAGATTATATTGGAGCTCCAGAACCAGGCATAAGTATTTTTAATTTTATTTTGAAGGTTTTGGTCTCTTGACTAAAAACAGAGATTTCTAACTTTGGGTCCAAAATTTACTTAATTATTGTTCGGATGTACAGGTTCTCTTTATTGGATATGAAAACAGGTTTAATACTGAGTATAATTGCTGAAAAAATAAAAGCCAAAAAGCATTCTTGTTCTTGTTTTTGACGATTTCTTGGAAAAACTGGAAAATCTCTAAGTTTTCAAAAAAAAATCATAACTCGAAAACTATCAATAATCGGTACCCATACATGGGGGTGTTTTGGATAGGTCTCGGTACGGGCTATCTAAAAAAAAATTATTATCGTCACCCGATTGGCCACCCTGTATAATTATTTTCGATATCGATACAAAAGTATCGATACCAGCTTGGAATGCCTCAAAAAGTATCGATGACAAAAATACTCGATATTTTAGTGCAGAAGTATTGAAGTATCGTTAGCATCCCTACAAAAAATCATCCAAAAGGGGGGATGCGCGTGTAATTACCGCCAACCTGAGTTATTGTGCTGGTTGTTTACTATGCTGTGCTTCTAGCTTGCTGCTTTCCTCTTTCGATCCATGCGCGCCATGCTGCTACAACTCTAGTCGCGTTACGCCCCATGGCTACGGCAATTGCCCCGAAAGAAGCACCACGTTCTCGTTGGCCTACAGTCCGATCCCGTTCAAAGGGGGTTTACTACGTAAACTGGGGCTGTCGTTTTCTAGGGGGCATCTTTACATAACCAATTAGTCTCTCGCCACATTTGCAACATATTTATATCATAGTTTTTGGATCAACAAAAAGCTGTGGTTTGTTTTTAAACGTATAGAGCTTTTTGGAGGTGTCATGTGAGTAAGTAGCGTCTGATGAATGAACAACAAGTGCTAGATGTGTACGAGACAGGGTACTGCTAAGCTGTACAAACATTTTTAATGCGATTAGCCCTTTTTTCCTTGGTGTTCGAATTTTACTAGCGAATAGTGTATGTTTCATTGAGGTACTATTCCCTAAATGCAAGTATATCGTTATCACCTTCATCTTCTTCAAGTCGTTAGTAAAGTTAATTCAAAGACAAAAGTAAACATAATTTTGTTGGTTGTAGAAACAATTTGCACTTTTTTCGGTTACTACTGGACATAGACCTCTACCAGAAGCGTGACCGCTTATAAAGCTTGATGGCACAAAAAACTTACTTGCGGTATGCGTTGAGATATAGCAGGTTTTCAAACCAGGAGGAATATTTGTATTGCCTGAAGTTGAAGTTCAATTAAATAAAGCATAATTACCGGGGTGTAGGAGAATCACAGGAGTGTAATGGGAAGCGTCTTTCATCTGCTCGACCGACTATAGCTTCCAAATGCTCAAGTTAAGCCTTTGTGAGTATGAAATACTATCATATGAACTGTTTTTTGTAATTTAGTGTAAGTAATTTTTTAACAGCTACTTATATTGAGGGTCCCAAAATAAAATTTCACAATAGCGATTTCAGATCAGAGATCATGCCAAATGTAATGAAACATATCATAACTAAAAGCAATGCCTAGGAAATGAATAAAGCTGACATCATGGGCACGTACATCACAACGAGAAACATAGAAGCGTAGCAATTAATAAACTTAGTATGAATTTCAGATGTGATTTTGTATTCTATTTTGCAATACCTATAAGGATGTTTATTTTGGACCTTCATTCACAATAAGTGAATAGTCGATTAATCGTAATCAAATAATTTATTTCCAAATTTTGACGCCCTATGTTTTGAAAACCAGACTCTTTAGGATTTAGGACACATTTTTAGTTTATATGAATTTTTATGTTTGAATTTGAATCAACAATACGACATCAGAATATAGCCTATCAGTAAGAAGAACAAAGTTAACTTATTTTAACATTTTTGCGACAGGGTATGAGTTGTTTTTATTTTTTTCCTCGAAAACAAAGTGATATATGAAGAGATAATGAAAGACAAAAAACATTGTGTTTTTATCTGCCTAATCTGAAAAACAACATTTCACTTTTTATGGTCAGTGGCGTATATTTTTGTCTGCTAATATTAATCGTCAATGCCCTCAGAGACGCCACTGGAAATTATAATTATCTTCTACTCAGTGCTGATTTACCGTCATATTGCAGTGTACAGCACTGGTAAACTACAAAAAAGTCGGCTCAATCATCTTCAAGAAATTAATACAAAATATTTTTTTCCAAACTTTGAACTCTTGAAAACCATCAGACTTTTTGGGATATTTGTTTATCTGACCTTTTCTACTTGAACTTGGATCAAAAATGCGCTCATGGAACTATGGTCATTAGATAACACCCTGTATAACTTTTGTTTGCTATTTATACTACGTTCTAAAATCCCATCAATCCAGTGAGCAGATGAATTTTCGAGGATAGTCATGTGATTACAGATGTTAGGGATGTTGGAATATTTATGAAACGGCAAAGATCTTTTTTTTGACAATTTTGACATATCACATAACCTGTGCTGTTTTCTCAGAGTCAGAGTGTCAGAGTAGTCGTACCCGTGAGAATGTCAGTGCAAAAAAATAAAGCAGAATAGGTTATGTTAAGTTGTTAGCTGTCAAGTGTAAAATATCTCTTGACAGTCTTAACACAAAGGTCACTAAAATCTCAATTTGATTTCCGACATGATACTAGGACTTTAGAAGGTATGCTCACGCGCATGACATCTTCCGTCTCGCTTTCACCTGTGACGTCAGCGTGTGACAAACGGGGTTTGTTTACTTATTTAGTTACAGGTTATAGCCGAACATTTTCAGTTTATTTTCTTGAGTTTACTCGTTTACTGTAGTAAAGTTTGATAAAACATTAATTATTTGCGATTCTGGAGTTTAACACATATTTGAACAATGGTTTATTGTGCGGTTGTGGGATGTAATAATAAAAAAATAAAAACTATTCGTCACACTACCGCTACTTGGGATGGTTTCGAAAAATTGGCAGGTTTCATTGCATTTAAGTTGAAAAATAAGGAGAAACTGGGTTATATCCCAGATTGCATAGATACTTCTCTCACTTGGGTCAACCATTTAACAGAAGGTGGACTACAAAAACATACAGATGAGTTTTTGGCAAAATGTAATGAGCTCGGCCATATATTTTCCAACTATGATGGAAACGCTTTGAAAAGTGAAAAAAAAACTATCTTGCGAATTTAAACAAATTATTAGAGAATGTATATGTGACTGATGAAGCAAAGATGATCTTGTTTTCTAGATATAAAATGTATTTCAGAATACGAATTCTTGGGGAATTAGAGAGACCTCGAATATTAGAAAACTGAATTTTCACTAAGATTGTAAAATAGTATAAAGTAATAAGTATACAGGGTCCTGCGACGGTGCATCCAGCTTTCCTAGCGCCTTTCCTATTTGGAATAAAAAATACTACATAAAATAAAAATGCGCTAAAAGATGGTTGGAGATTTACCGGTTGCAGAACGTATTTTTTTGATATTTCCATATTTCCAGTTCATATAGAGAAAGGCTAGTTCTATATGCTCTTATTCACCCCTTTTTCAGTTCTTATTGTCTGTCCAAAATATATTTCCCCTTATACTCATATATACAGAATCAATACCTAACTACATCACAGGACCGCAACAAATAATGTGCCCTATACCCAGGTCATCAGAAATCATCACTACAAGTGCATCAATTCAAACATATTATTATAAACAGATACAGTGTGTGAAAACATTTTGAAAAAAATTGAGGAAAAACCTGTTATTACTAGGAATCTTTAGTATACGAGAATTCGCCTGTACTAGCTGAATACAATCCCCAGAAAGATATTGTAATGTTGTATTGTGATATGTTTTTATTTTATGTTTAACATATACGCGGTTGTGGCATATATTTGAATAAATAAAAAATAAGAAAGTTTGGTAATGTATTTTTTCACCAATAATTAGCAGAAAAAAGTCAATATTCATTCGCCATAAACATAATGTCATTATGCTTGTTCATGATTTTTAAAAACCTCTAATGACAAAATCATGTTATTTATTTCTTGTCTACCTTTTATTAAGAGAATTATACAGTAAATACATATGCAAATTGGCTTGAGGAACTGGTGACGCAACATCATAATCTATATATAAAAAATAAGAACGGTAACCAAAGGCTCCTGAATGGAGTATATAAAAATTCCACCCCCTACCCGAGAAATTTTCCCACAAAAAGATGGTTTGACTAGGCACTCCAATCGACCTCTTATATGAGATTTCAGAAAAATACGTCCAGACCGCTCTGGCTCCGCGCTTTTTCCACAATGTAAATTTTTTTTGAGTACATACATTCTAGTTTTTTTATCTGAAATTCAGAACGCTCGGAACTACTGCAAACGGGTCAGGCGTCGGGTAATATCAATTCTCTGTATAACCATTTCACCATTTTTTTATTCAGATATAGAGCAATATGTATCGTTTATATTATACTGTGCATGAGCTATTTTCATTTTGTATGAAAATTAAATATCTAAGACAGATATAACAAGAAACGAAATAAAACATTCAAAAATCAATGCTTTGGCGCCATGTGCTTGTACACTTTTGTCACGCGGTGACGTCATGCGCAGACCGGTTCGAAATCCGTCCGCCAAGTGATCATATCTGTCAGTGTCGTAGTATCATGGATTTCCGAGCAAAACGATGACATCCATGGCCTCGGAAATGCAATAACGGAACACAGATTTTTGTTGACAGTTTGATGTTGAATGAATACTGAAACGCTACAGAGGAAATCGAGGTCTTTGATGGGATTTTGGAACGTAGTATTAGTTATATTATAACAAGATAAGTGGGACGAAATACTAAAACAGCTTAGAATTTACCACTTTATTACAAAAAAAAACTATACAAAAATACAAATTGCGACGTCCTTATGACTACTTGCTAATTATGGTTGAGTATTCTATACATAATATAAGAAAAACCCTAATTATGTCATGCTCTCTTGCATCACATCTTAAAATCCATCAATACTTTCACTTTGCAGATATTACAAAATTTGTTCGAGTGAATATGGTTTCATTCAGTTGGCCAGGCAGTTATGATTTAACAATACGTAATATCTAGTTTTAGAGATCATTGATTATTATTAAAATGTCATCAGCTAAATGGGCACTCCCTCTATAGAATTGTTTATTGTTCCTTCAAGTTATTAGTGAAACAATGAATGTCTCTAAGATAACTGAATTATGATGATGCGAGTTATATTAAATCGACAAAAATAAAAAAAATACGGTGGAAAACCTGTGATATATTTTTTTAATCGGATCAGTTATTTTTTATTTAATTTGATGCGCGTCTGTGGTTCGTTCGTTCTTTTAGGTCAAGAGAAATGTTTATTAATTTTTTTTCGCACATTGTCGTTTTTCGTGATTTTGATGACATATCTAGCAAAAAACTAAAAAATGCCAATATTTGATGAACAGTGTCTTTCAAAATAAATAAAACTTATTAAAAATAGTAATACCTGTTAAATATTTAGATAAAAATTCTCGCAAAAACTATCATACAACATTGATATTTTTTTATATTTGAGGTTTTGATACTAATACAATTTGTTTGTTGCTTATGGCATCCATACTCAGTCTATAATAAATTAAACGTGTTCTAGTGCAATCTTTTTTTTTAAACGAGATGTAAATGTATCCTATAAAAAATGACGACAATGTATGACACACATTGTATTTGAATAATATTATGAAACAAGATATACAACGAAAATTTAATACTTTTGCAAATATGTTTTATATGCATATAATATGGATATAGTTATATAATTAGTATTACATCTCAGGTTGCAAAATGAATGGATTTTGACGTTTCCTGGATTATCTGGGCACCAACTCTCGCACTATTATGACCAAATTTCGCAATATCTTCATTAGTGTTCGCGAATAAACAGTTGAACGAATCATTAATTTTCGTATTTTCGTTATACCGTCGTCTGTATATTACGTCGGAATGTAAAGGTGTGTAGGCCAGAGAGCTGCTCTTAAAATTACGTATCACAATATGTTTCACGCTGGATAATTTTTTGAATTACCACAACGTCATTAGCTTTATGTAAATATCATACTATCAGGTAAATATAATACTCTTATAAATACACGATTTTTATGTCATGTGGAGAGTTAAGGAGCGTTTACACATGCAACAGTTTTACTTATGTGCCAGATAATATTGGGTCCGTCAGTTTCATTTTGTTATAGTATAATTGGATATTCTGTGGTTATAGTCTGCAATATGTCGACCGAACTTCGCGAAGCCTCCAAATTAGTCACTAAATATTTAGAGGAAAAAATATAGAAGAAGTAAACAAAAATGCCACCACACGAAAAGGCCAGAAACCATGGTAAATATATTCGTCGACCTATTGATTTTAATTATTGGCGCGCCAGTTGGCCAGTTACTACTGTGGCGCCACTAAATATTTGCATGTGTAAACCCACCTTTACGTTTTTAAAACGGTCAAGCTCCATTTTCGGTGAAGGGTGTGTAAATAGTCCTACATTTCACATGCTTCTAAAAATGTGAAGATCAACGAGATTTTGATCCGCGTAATGCTATGAACACACAATATAAACTACGTTTTCAGTAAGCCAAGTCACTTCATCACATCAGTTACAGGTTGTCTAGATAGACGGTCCCGAGCAATGACGGATTCTTAGAGTTAAAATAATAAATGATTGAATATAACGTACCTATACATAAACAAATAAACAACCATTTATGTTAGGCTATGAGAGTTAAGGTTAATAATAATCTGCAGTTTTCTGTTATAACTCCAAAAAGACTTGTTTGTAATGCAGCGAATGAAAATGTTCGGGTTGCTTTATAAAAGTGGTATAGATACAGTTTTGTTATGGGGAAGGTGTCCCCAAAGTCATAAAATATATTTTTTTCCAAAAATTATTGGGTATATTTGCACAAAGTGTTAATATTCTTCAAAGTTATTACCTTTAGCATCGACATATTTTTTACATGAGCCAGGTAAGTCCCTGGAAAGACTCGACTAAAATCGTTCTCGGTTTCCTTCCTTAAACTTCTTCTCCCAGCTCGTAACTTGCATACAGCTCAAAACTCCCAGTGGCAATGAGTCCGTTTTGGTAGCGGTTTTATTGAGCTTTGAACAAAATTCGATCGCCCAATTTGATGAGTGGTGATGAGGTTTCAAAATAGAGGTGCATAAATTCAACGATGCTGATGCTCCGGATGTTTAGAGCTGACCTAACTTGCGCTGCGCTGCGAAGCTAAGTCCTCCCCCCAATAAAAGCGACCGCTTCGACCACTAAAAAAACGTATTTTATAACTTTTGGGATGTGGCTTGGACCGCAACATTAATTTTTGGGGTCCTTGAAATAGGGTACGTCCTCCGGATGTATATTGTTCATACAGTTCGATGCCTAGCTTCAAAAACCGACATGCGACGCAACTATTTTTAGGTATCTGAACTTTAAAAAGTGCTTAGCTAACTTCTGGCGGCAACTTATCAACCAATTACCGCCAGCAAGACACGCGATATAATTTTCTTTCAAAGGGAGGTATAAACCCCTCATCTCCCTTATATTGTCACATACTTTTTATGTCATCCGTAAGATGTTGAACCAGCTTCTTACAAAATTATCGTTTTTGTCCGTTGGTCCATCGAACTTTAACTCTTTCTACAAAAGACAATTTCACTGTCACAGATAAAGAGAACATAGTTATATTTTGACAAAACATTTATTCAGCTCAAAACGCAATGAAAAATAATATTATATTATTCAATTCACTGTAACTTACGCTGTAATAACTAATTTGATAGGTACTCTTGCCCACTTAGTTTTATGTTTATCTGTTTTTCTTACGAAAATATTACGCCTCAAACAAATCCTAATTTTATTTATTTTATGCTTATCACTTTATGAAAAAAGTAGTTTTATATATAAAATCAACGGTACTAGAAGATTTTAAATAAAAAAGGACATAATTTATATAGGATAAACCGTTGAGTGCTATTTGAAAAAAAGTTGGCGGTAGGTTATATGGGTTGAAGTATATACAAAAAAAGGTTAAGAAAGTATGGTATGTTAGACCCTATAGTACTTTCAAAAATTCCACTCAGTTTTCGATTAAACTTTTTAATCACGTGTCAAGGAAATTCGGGGACATCCTATATACAGATGCTTTGTCTCTATTATTTCGACACTAAGAATACGTCATTATTGCTCAGTGGGACCGTCTTTCTTGAACACCCTATATATTGTACAATCATTTTTCAATATGCTAATAACTTGATTTCTCCCTCTCTTCTTCGACCTTACACTAAAATCTAAAAATGAATGGCATCTTACAAATGACTATCACAGGTAGTTTCACAACTAACTTCGCTAGCAACTTCTTCTTTGTTCTCCTTATTTTCTTGAGCTGGGGAATTGTTATTGGTCACAGCAGGCTTGGGTTCTTTCTGAGGTACTAGCAACAGCGCTATGATGTTTCTGAATGGTGCTTCTATGGCTAGGTATAGTACTAAGGCGGTGCTGAAGGCTACTACGATGTCTGATAGGGCGTAGCAAATCTGGAAAGAACAATGAATGCTTTTATGTTAAATTCCAATTTGAGATATTTTTTGACGTTTTATTAACTTCTACATCACGTCACTCATGTCACTCATTTGCATCGCTGGCGCTACACGGATTATGATGAAATTTAGGAGCGATACGCTGAGAGGTCGTATAAGTGGGTACCTAATGATGCTATAAGAAACAAGGGAGTAGTTAACAACATACAAAAAATCAAAATGTTTTACAAACTTCATTTTTAGTCATCATAGGCGCTTTAGATCATTGCAATCATGATCATGATTATTTTCTATCTTTTTTTTAGGTGAAGGTGAAATTGGGATTACTGGGATGATCGTTTTTAGGAACCACTACATCCTAATCATTTTCTACTTTTTTGGATGGTTGGGAGGTGGGGGGTTGTAAAACTGAAAAATTTGTTGTATTTATAATAGGCGGTCCATTGGCCTGTGGAAGAAAGACCTAGCGGCATAATATGCTTTTATAGGTCCATCGGAACATTACCTTGCCTGTTACAGAAACCAATGGACTTTGTGATGCAGATACATACGAGTAATGCTTTAGGTCGTTCTGTACTGTATAACCTAGAAATTATTGAATTGATTTTAATTAAATTTTGACCCAGCATTATTACCGTAGCAAGGATGGAAAAAGCATATTGTTTTTAAAAATAGTGTCAGTGGCGGCACAGCAATAATCAAAAAACTAAAAATATAGAAACACCCCAAACTTTTTAGGCAATTTGGAGATCGTTCTCCAAATTTCATTTCCCGCATTTTGAGATAATATGCTTTTGGGTGTTTTATGATATCTACGTAAAGAAAGTCCATGTCCGCCATTTCCGTCGGTCTGTCCGACGGTCAGTTTGTCTATTGAACTTTTTTATTCGCGTAATATCAGAGTAACCGCTGGCGCTGCTTGGATGCTGATGAAATTTGGGTAGCGATATGCTCTATGGGGCCGTAGTATATAATGCTGCTATAATTTTGAAAATCGGCGGCGGATATATTTAGTAAAAAACAGGTGGCTGGGGCTTTGAAAACTCAAACATCTGTTGCGCTGAAACAAATTGACAAAATAATTTGAAACTTTTGAATTCTAACAGTTTTTGATTATGTATCTTGCAAATAAATCTTGAAGATCTGAAAGCTGTGAGGATATTTTGCTGAATTCCATCATAATGTACGCCCTGAAAATTATTCAGTTATTAGATCTTAACTTACCATGTCAAAATATCCCACCATATCTACACTTCCTCTTCTAGCAACTGCTCTTATTTGGTACTGCATATGAATCAAATACGCTCCATAGACTAGTTTACTCAAAGGTATCCAAGGCTTCCAAGAAAGGAACCTGCGAATATGAGCAGTTAACTAAAATCAGCTTGGTTATCATTTTTTCGATCTTCTTATTCAGTTAATCAAAATTAGTTATAGTTAAGGCAATGACGTGTAGTTTTAGTGTCCGTAAAGAAACCGGATGACGCTTGGTATTTGAGCTCTAGAGGCAATATGGAAACTTTTCTGTCATTGCAGCATAACCTTAAAGTGGGAGGGATCGGAGATAGAGGGGGGTGTTAAAACGTGGATAAAAATCGTTGTGTAACCTAATCAAAATGCGGTAGCATATTACTACACCTACCAGCTAATGCTTCAAAGAATCGTCATCCGAAATCTAAGGGCGGTTTTCGCGTACCGATTTTTTTAAAATGAAAATGAGAAAATCGCAACGAAACTGGTCGAAACTTGATGGAAAATTTTTGTTTTTTTTTGTAGATAACAAAAAAATACTGCCATCCGTTTCTGCTGGGCAGTTTACGAGAAATTTGAGCTTATAGTTTAATTTTTCACGTCATTTTCGTTAGAAATCTTTGAAAAATGGTTCATATTGTTTAAAACGGATCACGTTTTTTAAACATGTTCTTGGGAGGTCCAACTATGACAAAATCGGTACGTGCAAACCGCCCGCTGATTTCGGATTACGATTTTTTGAAACATTAGGTTACTTAACGATTTTTTTCACATTTTAACGCCCCCCCTCCCTCTATCTCCGATCGCTCCCACTTGAGGGTTACGATACAATGACTGGTTTCTTTCTCGACACTAAAATTTTGACTCCACTGTGATTCCTCAATCAATTTGTCAACAGCATGTTTCTCAGTATTGAGGTGTTACACGTCAATGGCTCTCAGATAAATAAAAAAAATGTTTAGTCTACCTTTAAATACAAAAATGATCGATAAGAAGCTTTGAGTTTTTGAGGGTAGATATACCTATGTGAAACCAAAAAAAAAATGTATTTTTATATCAACAATTTTCGTGAAAGAACAACGTTGTCACGTCAGTGCAAAATTACTATTGACGGTCATTAATATGATGTACATACTTGTTTTTTAATATAACGCACTTTTTCATTCGCATAGTTTTCACTTGCGTAAAGGTGCGTTTAGATTTGAGCACGCACGTACTGAGCATACGCGCACGGCATTCGTGCGGCTCGCCGGTACTGTTTAAACTGAAACTTCTTTTCTGGCGAATGGGCTGATCCATTTGTTCGCGAACGGTGCAGTTGTCGTCAAGAAAATAGGTATGAACGTTCAAAAAATAGCCGCGGCTGCATTTATTGTGATTCACAATTTAATTAAGAAGAACTGTCGAAAACGTCGTCGTTGGTGGCAAAGGCAAATTTTAAAAAAACGATATAATTTACTAAACATTCTAGTGTCGGAGAGTGGCTATGATCAGTTCAAAAATTTTACAAGGATGACGAAAACCGATTTCGAATTTTTGTTAAATTTAATAACACCAAAAATTATAAAAAAAGGATACAAATTTTACAAGAGCAATATCTCCAATAGAACTCTTAGGAGTGACTTTACGTATTCTTGTATCAATAATAATGATAAATGGACCATTCAATGGTAGAGTAAACAAAATAACCCCATTCATATCACAACAAAATAATGAATAAAAGTATTTTAACGTATGGGCGCACAAACCAAAGTCCAGTTTGAATCGAGCACATGAATCCCTTTGAGCATGGACCAGAGACCGACACTAACCGGCACAGCTGTTTACACTAGAGCATTCGCGGTCGCTCAGTGCATGCGTGCTCAAATCTAAACGCGCCTTAAGGACTGCCTTTCTGAGAGAGAATTACCATCTTTGGGAACGCTTTGTATTACCTGTATATGAATTTGGCATGACCATAACTTGCGACGTAGATGATGCCAATACTTCCAAGTGCCCAGATTGAGCGATGTAGAGCTGAGTAAAGCGCCGACTCTGCACTGTTGTACTCATGATAGGGGTCATAAAAGATTGTCCCCGTGACTATCGTTGCGATCATCAGGACCAAGGAAGAGACGAGAATTATCCTGGAGTACACCTGGAAAATATATTAGATAAAAAATGAACACTTAAAAAAACTCAGTTTTTATATGGTAGTTTAATTTAAATTTATATAAAGGATTATTCGACCTACAACGCTTGACAGGTGGTAGACGGAATTTTCCTGTGAATATTGAGATAGGGACATAAAGCCTTGAAATGATCAATTTTCAAGATATGCGTGTTAAAGTTTTACTTTTGTTTTAATTTTTTCTCATTTATTCCGCAATTAAATGGCACAACAATCTAAAATCACGTATCGGGGGTTTTTTAAGCCGAGAAATCCAAATTCAACAACGGTAACTATCATGACTTGTGGCACAGCCCGTCAACATTTGTTGCTACCGCAGTCATGCGAGATAAACTTGGAACATCGAGGTAATAATAAGTTTCATGAGTTTCTATAAACTTACATTTTTCAAGCACTTTCCTGAGTCTTTCATCCTGTAGAATAGATATCCCGCGATCATTCCGATGAAGTACGGTCCTGCTCTGGTGTGCGACTTCGAGTACACCAAAGAAAAATCCCTTTGCATCTTGGGCGCCCTCAGGAACTCTGGATAGAAGAACAGTACTGCAGGCAGTTCGTGGAGCATCACTACCAGGAAATTGCTCAAAAGGGACAAGAAGATGGTCATTCCCAAGCAGGTTAAGCCAAACCTCTTGTTCTTGTTGATCGCTAGGCATAGTAGTACCGCTACGATGAAGTAGTGGAAGTCGCAAGGCAGGTACCAGGAGTGAACCATGCACTGGAAATGAATATATCAGGAAAGTTACCTTAAATCTAATCTAACCATTCATCAAATCAATTTTTTTAAACCCGACACGTATTTTGCTGAATATACCTAATATAATAACACTAATCTTAAATCTAAATTACCACTAGCATTTTTGAGTTTGATTATCTATAGCAGAGATGCGCAACATTTTTTTTGGAAGTGGCCAGAATAAAACATTTCATACGGGACTTCGGCCGCTAAAAAATTATGACACTGGATCTAGAAACACCGACCAATCAAATTCGTTTTGCTATTTTCAGGATTTAATGTTACTACATCCGTCAGAATGTCGTTGTCGGTGCAGCTTAAGTTTGGGTCCCTTTGGGTTTGTTAAGATAAATGTTTTATTTATTTAAGTATTTTTTACAAATTCCTAAAAATAGCTACTGCTTATAATTCGTCTTTATGAAACATTCCAATCCTCGTACTGGCGCAAATATTATGACCCTAAAAATAGATCACCACATTCGACTGGTCGGTCGTTTAAGGCGCCACCCCATGGTTAGATTCAGAGTAATAATTTTTTGGATATTTTGATGCCCACGGCATGCAATTAATCTAAAATTCAATCACTTTAATTAAAAAGCAAGTTCCAAAAAATAATAATTTAGTTTTCAATTTTTTAAGCCAAACAAAAATAAGTATTCTGACAAAAAAACAATTCAAATTCAAATCATTTTTGGTGTTTCAATATCAGGCGGCTGAGGTGTTGTTGTAACATGTAATGAGTTTTCAAAATTAAGGTCTCTAAATCTTGATCTGTTTTTGGCTTTCGTGAGAGCCATTTTAGAAAAAAGTTGTTCGCAGCAATAAGTACTATCGAAGAAACACATTATTTTGCAAACAAAATGTACCACAGCTGGATAAGTATCCTTATTTTTTATAAAAGTCAGTCAGTCAGTGGCACTTCACGAAATACACTTTTCAAAACATCATCTACTTGAAATTGAATTAGTTCCATCTGGAGAGACATAGCCGCTCGTTCAATGTGGATTTATGAATATTTCAAACCCTTTTTCTATTTGAACGAGGGCTTTTCGCGTGTTTCTTTACTTTTACTAGTTTTAGGGGCCGGGCCGGACAAAACTTATGAGTGTATTAATAAATTCCCAATTAAGGCTGTTTTAAATTTATTCAGGTCGTGGATTTTTAGGTGACAAAGCATTGTATGAAACCATTGATTAAAGTATTTTTAATACTTTAATACTTTAATCAATGGTATGGTGTACCATTAGTAACGAAATGTGCAATGTGGTTTATGCATATGAAGCTGCACCACCTCATTTTAGTTTCGTTATATTCAACAGCACCATACGATGACCACTGGATTAGTCCTACTTCAGTGGAAAATTTGGACGACTTGGGTAATTGCTGGATGTAACTCCATTCACAAACGAACCTGGTGTAACTGGAAGAGTTCGGCAATCACTGATGAAAATATTGGATGCTTGTATACAAGCCGGTAGAAATCAGTTTCAAAATTTATCGTAGATCATGCAACGTACCAATAAAATGTTGTAACTCTCGCAAATCTTTTTTATCCTATATTTTTGAAATAAAGCGGTTTTTCAACAATGGTCTAAGAACAAATAAAACAACAACAACAAATAAAAACACCATGTATATGTATGTAACTATATATTCGAGTTTAAGACGTAGTTCATGACAATACATTTTGTTTGTGTTACTGAAGTCATGTTCAAAATAGCAATAAAACAATAAAACACATGGACACATTCGTCAATAATCTTCGTAGAATAGCAAACATAAAGGTGGACATTAATGTGTCCAGGTGTTTAATTGCTACTGAAATTGCCATACGAAGCAGAAAAGTTGTGTTGAACACTGCCTCTTTTTTAATGTGTATATAATAGTAGTAATTTAATTCTATTATACACATACTTAGTTACATACAACATGCAACCTTATAAGAACAAGGAAATCAGATATCAAATAATACTGTAGTTTGAGTATGCTAATACGAATAATTTGCTTAGCCTTGAGGTTAGTTGTCACGTCTTTTTATACTACCATTAATATTCTAATAAACATATTTTTTTAGGTAAAATTTAAATTCATTTCGTATATAATGCTTCCAAATTTAGAACAGCCTATTATTATCAGGGGAATAGGAAATTATTAATCTAGAGATTTTTTAATTTTTTAAAATAGAATTTATTTCAATTCTCAGTAAATCTGTTCCACAGATTTTGATAAAATTTTAAAATATTTTTAAAGATTTAAAAATTTCGAAAGCTTCGGGTATTGAAAAATTACAAAAATTTTAAACAACTTCATAATTCTGAATATTTGGAAAAAGTGATCAAGATAATAATAGTAAAACAATATAGATTACTCCTGATTCTTTACGGATACGCTTTATTTTACAACTATATGCCTATAGTTTGTAGCATTATTAAACTATTAATATTAAATTAAATTCTGTAGAAGTATATTTCTGGCTAATTAAGTTTCTTGTTGTAAAAACAAGATGACATATTTGTCATCCATATGTCATTACAGGTCATAACTTAACCCAGACATGTCGCATTCCAATGGCAGCAGTTTCTTCTGGACGCTGACCAAAAAAATAGAGGGAAACTTCTCGAGGAGCAGCTTTCCTCCAATCACGGAGCGGATGGAACAGTCGTAACTGCTTCCAAGGACAACGCCGAAGTATTTGCCAAGACATTTGCACTATAAATATCCCATCCAGTATCCAGGCATCACCTATACCGAGAGTACCCCAAGCTATGAGCGAAAAAGCATTAAGAAAAAAAAAATAGTCCAGAAGGTGCTGCAGTCGCTTGACATTAATAAGACGAATGGGTTCGACATGATCCCCTCTATTGTTGTGAAAAAGTGCACAGCGGAGTTCGCTCCCATACTTACTCACCTCTTTCGGATGTCTTACGATTCCGGCATCTTCCCAAAAGACTGAAAAACACCTTGCATCCAGCCGGTGCCAAAAAAAGGGATCCAAAGCTGATCCAACCAACTACAGGCCTATAGCTCTGCTCTCTGTGATTAGTTAAGTGATGGATAAATACGTCAACTAAGAGCACATGAAATACCTTGTACTCCTTCACTTAATCAATGACAAATAATATGGATTCCGACTTTAAATTTAAAGATCACCTGGAGGTCTCCTAGTTTACGTCACACATATGTTGAGCAAACTCGTCCATTCGTTTAGCGAGGCTCACGTCATTGCGTCATATTTTGGAGGCATTCGATCAACTGTGGCACTCAGCTCTCCCAAACAAGCTTCAGTCTTACGGCTTACTATCAAGCTTTGCGGTTGGCTCGCAGAATACCCCTCAGGTAGAAAAATATCTGTCGTAGTAGACGGATTTTCCTCTTCCATCCATAATGTCAATGCTGGAGGTCCGCAGGGACCGATATTGGCTCCGACACTGTTTCTGCTTCACATCAATGATCTAGCCTCTAGCACTACAAACTCACGTTATATAAAGCGTAGATAAGACCTCGCCTGGAGTGTTGCTCTAATGGCTGGGGAGCTGCTGCCCATACTACCCTGTCTATACTTGACACTGTCCAGAGAACGGCAAATTGGCTAATTGGTGACCCGGCCTTAACGTGCTACCTCCAGCCACTTTCTCACAGGTGTCCGGTAGGTGTACTCTCACTCTTCTACCGATATACAACGGAGTCTGCTCCTTTGATCTGTAATTCCCAGGGTATCCAAGGCTTGGAATGGACTGCAAGGAGATGTAATTATTGAGCCTGCGGTGTTGGCCTATTCAAGCAAACTTCCCTAACTTAACCTTTTCACAGCAGCCGCGGTACTCTGGTATGTAGGATATGCTTATGTGGTTTCCTCAGTTATATAAAAAAAATTATGAAAATACATGCAGAAATAATATGTATCTACCAAAACAAGAATGTTTTGCTGACAATTTCATATCTCCGAGATATAACCTGAGCCTGTCTCCAACTACAGATTGATTATGTACTCACCATGTGTTCTACATTCACATAATTGCTGATATATAGCAAATTGGTCCACCAATTTTCTCTACAGTCTTGTACTTCAGGATTTACGATAGTCTTCCACATTGGACCAGAACCTGTGTACTTCAACAAGGTAGCATAGTAGAAAATCACGAACGCATATAGCGGCGTCAATCTGAAAAATTAAGTTTTTAGGAAAATTGCAGTTGTTGTAAGATGTTACTTTGGATGAAACATGGACCCATACAAATTTTTAACTAGTTACATTTTAATGGGCATTTTCATGTATATCAATATTACACTTGCGAGCAAAAAAATTAGGTCACTTTAGAAATTACAAATAAATTTTGAATAAAAACTAATTACTGAATCATCGGTCTAGCAGGTGGCGAATCAATCATTTTTCAATAAATTGTCATATTTGTTGTCTGTTGATTGTTGTCAGACGTATTTTTGACTTTTGATGAAATAACGCGAAATTAACCTGATGAAAAGTTCGCACGGTGGCAATTTGATAGTTTTTTGTTGAACATCTCAATAAACTTATGCTTATTATAGTATATTTTAGTTCTGGACTGTACTTATCCGGCCAGAATGTCTTTAGATTCTATTGTCGTGGCTAGAATTGTAGCATTAATGCAAGATGGTCAAGGACAATGAGAAACTACAAGAGTTGTTGGTCACTCACTTGTGGAACAGAGCAATTGAAAATCATGGTGAGCCACGTGTTGTTCCACTTGACATATCGAAAGCCTTTGACAATGTGACTATCACATGGTGGGTCGATTATGGTTTGAGCGAGAATCAGTACAGAATCACGCCCAGGGTTGGTTTTCATACAGAATGACTCTCGGGCAGCTCACGAGTGCATTAGGAAATCTTGAATGGTAATGTTATGCTTTTCGTGGTAACTACGGGCTAGAACGGCATTGCTTTGCACGATAATGCTAGGTCCCATACAGCCAGAATTGTCACTGAATATCTGGATCAGGTGTTTTACTAAGCATGTTTTACTAAGTCCAGACATGAATCCCATCGAACAGGTTTGGGATGAGATAGGACGACGTATTCGAAGCATGCACCAGCAAAGGAAGTAATCTTGATGAAGCTTGGGACCATTCACTAGAAATAAGAACACGCATAGAAAAAGCACGTAACGTATTTTATAGAATGCAAAAGGTATTATGCAGCCGCCAACTTAATATCCCATTACGAGCTCGGATACTGAAGTGCTATGTTTTTTCCACTGTACTGTACGATATTGAGGCTTGGACAATGACAGAAGCAACACAAAAAAGAATACAATCATTCGAACTCTGGTGTTACCGTAAAATGCTTAGAATATCTTACGTGAGTCATACGACAAATGAGGAAGTCCTGCGGAGAATGAACAAGACAACAGAGCTTATGAACCTCATAAAAGAAAGAAAAACACAATATTTTGGCCACATTATGAGAAACGAAAAATACGAACTGCTTCGTCTTATCATCGAAGGCAAAATCAATAGTAAGAGAGGACCAGGAAGAAGACGCAACTCCTGGCTCAAAAACCTGCGACAGTGGTCAAATATGACCTCCATAGAATTATTTAGAGCCACCACAAATAAGATTAAATGGGCAAATGTAATAGCCAACGTCCTCAAGGATAAGGCACCTTAAGAAGAAGACCAGCTCCAAGAAGTGCTCAAGTACTGGGCGAATTGCTAATGGAAAAACATAACAACATCGACCAGAATGTAATCCTGAATGTAATTCAATGCATGCCTTGTTGAGTATAGGCAGTCATTAGCGCAAGAGGAGGGAATAGACGCTATTAATTAACATGTTTTCTCATTATCGTCATTACAGTTAATTGTTACTCGTTCATTTAGTTCAATAAATTGAATTTTCAAATTCACGTTATTTCATAAAATTCGAATAAACACTGGCCGACGTCAACTGCCATAAAACAAAAACATGCTGGCTGCGTTTAACGGAAAATGAATGATTCATCTCCTGCTAGACCGACGATTCACTAATTAACTTTTCTCCAAAACTATTTGTAACTTCTTAGGTGATCCAAATTTTTTGTTTGCCAGTGCATTTTATGACAAGAGAGGCTTACAAACTCAAGCTTATAGAACTGGTACAAATATTTTCATCACTTCTCAAGTTGTACCTAAACTAAAACTCAATTTTATTATTATAATGCCTGTTACAATTTACGTGATGTTTTAAAAATAATTAAACAACTTTCATGTGTCCTTTATTAGGTCCATTATAAAAAGATCCGAAAAATATTCTTACAAGTAAAACAGATATTTTTTAATGATTCCTGAAACTTATTCCTTCATTGTTTTCGCTCTTCATTGATCGTAATTAAAACCATATCTATCAAATTATAAATTATTTACTAATGTTTCGGCCACCTAGCTGCCGCAATCATTAGCTTTAATTTGTTTGAGAACCTGCTTCCTTGAAAAGGTGGTGATTATGATGCTACGGCATTGTCGGTAGATAAATACAGAATGAAAACCAATGTGTATGAAATAGAGCTTCGAGTATATTTTTTGATATGGTGACACGCACAGAAAACAATATAACAAATTACTTGCCTCATGTATCTCATAAAGATTATGATCCCAGGATTTGTGATTTTTTTGTCATACTGAACTAGCAGACAGTAGGTTACTAATAGTCCACTCAAAACAAAAAACGAGTCGACGAAGAGATCACCATGAAAGAAAAGTGTTCCCACTGATGACCGGTATTGCTGAAACATTTGATAAAGCATAGCTATATCTTATTATAGATTTAATCAAAAGATGGTGTGATAGCAACTTTTTGCCTTTTTGTATCTCGAAAATGTGTGACTTACAAATGCTCTTTTGTCGTTGTTTACTTAAACAATGAACAAACAATGAACAATAATTATATATTTTAGGGCTTATTATTGATCATAATTTGAATTTTACAATCACGCTGATAATTTAATTAATGAATCAGCTAAAGTGTCCCACATACTTAAAACAGTTATAGAAACTCGTGGAAGGAACACCACCAAAAGTTGCTATTTTACATTGTTCCAAAGTAGGCTGAGTTACTGCATTCCACTCTGGGGTGTCTGTTTTCATACCTACTTAAATAAGTTGCTGTTCTTACAGAAGCAGCACTAGATGCATTGCCAAAAGCAGAACCTCATGCAAGGCAGTATTTTTAGAATACAAAACTTTGACGGTAATAGCACACACCATTCATTTTGGAAACGAAAACGACGTTACTGATATTCAAAATAAAACAAAATTTGAGACCATGAATATCGATTATAAGATAAAATAATGATTTTAAATCAATCACCCCCGAAACATCACTCATTTTATATTCAATTATATACAGGGTGAGTTTTTAATACCGGATCGGTCGATAACTCACCTACTACAGAAGATAGCGAAAAAATTTGTATATAAAATTTGTAGCCAAGGGTATGCTCCTTGCTCAAAAAATATTTTGATTTATACGGGTGGTCCATAACTACGTGGTGATGCAAACATACATTCTTTCATATTAAAGGCAATTTTTTGGTATAATAAAATATGGGGGGTTACATTTAAAAAAAAGAAGAGAATATCTAATTTTTGCATTCTACCTCACCCTGTATATGAATATGCATCAGGTACTTTTTTTACATCCTGTGTTAAAATTAGAGGATATTTTTAATCTTTTTATGAAGAAGAAATAGTTTTTTATTCATTAGCTTTCAATATACATACAGTACGTTCATTTGACAGCGGTTTGGATGTAAAAATGGACATAACTTTTGAAATACCCTGTATAATGTTACAATACCTTATATTTTAAGGACAGGAATTATCAGTAGAATCTAAATATGGAATAATATATAGGGTATCTCATTTAAAAAAAATGTATGTTTGCATCACCACGTCGTTATAGATCACCCTGTATAAATCAAAATATTTTCTGATCAAGAACATATCCTTGGCTACAAATTTTATATACATCTTTTTTAGCTATCTTCTGCAGTAGTGGAGTTATCGACCTTTCCGGTGCTAAAAACTCACCCTGTATAATGGAGTGAAGATTTATGACAAGCTTCCTCACTCATTTCAAATTCACAAAGATTTAAAGTTTTCATGAAAAACATAGATCTTTTTTGTTACAAAAGCCTTATTATCGCCTAGATGAGCTCACATTATGTTTTATTTATATAACTTTGTCAATATTAATCTTGTAATTCTTAGACAATCTACTTATCTATCTATCTATCCATTAGTTTGTTGCGAGTAAATGAAAATTTGTTTTCACTCAAAAAATGACCTTCTTTGTAAGCTAAAAACACAATATTTTTTCTTAGAACTAGACGACTGCCAAAATACAACTTTCTGTCTAGCCATTTTATTTACTTTAACTAGGCCACGGTCATGTCGTTAACATTTATTGCAGCTTCATCACGGATTCATTTGTATATACACCTCTGTATAAATTAGCGAAGGAATTTGTTGTCGTTATCTTATAAAAAATTACGAAAAACTGTACTTGGCGTACGTGGAAAAGCCAATATTATGCTTTAGAAAATTGCAGTGCGGTGGGGTAGATAGTTTTTACACGACAGGATTCTAAAATATGGTGGACCTATTCGTAATATACCCAGTGCCGATCCTGGGTGGGTGGCCGCCCTGGTGCCAATCCGATTTTGGCTGCCCCAAGTATAAACCAATTTTCTATTCTTCATTGTATTGTATTATCTGATGTTATTAATTTATTGCAGCGCTGTTACCGCTGCACTGTGGTATAAGGACCCCTAAATTTTCCCAAAAGCGATTTCTGTTACATCTCAATTTTGAGTAAATTTTGGTACTATACAGGGTATACAGTAAATTGATGTTTAGAGATTTACATTAAAATGCAGACCTCCAAACGAAAACCCTAATAACGCAAAATTCTATCGTTGGATTTTGGAATTGTTGATATTAGTCCTTAGAAAATATAGTATCACGTCATTATCGACTAAAAGAAAGTGATCATGAGTCAAAAACTTCGCGAGATCGTGTCAAAATCAGCATGTTTTGAAAAGTGACTTCAAAAACGTTACAAAAAAAAGGAATTTATCTTAAAAAATCACCAAACAATTAACCCTGCACTTTACACAAACTTGTTGTAAATGTGGTAAACATAGGCAATAGGGTTGCATTTAAGCTCTAAAGGCACCAATTGGATCTCCGAGAGAGCAAAATTTCAACGGACCGTTTGGCTAAAACTTGTCATCGGATTTTTAATTTTTGTTATGTGTACTTGAATAATGTGCTATAATATCAGCATTAGTCATAAAAAGTGATCGGTTACCAAAACTGCGGTATAGCGTCTCAAAATTGTATAATTTTAGAAGATAACTTCAACTTGTCATTTAAAATGGATTCGTCTTAAAAAGTCGCTAGGCAATCAAGCAGAACATGCATGCCACGTTGCAAAGTATATTCTATTCGTAGATTTTCAGTTATGTATGGATTCATCCGTCCAAAGAATCCTACTTAAAAAAGTTGCATCTTCGCCGTCCACATCGACAAAAATTCATTCTTCTGACAGGATCGCCAAAGTGTTTTAGTCGATAACGACGTAAAAGCATATTTGAGGGGTGTAGATGCAAAAGTCACACTCTCCGCTTACCGTAAATTCCAGAAAGATGTCAAACACTATTTTTTCTGAGGACTAAAACTAGAAATTCGAAAATCCGACAATAAAATTTTGTTTTATTAGGGTTTTCGTTTGGAGGTCTGCATTTTAATGAATAACTATAAAAATCAATCAAAAAGTTGAAAATCGGAACCTATGTTATATGGAAATATCCCAAATAAACGGAAAACAATAAAAATTTGAAATTATCAGCATTGTTTCAGATCACGTTGCAGTTTTAACATTTGTAGTACATTTTACAATGATGATCTGAACTTTAAGAGACGAACAGAGGAAAAAAATGTGTCTTAATCTCTTACAAAGATGCAAAGATAGTAACAGAACCCTTGATGTGCTTAAACAAAGTCGTCAGTCTTGATTGCGCTCAAAAGCCGTCTTCTCAAAACCTCCAAAAGTATATAAAATCCCAATACAACCAGGAAGACCGAGCTTAGCATATTGAAATATATCGTGTTTTAAAAGAAGATACTTTTCAAATATGTCTTCTGAGGTGCACCATGCACAATGAAACAATGTTGTCAGTTGAGGCAGCAAGTATGGCTGCTCATCAAAAGCAGTCATCTGATCTCGCGGCAGTGCTATAGGAAGTTGTCAAAAGTCACTCGCGCCCATCGAACATGAGAAAAGTCTTGTTTGGAAAAGAAAGTGTTATGTTATTACCTTTGCGTCATTCTAGGAGATTGCAAGACATTTTTTTCCTATGTTCATCGCACAAAATTCTCAGGAAGGTCATCATTGTCAAATCTACTACAAATATAACTTAAAACAGCAGTCATTTTCTCATGTTTCTTTCTTGATGCCATTTACTGAAGAAGTCTTCATTTTGGAAACTACTTCTAGTTCCGCAAAAAATAGACTTATATAGCAAGTCGCAAACAAGGGCAAGTAAATATAGAGTTTGTGATTTACGATTTTGTATCTAACCAATATTCGTTTAAATATATGCTAGCAAATGCTAGCGATTTATTAAAAATTTGACATTTTTCTGTTTTTTATAGAATGTAAAACGAGCTGCATATCTTTTTGGCGTAAGACACACCCTCATTATTATCGTCTATCTTAAAAGTTACTATTATTTATTAATACAATACGGGGCGGTGCATGTTTTTGGTCGTCACCAGGATCAGCCCTCCTTAATACTTATCCCTCTGGTTATCGCTAATATTTACTTACCTCTTCCACCATATCAAAATTAAGAACAGCTGAAGACAGATGAGTCCCGAATCTATGATCCATGATAATCATACAAATGCAGAACACTCTGATACCATACAAAATGGACAGGGCTTTGTTAGATCCGTCAGCTCTTGGTAGTTTTTTAAAGTTTTTTTGTACCGAAAAGGATAAAAATAACTTCGAAAGCTGAGCTCCTGGAATAAAAAGGTTTCAAAAACGGTAGTAACTATACAGGGTTACCCATTTATAGTTGCACACATTTTACTGGTTTCGGTAAATGATGTCGGTACGATAAAAGTATTCAGAAACTAGACCATTTCCAGCAGTAATTTCAAAAGGATCAAACTACATTACTAAGACGTCAATTGTATTTATTAGATCCTTTGAAGACTACCAGTGAAAAGAGTGTAGCTAGTTTAGAACTAGATAGTTCCGTGAAAATCAACAGCTTAGATTTAGAAGTCAAAATTGTTAGTGGTTAAGAAAAAAATGCATAAATAGGTCATTGCTCCATTACTACTATAGTCCTGTGTCAAATTTGATATGATTTCGTATATTGGTTTTCAAAGAAGTATACCTTATTTGACTGGAAATAAAAATTAACCAGAATGATAACTTCCAAACAAGTTTTGCTAGCACCCATCCCAACAGTCTTCATCTTGAAAAAATATGGATCACTGTGAATGGGTCACCCTTGAATCTTGTTGATTCAGTTTGTTGTCGGAAAAATCCATCAAATTTAAAAAATAAACATGAACCTTGAAGTGCATCTGTTTATATTGAGAATATACCTTTCAGTACATTTTTCAGGCATATGCATGTTCACAATGCTTCATCAAATATAAAATTTCGATACACACCTTTGCATTTTTCGGAAAGAAAATAGTTTCCACTAAAGATGTAAAATAAAAAATGTTACGGTATTACCTATTAGCTTGATAGATGGTCTATTTTATAAGTGTCTGTCAAAATACCATCTACCAGAGTAGCCAACAAAGAAATTCAGAAGAAGGTAATTAAATAGGGACTAGATAGTATTACTACGTTTTTAGAAGCGTATGAAAATTGTGAATTGGTATGGAACGTGAGGAACAAAGATTATTCCTAAAATTTCAAAACAGAAGATGCAATTTTGAGGCTAAAAGAAGATGTAAAGCATGATCTATTAGTACCTGATGTTGGGTTTTTAACGACTTTTCACCAATATTCTATTTTCAGTTGGAACATCTGGTAGTTCCCGATTCAAAATAACAATGATTTCAGCAAATGCTTCGTCAACATATTTTGCGTCTTCTTAGTGACTATGACTTTGTTAAAATATTGTGCAATAACAGAATTACACCATTTACAATTCAAACTAATTCATTGAAGTACAACCTAACTGGCGGCCACTGATAAGAGATTAGCGGAAGTCACCATTATAGCCCTGTGTATAAACCGGCCGGCAGAACTAGTGGATTCTATTTATAGTCGTTAGTTCTGGACTCGACTATTGTCTCCGTGTACAGCAGCCTTTACACGTGTCATTCAGTTTGAACCATTTGTCCACGCACGACACATCACTAACCTATACTATAGTTTTTGCACCGTTTCATTGCCGTAGATGAGATGTAGATCCATAAAACCACACCAGAAACTAAGCAACAATCAAAACCATGGGTTTTGGGGACTAGATAGTATTACCACGTTTTTAGAAGCGTATTAAAATTATGAATTCGTGTGGAACGAGGATTATTCCTAAAATTCCAAAACAGAAGTTGCAATTTTGAGGCTAAAGGATGATGTAGTATGTTGGGTTTTTAACGGTTTTTCACCAATATTCTATTTTCAGTTGGAACACCTGGTAGTTCCTGACTCAAAATAACAATGATTTCACCAAATGCCTCGTCAAATTTTTTTTCGTCTTCTTGTTGACAATTGATTTTTGTTAAAATATTGTGCAATGACATAATTACACCATTTACAATTCAAATTAATTCATTGAAGTACAACCTAACTGGCGGCCACTAATAAGAGATTAGCTGAAGTCACCATTAGCCCTGTGTATAAACCATGGGTTTTTACGGGTAAACATGCAGACAGCGTTGAAACTTTGAGAAAAATTCCTTGAGTGCTCTTTAAAATTTCCCTATATTAGTACGTTTTTCCCTAAATTCAAATTCGCGGGAATGTTAAAATTAGTTGGTAGTTATATTTATTGGAAAAAGTTAGGGTAAAACGATAAAAACACAAATAAACGCGATTGTTGGGAAAAACATTCTATAAAACATACATTATTAAAAATAAAATACCTAGGTATTCTAACAAACGATATTAAAACAAAAAAATATATAATTCGCTTAATCTGATTCATCATCTGATTCATAACATTTTATTCATTTTACCCAAAAACGAGCTATCAGTTTCAACATTGTAACAGTATTTTTTCAAATTAAACATTCTTTTTGTGTGTGATAACCAAATTAATGCATTGGTTTTGAGTTTATTTCGATTTTTTAGTTTTAATTAGCACATTAGCACTAGAGTGCGGTAAAGTAAATATGTGTCCAACTAGCTTTTATATAATAACGGAAATGCCAAATTTCCTTCGCCGTTTTTTATTTTGGTAACACAACCCCAAAGACTTTCAGAGTCATTTTCCACAAAATCAAAATCATAAATCATAATTTCTCAAGATTGTTCACTCTCTTCTCTGTCTAAATCATTATATTATGTTTTCTTCAATTTCTGTTAATTTTAACTCCACAGCCAATGGTCGATTATGGAAGCGTGCCTCTTAGTTTTTTATGTTTTCTGGAATTATTATTTATTATAACCATACCATAAGTCGGTGGTCTTTTCTCCAAAAATCCAGCTTAATGAATTGGAGTACAGATGGCGAATAGCGATTCAATCATTTTAAAATGAATAATTGATTTGAATATTGTGAAATGATTGTTTTATTGAATTGGTAGCTCTACCAGTTCTACCACTAATTTTAAATTGAGAAAAATGCTGCTTTCCAAAATTTCTGAAATTTCTCTAGAATTCAAGCCAGCTTCCCTATTTCCCTAAAGCTGATCAAATTTCCCTAGAATAGGGAAATTTCCCTGGCAACGCTGCATGCAGAGAAGAGGGCTAAGAAGGGCTAACAAAGTCATGCCTACAGTTTTCTGGGAAAAGTTATTGCTTCATCAGGATTATCCCACTCATCAATTGGACTACAAACTGCTACCTCATTCAGCATATTCCCCTGATTAACCCCCCTCTGACTATTTCTAACTCTAAAGAAATAGCTAGGTAGTGAGAGATTCAGATCGAATGAGATGTTATCGTTGAAACAAACCCTTATATTGCGGGTATTGAAAATCTTATTATTTGGGAGAAATGAAAAAATAGAACACGTTGCAGTTAAATTAAACCGTTGTCCGCTGAAATTATTTTTCCTTTAAAAGTCTTGGACTGATTAAAACACCCTCGTGTTAAAAAATATCGGCCTAATCACAGCTTGGAAGATCTTAAATATCTTGTATATGTAATGTTACAATAACTTACCTTCCTTCAATTTGTCTTCCTCTTTATTTCTGTAGTGGTCATACAGTGACGACGAAGACACCAAAACAATCAATATTATGACAACTAGCCTGAAAAAGATGATAATAGTCAGTGGATAATAGAATGCACTATTACTGTGCCGTGCTGTACAGCTTTGATAAGGTAAGGACTTACCCAAAGGAGAAGTCCATGTGGTCGTAGTGTGTATACTCTCCTCTCTTTTGACAGCTATTCTCATTAAGGTGGGCAGTATATGTGACATTATCTCTTTTAAGCAGAAAGTCAGTACTTTGCAAATACTTGTTTACGTGACTTTGGAGATCATCTTCTCTGCAAGATGCTGGAACACACCATCCCATCAGAACCACGTTTCTTGCTTGTTGAGAAGGGTCTTTTTTGTCCTGGAAGAATGATGGTATATATCGCAAAGACTGCAAGAATACCTATTTTTTAGAATTAGTAAAGGACTATCGATTACCCTAAAAGATAACCCTTCGAACATTGCCTTGCAAGACATATTTCTAGACTTTTTTCAAATACCAGATGTCAGGGAAATATCGTGTACTTCAACAGCAACAGTAACATTTTGATAATGAAGTTTAGGCTTAATGCTAATACATTAACTACGTTTCCACGAGCTTTCAAAACTGTTTTCAAAACGTTTTGTAATTTTGGATTTCCGGTGTTTCCACGGTAGGTTTTTGGAAACACATTCAAAACGTTTTCAACTGACACTCTTGAAAAATGTCATTTCCTAGTTTTACCATAAATCTTTAGTTTCGAATTGGAATAAACTTTAATAAACTAACGGTAGCGACATTGGACAGCTACGCATAGTTCATCTCAAAACGTTTTGAAAGTGGCAGCTGGTGTTTCAACGCATTTGGATCTCGATACGATCCCAAAAATTAGCGAATCGACGTTGAACGGGAAACGTTTTGAAAACGCATCCAATTGAGTTTCCACGATATAATCCCGTGGAAACGTAGCAATTATTGAACATCGCTACATTGCATTGGCAACGAAGTAATTCGCAAAAAGCAAACTGACTCGGAACCCTACAAGTTTCGTATATCATTCTGAATAATGCTGGTCTCTACAATTATATAAAATCAGTGTCGCATAGAAACATAGAAACATATACTTTTTATCAGAAAGTTTAAATTTTATATGATTTATGACGTACTAAATTTTGTTTTTTAAGGAAAAAATTCGGGATCGTTTAAAAATTTAACAGAAAGTTTAAATTTAACAATTTAGGATGCTTATCAAAAAGGTAATTTTTATGACCGAATTAGTTGTTCATATAACAATGATTGTAAGCTTCTAACTACTTCTAATAAATTTCCAAACATTGTACGAGAATTCCGCACTTTTTTAGAAAAAATTGTCTAGACCACTGTGGCTGACAAAGTTACTACAATAATTACTATATTAAAAACTATTTACTTCTTAACTCGATCATGCATTATTGACCAAGTTTTGCTAAAGCAAAACCACCCACCCAAATATTTCTAAAAAAGTGTATAATGTCTTAAATTTTGAAAAAATGGCTTCCTGAAGCAACTCTAGATTCAGAGTCTTTTATTTATTCTAGTTAGGTTTAACTTTCCCGCAGTTCATTACAAACCTTGATAATATAACTTTTAGTCGTACCTGCGACTGAGCTATTACTTGCAGATTAAAAATGACAGATACTTAGGTTAGTATAAGGTTTTACTGTAAACCTAATTAGCTCCGATATGCGGCCTACAGTCGTTGATACATGCTGCGAAGCAGGCATCGACACTGGTTTCATGATGCAAGTAGCAGCGTGTGTAGTACTGAATCACGTATTTGGCATCAGTTGCGGCTTGCAACGATGCAGAGTCTGAAATCCCATTTTAGTCTGATGCAGGTTTCTAGTGTGACGTGCGTCGATGCAAAGAAATAACTCCACCCTACTATTCTTGTGTTGCATGAAACGTACATAAAGTATCAAGTCGATTCCGGCATCGCAACAGGTTTTGGTGTGAGTAGGAACTTATGCAACTGATGCAAGTTTCATGAAACCTTGAGTCGATGCGTATCGCAACATGTATCAACGTCTGTGTAGGCCGCTTTACAACAATAAATTAGCTATCGTTCATTTGTGTTTTTTCTATTATACTTTGTTGTACTCGTACTCGTTTTAGTTTGGCGTTGAAGAACCTTCTTCGGGACATTAGTTTATTGTTGTGTATATGTATACATCTCAGAGCAACAACTGAACATAGAGGTAGTAAACAAACCACTTGAGCATGGCGTGCTCAAAGCCATCATCTTTTGACACTTCAGCCTCCAAACGTTGCCAACTAACCTGAAAATTCTTCCAATGCAACCCATGTTACAAACACTGCTTTGCACTGTCCCATCTCGCAAAACTGTTAAACTACACTCGAATATATAACACAGCAAGTCCGTAAGGCTTCACTACAGTTACCAACAAATAGCAAATTCGATTTTACTGGCCAAGCATAAAAGACGCATAAACAAAACAAACGTTTGACAGTCGGAGGTTACCGTAAACAAATCGCAGGAAAATTATATAGGCGTTGCCAGCTCCTCAAAACTTATGTAAGACAGAATTTGCGTTTATGATGGACAAACATGCAGTAACGCAGTAGAGGTCAACATATCTATTGATTTTGCTGTACCTAATCATTTCTGAACCATCAAAATTTTTTTTTTTTTTTTTTTTTTTTTTTTTTATGGTCAGCCTCCCGCAAAGGCCGAAAGCCTATGGCGCTAAAGAAGCGCTGCGAGAGGACAAGTGTCGGTTCACGTTAGATTTGAAACGCTGCAGGTTGTAGCCGTCGGGAAACAAATTCCCCGGCAGCTGATTCCACAGCGTCGAAGTTCTCCAAAAGAAGGAATGCTGGAGAAGACTGGTTCGGGGAGTAAGGACCTCGACCTGGTAAGGATGAGCCCGCAGAGCTTCTCTAGTGTTCCTGGTTCGGACGGCCTTTGGTCTTATTATCTGGGAGAGCTCACTCGAACATCTTCCGTGATAGAATCTGTAAAAGAGGGATAGGTCGGCCACCCTCCTTCGATGTTCCAGGATGTGGAGGTCCTTTGTGAGGTTAGGCGTATCGATTAATCTAATTGCTCTTTTCTGGATAGTGTCCAGAAGCTTTAGAGAGTGTTTCGGAGCGCATCCCCACACATGGGGGCAATACTCCAGCGATGGTCGGATCTGTGCCTTGTAGAGCAGCAGCAGTTGCTCTGGTGTATACAACTTCCTAGAGCGGAACAAAACTCCAAGCTTCTGGGATGCCGTTTTAGCAATACTGACGACGTGGTCGTGCCAGGACATGTTATTGTTGATGTTGATCCCCAAAAGCTTGAGGGAAGGTGATTCGACTATGGGGTGGCCCTCCATTTCCACGGTTGGTAAGCCATCGTGAGACTTCTTTGTAAGTGTTGTTGCCTGAGTTTTTTGTACGTTGAACTGTACTTTATTTGCTAATCCCCACTCGACAATTGTTTTGATATCTGCGTTGATCTGTGAGGCATGCTGCTGGCGCCGACGTACCGTCTCCTGGGATGATAGTGGCTTGCCTGGTTCCATGCACGACACTAATGTACTGTCATCTGCGAAGCTGTAGATTGGATTGGATGTTATTTCCAACAGCTCGTTGATGTACAGCAGAAACAGTGTAGGGGATAGGACAGATCCCTGAGGAACACCTGCGTTTATTGAAAATACGTCTGATGAACAGCCCTCGACTACAACAAACAGAGATCGGTCGTTCAAAAAGCTATTCAGCCACTGGCGCAGGCCAGGTGGTAGTCCATAAGCAGCAAGCTTGACCAGAAGTCCCTCATGCCACACTCTGTCGAAAGCTTTCGATATGTCAAGTGCAACAACACGGGATTCGCCATGATTTTCTATTGCTTTGTTCCACAAGTGAGTGACGTAGGCAAGGAGGTCACCTGTAGACCTGTGCTTACGGAAGCCATACTGGCGATCATTTATGATGTTATTGTTGTCCAGGTATTTCAGGAGCTGTGCGTTAATGACAGTCTCCATAACCTTGGACATGATGCTGAGAAGAGCCACAGGTCTATAATTGGTGGGATCAGTTTTTTTGCCTTTCTTAGGGATGGGTTGTACGCAGCCAATCTTCCATGAAGCGGGAAACACGCCTCGTTGATACGAAAGTTTGAAGAGCTTGCAAAGAATAGGTGCAAGCTCAGCGGCACAGCGTTTAAGGACAATGGCTGGAATTTGGTCAGGACCAGTAGCTTTATTCGTGTTCAGTTTTTGGAGGATGTTTTTAACATCTCGATGTTGAAATTTGACCTCTGCCATTCTCGAGTTCACGCTTATAGTGGTGGTCGGAGTACTACCTTGAAAGTCTACAGTAGAATTGGCTGCGAAGAGTTTCCCCAAGATGTCTGCTTTTTCTTTAGGAGCAGAAACGATGGACTTGTCCTCTCTGGTCAAGGGTGGTATTGACGAATAGGAAAAGTTCTGACTAACAGCCTTCGCTACAGACCAGAATGTTCTGGACGAACTAGGACATGAGAGGAGCTTGTCCTTAATTTTTTGGTTGTGTTCCTCCTTGCTGCTGTCAATCACGCGTTTACAATGATTTCTGGCGTCGATAAAACTGCGGTGGTTCTCGGCATTTGGATTTTTCCTCCATTCTTTGTAATGTTGGTTTTTAGTGGTAACTGCATCTCTACAACGCTGATTGAACCATGGCTTGTTTTTGGAGGGATGCTTGACGACATGAGGAATATAGGCTTCCATGCCGGATATTAATACCTCGGTTATTTCTTGGGCGCAAGCTGATGGGTCTCGTGACTTGAAGCAGACGTCGTTCCAGGGAAAGGACTGGTAGTATTCCCTTAGGTCGTCCCATTTTGCTGATCCGTAATGCCAGACTCGGCGAGGCTGTGTACTGTGGAGATCTGGAGAATGCATTCTGCATAGCGTCGAGATGGTGTTATGGTCAGACGTTCCCAGTGGGGCGGTTACTTTCACTGTGTAGATTGTTGGAGTAGTTGTGAGATACAGGTCCAACAGGCTAGCCAAATCTCCGTGGCGGCTGGGGATCCTTGTTGGTTCTTTGACTATCTGCTCCAAGCCGCAGCTAATAGCGAAGGCTTCAGCTTCACGTCCCTCGTCCTCCGTTTTGTTTGAGTGTTTGAGCCAGTATGTGTTGTGAACGTTGAAGTCACCCAGAAAGACTATCTCTGAATGAGGGTGATCTGATTGCAGCGCGTCCACAGTGGCTGAAAGCTTCTCGAAGAGCTCTTTGCAGTTGTTACTGCTTGGTGGCCTATAAATGCAGCATATAAATTTGGACTGATTTTGGAAGGATATTTTTAGCCATATGATGTCAAATCCTTCCAGTTCGAGCTCTTCTTCTCGATGACAAGAAAGCCCAGATTTAACGTACACGCATACGCCAAACCTACGTCGAAATCGGGTGTATAAGTCATATCCGGGATATCTGAAGCAATTATCCATTGTTGAAGAGCCGACTTGAGTTTCCGTAAAATACCGTCTTTTTTAACGTAGAATGGAATATTTCTGGATACTATACAATTAAGACGATAGTAAACAATTATGATTGCCGTATATGGTGGTCAATATGACAACGTAAGAAAAGATGTTGGCCTATTAGAATTAGTTGTTTACTATCTCTATGTTCAGTTGTTACTCTGAGATATACATATATTCACAAGTTTATTGCTGGAGTGGAAGATGGATGCCCGTCATTGTGAGGAATTCCCTAAATCTCCCTGTTACACTTCTAGCACTAATATACAGGCCTGGTGACTACCCTCACTAAAATTAAAATAAATGTAAGGATGAAAAAATTTTATAATTCAAAAATACTATTATCCAAGAGTGTAGTTAAAAATACAACGTAAAAACGATGCTTTAAAATGCTTGGAAGAGCGAGTTTCAGTCGAATGTAAGATAAACAACTAAATATCTGGCCGATATTATTTTCTAAACAGTTTGAAGAGCGTCACAGTAATTTAGGCAGTTCGTCACGTTAGAATAAAGTCCAAAGTTGTATAATGTTTACTCGATGCCTGCCTGAAAATACATCCGTCCCTTCAGACTAGTCGACCACAAAAAATCATTTCATATAGAACCTAGTGATACTTCGTACAATAAAGTGGTCTTGTGATTGTGCATAGATTGTGCATAGGTGAGTTTATCTCACAGAGTACCCAATTTTACTAATTGTCTCTTTGTTTATTGATATATTGATTTATTTCATTAATTCATTTGAGAACTTGTTATTAGACAATTGACAAACTTTCATACACACATTTATATCATTAATGGTTTGATGATTCAACTCTTGAGTGTCTGCGATATGAAAACAGATAACAATCTCGAAGTACGTCGCGAGTTGACCCTTCGTGCTGGACTAGTACAAAGGAGTGGATACTTTGCGAGTTGACCCCTAGTATCTTAGTGAGTTGGCCTCACAGTTATCATGATAATTCTCCGCCCTAGTGATTGGAGCTCTTGGAGAGGTATTTCGCGTGTTGACCCTTAATACCAACGACCCAAGTGCTGCTCGAGTTTTGTTATATGATTTTTGTATGATTATACAGTATATTATTTCATCTATTCTCTTGGAGAGGTATTTCTCGAGTTGACCCTTAATACCTATGACCCGAGAGATGTTTGATTTATGTTCTGTATAATTTGTATGACCACATAAGATGTGGATATGATTTTATCCGTTTGGGGTTAAAAGATATAATTTGCTGTGTTATCTATTTATATTTGAGTGTTTATTTATTCTGCCTGTTTTATCAACCACCCCAGTATAAAATAACGACATGTTCATTAATTTAACATATGTTAACACATTTTTTTTATTTATTCTTCTTCAATGAATTGGTTACTCAGGTATCTTTTAATTTAATTTGCAGATGTGTCGTCTCGAGCGCTTTTCCTGATACAGGCCCTACGTTAAATTAGGTAGTTCTAGTAAGTTATTGTTTAAAGATTTAATTGTGATCTTACTTAATTTATTTTGATCATTTGTTTATTGATTGAATCACTACCTTATTAAATGTTTGTTAAGACACGCCCAGAATGATCGTTTAATCATTAATTCGTTTTTATTGTCCTACAATTTTTCAGAAGTGGGATTACCAGAAAAAAAAAACATTAATATGTACATATAGTTTCAAAATTTTTAAACAAACTCAATTTAAATTCTCCCTACCGATCGAGATGACACATTTAATCAAACCAATTCTAAGTATTCTTTTCATTTTCTAAGTGGAAAACCGTACGTGATGAGTACTTGGCACGGACGTAAACTACAGCTGGCATTAGAGTTTCAAAGTAATAGTTTTCAAAATAGGGCCTCGCAAAAAAATCATAGAAGTATCGCACATTTAACGGCTATAATAAACACCCTCGTAGAACGTAGAGTTAATGTTCAACGCGAAAAATCTAGCGTCTCTGTTATGCGTGGAGACATGGTACCAGTCCTTGATCCAGAAGATCAAGCGATAACTAGGACTGATTGGATTTCTAAAGTGAACGATTTAAAACAAGTTTTTAGAGTGGTCTGAAGAAGCCACAATTGCATTTCTGGATCTAAAACTTGTGTGTGCCATATATTCTGAGACCTAATAACTGTGTGTCCTTTCAAATATTCCGAGATGTGACACTTGTGTATGGTGCCACATATGTTGAGATCTGATAATTGTTTGTCCTACTAGGAACTCCAAGATGAGTTTTCTGCTAAGCAGTGTCATAAGATTAATAAAATTTGTAACACCTAACGGTTGGTCTGAAGATATCACGATCTATTGGGTTACCTTTTTTTTTTAAATTGGAAAGGTTAAGAGCCTTTCAGTAAAACGGCTGCCGACGCTAAGGTTTACATCGAAAGAATGGAAAGTCAAAACTCTCAATATTTCTATGAGAAAGTGGTACTGTTTCATTCTTCGGGTACTGGTTGTGGAAATAATAAAAGCAAGTGATTACAGTATACCTGAAGCAAACTGTCTACGATGTTTAAAACATCGAAAACGGAAAACCACTTGCCGGGTTAATAAACCTACAGGGTCAAATTTGCGTCAAGGGATGCAGGTAGTTTTCTTAGTAAAAGTCGAGTAGAAACAGATGTACGTGATGATCTTCCAAGCTGTATCAATTATTGCGATACGTATGGTCACTTTTGGAATGTAAAAATCCTGTATTTCGGTGTGGTTTATAAACATCATTTACACATGGTTCTGCCGAGGGCATGACCTGGCTCCGATGGTACTTTTATGAATCCTTCTGGATGAGTAGTTACACTACACGCTGTGTGGATTTTGTCAGCACCTACAAGACTATCACTTTAAATGAGGTGAAAATATTAGACATTGTTTATTGCTCTTCAGAGGCGGCCGCTCTGAGGGGGTATAGCAATGCTGATACAAGTCATTGGGGTCCTGTCATTTCAACATAGACGTCGATAGTGAACAAGCGAGTGTAAAGGCACTTATGCTTTTGAATTGTATTCGCAATATGCATTGACTTATTAAACAATTTGTTACCGAACGGCTCCCAGCTTTCACGATGGGGGATCCAGTATCGTTGGCTGTTAGAGTGATCCTTTGGATCTTATGTCTTGGATGATGGTTTCAAATCACAAGTCTGTTAGATTTTATAACCCAGAAAATAATCAAAGTCAAGTTAGACACATCTCGATGTCTATGCTGTGTTTCGTTTGAACCATAGGTTGTTAGCAATATTTAGAGGTCAACGTCTCACCTTCAATCTCAAGAAATGGGTCTATCGGTTGAGGTTAGTCGCATTCTTTGAACTTTGAATGGAACAATGGAAGGCCAAACCTGGTAAAGAGGAGGCCTAAGGTTTGATGGTTTGATTCCAGCACTTTGTGAAGAATTATGCTTTAATTGCTAAACCTGTTACAAATCTCCTTGAGTTATCTTGGAGATGAGCAAGCAGTGAACGCTATTGGGAGGTTGCAGTGCAACTTGGAAAATCTGATTTTGTTGCTGTGTAATCTAACTGCAGCGACTGAATTACGCAGTAATGCTAGCACGCTAGGGTTGGGTGCTATATTGATGCAAGTTCGACCAGAAAAGCGTCTACACACAGTGGCGTACTGTAGTAGACAAAAATGTTCAATGGTTAACAAAAATACCACTTTTATGAGTTAGAAACTATGGTGGTATTGCTCTAACTCAACGTTACTGTCGTAGCTGGCTGTAATGATTTGAAAGTTATCAGTGCAAACAAGCAAATAATATCAAGAATTGTAAGGTAGTAGTTACAGAGTTTACTTTTGAAGTAAAATACAGACCTAGTGCTTGGATGGCACAGGTAGAATTGTAGATTGTGTGAATCCAGTCGATGGGACTGACTAGTCTTCGGAACCACAGGCTATGCTTGGGATTCAACAAACGGATTGGGTATTATCTGGACAATAACTCACAGTTGAAAAGATTAAAAAATTCGTGAGGTCTTGTCCAGAGCACTATCGTCAGACGAGGAAAACCAAGTTTATAAAAAAAACTATGCCTTGAGTGATTGATGGTCAAGTCTATCGGATCACGGTTCAAAGAATCTCGTGGAATGAGTCATCAAGTTAGTGAAAGCTACAAATTATGACTTAGGTGACTTTGCAGTGCATAAAATGGTGTGGTGTCGATTGACCGAACATTATTAGTTTATTAAGATGAGAAAGTATGTTGAGAGCTTAATATCTTGCTGATTTCCACGATTGTACAACAAGAAACAATCTGGTAGGGAAGAGGGGTACTGGCATCCAAGTCCAAAAACTCTTACCCCTTTTTCACGGTACATGTTGATCACCTAGGATGTTAAAGAACAACTCAGGACTGTTTCTGAAAAGCAATAAAAGAAATGCATATGTTTTGGCATTGATTGATTGTTTTACGAAATTTGTTGCACTGAAGGGCGTGAAAACAACAAAAACTAGGCTCGTGATTGGTCTTTATGAGCAACGAAACAACTACTTGGAGTACTTGTCAGTGATCAAGGTAGTTCGATCACAGCTAAGAAATACAGAGATCTCTGTCACCAGAACGACATCAAACATGTTCTGGAGGCTATGGCAAGTCCCAGTGCGAATGGTCAAGTGGAGTGATGAAACTGCATGATGGTGTACGTTGACCTATCACGACATTGAAAGAAGATCTGTGGAACAGAGAACTTCTAAATGTCCTGTTCGTTATAAAAATCATTCCAAACAGGTATACACGGTAAATCCTCTAGTCAACTTCTCTTTGGGTATGGCCCTCAAAAAGGAGCCGTTATGTCAGGAAAAGACGAGGTTCGTCAATACGGACTCTCATCGAAAACCTAGTTACGCGACAGAGCAAGCAGCTAGGACAATATAGGCAGAGCAACAAAGGCAAAAAAAGAAATTTCAATAAAAAAGCGGCAAGTTCTGCGAAAATATAGCCCAGGCGATTTAGGTCTAATTAAAATACTATGTCCCGATACCGGGGCGAGTCGAAAATTGCGGAACTTCTTTGGCGGTCCCCTAGTGGTAGAGGTGGCTTTACCAAATATGATCTATATGTTGTTATCGATGATGATAGTGACGCCATGCAGGTCTAAGATTTCTCGGGGCGAGATATTTGCAGGATGGCCGAACTGTAAGGATGACAAAATTTTATAATTCAAAAATACTATTATCCAAGAGTGTAGTTAAAAATACAACGTAAAAACGATGCTTTAAAATGCTTGGAAGAGCGAGTTTCAGTCGAATGTAAGATAAACAACTAAATATCTGGCCGATATTATTTTCTAAACAGTTTGAAGAGCGTCACAGTAATTTAGGTGGTTCGTCACGTTAGAATAAAGTCCAAAGTTGTATAATGTTTACTCGATGCCTGCCTGAAAATACATCCGTCCCTTCAGACTAGTCGACCACAAAAAATCATTTCATATAGAACCTAGTGATACTTCGTACAATAAAGTGGTCTTGTGATTTGTTTTGTGATTGTGCATAGATTGTGCATAGGTGAGTTTATCTCACAGAGTACCCAATTTTACTAATTGTCTCTTTGTTTATTGATATATTGATTTATTTCATTAATTCATTTGAGAACTTGTTATTAGACAATTGACAAACTTTCATACACACATTTATATCATTAATGGTTTGATGATTCAACTCTTGAGTGTCTGCGATATGACCCTTCGTGCTGAACTAGTACAAAGGAGTGGATACTTTGCGAGTTGACCCCTAGTATCTTAGTGAGTTGGCCTCACAGTTATCATGATAATTCTCCGCCCTAGTGATTGGAGCTCTTGGAGAGGTATTTCGCGTGTTGACCCTTAATACCAAAGACCCAAGTGCTGCTCGAGTTTTGTTATATGATTTTTGTATGATTATACAGTATATTATTTCATCTATTCTCTTGGAGAGGTATTTCGCGAGTTGACCCTTAATACCTATGATCCGAGAGATGTTTGATTTATGTTCTGTATAATTTGTATGACCACATAAGATGTGGATATGATTTTATCCGTTTGGGGTTAAAAGATATAATTTGCTGTGTTATCTATTTATATTTGAGTGTTTATTTATTCTGCCTGTTTTATCAACCACCCCAGTATAAAATAACGACATGTTCATTAATTTAACATATGTTAACACATTTTTTTTATTTATTCTTCTTCAATGAATTGGTTACTCAGGTATCTTTTAATTTAATTTGTAGATGTGTCGTCTCGAGCGCTTTTCCTGATACAGGCCCTACGTTAAATTAGGTAGTTCTAGTAAGTTATTGTTTAAAGACTTAATTGTGATCTTACTTAATTTATTTTGATCATTTGTTTATTGATTGAATCACTACCTTATTAAATGTTTGTTAAGACACGCCCAGAATGATCGTTTAATCATTAATTCGTTTTTATTGTCCTACATAAATTAGCTTCGTATCCACGGTTTCTTGTGTAAAGTTTTTTATCTATTACAAATCAGGCCACTCTATGGCTGAAACACTCCTTTACTTGTACGGTATTATTTATCTACCAAACTTGGTGAGTGCACTACCACAAAGGTTAATAACATAGAGCGCGATACGTTTTCAAGTAGACAAATCGTATCGTTTTTTTTGGTTGGCGGACAAATAATACGTAGCTTGTTTATTTTACGACGTTTCGATTTATTAAAATTTAAACCATCTTCAGGTATTGTAGGGTGTATAAAAATACCTATATGTTTGTATATAATAAGTTGTATAAACTAGGCTTTGGTATTACATGTTTAACATAGATTACGCTAAAAGAGCATTATAAACTTTAAGGTGTTCAACTATGATAAATATTGAAAAGGAATGAAGACAGAAAAGAATAAAATTAACAAATGAAAATTAAATCATCTTACGTACGCATAGGGCACTACATGTCGAAACCATTTCGTCTGGTGCACAAAACGAATGACCTGTGTGTCAACCTGTAGTGCCCTTATAGATGATTGAGATGATTAAATTTTTATTTGTTAATTTTTTCCCTCTCTTCAGTTCTTTTTAATATTTATCATTATTAACACCTTAAAATTTATAATTCAAGGTGTCTGTATATGCATGGGGTACAATCTATGCTAGATATGTAATCTCAACAGCCTAGTCCATACAACATATTATAGAAAAATATATATCTTTTATAGTCACAACAATATCTGAAGGAAGGTGATTTGAAATTAAATAAACCGAAACATCGTAAAATAAACAAAAACGGTTTTTTGACCTTCCAACCAAGAAAATAGAAATTAGAAATAATCACGTGTAGATAAACCGATAAACCAACATACTTTCAAAAACATAATTCTTTTCTCATATTGCCTTCTTGAAGTTGATTTGTGACATGCGTGAACAGTTAGAACTGTTGTCAAGATTATTACAAATGTATAGCGTAAATAATACATTCTAATTTAGCTGACTCGTTTGGGAGCGGGGAGTTGAAAAAAGCGAAAAAAAAAATATTTTAATCCAGTAAAGATAAATTTGAAAGGAAATATTGGAAGAGGGATAAAGATTACGTTGTTTCGACACGTACTGCTCCTCCACTCCTATGCAGATAAAAGTTTCTTTGCCGCGAAAAAAGTTTTTTGATGCTTATCATTACAGTCACAATGTCTTAACAGACATGTTGTGAACTCGTAAAATGCATTAAGTCGGAGCTAGAGTATTGCCGACACGAATATTATCAATAGTTTTGAGAACTGTAGTTCGCCATCGTTCGCGATTTACTGTCGGTTCAGTGGCGCTCTTGATACTCATATCCAGCAACTGGTTCGTCGTATTCACCCGGCGTGTAGGGGAACGGCCACAGCGCCGCCCACTCGGAGCATGACAATGAACCAGAAGTTTCTCCATATTATCGCTTCTGTGTATATGCCCGAAGAATGTAAGCATTCTCGTCGACACAATAGAGGGATAGTCTCTTTGGAATACCGAGCTCATCCATATGGAAACGTTAGTTCGATGGGCATTATAAGGAGCTCTCAGCATTCTCCTCCACGTCCACATTTCAAAAGCATCTATGCGAGCTCGATCTGATGCCTTTTAATAGTCCAAGTTTCGGAGGAATACAAAAATATGAAGAACACGAAAGACTGAACCAGCGACATTTTGGTAGCTTTAGTGATGTTAGGGTCACGTCATATTTTAGTAAGCTTTGTCATGGTCACACGTGACTACTGAATGCGCCGCCGAATCTCATTCTCACAACTACCCGAATTGTCGATCAAAGAACCGAGGTCCACTAAACTTTGAACTACTTCACAACGGTCTACTACTGACTTTATTGCTCGGTGATTATCGTGCTCTCTATCTACTACCATAACCTTGTTGTAGGTAATGTCAAGATCATACGTTGCACTGTGTTGTTCTAAGATGTTTAATAGAGCTTCCAGTTCTTCCTGAGAAGCAGCAATAAGGGTTGTATCGTCAGCAAATCTTAAGTTGGATATTTTGCTTCCGCCAACAGTTATACCGTCTAATACCTGTGTCATCACAAATTCAGAGTAAATGTTAAATAACATCGGAGATAATACACAACCCTGACGAGCTCCTTTTCTGGTTGCAGTCTGACCAGACAGATTACCATCAATTCTTACACGAGCCGAATTAGACTTATAGAATTGCTTTCTCAGAAACACGAGGTGATAAGGAACTCCCATAGAGATGAGGATTCCCCACAGTTTAGACCACTTTACGTTATCAAGCGTCTTAGAATAGTCCACTGCACACTTAAACAAAAACTTAATTACGAGGGCTGCTCTATACCTCCGTCAATCCACCAGTACGCAGACAGCTGTTTCACGCTTATTAGCGATCATCAGTGCGCCATAGGTCGATTGACGGAAATAGAGAGCATCAATTTTTCCATGTTTAATAAACATGTGAAAGATGTGCAAGCAGACAGAAAGAATTCTGCCGGTGCGCCATCTAGTACCCGAAGGTAACGGCAAACCAAGGAAATCTCTACTTGGCAGTAGTAGACTTCTTGGTGGGACGCCAAGGTGCATCCGCTTAACCACTAGAGAGCGCGGGTTCTATACGCGCTGCGTATGAAAGCCGATATACGAGGGCTGCTCTATCAGCTGTCTGCGTACTGGTGGATTGACGGAGGTATAGAGCAGCCCTCGTATATCGGCTTTCATACGCAGCGCGTATAGAACCCGCACTCTCTAGTGGTTAAGCGGATGCACCTTGGCGTCCCACCAAGAAGTCTACTACTGCCAAGTAGAGATTTCCTTGGTTTGCCGTTACCTTCGGGTACTAGATGGCGCACCGGCAGAATTCTTTCTGTCTGCTTGCACAAAAACTTAATTCTTTCATTACAGCCAGGCAGCTCGAAAAGCGAGGGCCATATCAGCTCTGGCCCATAATGGTCTCTCGCCCTTCAGATACTAACAAGCTACAAGAAGGTGACCCTATTGTGGGTCTCCGGACACATTGGTGCACCGGGTAACGAGAGAGTGGACCATCTAGCTAGAATAAAGGCCGACAGCTCCTTTACTGGTCCATAAACGATGCTTTATGGAGCAAGCAGCAGGTCAACGTGGCCCTGGACGACTGAGCCTACAAGAAACTGGCGAAAGCCTGGTTAGAGAGAGATGACTGCAGGCAAGCTAAAAGGTATATAGCAGGGCCTGACGAGGGTCAAACGTGATGGCTTCTGAATGAAGGCAGACAGACGCTCAACCTTCTGGTGGGGGTGTTCTCGCTGGCCATTCCCAGCTGAATAGACATTTGTCACTCATGAGAGTGGTAGGTAACCCCACCTGCTCCAGATGCTGGGAGGAGGACGAGACAGCGTTCCACTTCCTAGGCAGATGTACCGTACATCGCAGTTTTGGGAAGGAGAGGTCTCGTAGGTTCGACAAGGAGGTTTCTAGGACGTTGGCTCTGGTTATTTCAGTGTTGGGTCAGTGGATTTGGCAAAAAGGGCCAAGGGGGCCTACTTGCCTGGCTTCACCTCTCTCACTAATTATTTCATTATTAAGCAGTAGAACTTCCACAACTTTATTGTCGTCTAGGTTTCGCGGATAACGTCTATGGAGACTGCGACATTGAAACTATAAACACAGTTGGTGTTATGTAACTGACCTACAAGTCTAAAGTAACTAAGCAGGTATGACTGTTTATAGCAGGGGTACCCAATCTTTCAGTAACTGCGTACCACTTGACAATTTTAGAAAATTAGTTGATTTGTATATTCTGTATTAGGTATTTTTGTTGGCTATTTTTTTAAGAAGGAGTACACGTCGATTGCAAGATAAAAGTTTAACATATATGTAACATATAACTTGAGCAAAATTCGAATAACTAGTTCACAAGTTTGCATGAACTGAAAATTGATGAATTCAATAATCAAACTACAGAATAAGCGTGCAACTACTGGTGCGCTTCTAAAAGGTTGAGAAACCCTGATTCTGAGATTACTGTTTGTGGTATTGGATTTATATAAGATATATGGCAGTATATTGCGTAATAAAACGGTCAACAATTTCAATTTTTGCAACTGCTGGGGAATGATTTGCGAAATTAGGAGATTGTTCAAATGGTTAGATTATTAATATTTTAGCGTAGCCAAAAATTAGTGCTGTACTGTATATTTAGCATGCTTATTACACAAATTAATTATCGCAGAAAAGCCGCGATACTTGTGGAGAAAATTATACTATAAATCAGATCATGACACGAGCACCAGGCCAAGTCGTCTTTTGGATATTCCGAGACACAGAATTCTTTATATAATAGATCTAAGACGACGGCAATGAATAAAGAGGTTCCCTTTCGTTTTAGATCTTTGTCATTCGCAACTTTCAAACACAAATATATACAGGGTGAGTTTTTAGTACCGGCTCGGTCGATAACTTCGCTACTGTACAAGATAGCGAAAAAAGTTGTATATAAAAATTGTAAGCACGGATATGCTCCTTGTTCAAAAAATATTTAGATTTATACAGGGTGATCCATAACTACGTGGTGATGCAAACATGCATTTTTTTAAATGAGACACCCTATATATTATTGCATATTTAGATTCTACTAATAATTTACGTTCTTCCAATGTAGGGTATTCTTACATTATACAGGGTATTTCAAAAGTTATGACCATTTTTATATTCAAATCGTGGTCAAATGAACATACTGTATATCAAAAAGTAATGGATCAAAAATAATTTGATTACATGAAAAGATTAGAAATATCCTCTATTTTTAAAGTAGGCTATAAAAAAGCCCGTGACGCATATCCGTATACAGGGTGATGTAGAATGCAAAATCTAGATTTTCTCTCTTTTTTTAAATATAACTCCCAATATTTTATTATACCAAAGAATTGCTCTTAATATGCTCTTTCATCTTTGTATAGCACTTATTATGGCTGCATTCATTAGTTTCTGAGATATTTCGATTTTTCTACAAATTTTAGATATACCTTATATTTGTTTACTAAAATTTATGTATTTCGAGAAAATACTATCAAATTTTATTTTTGCTTAACAAACAACCAAAGTATAACGCTTACAAAATTGTTTCCTCAGCATACTTGACTTTATTTTCTCGATGATTTATGGTTTTGACTTCATCGAATAGTAACATGACCTTATAATTTAGTTGTTCGTTGAACAAAAAACAAATTAGACAGTACTTTCTCCAAATAAATAAATTTCAGTACACAAATAGAAGCTATATTTTAAATTTACCGAAAAATCGAAATATCTCGGAAACTGATGGACGTAGGCACAACAAGTGCTATACAAAGATGAAAGAGCATATTAAAAGCAATTCCTTGGGATAATAAAATATTGGGGGTTACATTTAAAAAAAAAGAGAAAATCTGGATTTTGCATTCTACATCACCATGTATACGAATATGCGTCACGGGCTTCTTTTATAGCCGATTTTAAAACTAGAGGAAATGTTTAATCTTTTTGTGTAAAAAAATAATTTTTGATTCATTACTTTTTGATATACAGTACGTTAATTTGACCGTGATTTGGATATAAAAATGGTCATAACTTGTGAAATACCCTGTATAATGTGACAATACCCTATATTGGAAGAACGCAAATTATTAGCAGGATCTGAATATGGAATAATATATAGGGTGTCTCATTTAAAAAAATGCATGTTTGCATCACCACATCGTTATGGATAACCCTGTATATATCTAAATATTCTTTGTGCAAGGAGCATATCCGTGGCTACAACTTTTTTCGCTATCTTCTACAGTACTGGAGTTATCGACCGAGCCGGTACTAAAAACTCACCCTGTATATCTGTTCCTGTTGGATTATCCAGATTTGTTTGTAAATCGTTGAATTTATGTTTACTATTTGTTGTATTATGAACTTTTCAATCAATTTTTCCTTTATAACACTTTATACACTTAACGATTATCGTTATTTGATATTGTACATTCTATGAGGGTTAAGTGAATGAGAGTTTTAAAACGTTGTTGTGTAAATTGTAATATGTAACAATTTCTGTCATAATTTTCAGTACTGTTCATTCTATTGTAATTAGCTGATACATGTTCGATTAAACTAACAGCTCAGCTGACTTTCGCCACGTCGAGTCGAAAATAAATACTTTCTATGATTATACAGGGTGGTCCAATAAGCGCGCGGTGCTCTCTAGCGGCCATACCGTTTAAACTAGACGAAAATGTTTTAAATAAAAAACGATTCTTTTCAAATGCTCTACATTTAGAAAATAATTTCAAAAATGGCGGACTTCCGGATATACCGGAAGTAGGCATCAACTTGCTTATTTCAAATAGAACACCCTGTATATTATTACGTTTTGAATTCAGCGTCGATTTTTAGGTCCAGTTTGTTAAACATAGTGTATGTCTACAAAGCCTATTTTCGGAGTTATTCAGCAATTTTTACAGAATTTGACGTTTGTAGTACTTTACAAAAAAGTTAATATCTCGGAAACGATAGAAGGATGCGGTCTTCGGTTTTGAAAAAAACAGGAAACGTACTTGTGTTCCAGTAAGATCATTATTTCAAAAGAACATTAAATCAATAGACGAGCAATTTTCAAGTTTGAAAGGCTAAAAACGTTAAAAACCTTTTTTTTCAAATGGCATGGTATGGTGAGTTTCACATCGGTAGATGCGAAATTAAATTCTCTTTCCAAATTTTCTAAATGAAACTTTGGAAAACCTGTTGGAAAATTTACCACTGGAATTTTTAAGAATAATGTGGTTACAGTTAGATGGACCGAAAGCTCAGTTTAGTATTAGAGGCCGAAACACTTTGGATGAAAGATTTCCTGCCAATTGTTTCGTCTGTAAGCCATGCCACCTACGATTTTTTCAATTCCGACGCCGTAATTACAAAACCGTAAATATCTTGAAAACCATCAAAGTAGGACCACACGTGTCTAGATAAAAGTGAAAGAGAATTTAATTTCGCATTCAGTGATGTGAAACTTGTCATACCATCTCATTTGAAAAAAAGAAGTTTTTAACTTTCCAAATTTGAAAATTGCTAGTCTATTAATTTAATATTCTCTTGAAACAATGATCTTACTGAAAGACAAGTACGTCTCTAGCTTGTTTCAAAACTGAAGACCGTATCTTTTTATCGCATTTAGTTTCCGAGATATTAACTTTTTTGTAAAGTACTACACGCCAAATTTTGTAAAAATTGCTGAATAACTCCGAAAATAGGCTTCGACTATGGTCAACAAACTGGACCTAAAAATGGATGCTGAATTCAAAAATGTAATAATATACAGGGTGTTCCATTTAAAATAAGGAAGTTGATGCCTACTTCCGATATATCCGGAAGTCCGCCTTTTTTGAAATCATTTTCTGGATGTAGAGCATTTGAAAAGAAACATTTCTTATTTAAAACATTTTCGTCTAACTTAAACGGTATGGCCGCTTGAGAGCACCGCGCGCTTATTGGACCACCCTGTATATTTGTCTGTCAATTCTGCAGATTATTTTTATTACTTCTTTGATCTCATCTTCTTCCTCTTTGATAACACTTTATTGCCTCATAAATAAGATCACTCAAAATACAAATGCGACAGACAAACACAATCTGGAGTAATATAATGTCAAACGATTCTACTTCCCGGTTTTCGATTTTGAGAAAAACACCGTTCCCTATTCCTAACTTTACTAGCATACGCTTCAATTCCACATCCTCGCCTTGGACAGCATTAACTTCTGACGCTCCCTTCTTCTCACCACTCAGGGCACTCTCCAGTTCCTCCCTGAACCTGCTGAGTTGGTCTTCCAGTTACGCAATCCTGTTCTTTGCCTAGCATTCTCGCTCTTGAGTTGTGAGGCCTCATCAAAGCCCCATAAAGCGTCCTTGGGCGCAGTGAGCGATTTCTGCTTTAACTTTACGTTGTCATCTTGTATCCGTGACATTCCAGACACCCCTTTCTTTGTATTCTGTTTCATATTATTATTCTCATCCTTCAATTGCTTCGTCCTGGAGCTACCAGCCTGTGCTTCAGCTAATGCATCTTCCAGCTCCTTTTCAGTTGAGCGCTCTCATCTTTCAAAACCGCCAGGCGCTGTTTTATCTTATTGTCAATGTCTCTTGCTTTATACAAATCTTCCATCCTCATTTCCGCACCATGGAGCGCGTCTCTCAAATCTGATTTCAGCATCTTGATTTACATATACTTTAGCTGCACCAATTTTCTGAACTTTGATTCGTCTGACTTGACCTCGATCTTTTTGGCTTCGGCAATCGCGTTGTCCAGGTTTTTCTTTAATGATGCGTTCTCAGCCTCCAGCTGGGTACTCTTCTGTTTGAGCATTGCATTTCCGTCCTTAACTTGCTCACTTCTCCTCTCCGTTTTCTTCAGCTGATCCAAAGCCTTTCATCCTTTAAAGCAGCAATTTCTTTGTCATGTTTTTCGTTGTGCTTCCTCAAGGCCGCCTCGTGTTGTTCGTTCTTCTTCAGCATATTCTTCGTGTCCCTTTCAAACTTTCACTTAACATCCGTACTTTTCCGTTTCTGAGAGTCGAGCAACTGCTTCAATCTATCCCTGTCTGTGGTGAGTTCCCTCATAGCTACCTCGTGTTGTTGTTTTGAAGCTGTGCGACACGTCCTTCGTTCTTCTTTAGCAAATGCTTCACGTCTCTGTCAAACTGCTTTTTCATTGAGTTTATCGTGTCTTGCATGGATTTCATTTTGTTCACATACTCATCTACATTTTCATGTACACTATGTTATCAATCTGTATACGGCCGCAGCCTACCTTAAGATACCCCTCCTGCCCACATCTCCAGCATATAAACTTCTCATTTCCTTTTAGAGTTGTACGAACTGGCAGGCTTCTTGAAGAAATGGCCACTACTGTTACTTCATCGTCTTGTCTATATGCCATTCGGGTGTATTTTATGGCAGCTTCAATGTCCAGTGCCTTTACCAAAGCATTTTGTAGTCTTACCATTCGCTGAACGTCCAGGTCCGCAATGCATTCTATAAACTAGCGAGCAGCAACGTATTCGTATGTCTCGATGGGACTGTTAACATATACTCATTTGGTAATCTTTGGACTTCATATGCGAAAGTGACCAAATCCTCATTCGCATACTATATTAGATTATGCAATTGGCCGTACTACAGCTCTGTTAAGTGCAGATGGTATCTTATATCTGGGAAGGTTTTCCAGAATAGCTGCTGCAGCATTGATGCTAGCAAACAACGTTTTTCCTCATTCGACCAGTAATTCATTCGTGCAACGTTTTCAAATTGCATATAATAAATAGTCCATTACATTTTGCCATTGTATGGCATTGTATGCCATATAAAGCGGGTGCTACAGCTCTGAAATTACGCTCACCTGCATTAAGTTTTCGCAGTTCCTCTCTGACAATTTTCTTGACGTGATTTTTCGGTTACTGTAGCTGTTCCTCAACGTACTTTCGTGATGTCGCGAGCTGTTCCTCGTCACGCTTTTGTGATTATTTGAGTCTCCATTGCACTAATACGCTGGTATTGATTTTCTAATGTCTGACTCATGGGTTGCCTCTGTTTCTCCAGTCTAGTTCCTGTCCACCCTTCAAGTCTGTGACTACCTCGTCTTTATGGTGTTTCAACTTTTCTTCGAAGTTCACGACTGCCTCCTCTTTGTGATGCTTCAACTTTTTTTCAAGGTTCACGACTGTCTCCTCTTGGTGATGATTCAACTGCTTTTCAAGGTTCACGACTGTCCCTTGTACAGTTTGCTCTGCCTGCTAAGTTTTTAGTCTCCAGATGTCTCTTCTTATTTCACTTTCTTTACGAAGAAAATGATGAAAATAACTTCATAGCCTATCGAATTTATTAAAACAAAACTAGTTAACTTTGTTTCTTCTTATTGATAAGCCGTAATTTCAAGGGCGTATTTTTGACCCAAATTTGAGTAGAAATGTTCATACAAACACGTGTTCTACAGGGTCTGGTTTTTAAGATACAGGGTGACGAAAAATATTTTTTCCATAAAAATTTAAATTTACAAAATTTCAAAAACATTTTGTTTTCAGAATTTTCAAAGTAGACATAGACAGATCGCCTAAAATAGATATCTGGACTCCCTTTTTGATATTTTACCTCAACCTTGGCCATTTTACTTACGTAAAGTTTTCGCAAAACAGATTCGTTGGGGTCATATTCCAGCGATTTTTGGTCTATTGATGACTCTTGAGGTGGAATATCGGCGACAAGTGATGTGATGCAATACTGAGTGTCGAAGGGAGCTTGAACATGAAGACATTCATAGTAGCTACCAAACTGGGCTATGCTTCCACTCAGAAGGCCTGTCAGGGACTTCGCTGTTGAATCTCGAACTGCAAAGGAAATAATTGTACTTTAACGATACAGATTTTGATTCTGAATCGGATATTTTTTGAGAAGCGAAAAGTTTCAATAAACAAAAAGGGATCCGGACATCCATATTTTTCAGCATGCAGGGTATAAGTAAATATTAAAAACAAAATAGGAGCATTTTTCGTATTATCTTTATTGAAGTACACTTTTAATGTCTGTATTATGGTAGTCATGGTATCAACGCTCTTACAGTCCCCTATGCACCCCCTCTCCAGTTTGACTTCCTCAAAAGAAGGAAAAATATTCAAGGACATCTAAGACACGTTAAAAGTTTAAGTAGTTTTTTTTATTATGCTATTGGCTCTAATCTGATTCATCATCATAGTCACAATGTCTTAACCGTCATGTTGTGAACTTGTAAATGCATTATCATTTTACAAATTTCTCTTGGGATATCTTAGATATCTTTAATGCAGTAGTTTCCCATTTGCCTTCTGCATCCTCATGCCGTTCTCCAGATGTGTCTACTGGTTCATCCGCATTTAGGGACAATTTCTCACCCCAAGGACAAGAAGGTGTCCTGACTCTTGTCAAATCGTCCACCCAAAGCTGTTGGTTGAGAAGAAGTTACTGCTTATACCGACAGTAGTCCGGTTTCTTTTAGTCGCCTTTTGCGACACGCAGGATATACGATGGGAGTGGGAGCGGGTCAGAATATTAGGTAGTTTTAAAAGCCCTTGATTTTTACTTCCCACACCGATAGGTGTAGGGAGTATTATGATCGCGAAAATATTCATAACAGGCCTTTTGGGCGTTTTATGATATCTACCTAACGAAAGCTCACGTCTCTCATTTCCGTCGGTCTATCTGTCTGTCGATCTGTCTGCCTGTTGGCGTTTTTTGAGCCTTGTAGTCTCTGTAATTGCTGTTGTAATTTTGAAAATTGGTGCATAGATGGCGGAGAAGTTAGTAAGAAACAAAAAATTATCAGAACCCCTCCAAGCTTCGATTTTGAGGGGTTTCTGATTTATTTACATTTTTTTGGAGGTGCTATCGGAGTGGTGGGGCGAGTCAGGGGTTTGAACATTCAAACCTTTATTGAAATGAATTAATTAATGAAATTAATGAAAACCTCTACACTGCACTGTAAATAATTGACTTTGATGATATCATTTCCTTTTTCCAATCAGGAAACTACTAACTTAATTGTGATGAATTTTTGACACCGTATTACTACCATGGAGCAAATGGTAGCAGTATATCGTTTCTGGAACTCTTTCTATTAGCGGAGAAGAAATCAACGAAAAATGAAGAACTTCAAAATCGCTTATATTTAGTTTTTAGATATTTCAAAGGTTCCAGATCATAGTCTACTTTTTTGATAAGGATGGTGTAGGGAAAAATGAACTCCAAATTTGTTGTTAGCACCAATGAGGTGTGGGAAGTACTGCGACACCACTTGGCACCATTGACACCATTTTTTGAGAATTAGTTCACCACCACTGGCACGATTTCTAAAACCTGTACCATTTTTTTTATTTCCGCTGTAGTTGTAATACGTTGCCAAAATTTAATATTAACCAACCTAGTAATTTCCAAGCTATAATGAAGTATATAGACTATAATCAACGCCAATACTTTCAAGGTGGTGAAGAGCTATTTATGAGTGCAAAACACTTAGAAGTTCTCTATCTCCGCCCCAATTTCACGTTTATTCCCAAAAAGGTAGAATAATGAAGTATATATAGACTATAACCAACTCCAATACTTTCAAGGTGGTGAAGAGCTATTATGAGTGCAAAACACTTAGAAGTTCTCTATCTCCACCCCAATTTCACCTTTATTCCCAAAAAGGTGAACATTTTCAGAAACCGCTAAAATGCATAGGGACGACATTTGTAACAATTCTGAAAATTTTTGTCATTTGCTTAGTACCTCTCTGTTAATGTACCGATGCTCCAAGACAGCAGCATCACCTATCATGTCTTTACAACATATCATGCTCAAAATTCTATCAAAATCCATGACGCGGCTATTGAGATTACGTGGGTAAACTGACAAACAGACAGACCGACGCGACGACGGGAATGACATAGATTTTCGTAATGCAGACATCATCAATCATCCCAAAAAGATATTATCTCAAATCGAACATTTTCGCGATTGGAGGAGAGCAAAAGATATACAGGGTGTTTCATTTAGTGTTCAACATCTTGCAAAGTACACCTGCTAGGAGAAAATGTCAAATGCAAAAGTTATTTGGCTGTTTAAGATGCATATCCTAAGAATATTTTAAAATATACAGGATGTTGCGGGAAAGCAGGATAACGATCAACTTTATTTTTTTTATACAGAACTATTAACTTTTTTTTAACCTTGTTCAGTTTCTACGATTCATCTCTATTTAATCCTGAGATATTTCTGGGATATTATATGTATAATTATAACTTGGCAACGTCGCAACTAATCCCAGAAATAACTTAGGGTTAAATTAGATAATGATTTTTCGCAACGACCTGTATATTTCACAACTTTTTTAAAATATGCACTTCAAACAACCAAATAACTTTTATATTTGACATTTTCTTCTATCATAGGTACACCTTGCAAGATATCAAAGAATTACACACTAAATGGACACTCTGTATATTTGTTGCTCAATTGAAGCTACATCGAAAGAGATATAACCGATATAATACAAATTCCGACAAGAATTTGATTTATTACAGTCGTTAGTTGCATGAAGTAGTATCAAGTCGATCTACTTGATGACCTTATTTATAATAAATTCCTATTATAAAGAAGTACCCTCATTATTTTTAGTATTACACAGAAACCGTATTCTAGAAAATTCGGTTTTGGGTAACATGCACATCTTTCAACATACCTGAGTGAAATAAATGAATTGGAATTACGACATTTCGATGTTAAAAAATAACAAATGCCACCAGACTACAATGGCGTAAAACATTATACTACATTGCCATTTACTTTTTATTGACATTGGTCAAGGGAACTCATTAAGTATGTTCGCCAAAGCATAATAATAGCACTTTATAGTAGGAAGTGTAACATAATATCACATAATTAAATATTTCAATAATATGCATAAATTAACATTTATGATGAGAATTTAAAAATACATCTAGAGTATTACAACGGAGCAGTGATGTAAAACCACAGTTATTTATATTTTTGATAACTTACTGGTTTTTACAGTCAAAATTTGTATCGTAAATGTCAGTTAATTTATTGTTATATGTTTTTTCAAGTAATAAAATCAAATTACCGTGATAGCATGTTTCATTGATAAATAAATCCAAATTGAATTTGTTCCACGTTCCAGTCGTGAATGGGCCTATACCACATTTTTGGTTTATTGGCTTAAACGAACCCTGACACCATGTAGATGCCATTAATAATTTTACAAAATTTTTCTATTGTATTTATAACCGAAAAAATTGCTCTAAATATTGAATTTTTTGAATCCATACACTTTCTGCCCAGGTCGTGACGTCACCTGTAGGGAACCAATAAGAGCTCACTGGTACAAAACAATAGCATCCGCTCGTAGTCCTCGGACCACGAAAGGACGCTTCTCATTGGTTCCCTACAGAAAGGACGCTTCTCATTGGTTCCCTACAGGTGACGTCATCATCGGCTATTTCAAATTACAGTACAGTTTTCTTTTTAGTGTTATTCTCATTTGGATCAAGTTTTCTGCTAACTTTTTACAGTAAACGGTCCTATGTGTCATCAAAAATAATACCGCAGTAAATAAATTGATCAATTTGGGATCACGGTATAGGCCCATTATGAAGGACGCCTACTGAATAGGTCATTCTCACTAAAACCGAAAAAGTTAGCCACTGTGTGTTATACGCAAAGAAATTAAAAGCTAATTATTATTGGGGGTGAATCGAGGAGTTTTTAGCCTTCTGATGTTTCCGATATCGCTAAAAGTTACAGCGACTTAAACAAGTTGGAAAGAAACAATTAAGGGAGTAAGATCTTCCCCTCATTAACTCTGACGTGCAATCGAATAACCTAGTAACTCGAGTTACTAGTTAAGTTACTTTAAACCTTTACTTGTATAAAAAGATAGTAAACTGATCTGCTCATTATTCATATTCATAATTACAAACAAAAATATAGCAACTATCCATTTGTGTAAGGTATAATGTATAACATTGCTATACCAGCAGGGGATTGGGAGATAAGAGGACTATTACTGAAGCGTTTGTTAGAGATGAGAACGTGTCACAAGCCAACCTGAGTCCAAAAACAGCAAGGCAATCAGTGGGTTCTAAGAAAGGTAAAAGGAAAAATGAATGAGTTGTTACCGCCTTGTGGAATAAGTTGCAAAAAAAATTACCGCGAAAACTACTTCATATAGATCGCCGAACAATATTCGAGTATTTTGCTGAATCGCATAGGATCGGCGAACTTCATCTCCATAATACCCATTAAAGCTTTTATGGCATCTTATCCGTTTGCAAGATGTTTATTCATATATTTAGTTTCAAAACTGATGGAATAACTTGTTTCATGAGACAAAAGACTTGGCACGTTTAAGGGAGAATAGAGGAAAAAACATGCCGATGCAAGCAAATATTTTGGACCAGCTAGCCACCTTGAGATGAGGTGGAAGGTTCAGTTAAAATAGCAGCCACCACTCAACTTATTTGTTGTTTCCCAAATGAAAATATGCAATATTGTTTGCTTTTACTGTTTCCTTCAGGTTGTTACATACTTGTTTTAGGAGTGCTTTTACGTTTATACAGATACATCGAGTTTTAGTTGATTAGCGGTATTTAAGTGTGTTCTTGTATTGCTACGTAGTACTTCTCGCTTAATAGGCGTATGTTTTTTTACCCTATTTAAGACTATTTTGGTGACCTTTTGTTGAATAAGTATTATAAAAATTGAATACAATCTTACGTTTGCACGATAGAGTACTAGCATAAGATTTTAGTTCAATAAAAGTACAGCGGCAAGGTTTACCTTATACACATAGTCATGCTACAAGAAAACAAAATGAGAAAATTATCTAGAACAACTTAACATAGAACAGTTTTACTATGCTGATGACAGAAAAACTAGAAAACTTGATATAGATAATATGATATAGAACCAGGGTTACTAATCTGTCTGATTGTAGGTCTGTTTTCGATGAGGTACACCCAAGCCACTTACTATGCTTTTGTATAGTATATTCAATATATATTCATCATAAGTAGACTTACTATGTTTTTGAGTTGTATACCGTCTAAGTAATACACAGTTAGTAATTAAAAACCTTAAAATAACTTTTCTGTGGAAAGCAAATCAAAAAAATCTTTTCATTAGACTGAAAGAGAAGGAAAAAATCTATACTAAGTTTACATCCGATTACCAAAAAACTTATATACAGAGAAGTTATATGCAAAAAAAGAAACAAAACTTCAAATCGATTTTGCTGGAATTGTTTTTTGAGTTACTAGGTTTTTCGATTGCACGGCAGAACTATCTCCCCACCTGTTTTTCCACACAACGAGGAATTTGTTTGCTGTACTTGTTATTCGTTCTTTTTGATATAACTTCATGTGATATCCCTGATTTTGAATTATTTTATACACGTATTATAGATGTTGGATGTACATATTATTGATAAAAATTGAAATCAAACATTCACAGTATCAGATGTATTGTCTTTCGTCAAAATCTCTCATCCTATAGCGCATTTAATAAATTCACAAAACTCGGTTAGCAATACCAGAGTTCAAATTTCAGTTTCAAATTCAAAGTCAAACTTATCTAGAAAATGTAAGTAAAACTATATCTGTAAAGCATACTACTCTCCTCCATTAACCTGTGTATATGGCCCAATCAAAATCATCACGAATAATTTGTGATTTACAAAGGATAGTATTTGAAGTTAGGTGAAATGTTTTGGTTTAGTCAGGATTGTCCTTAAACGAAAAAATGCTCACCTCCGTTTTCCTAGACTGCTTAACAGAGTGGATAATTAGTAAAAAAACTTTTAATAATGCTATTATAAAAAAAACTATTTCCTGCAGATAGGAAAGCAAGTAACAGATTAAAGCAGACCATGATAAAACAAAAGAAAGTTCAAATGTGGATGAATTCTATGTGTAGACTCCGTGAAAATATTCTTCCAAAAATGTCAGTTATTTGCTAAGAAAATCGGCGACTTTTTAAGTCCCATGAATTGCATCAAGTCAAATCAGCCGACCAGAAAGTATAACCTGGAAAAATAAAAATATTTATAATTCGATTACCATAATATTGGTGAGAATGATCCAGACACCAATAATGATCTCTTGGAAATGCATACGATAAAGTACACGCTATATTAAGTGTCAGAAGTGTAGTTAGGTTATAAATAGTTATTATGTGCTTTTTGTAGTGTATAGTTTTTTGAGAGGGAAGGGGTTAGGGTTCTATTGCCCTAATAGTTGCCGCTCAGCCTCTAAGCTTATTGTGCACCCCTAGTCAACAGGATGACACAGAGTCCCATCCTAAGTTCTTTGCGGCTGTGCTTTCCTGTCTTCCCTCCTGACCTACATTCAGATAGAAGTTCCTGCTTTCACTCAAGGCAGGACAGTCGAAGATAACATGCTTAGCTGTTTCTTCTGCCTCACCGCACGTCCTGCATAAGGGATTTGCCATTACAATCCCCAGCTTTTGCAGGTGTGCTCTGAACATCCAATGGCCCAATCTACGGTATTAGAATACAAGGATCCCCTCAGCATCCCATTAGATTGAACAATCCCCACCACTCTGTCCCAGCGCATCTGACGCTCATTTGACACCCAACTGGTGACAGCTGTCCGAACTATGTTGTATGATATACCACATGCTTGTTCTGGCCCAATGAGAGGAAGTTCTGCGCCTTCCTTGGCACACCTGTCGACCCCCTCATTACCACCCACTCTTATGTGACTAGGCACCCAAAATAATGTTACCTTGTGACCAGCAGTGCCAGTCCCCTTATGGTATTACGGCAGTCCCACACTATTTTTAAAGCATATTGGTTACTTGCCTTCTGTGCATATTCCAAAATTTATTTTTGCCTGGAAAACGGTAGCCAGTTCACCTGGATACTTACGTTCCACCCAGGCCTACCATCCTATATGCCTCCTCCTATACCGATACATTTTTGAAGCCCTCAGTGTACCAGGTAATACCATTTGACATATGTAGAGGTTCTCCTACTGACAATAGATGTTTCTCATAGATCCCATTCCGATCTGTTACTTATGCCGGCTACAGAAGATCACTTTCAAGTTTCAACTCACAGTTTTCACTGAACACGATGAGCTGTCAGTAAAAACTGACCTTCGTTCGGTCTACAGACGTTCAGTTTTAACTGACGATGAATTAAGTTTCAAGATGTCGTCAGATGCCCTAGCTATATATGGTCTTTTGCTAATTTTAAACAGTGGGAAGAGGAAAAATGAAAGTAATGAATGGTGCTAAAAATGGTTAAGAAAACGGGCTGCTTATTCACATGTTAACTTATTAACAGAATTTAAAATATTTTCAAAGGATTGGCACATCTATCTCAGAATGAGTGAAGAAAATTACCTACATCTGCTATCTCTCGTAAACCCCGTTATTAATAATAACAAAATACGAGTAGAAGACCGCAGTTGACAGACTGTTATCTTAGAACTGATACAAATTACATACACGCGTACAGTTTTAAGTGAACAGTTCCGTCACTTCAGTTAAAATTATCGTTTCCGCAATATACCATCAGTTTGAACAGTTTTTATGGAACACACGGTCAGTTTTCACTGAAAGTTTATAGTATTCAGTGAAAACTGTCAGTTAAAAGTAATCGTCTGTAGCCGGCATTAGGTTGACCTTATATGAGGCGTTCAGAGCTAGAGTGGTCCATTTCCACAAAAACAAGAAATGCGGAAAACTTTAAATACCGAACATTCAGCTCATGTCTTTTCAATACTATAATGGCCTATAACTGATTTCGTTATTTTAGGGATGTCGCTATATACAGGGTCAGTTTTTAGTACCGGCTCGGTCGATAACTCCACTACTGTAGAAGAAGAAAAAAGTTGTATATAAAAGTTGTAGCCACGGATATGCTCCTTGCTTAGAAAATATTTTCATTTATACAGGGTGATCCAGAACTACGTGGTGATGCAAACATGCATTTTTTTAAATGAGGCACCCTATATATTATTCCATATTGAAATTCTAATAATGATTTCCGTTCCTCCAATATAGGGTACTGTTACATTATACAGGGTATTTCAAAAGTTATGGCCATTTTTATATCCAAATCGCTGTCAATTGAACGTACTGTATATCAAAAAATGAACCAAAAAGCATCGACCGAGCCGGTACTAAAAAATCACCCTGTATATGTACTCGTATCATTGTAGCACTGATATAACTCCTGTTATTAGCAAATCTTTACCAGCACTTTTCTCGGCTTCCGAATTTTAGGGATAGGCCATTCTCGTTCTCAACGCCTCCTATGGGATCTCATGTATGTCGTACCGCAGGTTGTCAAGTATCGTAGTGTGTTTCATGGCAGGGTGGTACAACAAACATTCCAAATGCAGCCATTTTTATCATTACGTCCAATGCTTCTGATTACAAACCAGCTTTGCCAAAAAGAAGCTTGGATTAACCTCAAGTAGGACCTCACCACAGTATTCCCCTTTTGTTTGAGAAGCTGCTAGGTAATAACCTCCTTCACACTTCTTCTCGACGTAACTGAGAATTCTACTTAGCAGTGGCACTAGATTAACACGTCATATCCAGTCACATTATGGTATAATTAGATTTAGGCTCTGCCTTAGGGGCTACATGCTATAAAAAAGCAACAAATATAAAATTGTCACGCCTCCAATGCCCCCTTTAGGCGTGGGAAGTAAAATCAACACCAGATGAAGGTTCATGTTTATCACTTATTACTTTTTCAAATCACAGTAATCAGTAGGCTATAGTATTGTTACGAAACAGTTGCTGCATGTCAATTACCTACACGTTTGTAAACACCAATCGTAATTGACTCAAAGCCCACTAGAAAGTATGATAACTGTTTCAAGGTAAAGGCGTTGAAAATATCCTCTACAGATATATGAAAATTATACTAACATTTTTTAATCATTGTATATTTAATCACTAGGTAACTAGTGTTTATAAATTCTGAAACAAGTTCTAATAAAGAAAGTCCTTCGCATAGCTGAATAACTGAAATAAATCTTACTAATATTATGCCAAAAAATTGTCTGCGTGGAATACAACTATTACCAAATAGGCTTAGTGCAACTGCACCTTGAGCGATATTACAAGATAAGTTGTTTAATTGGATGGTATTGAATGCGAATGCCGACGAATATTTTTTGGCTTTGTTGATTTGTAAGTATACATTTGGAATTTCATGCCAATAGCAGAAAATCTTAAAAAAATCGGAAATGAATAATATGCTTTTTGGGATTTTTTCGACGTGTACATCACGAAAAGCCACATTACTTATTTATACCTCCTGTTTATCTGTCAGCACTTGTCCGGTAATTATTTGCCCGTCTGGAAAATACTGAAGTAATAGAGAGTTTTTGGTCAGTCACGGCAAACGACAATTTCGTTATGGTTATGGTTAACTTTGTCGTTAATAACGATAACTTTTCGTCGCAAAATGTAGAGTTTTTGGACGCGTCAGACTTTAAGGAATCGAACTGTCAGTACTGTCACCGTTGACAGGTGTAGAAATTTTTGGATTAATTTGGACATTCTAAACAAAATACGTGATTAGATCATCATTTAGAAAAGTATGGAGGAGATTATTGAATTAGTGCTTGCAAGAGGCGAGGTCAATATGCCTCTAATAAGATCTTTAATCTTGCAAAATGTGTTTGATGGTCCGGACGTAGCAAATGTCACATAAAAATAACCATAACAGCACAAATAACGATACCGCTAATCTGACGTAATTAACCACGTCCGTTATGTTTAATAAAGTTAACTGTGTGTCAAATCGTTACTGCGCAGACTCCAAATAACGATAACCACGATTTCAGTGACATATGTGCGGACCAAAAACTGTCTAATATTGATGAACTTTTTACATTAGGTTATTACTTCGACAATAATGAAAAAGCTTGATAGTTTTCGAAAATCCACGAATTAGTGAGGGAAATAGAAGTTAACCTAGAACCTAAACCGATAGCAAAAACTTTTCTACCCTATGTGCCTGGAATAACAGACAGAATAGGAAAAATGTTACGAAAGGAAAACGTCAAGACCATCTACAAGCCCACAAGAAAGATACAGGAATATTTGAGAACGGTGAAAGATAAAAGAGACCCACTCACAACACCGGGGGTATATCGCATACCATCCACATGTGGGAGTGTATACATAGGAACAACGAAGCGATCTATAAACACAAGAATTGCAGAACATAAGGCTAGCTGTCGACTAGGCCATACGGACAAATCAGCGGTAGCCGAACATGCGATTAAGGAGGGAAGTCACAGGATCAAGTTTGAAGAAACACAGGTTCTTGCCGCAACGTCTTCATACCATGCCAGACTTCAAAGAGAAGCCATCGAAATACAGAAACATCATAATACAGAAAGTCAACCGGACATGGATACCCATCCTAAAGGACCTGAAGACACTACCATATCGCGAAGGGGCGGGGCTACCAACGCTACCTGGTTGGGCCACGTCACCATTAGCAGGTATAAATACAGGTAAAGATCCACCAGCCGTCAGTATTTTGGAAGTCGCCGAAGTGAAATAGCTTCTGAAGATGCCATCCACTCGTGGTGGCGAAACGTCAAGCTTCAACGCTAAACGACGCCGGCCTAAAAACCCAAGAACCACAAATTCATTCAATAGAAGTTATGTTGAGTCATTCAGTACTTCCCACATATTATGGTGATACCATTTTATAATTTTCCCATAGCATGAACCATGATATCCGCCCGCCCGCCTGCCCGCAAAAAGACATCCAACACAAAAGTTCTCGTTTGTTACATCTCTCTCCGCAGGAACTAGGACGACACCGTTTTTATTCTGCAATCTTGAACTGATGTCCCAATCACATGACATGCCGATTTTCCGATATTTAAAACGCTGTACTTAAACTGCCGTTCAACGGCAGCGTACTAAAATGCCGTTAACAGATGTGACGTCACTGAAGTGACGTATTTGACGGCTTTGTAATCGCTGTGCTTAAACTGCCGTCAAACGGTAGCTCACTAAAATGCTGCATATTGGATTTCTTGCAACAAATTGGTATTTTCTATTATCGGTTATATTGTTTTCGACTTGTTTGCATTAAAATTGTGACAATTGTTGCTGAATTATGGGAATCTGGATATTATTGGCATTGACTGGGGAAAGTTTTCCGATTAGTTTTGAGCAGCTCAACGGACAGACATGTTGTTTGATCAAGGACTTAATGTATTGAAAAATCTTAAAACGCTATGGCCCACTGATACTGATGCTGCAATTGTAAATGTAAACAATACCGGCGAGAATCAGACTCAGTTTTTTATTGTAAGCAATGATGAAATTTTATTCGAAAGTGAAAATCAAGTCTCTGTTGAACAATCTGGAGTATTTGACCAGGTGCATCTTCCAGGCCAAATGCAGTACGAATAAAGCCTTTGTATTAGATAATGCAAATCTATCATTCCACTGACAGTTATCTGTAGAGCCATCTGCACCTGGCGACAAGGCAATTCTGGTATAAGACAACAGAAATCATCTCTAAGACCTTGTAAAATTGTAGAGGAGGATATAATATCTGATCCAGTTGAAGTTGAGGAAGCCTATATCAGTAAATCAGTTCCAAAAGACGTCGGCAGTTCAGCAATCATCTTATTGAAATGTTGGAGTAGTCAGTGATATCACATGGCCGACAATGAAGATGTCTGCTCCAATAAAAAAACAAGGTCGTCCAAAAGGACACGACAAGATTATCATAGAAAAAGAAAAGAAGTACTGTAACACCTGTGAAAAGATCCCATAATGTTGCATGATGTGTTTTTCTTGGTATAGTTTTCAACCGAACGAAATTTTAAATTTAGAACCGAACACCAAATTTTAAATTTCATTGACGATTAGAGAAGCAAACTTTCAAATTACATTTTGTTCAATATTACAAATTTTCAGAAAAAGCAAAAAACCAATACAGAGAAACCAAATCATAGAGAAAAAAAGATTTGGGATAATACAATCAAATGAAAGAAAGTTGAAAAGCAACTTGTAAAAATTAAAAAAACTGTTGGACGTAATGCATTTTGTTTGTCTAATTTGAGTTTTATTGTTAAGTAGCAGAAACAAAAATTTGGAAAATATTTGCAGCATATCAGAATGAAACAACAAAATATATGTGTAGACGATAAATCCTTTTAATAAAATCATTTTGATTAATCTCAGCACATTCAAAAATAGTTCTATTCCAGTTTCATACATCACTATAGTTTGGCATAGTTTTCTCACGTGTTTCTATTATTTCAGCTTCCGAACGAACAATATACAAAAATAAAATCGCAATCAAAATGCCTTTTATCCATGGACTTAAATCAGTTTGTTTGTCCAAGTATGATTTCCTACCGAATCGAACGGAGACTAAATGCATTTTGTCTGTCTTATTGTTTGATCATAGGAATACAGCCCCGCCTCTATCTCAAAAATTTAAAATTTAGACAAAATGCATTTTGAAATTTTGCTCCTCATAGCAGAACCTTTAATTTAAAGGGCAACATACTTATCACTGATACTGATGAAGCTGTTGGAACGTCATGTCGGTTGGGTAACGTTTGACGGCAGTTTAAGTACAGCAATTACAAAGCCGTCAAATACGTCACTTCAGTGACGTCACATCTGTTAAAGGCATTTTAGTAGGTTGACGTTGAACGACAGTTTAAGTACAGCGTATTTAAAAACAGATCATATTACCAAGGAAACTATTGTATTGGTTATCCCAGGAGAAACTCGTAAAATGAGTAAATTCATTTTACGAGTTCACAACATGTCTTTTAAGACATTGTGACTATGACTACTATTACCAGTATCAAGCTTTAAAGGGCAATTAAAAATGTTCTATAGATACAAAAGATGCGGGGTTTCCCAACCACCCTATCCGAGATTTCATATTACTTCAGCTCATTTTGACCACAAAAAAATTATCATAGATCCCTAGAGTACCCAAAAGCAGTGTTTGAACGGTTTTTATATTGTACGGTTTCTATTTTAATTTAGTTTCACCGCCACTAACACAATTTTCAGAAACTATAGACTTTATAGATCTCTACCCCGGCCCACGGTACGATTTGAAAATTTCATTGCTATCGGTTTACAGAATTACTTGCAAAAATTACTTTCTGTAGTATAAATGTATTGTGTATTCCGTTCCTTTAGAGGGCAACGGAGAGCTCACTATGAATACCACAAATCTTTTAGTCTCACAATCCTTCCTCTCAAACTACCCTAATTTTGCCCCGCATAAAGAATGTGGAAAACGATCAGGAAGCTGCAGATCGCCCAAAAATGATGTTGTTGACGACGAGCTGTTTTTATATTTTTAATTTTTTGATTATTGCTGCGTCGCCACTGACACGGTGTCTAAAAACCCTACTTCATTGTCCATCCCCGCAACGGTAATAATACTGTGCCACAATTTCATTAAAATCGATTAAATAATTTCCAGGTTAGACAATACAGATTAATCTAAAGCAATACTCGTATGATAAGATCAGATAATTTTGTCCCTTGGTTTCTGTAATATAGGCAAGGCAATATTCGGACGGACCTAACAAAGTGTATTATGCTGCTAGGTATGTCTTTCCCAGGTGAATGGACAATACAACAAATTTTTCAGTCTTACAACCCACACCCTCCAAACTACCTCAATTACACGCCCATCTTAAAAAGGTAGGAAATTTTCAGGAACTCCCAAGACGCCTAAAAACGAAGTTTGAGCAATACTTAAACACCGTTTTTCAAAATTATAGCACCATTACCTACTGCGTCCCCAAAGCATATCGCTACCCAAATTGTATCACAATTCATGCAACGGTTACTGAGGTAATGAGTCTTGAACAACGCCAACAGACAGACAGAGCGGCGAAAATGAGTGACGTGGATTTTCGTTATGTAGGTATGATAAAATGCCCAAAAAGCATATTATCTAAAAATTTTCGCGATCAACATGGGAAGCAAGAAGAATTTTGAAATACCACTATTTGAGAACAATTTTTCGACCATAATCGAAGGAGTCCACTTGTTTGATCACTGTGCTTATTTTTTTGTTAATTATTACGCCGCCAATGCATCGATCTTCAGAAATACGGCAATTCCCTACTATGACCCCCCACACAAATCTTTCTCAAGTTCCATCAAATTTGGTGTTGCAAATACCTGTTATTTAAATTCTATTGCTATAATTTTAGAGGAAATCGGTATATCTATAAATAGTTTTCTTTTATTATACGTGATTCTACGGTAATAACAACATTTTATGGTTTATTTGGCAATGAAACAGACGAACAACTATGTTTATTTTTGCCGTTTCCAACTTTAAGTTTAATAGCTAAATTTACTAATAACCATATATAAATTATCAATTATAGTGGTCAGTTATTTTACGCAAGCAATCTCTAACTGCAAAATAGCACTTTTGTTATGGTAGCTCATTCACATGATGGACTTATGCTAATAAGACTTAGGGCCGGTTGTACAGATGCGGGTTTAACACAAGCTTTGTTAAGCCTAAGCTTAGCTAAGCTCAGGCTTAAAGTCGACACCCGATGTACAATCGTCGGCTTAGTTAAACCATTGATTAACGGATTAAATGTGTTACCATGAACCAATGCGTACTGACATAATCTTAGATAAGGAAAGAGAGGGGATACCGCACGCCCATTTGATGCTATATGGATTAGCTGATACCGAAAATGAATAGCTGTCAAAATGCTGGTGGAAAACTGACGGTAGTGTCAAGGTGGTGTTTTTTGCGATATTTAACGTTTTTAAGACCAATAATTGTGAAATATTGTGGTGAGCGTAATGGTGGGGTGTGCAGCTTACCGTTGTAAAAGCCACAGCAGCAGGAAGGAGCCAGGAATCACTTTTCACAGGTAAATTTATGATCTTATTTTTTTGGTGTATCCGAAATTCATGCAAATATCTCGATATCTAGTTCAAAGATATATGTGTATCCGAAATATAATTTGGAATGTACCACTAACATGCGAATCATAATGTTTTTGAGCACGTAAAGTCTAAAAATTATGTTTTTAAGGGATTTTTTGGTTCAAATACAATCAGTTTTCCAGTGGCGTATCTATTATAGCTTACATTTTGAATAGAAATATTATGACTTTGCATTGTAATATATAATATACCAATACCCTTATACAAGGTGTGCATTTCAAGGGTGGCCTTTATTTGTAGTTGTATGAATAATAAAATTAATTTTCTTTCTTCCTCGACAGGTTTCCTAAAGATCTTCCTAGACATGATTTATGGATCAAAAATATGAGGATCGAAGGTTGGAAGCCTACAAGCAACGATAGGCTTTGTTCTAAGCATTTTGAACAGAATTTCCTTCATCAAACAAATCAAAAAGTATATCTTCTGAAAGGAGCAGTCCCCACCATATTTGACGAGCTTTCGGAATACTTACGTCCAAAAATTGTAAGTTATAATTCCTAGCTTACATTGTCTACGCTTAATCAATATTAAAATAATAAACATTCTAGGATTATGATAGATGGATAGATGGATAGATGGATAGATGGATAGATGGATAGATGGATAGATGGATAGATGGATAGATGGATAGATGTATAGTTGGATAGATGGATAGATGGATAGATAGATAGATCGATATACTTTATAGTCTAAGAATTTACAAGATTCTTATTGACAAAGCTATATAATAACAAACAAAACTTTTGGGATATTCACTAAAACCTGTGAGGAGGAAGTTTGTTATAAATCTTCACTCCATTGTATATAATTGGATCATTAATGAGTTATGATTTGGGTGTGATATTAATTTAAAATCATTCTTATGCCTTATGCCTATATTCTATATTTATGGTCTCAAATTTGGTTTTATATTTGAGTATTAGTGATGACGTTTCCAAAATAAACAGTGCAATAAAGTAAGGAGAAATACGATTACGAATGGCTGAATAACCATTTAAAAATTGATAGCTATGAAAATCAAAAGGCAGCTAACCTCAAAAATGTAATAATTTCTTGTGTTACAGTTACATTATTAAACAACTATATTTAGGTGTGTTTACTCGATACGAAATCAAAACAAAATGTTACTGTCACTTTTCCTATAAGATTCAGTCACTCATTCACATCTACTTAAATCATAAATTAATTTGTTCTGTCTTTCTTTCGGAAATAATGTTTTAAACATTGTCTAATATACAGCTCTGTTATTTTAGGCAAAAGAAAGAAAAAGACCCCGTGAACGTGATGTTCATCCAGAACCATCGCCATCAACCTCAGCTCTGGCTGCACAGGACGACTCTCCCCGGAAAAAGAAACTTAGAAGAGAACTGCTGCTGCAAAAAGATAAGAATAAGGAAAAAACGAAAAAAATCCGTGCCCTTGGTCAATCACTGAAAAGAGCACACAAAAAAGTAGCCTCTTTAAAAATAATTGCTGAGGAATTAGAGCGACAAAATTTACTATCTCAAGAAAATTTAGTTTTAGTTCAAAATATGAGCAAGGTTAACATAGAAATATTGAACAGAAAAATGGGGAGAAATGTTCAATATTCACCTGAACTTAGGAAATTTGCCCTGACATTAAATTTTTTTTCACCAAAGGCATACAACTATGTGAGAGATGTTTTTGACACTTGTCTCCCGCATAGCAAAACTATTGCTAAATGGTTTCAGAATGTGGATGCTGAGCCTGGTTTTACCAAGGAATCAATAAATACCTTAAGAAATAAGGTTCAATCATCTGACAGACCAATAATTTGTTCATTAATTATCGATGAAATAGCCATACGGAAACATTTAGAATGGGATGGAAAAAAATTCCATGGTTATGTGAACTGTGGTACAAATTTAAACGATGACTCTAATGCTTTAGCCAAAGAAGCTTTTGTTATAATGTTGGTTTGCATCAATGGAACTTGGAAATTACCTGTCGGTTACTTTCTTACAGATTCTTTGAATGGCAGTCAAAAACATTCAATTGTATCTCAATGCATCCATCTGATTGAAGATACGGGAGCCAAAGTTATGTCAATCACATTCGATGGTGCTCCATCTAATACCGCTATGTGTCATAACTTTGGATTCTTATTTAACATTTCAAATATACAGACAAGTTTCAGAGTTACAGATCACAATGTATATATTTTTTATGATCCATGTCATATGATAAAACTTGTTCGCAATGCATTTGGTGAAAAGAAAATCCTAATTGATTGTGATAACAATTTTATTCAATGGAAATACATAGCGCTTCTAGAGAAGCTGCAAACTAGCGAGGGCTTACATTTAGGGAATAAGTTACGTCGCGCTCATATTATTTTTTTCAAACAAAAAATGAAGGTTCGGCTTGCAGTTCAGTTACTTAGTGCACCAGTAGCCGATGCTATTGAGTATTGCGAAAAAAAGCTGAATCTTGAGGATTTTAAAGGTAGTCAGGCAACAGTTAAATTTATTAGAATTGTAAATAGCATTTTCGATATTTTAAACAGCAGAACCCTAGTAGCACCAGGTTATAAAAAGGCATTATGTCAAAAAAATATAGATCGATCTGCGGAATTTATCAATAGTGCAATTTTTTATCTTTCAAAGTTGAAATTATCTAATAATGAGCAAGTAATCATGTCTAACAGAAAAACTGGGTTTATTGGATTAATAATTTCATTATCAAGTTCTTTAGGATTGTACAAAGAACTTGTTTCTGAGAGAAAAACATTACTGTACCTTCCGTTGTATAAGATTAGTCAAGATCATTTAGAATTATTCTTTTCGTCAATTAGATCAAGAGGTGGCTGGAATAATAACCCAACCGCTCGACAGTTTCTAGCTGCTTACAAAAGGCTTCTGGTTCGAGCAGAAATTAGAGAGGGCGGTATGGGTAACTGTATTCCATTAGATCAAATCCCTATTCTAAGTAGTTCTACAAAAAATGTAAGGTCTGAAGATGTAATTAATAGTAGTTTATCTAACCATAGTTTAATAGACATAAATGAGCCTTCTGATGATCTAGAAACTATTTGGAAGGATCATGACTACATCATGAATGCACCTGTGATAAGTGAATGTTCATCCCAAATTGTGCAATATATTGCTGGTTATGTTTCGCACCAATTACAAAAAACAATAAAATGTGAAACATGTGTCACAGCATTGATTGGTACTAGAGATCGGTTTCTCAATTCCCTAATTGAATTTAAAAGCCACGGCGGTCTGACTTACCCATCAAATGATGTTATCAAGATATGTTTGAAATCGGAACATTTTCTGAGAGTTAATGAAAATTGTATTCACACCAAACATTTTGTACCTTTGCTGATAAGCAAAATAATATCAAGTTTTCTAGGCACCCCTATTTTCAGCTGCTTAGAACGTCACGTATTAGAAAATGATGTAAATCATATATATTTTTTAATAAAAGCTGTATGCACAAAATACTTAAATATCAGAATCCATTTTATTGTAAAATCTCGATCACAACAGGACAATCCAGTTCGGAGCCAATTAACAAAAATGATTCTGTTTAAAGGGCAGTAAAATATTGGTAGTTTTTGACCTTCGTGACTGTAATATTGACTGCCATCAATTGTAGGAGCAAGCGAAATGCCACGTTCCTACAAAAAAATTATTTTTGTTGAAGCACACAATACTGAGTTTCACCCAAACTTCCCCATAAGTAAATACATAACTGCAATAAATTAGAACTTACTGGAAGCAAGGGGTTAAGTGATAAAATAGAGTTGTAATTTCTATGTAAGTTATAGGACCTCACCTATATTGAATGAATTTGTGGTGGTTCCGAATAATTCCTGGTTTTCGGATCAGGGATCGTGGTTCGAAAGTAAGCGCGGATGTGACAGGATACAATTTATTTACTTGCGATGAAGGTACAAATACCTTAAAACTATTACAGCAGAAAAGTGCCCGACCGCGACCATTGAATAATAGCCCGAACGTAAACGCAACCTCGCCGTCCGCTGATAGAGGCGACTGACTTCTTGTCAGCATCTGTCAGACTGACTGATACTGTCTCTCTTCCTACACTATCGCCTTATGGCATCGCAACTTCACTGAAACCACTACATAACCCCCCACTTAAATTGATAATACAAAGAAATTTAAGTACTACGGTGACGAAGCAGAGCAGAGGGTGAAAGCGATGCCTAGACACTCTAACTTTCCATCAGAACGCTGGTTGCTTATAGGGCTTGAGGTTGATAATATTTTCCTTTGATCTGAACCCCTCTTCTGTTGTGCCTATGATATAATAGTTGGGTCCCGCCTGTTCAACCACAGTATACGGTCTGTGGTATAATAGGAAAAATTTACCTATAAGTTTAGCTTCGGCCGACGAATGAGGTTGAGTTTTCACAAGAACCTTATCGCCCGGTGCAAAAACCATCGGTTCCTCACTCCTACCCTCTTGAGCTACCCTTACCCTTCTAGCCGCTCCGTCCTTCAACCGTTCGAATGCCACGCGTCGGTCCTCCTCCAACATCGTCTCATCACACTCTGGAGTTTCGGGAAACTTTACGAAATGCCGTACCGGGTTCACCTCCGCAGTGCCAAACTGGAGATATTCCGGAGAATAACCTGTACTCAGATTGATGGCGCTATTGAGACATTCCTCAACTCTTTTCAGTTTATTTGGCCAAGCGGTATGCGTTTCGCGGCAATAGGTCCTGAGCATGCGCCCAATCTCAGGATTATACCGTTCGGTTAAATTCCTTTGAGGGAAGTAACTTGAAATAAACTTACATTTAATCCCAGCTTCGGTAGGCTGTTCTTTCCAAATATGGCTAGTGAATTGTGTGCCATTGTCAGATAAAATACACGCAGGTTTCCGAACCGCCGGAATATAATCTTCGAACAACCGCCTAAGCAATGTCTTTGCGGTAGCTCGACGCACAGCATATACTTTAATGAACTTCGTAAAAGCATCCACGAGAACGAACAACTGTGTGACACCCCCTCGACCCTCCGGTAACGGTCCTATGAGATCGACACACACAAGCTGCCCCGGTTTTTCTACTAAAACAGAATGAAGTTCACCCCTTGATAATGGCGAAGGTTTAGCCTTCTGGCATAGGTCGCAGGCTGCTACTAATTGCCTGATGTGACGCTGCATACGAGGCCAATAAAAACTCTTACGCATATAAGCATATGTTTTAGCTTTTCCGAAATGTCCCATAGATCTATGATGCGCCAGAACCAATTCTCTTATTTGACTATCAGGCACGCAAAGTTTATATCCCGTATTCCTAGCGTCGCCCCTCTTAAACAATAACCCCTCGTAAACAACAAACCATTCATAAATTTTGAGTTCCCCCTCTGTAAATACTCGTGCATCACGACTTATCATTTCCAAAAATTCAATTTTCTCCTTGATCCAGGCCTGTTCCAGCTGATCGCGTCGCAGCGTTTTAAAATGCTTCTTTAGCTCCAAAAAGTCACTAGTCAGTTTTATTAAAGAAGTCTGCACATTGGTGCAGACGTCCGGTGTGCTTACTTTTCTATCTTTTAAGGGATAACGTGATAACGCATCAGCCATTTTGTTATCCGATCCACTACAATATTCTATTCTGAAGTCAAATTCCTGGATCAAAATTATCCAGCGCGACAACCTCGCTGAGCGTAGCTTACATGACATTAAGTAACTAAGTGCTTTATGATCCGTGACAATCACCAAGTCCCTTCCCAAAACTAAAGTGCGCCACTGCCTCAAACAATAAACAACCGCCCATGCTTCTTTCTCAGTTATAGTGTAGTTTACCTGCGCACCCTTTAAAACCGAGCTCGTAAAACAGACATATCGTCTCTCCCCCGTATCGTCGATCTGGTAAAGACTACCCCCCACTTCATAATCCGACGCATCACACTGGATATAAAAAGTACGGTTAAAATCGGGATGCGTAAGCATCATTTCCTTAAGAAACGCGCGCTTAATTTCCGTGAAACTACTATTTTCAATGCTCCCCCAATGCCACTTCTCACCCTTCTTAAGCAATTTAGGTGATAGTACAGTTAACTCCGCATACTCAGAGCAAAACCGTCGTTCATTGTTCACCAGCCCAAGAAATCCACGCAGCTCTCTGACATTTCTTGGCGTAGGAAATCGTGAAATACTATCAATACGCCCCTCATCTAGTTTTACCCCTTCGGATGTAATCACATGCCCCAAGAAAGTAACCTCATCGCGAATGAACTGACACTTCTTCAGTTTTATTGTAAGTCCGGCATCACGGAACCTTCGAAAAATCATGTCTAAATGGAGTAAATGAGTTTCAATATTTTCAGAATAAATAAACAAGTCATCGACATACGACTGCGTGAAATCGCCACAACCCTCTAATACCCTGCTTAAACAGCGAATCAGGCTTGCCATTGATGTAGATAATCCGAAAGGAAGTCTGCAAAAACTATATGTCTCGCCGTCGAAAACAAATCCTAAATACCTCGTATGCTGTGGCAACACGGGAATCTGCCAGTATGCCTGTGCTAAATCTATAGTGCTCATTATTTGTCCCTTTTTAAAATTCGCAATCAGTTCCGACGGATTAGGAGGATTCAAGAAATCTTTCTTCATTATAGAATTTAACTTTCGTGCATCTAAACCTACGCGAATACGACCATCCTTCTTTTTAACGCAAACTAAGGGTGAAATACGGGATGTCTTTTCCCTTTGAATAATACCGGCCGCTAACATATCGCCAATCTGTTTACCAACTTCCTTACGGTAAATCATAGGAAGAGGATAAGAAACGCAGTTGAACTCGCTGTGATCTACAAGTTCTGTTTCGTGGAAATAGTTCGCCACGCATCCTGGCATATCGGAAAAGATAGTTCTATATTTTTTTAGGACTGTTGTAAGTGCGACTTTACCTTTGTCATCGGTATTCGTTTTTTCTGCTGCCGTCTCAATGTCCGTCGTCTGGCACCCGTGGTTAGCTGAGGACGCGCCACTGCCACCTTCATCGTGGCGCTTTACCATCGGCGTACCGTCAAAACATTCATCGTGGCTAACATCAAACTTTTCGCATAGATTTATTGAGATTCTCTGCGCATCGTATCGAAATGATAGATTTATACTTAAACTCTCGCCGTTTACGGTCAAATTCAGTTTGGAATGTTGATAATCAAGCTGAGCTTGATATTTATAGAGCCAATTTGAACCAAAAATTATATCACAATTTAATCGTGGTATAACTAAGCAATTCACGTCCATCAACTTATCAGCTAACTCAACAGGTACAAGGATTTGTGACTTAATCCTTTGAGTTTTACCGCCTACAGCCACAGATACTATTCCACGAGTTACAGGTAAAGTGGGAAATTTACCCCAGTTACACAACTCCAAATAGAATTTTTCAGATAAAGCGCAGATATCTGAACCGCTATCAATCAGTACCTCAACAGACATACCGAAAATCTGTATATTAATGGTAGGCGAAGTGCCTTCCTCCTCCTGCGTGCCGTCCTCTGGATCGCTTAAAAGATCTACTTCCGGTTCTCCCATACAAACTAAAGTACGTACATTGTGCCCTTGATTATTACCTCTTACGATTGGTGGATCGTCTCTTTGTGCGTTCCGATTATGACCTGCCCTATTATTGTCAGCCGGAATTCGTCTATTCATAGGTTCCCCTGGTATATTTGCAACTCGATTTGAACCCCCCACTACATAGGATTCGTCTATTTCTCTCAGGTATTCCTCGACAGTCTCTAGTGATGTAAATTTATTAATCACTATACCCCGCCTGATCTCTGCCGAAAAATGCTTACCTAACATTCCTATGAGCTGTTCTACCGGAATCTCATTGTCTAGAAACTTGGCCTGTGACACTAAGTCCAAAAAATAGTCCGCGCGACTCTCATTTCCGTACGCTCCATAAACTAATGTCATATATAGCTCCCTCGTTTTTCTATACCCCAGAACCTGTCTTTGAACGCTTGTTTAAAAGAGTTGAAATCGGTTAGTGAGTCCTCCCTTAAACTCGCCCATTCCGCTGCCGAACCTCTTAAACATCCGATCGCGAGACCCAACATAGCCTGCTCAGGTACACCAGCATCATAAAACGTTTTGTCTAATCTTTTCAAGAAAAGCATGGGGTTCATCTTACCATATGCAGAATAAGTCAAGTTTCCACCCCCCAGCTCTTTCCAATTCATAATATAAAATCGGTCGTTAGTCCCCTCGTGAGACTTTGTATCTCCACCCCCCTTACACGCTGGCTCTACCACTGATTCTCTTGAATTTATATTACCATTTTCCCCTGATTGAGACATGGCAACCGTGTCGGTCAGCTGGCCAACCGTATTTTTGAGTTCGCTGACTGAAATGCATAAATTGCGAACTAGTGCCTCAAGGTCAGCTGAAGCACCCCCTACACTCTCCCCTCTGCTTCTCCTCTTACGACGACTAGTCATTTTACATATACCTCCAAAAACTTAGCGTAAAATAATAGCAGTAGTAATATTCATACAAAAGTTCTACCCAAAGCTTAACGTTTACCCCGTAATCTGTACACCAACTCATCAACAGTCAACAGTAGTATAAAAATCTCTCACCGTATCCGATGCATGTACACTGGGTTTACCTAACGCTGGCAACACCACCTGGAACCTGGTAATCCAGCCTGTGGGCTGTACGTTGAGCGTGGCAGCAATCCAACGCCGCCCGAAGCCTCCAATCACGCCCTCCTTTGATGCACGCCTTCGCCGGCACGCCTTGCTGCGAGAAGTACGCTGAACGTATTGACGTATCGCTATCTCCTTCAGCCTCGTTGCATCCGTCTTACGCCCCACGTTGGGCGCCAAATGTGGTGGTTCCGAATAATTCCTGGTTTTCGGATCAGGGATCATGGTTCGAAAGTAAGCGCGGATGTGACAGGATACAATTTATTTACTTGCGATGAAGGTACAAATACCTTAAAACTATTACAGCAGAAAAGTGCCCGACCGCGACCATTGAATAATAGCCCGAACGTAAACGCAACCTCGCCGTCCGCTGATAGAGGCGACTGACTTCTTGTCAGCATCTGTCAGACTGACTGATACTGTCTCTCTTCCTACACTATCGCCTTATGGCATCGCAACTTCACTGAAACCACTACAAATTGTTCGTTTTTATTTACTACTAGCTAATCTAGGAGTCATTTTCTAATTTTGTAAATGTTTTGATTTTGGATAAGATTAAAGGACCTTTGTATTTCTAGCCCAAAACTTACTTTATTTCATGTCTGAGATAATGTTTATGTTTAACCCCCCAGCTTTTTCATTAATTATTGCCACCGTCGCAAAAAGAAGTTATGTATAAAAAAGCCTCGTTGGAGTAATTAAAAATACTGCTCTTCATTACACACTACAAACAGCAAGTAACAGCGTAACAGCAAGTAGATTTTTTTACTGCATATGGGGACTCCGAGATTGAAGGCATCAAATTCCTCAATCTCGTAAGCTAATCTATAATAACAAAAATGTTTTATTGCTGCTTCTGTTTACAGTATGTAATAGACAGTATTTTATATATAAACATAATGTCAATAAATATAAATATACTATAGGTATTATGTGTTCTTTAATAATAAAAAATTGATTTACTACAAACTACAAGCAGTTTTTTTCTTTCTGGGTAGAAGTATAATCGTGTCTTCCATCAGTCATATACTGCAAATGAACATAACATGTTCATGACTGAATAAAATATATACATTATCAATTTTTATATATTATTGGCCACAAAACAGCAGTCGAATGAAAATGACGGTTACGGTAATGTTAGTCACTTAAGTTTTAATTGTGGATGGCGAAATTGGCCATATAGAAACCCTGAATAACAATATTTCATTAAATTTTATTTGAAAAAGATTATTTCTACAAATAGCTCAACCAGAACGTTAATCCCATTAGTTACGCCACTGGGAATAGCGCTTTGGTGCCATTTGGTATCAGAAATGTCAGTCGCGGGTTCCGTCCTCTCTCTTTCCTTGTCTAAGGACATAATGATCTGAAAAATTCCCTTTTTACTTCCCACACCGATAGGTGAGGGGAGTATTGTGATCGCGAAAATTTTCGATTTTGAGATAATACGTTTTTTGGACGTTTTATGATGTGTACATAACGAAAATCCACGTCACTCATTTCCGTCGGTCTGTCTGTCTGTCTGTCTGTCTGTCTGTCGGTCTGTCTGTCTGTCTGTCTGTCGCGTTTTTCTAACCTCGTAATCTCAGTAACCGCTGCATGGATTGTGATGAAATTTGGGCAGCGGTATGCTGTGGGGTCGTAGTAGGTAATGTTTCTATAATTTTGAAAATCGGTGCATAGGTGGCGGAGTAATTAGCAAAAAACAAAAAAAATTAAATATTGCTGAAACTTCGTTTTTAGGCGTTTTAGGGGTCGCTGATCATTTTCTACTTTTTTTTGGGTGGGGGTGAAATTGGGGTGGTTGGGGGGTGGGGGGTTGTAAAATTGAAAAATTTGTTGCTTTCATAATAGACTGTCCACTGACCTGTGAAGGAAGACCTGGCGACATAAATAACTTTTTTAGGTCTATCCGAACATTGCCTTATGCCTATTACAGAAACTAAAGGACTTAGAATTTTTTCCGCTGTATACAGGCTGTCCATTTAGTGTGTAATTCTTCGATATCTCGCAAGGTATAGCTGATAGAAGAAAATCTCAAATACAAAAGTTATTTGGTTACTTGAGACGCATATTCTAAAAATATTTTGCAATATACAGGGTGTTGAGGTAAAGTAGAATAGAGATCAACTTGATTTCTTTATATGGAACTATAACTTTCTCTCAAGTTCTTCTAGTGTCCATCATTGATCTCTATTCAACCCTAAAATATTTTTGGTATCGGTTGCGACGCTGCCAAGTTATAATTTATTTTCTATTAATTTCCGCATTTGCAAGGTCGCAAGTAATACGTCCAAATTGATATATTCCTTTAACTTTTCTCAATAATATTAGACAGCGAGTTACTTGAATATTAAGCGGATATTATTCTGGATGCTGCCAGCAATTTGTATCTACAGGGTGTTTTTGGCAGAATTTTAAATTCCGGCAACTTAAAGGTCGTCTTACTTTGTTTTTTTAAATGTAACACCCTGTATTTTTTATTTTAAATCGAAATATCTACTAATACTCTATTTCGCCTTGTAATATTTTTTTCGCGTTTTCGACGTTGCCAAGTTATAAATTATTTTCCCAAATTTTTAAACAAGTATCCCCGATTTTAATTTATTTTAAATAGAGTCCTCTACTTATTTTTATTGCAATAAATTGCGCATGTCGAATTTAGTAAGATCTCACAATTTCAAAATTTTGTTTCTATTAATTAATGAGATACGGCAACACCGCTTGTTCAGTAAACGGTACCGGAACGCTTAAATATTTCCAAAACTGCCACAGCTGAAGAGGTGAAATTCAATACAAACGTTTGTATTATTGATAATAGGCTGTTCATTGACCTGTGCAGGAAAAACCTAGCGGCATATGACAATAATTTGGGGGGGGGGGAGTACTGGCGATGATTTTGTTGCAAGGGGATCTCGGACTAAAGCTTCATGCTATGGCAAAATAATAAACTGGTATCACCGTAATGTGTGGGAAGTACTGAGTCAATCAACTTGACTCCATTTTTTGATTAGGCACTTATGACAGTTTGTGTCAAATTTCGGCAACGACCGTTTCTGTTTCTATTCTTTCGTTTGCTCTCTTTGTTAAATTAGACACAAATCTTTTAAAAAATTTGATCTTATAAAGTGTCAAGCAATTTGAAGGTTCATCCTTGACATATCATGTCACTTGTATCAGGTTAGGTTTAAACCTCAGTTAAGCTCGCGTTAAGCTTCGGTTTACGTAAGCTCGTGTTAAGCTTGGAGTGGGGGGCTAAGCCAGAATTGTACAACGGCTGTTTTGCAACTGACGTGGTTTAACGTCAGCTTACCTTAAGCCGAAGCCGACGTTAAACCACGTCAGTTGCAAAACGTCCGTTGTACAATGCTGGCTTAGCCCCCCACTCCAAGCTTAACACGAGCTCACGTAAGCCGAAGCTTAACGCGAGCTTAGCTGAGGTTTAAACCTAACCTGATACAAGTGACATGATATGTCAAGAAGAAACCTTCAAATTGCTTGTCACTTTATTAGGTCATATTTTTTGAAAGATTTGTGTCTAATTTAACAAAGAGAGCAAATGAAAGAACAGAGACAGTAACGGTCGTTGCCGAAATTTGACACAAACTGTCATAAGTGCCTAACCAAAAAGGGTAATTTTTCAGATGATTTTGTCAGTACGTATTGCTTTATTGATGCCAACTGTAGTGAATTTCATTATCAACCAGGTTTAACTAAGTCGATAATTGTACAACGGGTGTCGACTCTAAGCCTGAGCTTAGCTAAGCTTAGGCTTAACAAAGCTCGTGCTAAGCCCACATTTGTAAAACCGGCCCTAAACGTCGTAAATAATGTTGTATATCATATAATTTTAATTTGTGTTTTGCGGTTGCTTGTTACCGGAGTCTGTTGGATCCAAAGAATATCTCAGGAACTCACATTCCGCAAGGAAGTGGTAGGCCGTTTCATCGGCCTCTCCACAGCCCATACATAGGGAGTCATCTTCAATTCCTAATAGTGGTATATAGATGCCGCCTGAGCCTACAGTGCCCTGTTAGAATACCTACGAGGTTTCTGATTGCCCGTCGGCCTTGGTTCTGTAGCCACACTGATCTAGATGTGTTCACCCGGCAATAAAATCCTTGACTTGTTTGCATCCCTCACTTTGCTCCACTGTTTGTCTATTGTATCACTTACTTTTTGAAGGCTGATATTACCTGCTGCCTAGTTATTCCTATAATGAACTCTGAGCTAATGCACGTTCTCCTGGTACCGACTCTGGCCAGCCTATCGGCTTCCTCATTACCAGGATCACCCGTATGATCCGGACACACTCCTGAACCAGGGGTGCCCTAGTTCTAGGTCAGAACAGTCTGTACCCTTTCTCACCTCCTGATTGTATGCATTTCGAAAACGTGGTTTTTCTACCTAAATAGTAACTCTCCCGTACGCCTTGATTTTCGACATTCAACCCTGCTCCTGAGGCCTGTCCACTAGCTAAACGAAAGCCGTTAGAGTAGAATATCAGTGCCTCTTTGGGAAACTGAATCTCCCCTCTTTTCCACTCCTAGATACTGGGAATAGTCAGAGTGGAAGATTTATCCAACCTTGGTAGACGGTTTGTCTCAACAACCCTGTAGGCTGAGATAGGCAATGCTTCCTTCGCTAGCTTGGCTATCGTTAAGTGGCCAACCGCATCTCCCCCTTTATCTGCCAATTACTAAGTCTCGCAGTCTCAGATGCGCTGCCATCACTGTCATCCTAATCCAAAATGCACTCAAGGTCACCATACCACCGAGTCGTATTGGAGGTATTATGATGGCAGTGTATATCCACTGCAGGATGTTGGGGTTCAATCCTCATGCTCTTCCTACTGTCCGCCGCAGCTGCCAGAAGGTATGGCCAGAAAGTATCGGGTAAAAGCTTTGACTTCGCGGTCGTATCACTTATAAAAAAATGGAGTCAAGTTGATTGACTCAGTACTTCCCACACATTACTGTGATATCAGTTTATTATCTTCCCATAGCATGAAGCTTTAGTCTGAGATCCCCTGCAACCAAATCATCGGCAGCCTCCCCCCCTAAAATTGTCTTATGCCGCTAGGTCTTTCCTTCAGAGGTCAATGGACAGCCTAAAATATCTAAAAACGAAGTTTGAGTTGTTTTCATACTTTTAGTTTTTTGACTTTGACCGACACGAATATCGAATATGTCGGCGACGCTCCTGCATTTGGTATTGGTACATGAGGAACTTGTTGTTGACAAAGGAATAATTGATATAGGCTAGGTTTCAGATCACCTTCTTGTTTTTTGTGAGATATCTCTTTGCAGAGCGCAATCAAAACAAAAATTTATCACATACAGAAATTTCCCATCCTTCAATGAAATTGATTTTTTGAATGACCTTCGCGGTATATCCTTTTTCCAAATTTTTGACCAAGATAATGTAGATACTAAAGTCTCTTATTTAACAAACTGCTTAATCCAGTTATTTGATAGGCACGCTCCTTTGGTGAAAAAGCGCGTCACCAAAGATAGAGCACCTTGGTTAACTTACACAATAAGACAAATGATGCGGCTGCGCAATGAAGCTCTTAAAAAATATAAAAGGACAAAAGATGAAATAGATTTGCGATACTATAAAAATTTAAAAAACTATACCAATGGTGCTATTTCAAGAGAGAAAAAAGCGTATTTTTCTACAAGTTCCAACACAGCAACTCGCAGCAAGTGTGGAAAATTTTGAAGCAAAACAAAGTGGTGAAAGATGGCTTAACCAATACCTTGCCTGCTAATTTGTCGGACGTGAATAATCTCAACTATTATTTTGTTAATTCTGCATCTTCGACTGAACCTCCGGATTCCTTGATAACGTTTTATAGAAACAATTGTCTAACAAATTCGAAATTAAGATTTAAAGCAGTTGATGACAACTTTGTACATCAAACTATCTTGGGCATTAAAACAAATGCTGCAGGTTGCGATGGTTTGAGCATATTTCTTATAAAACTTTGCTGCCCCCATGTGGTTCCCTACATTAAGCATATAATCAACTTTTGTCTAAGTGAAAGCGTTTTTCCGAAAGCATGGGGCAGTGCGATTGTTAAAGTAATTCCGAAGAAGTCAAATCCCACTGAGTATAATCATCTCAGAGGCATAAGTATATTACCTGCGCTATCAAAAATATTGGAAAAGGCTATAGAATCACAATTAATGGAACATATATCAACGTTATCCTTACTCCCACCTTTTCAATCTGGTTTCAGGAAAAATTTTAGCTGTACAACTGCATTGTTACATGTCACTGATGATATCCTTAGAGCTTCTGACAAGGGTCACTGTACAGTTTTAATAATGTTAGATTTCAGCCGGGCTTTTGACACAATTAACCATGATCTGCTTTTCAATATTTTACACTATATTGGTCTTGATCACTATAGTATAAACCTTCTCAAGACCTATCTTAATTGCAGGCAGCAAAAAGTCTTGGTGGAAGATAACTATTCGTGCCTTTTAGATTTGGTATCGGGCGTACACCAAGGCACTATTTTAGGGCCACTTCTCTTTGCGTTATACACTTCAAGTTTGAGCAAAGGTCTAAATACGTGTAAAATTCATTGCTATGCTGACGACACTCAACTGTATCATAGTTTTCCTCCCCTCGATGTTAATACTGCGAGAGTTGCGATTAACAATGACCTACAGATATTGACTAAAAATGCTGAAGAACACTGTTTAAATCTCAATTCCACTAAATCTAAAGTAATGGTATTTGGACCAAAAAACATCCGTCAGGTAATTGCAAACTAATTGAATTTGAAAGTCAACGATGAACAACTTGACACTGTGGATGATGCAAAAAATTTAGGTGTAATACTAGATATAAATTTAAGGTACGAGAAACACGTTAACTCTCTCATTAAAAAAGCATATTCGTCTCTAAAAGTTTTATATAGCAATAGGCATAATTTTCCCATAAAAGTTAAAATAAGTCTCTGTGAATCCATGGTTCTTTCACATTTCAACTTTTCGGATTGTTTATATGCACCTTGTATAACCGAAAATTATAAGGGAAAAATCCAGATCACCCAAAACTCCTGTCTCAGATTAATATATGGTATATGCAGACAAGAGTGAATCTCACATAAATTGAAGGAAGCGAACTGGTTGAATATGGAAGCAAGGAGATTTTTACATACGGCAACACTATTCCATAAAATCATTCCATTTAAGTCTCCTGCTTATTTATTTCAGAAACTCACTTTCAGGACCGATGTTCACAATATCAATGTTAGATCCAGGGGGCTGCTGACGCCTCCGATATTCCGAACGGTACAATTCAAACGGTCGTTTAGTTATCATATTTGCAAAATTTACAACTCGATTCCAGCACAATATAAGAGTCTCAACATCTTAAATTTTAAACGTGAATTAAAAAAATATAAACATCGTACAATCCAGCAACGCTAAGCTCGCATCTTGAACACGCAAAAATTCACTATGACTTATAATTTTGTACAGTAGGATTACGTCTTGTAGAATGGGTATGTATGTAATAATTATAATAGATCATTTAATAATTATTTATGCACAGACTTGGTTCACGGGTTAAGTGGAAGAGCAGGTATTAAGCTGAACTTCGCCCATATTTTGTTTACCCTGGTTTTTCAAATGTATATTGTCAGGGTGACAAAATTGTATAATTCGAAAAATACTATTATCCAAGAGTGTAGTTAAAAATACAACGTAAAAACGATGCTTTAAAATGCTTGGAAGAGCGAGTTTCAGTCGAATGTAAGATAAACAACTAAATATCTGGCCGATATTATTTTCTAAACAGTTTGAAGAGCGTCACAGTAATTTAGGCGGTTTGTCACGTTAGAATTAGGTCCGAAGTTGTATAATGTTTACTCGATGCCTGTCTGAAAATACGTCCGTCCCTTCAGACTAGTCGACCACAAAAATCATTTCATATAGAAGCTGGTTATACTTCGTACAATAAAGTGTTCTTGTGAATTGTTGGTGACTGTGCAACAGCTTGGATGAGTTTATCTCACAGAGTACCCAATTCTACTAATTGTCTCTTTGCTTATTGATATATTGATTTATTTCATTGAATCATTTGAGAATTTGTTATTAGACAATTGACAAACTTTCATACACACGTTTATATCATTAATGGTTTGTTGACTCAACTCTTGAGTGTCTGCGATATGAAAACAGATAACAATCTCGAAGTACGTCGCGAGTTGACCCTTCGTGCTGAACTAGTACAAAGGAGTGGATACTTTGCGAGTTGACCCCTAGTATCTTAGTGAGTTGGCCTCACAGTTATCATGATAATTCTCCGCCCTAGTGATTGGAGCTCTTGGAGAGGTATTTCGCGTGTTGACCCTTAATACCAAAGACCCAAGTGCTGCTCGAGTATTGTTATATGCTTTTTTGTATAATTGTACAGTATTATATTTCATCTATTCTCTTGGAGAGGTATTTCGCGAGTTGACCCTTAATACCTATGACTCGAGAGATGTTTGATTTATGATCTGTATGATTTGTATGACCAGATAAGATGTGGATATGATTTTATCCGTTTGGGGTTAAAAGTTATATTTGCTGTGTTATCTATTTATATGTGTATGTATTTATTTTGCCTGTTTTATCAATCACGCCAATATATAATAACGACACGTTCTTCAATTTAACATATGTTAACACATTTTTTTATTTATCATTCTTCAATGAATTGGTTACTCAGGTATCTTTTTATTTAATTTCCAGATGTGTCATGTCGAGCGCTTTTCCTGATACAGGCCCAACCTTTTATCGATGTTAAATTAGGTAAATTAAGTTATCGTTTAAATATTGAATTGTGATCTTACCTAATTTATCTTGTTTATTGATTGAATTACTTACTACCTTATTAAATGTAATGTTATTTAAGACACGCCCAGAATGATCATTTAATCATTAATTCGTTTTTTTTATCTCCTACAATATTTTGAAATAAAGGCATTTATTATTATTATTATTATTACTATTGCTGCCACTCACACGATTTTTAACAAACATACGCGTTTTCCATCCTCACCACGGTAATAACACTGTGTCAAAATTTAATTAGTATCAATTTAATAGTGTCCACGTTACAAAATACAAAAAGACCTAAAGCAATAAATACTCGTATGTATACAGAAAATCCCCTTAGTTTCCGTAATGGCTACGCAATGTTCGGATGGACCTAAAAAGTTGATTTATGTCGCTAGGTCTTCCTTCACAGGTTAGTGGACAGCCTATTATGAGTACAAGAAAGTTCTCAGTTTTTCAACCCCCCACCCCCCAACCACCCCAATTTCACCCCCACCCAAAAAAAGGCAGAAAATGATCAGGCACCTCTAAAACACTTAAAAATGAAGTTTGAGCTGTCTTTATATGTTTAGTTTTTTTATTATTTCTGTGCCGCCACTGGCACGATTTATAAAAACCATACGCATTTTCCATCCTCGCCACGGCAGTAATGCTGTGTCAAAATTTCATTAGAATCAATTTAGCAGTGTCCACGTTACAAAATACAAAATGATCTAAAACAATACTCGTATGTATACAGAAAATTCTACGTCCCTTAGTTTCCGTAATAGACTAGGACAATGTTGGGATGGGCCTAAAAAGTTGATTTATGTCGCTAGGTCTGCCTTCAAAGGCTAATGGACAGCCTATTATGAATACAAGAAATTTTTCATTTTTTCAATCCCCCACCCCCTAACCACCCCAATTTCACCCCACCCAAACAGAAACGCAGAAAATGATCAGGAACCTCTAAAACACTTAAAAACGAAGTTTGAGCTGTTTTTATACCTACTTACTTTAATATTATTATTTCTGCGCCGCCACTGGCACGATTTATAAAAACCATACGCGTTTTCCATCCTCGTCACGGTAGTAATACTGTGTCAAAATTTCATTAACAACAATTCAACAGTTTCCTTGTAACACAGTATAGAAGGATCTAAAGCAATACTCTCGTATGTTTACACCAGAAAAAATTCCAAGTCCTTTGGTTTCTATCGGTGTGGGAAGTAAAAGAAAAAAATCGGTTTTTTTTTGGCCAAATAATGTCAGCAGAGAAAAGTAGGGAGTATAATCTAAAGAAAATAGCAGTTAATGGAGAAAGATAGAGGTTATATTAAGATTACAAAGCTCATGTTATATATAGATTAGTATGGCTCAAACTGTTCTTTATCGAGGCGTGACATCAATAGAATTTACCCAACGAAACAAATTTGCAGCTTCAGAAACTCAAAAAATTCTCTAGATTTTTTTTGTTTAAATAATTTCCGACTATTGTTTATTGGCGATTTCACTAGCTAAGAATAAAAACTTCAATTTCTACTAATTTCAAGCGTCTTATCTGCAGTGTATGATAATTATTAAGTAATTTCTTTTGACCACAACTTGAGAGAAACACTGAGTCAATCTCAGCCACCAAATTATTGATTGACCTTGCATTGGATGTATTTGTATTAGACCAGACACCCTTGACCACAAGTGATTAGTATACACAAATATGCCAATTGACCTACTAAATCTGAGCAGTAAATATCAAAAACATAATCAAGAACTACTTTGGGACGCTTGAAAGGGAATCCAATCAACCAAATGATATCGAGAGCTTTTTTTGTTGATGAAGCCAATAATTACTTGAATCATGCTCAATAACACTCAACGTACATGTATTATTATTCTCGTACAACCATAACCTATAACTTGCAATTTACGGTATACAGGGTGGGCCAACATTCGGTGGACCGAAGGTAATGAGTATACTAGAATATATTCCAGAAATTTACCACTTGGTCATGGTCGAGAGCCTTGAAGGCTACAACCTAAAGTTATTTTTACTTAAATTTTAGTGTTTATACAGGGTAATCCATATTAAAATTGCAATTTCAAATAAAATCCCCTGTATGTTATTGCATATTTAAATTCCTTGGTCAATTCTAGTGTGACTTTATGAATCATGCATAGAACCGTTTAGGTGCAAATCAGCATTTTTGGTATAAGTAGATATCGAGAAAAATTGAATATCGCAGAAATTATAGAACCTAGGAGGCTATGACTTTGCGATGTCACTAAGCATGAATTGCGCCAGCTTAAGTTCGACGGCCAACGTTTAATTATTTTTGTACTTGGTGAAATTGGTAGATTAATTAAGGAAATTATAACCTTAGCTGCCTTGATTTTTTTCAAATATGAATGTCTAATTATTTTGTACCATCAAATGTAAGTTTTGATAGCCTTTCCTACGATATACGATTGTCGATATCAATCTTTTGTGATTTTCATTTTATTTGAAAATAATAATCATATCGGTGTTTTTCAATGCTGCTACCTAGTAGGCTATGAAAACTAATCAGAAAACCTGCCCAGATGGAAGAAAGCGACTAACTTAGCAGAAAGATGCAAATGAACTAGAGTAACAACACAACAACAAATGGTTATTTTTGCAACCCATTTGATAGTGTGGGAAGTAAAATTAAGAATAGTACAAATATGTATGTTTCTTAATTATATGGCAAAGTTAAAGCAACTACTTGAAATGTACTTCTCTTTCGATTAACCGAATCAATCTAAGGCACCAAATTAGTGAACGATCTTGCATTCGATATATTAAACCAGATACCCTTGACCATAAGTAATTTGTATACACTAATATTCTAATTGACCTACTAATATTTGCAGCAAGTACCAAAAGCATGATTTAGCGCTACTTTGAAGCCTTGAAGAGAAATCCAATGAATCAAGTGATATCAAGAGCTTTTGTTGGCGAATGAAGGCAAGGATTGCTTGAGTCACGGTCAATAACACTCGACGTAAGTACGTAGGTATATTAACTATCACCTTAATCTTATACAACTTGTATAGGAATATGGCGGCAGCATTAAAAAGAAAAGCGCGAAAAATGAGAGACTTCTCCGGAGTGAAAGAAAAAAGAAATGCTACTCCCTTTTACTTCCCACACCGATAGGTGAGGGGAGTATTGTGATCGCGAAAATTTTCGATTTTGAGATAATATACTTTTTGGGCGTTTTATGATGTCTACATAACGAAAATCCACGTCACTCATTTCCGTCGGTCTGTCTGCCGGTCTGTCTGTCTGTCTGTCTGTCTGTCTGTCGCTTTTTTCTACCCTCTTAATCTCAGTAGCCGCTGCATAGATTTTGATGAAATTTGGGCAGCGATATGTTGTAGGGTCGTAGTAGATAATGTTGCTACAATTTTGAAAATCGGTGCATGGGCGGCGGAGTAATTAGCAAAAAACGAAAAATTTCAAATACGCCTCAAACTTTGTTTTTACGCGTTTTAGGCGTTTCCGATCATTTTCTACTTTTTTTTGGGTGGGGATGAAATTGAGGTGGTTGGGAGGTGGGGGGTTGTAAAGTTGAAAAATTTTTTGTAATCATAATAGGCTGTCCACTGACATGAGAGAGAAAGTCCTAGCAGTATAATACACTTTTTTAGGTCCACCCGAACAGTGCCTTATGTATTACAAGAACCAAGACAGATAATTTTCCGATGTATACAGGGTGTTTACGATCTTAGTGCCGTCATGTATAGTACGAATATTACACATCATTGTAATGCTTATGGCACAAATATAATACGAATATCCCAAATTTGGAGTTTCAAAAAAAAATCGCAACATTTTCTGATAACACTTCAGAATATGCGGCAACAAGGCTAGAGACAATAACATTTGTTTACATAGTGGATATCTCCAAAAACACCTGACAGAAACTAGAGCGAATACTGGGCAATGTTGTCGGATTGTGATTTTGCAGTCATACCTTTTTAATTTTTTCTGTTTAACTAGTGAAATAGTACTGAGGTTTCAGGTTCGAAATATCATGATCTTTAGTTTCTCCAAATTAATGCACTAAGATCGTAAACACCCTGTACATACGAGCATTGCTTTAGATCGTTCTGTATTTTATAATGTGGAAATAACTGAATTGGCGTTAATGAAATTTCGGCACAGTATTACTACTTTGACAAGGATGAAAGAAATCGTCTCAGTGGCGGCGCAGCAATATGAAAAAAACTAAAAATATAAAAACAGTTCAAACATCGTTTTTAGGCCTTTTAGGGGTTCCGGATCATTTTACTTTTTTTTTTTTTGGGGTGAGAGTGAAATTGGGATGATTAAGGGGTGAGGGGTTGTAAAACTGAAATTCTTTTATATCCATAACAGGCTGCCCGTTGACCTGTGAAAAAAAGAAAGACCATAATTCACGTTTTAGGTCTATCCGAACATTGCCTTGCTGATTACAGAAACCAAGGGACTTAAACTTTCTGATGCATACGGATATTACTTTGGATCGTTCTGTATTGTGTACGTGGAAACTTTTGAATTGACTTTAATGACATTTTGACACAGATTTATTACCGCGACAAGTATGGAAAGCAAGTATGGTGTTTAGAAATCGTTTCAGTGGCGGCGCGGTAATAATAAAAAAACTAAAAATATAAAAAACACCTCAAACTTCTTTTTAGACGTTTTAGGGATTGCTGATCATTTTAAATGTTTTTTTGGTTGGGGGTGAAATTGGGGTGGTTCGGGGGTGAGGGTATGTAAAACAAAAAAAAATTGTTGTATTCATGATAGATTGTCCATTGACCTGTGAAAGAAGCACCTGTTGTATTCATGATAGATTGTCCATTGACCTGTGAAAGAAGCACCTAGTGGAATAAAACACTTTTTTGCGGTCGGGCGTCGGGCGAGCGATGATTTGGTTGCAGGGGCACCTAGACCATAGTTTCATGATGTGGGAAAATAATAAAACTGGTATCATCAGAATGTGTGGGAAGTACTGAGTCAATCAACTTGACTTCCTTTTTTAGTCTCAAGCAGACGGGAAGTGTAAAACCGTTTTCATTAACCTAACACCAAAATGGGATGTCACAAGGACTACTGAGGATAGAATGATGCGTCGATAAGCGGACCAAATTAGCTGCACTTTATCTAGACGTTATGGCCAGTACGATGGTTTAAAATAATGTCTTACGCACTAAATCTTTGCTGCACCTACCAAAAGCATATTTAGCGCTACTTTGAAGCGCCTGAAAAGAAATCCAATCTATCAAGTAATAGCGCTTTTGTTGGCGAATGAAGGCAAGGATTACTTGAGTCACGGTCAATAACACTCGACTTTTCTTAAAATAAAAAAAATTGAAATCTGTATTCAATTGTGAGCAGATTTGATCTCTTGAATTTTTAGTCCGTCTTTGTCTCTGCATGGCGATATTGTCATATTAACGATATTGTTGCGATCATGCAGAGGTTTTTATTTTTTTAAGCGAAAACTAAAGGTCGGACTGAAAAAAATCAAGTGTTCAACTTTGGTTAGAAATGAGTGGGAAATCAATGTCTGTCAAAATAGGCAGGTCAAATTACGCATGAACGCTACTGGTGGAAATTTAAGAAAAAGTGATACATAAAAAATGCCCTTGATTCATAGTATACGTATACGACGAATTTTATTAAAATATCTGAAGTGGTATTGTAGATATTAATAATAAATAATTATTTCTTATTGATAACTTTACCTTTCTGTACCTCAAAAGGTAAGACGTTTAGGACATACTTTCATATGAAGTTTTCTTCCTAAAATGGACCCAAAAATCGCCCTAGAAAACACCCTGTATATTAAATATCATCTTAATCTTATTCAACTTGTATGGGAATATGGCGGCAGCATTAAAAAAAGAAAAGCGCGAAAACAATAACAAAATAATACCTAATCTTTTAACTATTATTTAGTGTGGGATTTGAAAAATCTCACTTGCACTTTTGCATACAGTTCTTTTTGAATTTTTTGTGATAAGATAGTAGGGCATGAATACTTAAAATATACCGAATTATAAAGGTTTTGTTTGGGGAGACGACAAAGTGTTAACAATAAAACTGAGTACGATGTATGTTTTGTTTTTAAATGTAGTTTAAGTTTTACTCATGTATTTGTTATTTAATTATTTAGTATTTTAATACTCTTAGTTCACAAAATTAAGAAAAAACTATTTAAAAAAAATTAAAAAAAACACGCTGTTAAAGAACGTCGGACTAAAAAGTTGAAAATCATTTTTAAAACTCGCTTAAAACGATAATGAACGAAAGATACTAGTATGATTGTGAAAAAATCGTGGGCGATTTGTGCTATATTAATCGTAAATCGAGAGTCCGAGGCTTTTTTCATAATAATTTTAGTATTATTCGTTCATTATTGTTTTAAGCTTATTTTAAAATTAAAAATCATGTCATTTTTAATTCCGATGTTCTTGTTCTTTTACTAACCATATTTATCCTATTAGCAAGCTCCGCTCAAAAAACTGAGTTTCAGTCCTTTTTTAACAGTTGGTATTGATAATATTTTCAATGATGTATGTAATGTCTTTTTTATAATATTGTAATGTTAATAATGTTGAAGAAAGTCCGTTTGAGTTCCTATAAAGTTTTATGTAACCATATATTCTCTATAAAAGTAGAAACGCCCAATTAAGCTAGTTCTTATATATCATCCGAAATTCTTCAAAATTCCCGAATTGTCGCGAAAGTTCGTAAATGTTTGCAACGAAAAATAAATTACGGCAATTTTTCAACACTAGTCACGGTCAATAACACTCGACGTAGGTAAACATATTAAATATCATGTCAATCTTCAACCTTCATGGTAATATGGTGGCAGCTTTAAAAAAAGAAATGCACGAAAAATGAGAAACGTCTTCGGAGTGAAAAAAAGGAAATGCTACTTCCTTTTTAGTCTGAGCAGACGGGAAGTGTAAAATCGTTTTCATTTTGTCAACACCAAAATGGAATGTCACAAGGACTACAGAGGAAACAACGATGCGTTGATATGCTGACCAAATTAGCAACCTGCATTTTTTCTAGCCATTATGGCCAGTAAGACGGTCTAAAATAATCTCTTATGCACTAAATCTTTGCTACACCTACCGAAAGCATATTTAGCGCTACTTTGAAGCGCCTGGAGAGAAATCCAATAAATTAGGCGATATTGAGGGCTTTTGTTGGCGAATGAAGACAAGGATTACTTAATCACGGTCAATAACACTCGATTTTTCTCAAAATAAAAAAAATCGAAAGCAAGTGATATCGAGAGCTTTTGTTGGCGAATGAAGGCAAAGATTACCTGAGACTCGACGTGTAGGTGCATATATTAAATATCATCTTAATGTTATATACAACTTGTATGGTATATGGTGGCAGCATTAAAAAGAAAGAAAAGCGCGAAAAATGAGAGACGACTTCGGAGTAAAAAAAAAAGAAATGCTACTTCCCTTTTAGTGTCAAGCAGACGGAAAGTATAAAATCGTTTTCATTTTGTCAACACCAAAATGGGATGTCACAAGGACTACTGAGGAAAGAACGATGCGTTGATGTGCTAGCCAAATTAATAACCTGCATTTTTTTCTAGACGTTATGGCCAGTAAGACGGTCTAAAATAATCTCTTATGCACTAAATCTTTGCTGCACCTACCGAAAGCATATTTAGCGCTACTTTGAAGCGCCTGAAGAAAAATTCAAACAATCAAGAGATATTGAGAGCTTTACTGGCGAATGAAGGCAAGGATTACTAGAGTGTCGGTCAATAACACCCCACGTAGGTATTTACATATATTAAATATCATCTTAATCTTACTCAACTTGTATGGAAATATGGCGGCAGCATTAAAAAAAGAAAAGCTCGAAAAATGAGAGACGACTTCGGAGTAAAAAAAAAAGAAATGCTACTTCCTTTTTAGTCTCAAGCAGGCGGGAAGTGTAAAATCGTTTTCATTTTGTCAACACCAAAATGGGACGTCACAAGGACTACTGAGGAAAGAACGATGCGTTGATATGTGGGCCAAATTAGCAATCTGCATTTTTTCTAGACGTATGGTCAGTAAGGCGGCTTAAAATAATCCGGTATACACTAATATCCCAATTGACCTACTAATCTTTGCAGCAAGTACCAAAAGCATGATTTAGCGCTACTTTGAAGCCTTAAAGAGAAATCCAATGAATCACGTGATATCACGAGCTTTTGTTGGCGAATGAAGGCAAGGTCTGCTTGAGTCATGGTCAATAACACTCGATGTAGGTACATATTTCGTATTAAATATCATCTTAATCTTATTCAACTTTTATGGTATATGGTGCAAGCATTAAAAAAAGAAAAGCGCAAAAATGAGAGACGTGTTCGGAGTGAAAAAAAGAAATTCTACTTCCTTTTTAGTCTCAAGCAGACGGGAAGTCTAAAATCGTTTTTATTTAGTCAACACCAAAACGGGATGTCACAAGAATTACTGTGAAAAAAATGATGGGTTGATATGCCGGCCAAATTAGCGATCTGCATTTTTTCTAGACGTTATGGCCAGTAAGGCGGTCTAAAATAATCTCTTATGCACTAAATCTTTGCTGCACCTACCAAAAGCATATAGCATATTTAGGGCTACTTCGCAGCGCCTGAAGAGAAATACAATCAAGCAAGTGATATCGAGAGCTTTTGTTGGCGAATGAAGGCAAGGATTACTTGAGTCACGGTCAATAACACTCGACGTGTAGGTACATATATTAAATATCATCTTAATGTTATACAACTTATATGGTATATGGTGGCAGCATTAAAAAAAAAAGAAAAGCGCGAAAAATCAGAGACGACTTCGGAGTAAACAAAAAAGAAATGCTACTTCCTTTTTAGTCTGAAGCAGACGGGAAGTGTAAAATCGTTTTCATTTGGTTAATACCAAAATGGGATGTTACAAGGACTACAGAGGAAAGAACGATGCGTTGATATGCTGGCCAAATTAGCCTACCTGCATGTAGGTATATATTTCATATTAAATATCATATTAATCTTATTCAACTTGTATGATATATGGCGGCAAAATTAAAAAAAGAAAAGCGCGAAAAATGAGAGACGTCTTCGAAGTGAAAAAAAAGAAATGCTACTTCCCTTTTAGTCTCAAGCAGACGGGAAGTATAAAATCGTTTTCATTTAGTTAACACCAAAATGGGATGTTACAAGGACTACAGAGGAAAGAGCGATGCATTGATATGCGGGCCAAATTAGCAATCTGCATTTTTTTCTAGACGTTATGACCAGTAAGACGGTTTAAAATAATCTCTTATACACTAATATCCCATTTGACCTACTAATCTTTGCAGCAAGAACCAAAAGCATTATTTAGCGCTACTTTGAAGCCTTGAAGAGAAATCCAATGAATCAAGTGATATCGAGAGCTTTTGTTGGCGAATGAAGGCAAGGACTACTTGAGTCACGGTCAATAACACTCGAGGTAGGTACATATTTCATATTAAATATCATCTTAATCTTATTCAACTTTTATGGTATATGGTGCAAGCATTAAAAAAAGAAAGGCGCGAAAAATGAGAGACGTCTTCGGAGTGAAAAAAAAAGAAGTGCTTCTTCCTTTTTAGTCTGAAACAGACGGGAAGTGAAAAGTCGGTTTTCATTTGGTTAACACTAAAATGGGATGTCACAAGGACTACAGAGGAAAAAACGATGCGTTAATATGCTGGCCAAATTAGCAACCTGCATTTTTTCTAGACGTTATGGCCAGTAAGACGGTCTAAAATTATCTCTTATGCACTAAATGTTTGCTGCACCTACAAAAAGCATATTTAACGCTCCTTTGAAGCGCCTGAAGAGATATCCAAACAAGAGATATTGAGAGCTTCTGCTGGCGAATGAAGGCAAGGATTACTAGAGTATCGGTCAATAACACTCCACGTAGGTATTTACATATATTAAATATCATATTAATCTTATTCAACTTGTATGGAAATATGGCGGCCGCATTAAAAAAAGAAAGGCGCGAAAAATGAGAGACGTCTTCGGAGTGGAAAAAAGAAATGCTACTTCCTTTTTAGTCTCAAGCAGACGGGAAGTGTAAAATCGTTTTCGTTTTGTCAACACCAAAATGGGATGTCACAAGGACTACTGAGGAAAGAACGATGCGTTGATATGCGGGCCAAATTAGCAGTCTGCATTTTTTCTAGACGTTATGGCCAATGGGTGGTTTAACATAATGTCTTAAGGTTTCTCTGGAGCTGTTTTATCGATGCCATGACTTTCTTGTATAATGTTAATTAAGTACACTGCATTGTGTTGGGGAAGATAATATAAGCTTTATTCCAAAAAAGGTCGTTCTGAGACGGAAAATGAATTATCCGAGTGCACAGGCACACAAATTCTAGTAGTTCTAAAACTATTCTATTCAGTGAAATATTCTTGAATGTAATCTAATAAATATCAATTTATAATCCTCATAGAGTATGAATAATATTTTTAGTCATCCTATGGCTGTGTTATAACATATGTTCAAAGCTTACTTGACAAAGAATGACTATTTCTGTTGCTTAAAATGCTTCCATCGCATCTACTCGATACATCCCTGAAAATTGCTCTTTTATGTTCCAAAACGCACAGAGGTACTACAAAATATGGTACTCAGCATCCAATTTTCCGTATCAACCTTATATACCTTGTACTGTGTAAGGCTTTCGCGGCCATCGTTCAATGAATTTGTGGTTTTTGGGTTTTCAGGCCGGCGTTTAGCGTTAAGGCTTAACGTTTCGCCACCACGAGTGGATGGCATCTCCAGAAAATACGCAGTATCTTGGAAGTCGCCGAAGTGGAATAGCTTCTGAAGATGCCATCCACTCGTGGTGGCGAAACGTCAAGCCTTAACGCTAGACGATGCCGGCCTAAAAACCCAAGAATCACAAATTCACTTATATACCTTATTCAACATTATCATCAATATCGTTTTTTGTTACTCGAAAATATTTTGCAGAAACTTCATATTTTCTTCTACATAATTTTGTACTTTAATCAAGAATAAGCCAGCTCTCCCCCATAGGAAAAACTAAAACTGCTTGTTAAACTGGAACCAGATGAGGTTTTAATATGATTATTTTAGTGGAGCGTTACCTTTTAACTAAAATAACAAGAAATGTTGGATAGTTTGTATACTATCGAGTTGGTTTGTAAACTAGCCAAGAATTGCAATTAAAGTACAAACCACAAAAGATTTGCATAAATAGAGAAGTAGAGGTTTTGCTGTACAAACACAAAATAAATCTCATTCGATAGCGAAACGTGTAGGCCATAAACTAATGGTAAACATTTGCCAAATTTGATTTCATATCAGGGCAAAAAAATTGTTAAAAGAAAATAATTATGTAATTTTTTGCATTTTTTACAATTTGGGTTTTTGAAAAAAGTCCCGTTAACCTATTCTTTTAATTTCAAAGCGATAGTACATGGTGTTTCCTAAAAAATATAGCTATACATCTTAGCCCTAAGTAAAGCGGTTTAGAAGTTACGATGGTTTGAATATGACCCTATATTGTCTAATCCGGCAATACTGAAGGCAATTTAACGAAATACTAGTGGTCACGACATTTATTTTGAGAGAAAAAAAGAAACAAATGTTACAACCATTGTTCGAAATGTCCTCCTTGGTGTTTCAGTTGCTCTGACTGATCATCGCTTTGTCATTCCGTGATTCATTTCCAATTTGAATAATTTTGCTAATAAGCTCCTTGCGTGTGTTTGGCATGTCGACAAAAACTTTCTGTTTCATTGTACCCCACATGAAAAAATCAGGTGGGGTCAAGTGCGGTGAACGCCATTTAAATGAACGATAATCGCTGTGGATTGGACGCAGTGGAACAATCGCTTGGCCACCGCGTTCACAGTTTAAGTCAACGTGTCAAATACACGCGAGGAGCTTATTAGCAAAATTATTCAAGTCGGAAATAAACTACGGAATGACTAAGCGACATTTGTGTCAGTACAAGAGCATGTCTGCAACACCAAGGACATATCGAACGATAGTTCTAACATTTGTCTCATTTTTCCCAAAATAAATGTCGTGACACGTGACCACTAAGTATGTTGTTTAATTGTCCCCTCAACTGACGGATTAGACAATAAAGGGTCGCATTTTAACCATCATAGCTTCTAAACTACTTTAGCTTTGGAAAAACTAAAAATGTAAAAAAAAACTGAAAAAATACATAATTATTTTCCTTTAACAATTGTTTGCCCTGATATAAAACGAAATTTGGAAAATGTTTACCACTAGTTTATGGTCTACATGTTTCGCTATCGAATGAGACTTATTTTGTGTTGGTAGAACCTCTACGTAGGTAGCTATGGTTAAATTAGTACAGCATTCGTCCATAAATTAGACAAAAAATAAAATGGCTGCGATTTTATTATGGAGAAAAGCTAATTATGAGGGATGATTTGTCGATAAAAGATACTGTATTTCATCTCCCTGAAGGCTTCGTCACCGATGACCGGACACATTGTATATCTGAAAAGATCCGGTAGGACTATAAATAAAAAGCATTTAGAAGTAATTTTTTTGAACCATTATTTTACCTGTTCGCTCATGTATACAGGGTGTCCAGTTAGCGTGTAATCCTTCGATATCTCGCAGGGTATACCTGATAGAAGAAAATGTCAAATACGAAAGTTATTTGGTTACTTAGGACGCATATTCTAAAAATATTTTGAAATATACAGGGTGTTGCAAGTAAACAGTACCGGAACGCTTAAATATTTCCAAAATTGCCACAGCTGGAACGGTGAAATTCAATGCTTGGGGATTTTTGAACATACAGAATTCAAAAACGCCAACATCAGTGTTGTCAGATTTACCACTTTTACGTTAGACTTCATAAATAGGGCATTCCATTCAAAATTATGACGTAAAATTGGTAAATCTGACAACACCGGTGTTAGCGTTTTTGAATTCTGTATGTTTAGAAACCCCCAAGTATTGAATTTCACCTCTCTAGCTGTGGCAATTTTGGATATATTTAAGCGTTCCGGTACCGTTTACTGAAAAAGAGGTGTTGCCGTATCTCAGTAATTAATAGAAACAAAATTTTGAAATTGTGAGATCTTACTAAGTTCGACATGTGTTCACTGCTATAAAAATAAGTAAAGGATTCCTTTTAAAATAAATTAAAATCGGGTATATTTGTTTAAAAATTTGGGAAAATAATTTATAACTTGGCAACGCCGCAAACGCGAAAAAAATATTACAAGGCGAGATAGGGTATTAGTAGATATTTCGATTTAAAATAAAACAAACAGGGTGTCACATATAAAAAAACAAAGTAAAATGACCTTCAAGTTGCCGTAATTTAAAATTCTGCCAAAAACACCCTATAGATACAAATATCTGGAAACATCCAAAATAATATCCACTTAATATTCAAGTAACTCGCTGTGTAATATTATCGAGAAAAGTTGAAGGAATATATCAATTTGGACGTATTACTTGCGACCTTGCAAATCCGGAAATGAATAGAGATTAAGTTATAACTTCGCAACGTCACAACTGATCGCAAACATATTTTAGGGCTGAATAGAGATCAATGATGGAAACTAGAGAAATTTAAGAAAAAGTTATAGTTCCTTATAAAAAAACCAAGTTGATCACTATCCTACTTTCCCGCAACACCCTGTATATTTCAAAATATTTTTAGAATATGCGTCTTAAGTAACCAAATAACTTTTGTTTTTGACACTTTCTTCTATCAGGTATACCTTGCGAGATATCGAAGAACTACGCACTAACTGGACACCCTGTATATATTTTTTTAATTTTTACCATGTGAACATTTGAAAGGTGTTTGATTTTTGGCTTTTAAGTCTGCTTCATGTTCGTAGATTTGCTTCTGAAGAATATGATGAGTTTTTTCAAAATGTAGGAGCACATCAAGGCCCATGCTTCAGAAACAGATCGCGAAGTCCTTTGAAGTTCTCTACAAGGTGCTAATATCAACCATATATCAACCATAACCTATTCACAGGAAACCACCCTTCTTAGGGGTACCATCACTACTCCTTCTTCTTGAAACTACTATCTTCTTTGGAGGAGCACAACCACTTCTTGGCAAGACTTTCTTCTTTGTGAAGGTACGACAGGGATAAGACATCTCGATGTGAAAGCAACGTCATGTGTGACGACCACCGATTGCAAGAGCATCATTCATGGGTGACCAATTATCATGGTTGAAGGCACCACTCATCTACCACTTCATGGACTCCACACCGAAAATAAGTTCTTCTTCAAAAAAATAACATCTACTGCATTCATATACTTGAATAAATCTCTATTAAACCATTGTTATCCAGTGTTTTCATTCCTTGACGGCTGGTGGGTGTCGCACGCACCCACATGCCCTGGTCTTATGCAATCCTTCTGAGCAGCTGGTTGCTATGGGTAATATGTTGGTTGGTGGCTCAGTGATCTAATACTTAGTGTAGACACGTAAAAATAATAGAATAAAATAATTAAAGATACAATAAAATTCCAACGCAACACCCTGTACCATAAAATTTGTTTTACGAGGGTGATACGAAAAGAACTCTGATAGACTGGTATAGTCAGGAATTGAAGAGACCACTTAATTGGTGAAAAAACGACAGGAAAGATCTGCTGTACGAGAGATGACAGAAACAGTCAGAAACGGGCCTGTATTTTGAAAACGCTCATGAGCAACTCTTACATTCAACGGGTACGTTACATGCACTATAATACTGTTATGTTCTGCCGCTGCAATACTGATATTATCTCCCAATCAAAGCTTATAGGTCCATGATGCTTTTGAACTACATCAGAGGCTCCGTATATAGCTTGGGGATGATCTTCAGTATATTTTGAATATCAGGCGAAATCCCTTAGTACTCGTCCGTTATCTGTGCACACCAGAGGAAGACCTCCACCCAAAGGTGCCACACGAACGGCAAAAGCGCTGTCATGGCTTCACATCTGACTAGCACCCGCCAACATCCGCTTTACGGTAATACCTACGAATGCCGACTCGCAATCCCTGCTATTCGATAGATCTATCTAGGTACGTACCTCAACAAAAGAGTGAAGACTTTGACGTGGTGACACGTGTCTTAAAAGTGACAGAGGTAGATTGTACAATCTACCTCCCATATCAAGGAGAACGGTAGCTTCCTACCGCATGGGAGTCAGTCCAAGATATGAATCCATTTGGATGATGCAGATTAGCTTCTGCAATCTGTCTACATGGTTGACGCAGATTACTAACTACATTCTATCCACAGAAGTGATGCAGATTCTTATCTACAATGTGTCCTAATGGGTGATGCAGGTTTTCACCTACATGCTGTTCGCATGGGTGACGCAGATTACCATTCACATACTGTCCGCATGGATCGTCGAATACCAAAAGTGTGTCCCAGGCCGTGTTTGGAGCGGAAGCAATAGTAGTGCCTTTACCTCCCAGGATCCCGCTATCCTCCAACGGTGTCCACCAACACAGAAGGAGGGGCGTTCTCCCGCCTCCAGAGTGCAATAGGTTCGATGGACGACCCGATCTCCCCATCAAACCTCCCAGAGGGTCCTGCATTTCGATTCAAGTGCTATATAAGTGGGCTGGTGTAAGGAGGGGTACACTCATGCTATTGATTACTGCGGGCAGTTGTACAGAAAAATACATGTTACCCCCACCGTGCTCCCCAATAATCCCATGGTCCACACCTTACTGTGCAATACAGCACCCCAGGTCTAGTTAGGGGCGTCCCACCTGCAGAGATTATTAGTTGGCTACCCTTTATCTTTATCTGTAAGTGACCGTCAGATTCCAAGCTAGTTAATAGTTTTAACAATGCGGCTTATATCAATAATTATTATAATTAGCTTATGAAACTCAATAACACAATTGTAATGGTTAAAAGACATGCACATATAACGAACTACGGCGAATGAATAGCTACTAGTGTGAAAATTCACCAATTGCAACCACAAGCAAAATTCACTGAACCACGTGCCACGATACTTAGACGTACACTGTGTTTTAACTTTTTCATATTTCCTTTCTCACAGGCTAAAGGGACAGGACTCTTATCCTATCTTTATTAAGTGCCTCAGAAAAATAAACATGGCGTTAAACAAACTCTTCTACATAGGCGGGTACTTACAGGGTGAGTGTCATGCAGAGAGATGGTTAAAATAATGTATGCTTACATTAGTGACCTAGGGAATCGCGACCTGAATCACCAATCAGCATTTATTGTTACAAATTAACAAGAGTACTAACCCAATGAACAAGTTAGGTAAGTGAGTGCTATAACTTTAAGATTTATTTACCAAGATATTTTGTTTTTGTATTGGTTCCTTTCTGCAAAAAGCCGTTTAATTATGTAGAAAAATAAGGAGCTATTTTTCGGGAAAAAATGCCTCCTATAAAAGTTAAGGACTTATCAAAGCACCCTGGTACGTATATATGCAGATGGTAAAATCGAGAATATTCCTTTTCAAGAAGGATATTATATCACTCAGGATGATGACATCAACGTTCACCTACATTGCTCACGAGAAGTAGGTACGCATACGTCCAATATGCATCGTCTTCGATAAACATTTGCTTACTTTGCAAGGATTGTTTTATGCCATAAAAGTCTGTCCTCTTTATTACCGTTATGTGCGGAGCTACTTTATTATGTTCAAGTGAAGAGATTTTACCGTATAACAGATACTGCAATGGCTAAAGATAATAAGACATACTACACATACATTAGTCGAGGGTTTTTTCTTGGTCTGAGGCACATACATTTGAAATCTTCCTACCCCGAATTTCTCGAAAATCACTAATTAAAAGAAAAAATGCCGAGACACTTCAAAATATTTATCTAGGGGGACAAATTTTTAACCAAAAGCTACTTCATCCCCTTGTACCCTCTGCCCTCCAGGGCCATCCTCTTAAAAAATTTAAATGATAAAGGGTATCGTGTAATATCTTCTTTCAAAAGTATGTCGAAGTTCTTTATTTACACGTTTGATTTTTTTTAAATCGGTCGATTCGTTTTTGAGAAAATTAAAATCTTTATGTGTCTTAACTTGTTCAAGGAGAATACAAAAACATACGAACGTATCAATTTTTATTGCAATAACTCTTCAAATATTGCCCGTTATTTGCCAAATAATGATATAGGCAATTTTCAAATTCCTCACGGGCAGTTTCGATGACCTTCGTCATCGCATTATCGAAAGCTGCCATGATATCCCACAACATGTTTTGCAACTGCCCGTCAAGAATTTGAAAATCGCCTATAACATTGTTTGGTCAATAACGGGCAACACTTATTGCAATAAAAAGTGATATTTATATGGGTATTTGAACATGTCAAGATGCACAAAGATTCTCGAATTTTCTCGAAAACGAATCGACCGATTTAAAAAAATCAAGCGTCAAAATAAAGTACATCAACGTACCTGTAAAACAAGGTATTATGGTATGCGCACATAAATCGGCATCGGACGGACGGTACGGATGGAGCGGCCGGTACGGTACGGATTTTTCATTAGGGTATCGCACATATCTGATCGGAATCGACGGAAAAATTGGAAACCAGTTTCAAATATGCAAATGATCTGCATGCAGTGTTACCAGGCAGATCAGATTGAAATTCAATTCGCTACTGAGCCGCAATGAATGTCGCTACGTTGTCGTCCACAAAAATAACGTATATTTAAGCCTGTGTAAAACATTATTCGTGCGGGGGGGGGGTGCAATTGATGTTAGGTATATGTATAATATAGTATAACCTTTCATTCAAAAATGGTGGATTACCCGATACATAGTCTCGACACAGCATAGGAAACAGCCAGCAGAATATCTGAGGATTTCCTGTATAAAAATTGTTCCCACAGAATTTGACCTTCGGATGATTTTACGGGTGTGAAATCTGGGTAGAGATGCGAAAATAAAAATATCGATACCGGTACCAATTCGATATTTTTTAGCCAAGTATAGAGCTGTACACGCCAATGGAGGCGCGTTTGGTTCGTAATTATTTTCGATACCGATACCGCTACAAAAGTGGTGATACCAGCTTGGAATAGCTCAAAAAGTATCTACGACAAAAATACTCGATATTAATACAGAAGTATTGATACATTTCAAGTATCGTAGTTTCGTTAGCATCCCTAAAAGTAATCATCCAAAAGGGGAGGTGCGCGTGTTATTGCCGCCAACCTGAGATATTGTGCTGATTGTTTACTATGCTGTGGTCTCGACACCAATACAAGACAGTCTGGGCAAAACCGAAAAGAACAGACAATCAGTAATCAGCGGCGAAAAAAAGATACTAACAGATTTTTTCAAAAAGTCGCTACAAATCAGTTTATTTTGTGAAATCGCCGCTACGCCTCAACGTAACCAAAATGTCGCTATTTTCGCGACAAGTTGCTATGAAAGGCAATACTGTCTGCAGGCAGTATAGGTAGAAACTTGGAAAATGCCGACGGTGCCTCGGCAATCGCCGATCAGCATCGCACATACGTCGGTATCGGCACGCACGGCACGCATCGGTCGGCTTTATTTCTAGTTGCTATATTTTCGCCGGATTTTGAAAATTCGATGCTTACCGCCCTGACATATGTTGGATGGTCCATTAAAATTTAATAGAATGTAATTTTTTCCGATCCGCACCGTCCGTCCGATGCCGATTTTTGTGCGCGTACCATTTCATCCTGATTGGGGAGAGGGTAGAAGGGGATGAAATAGTTTTTAGTTAAAAAGTTGTCCCCCTTGACAAGTCTTTGGAGAAAGCGGGGGTGGGTTTTCAAATGAGCGTCTTGCATGTATGTACGTAACTTGAGCATTCACATGGGGCGTCCAATAGTTTTAGTTATGTAAGGTTGCCCAGATATTGAAATAAATAAAATATTAGAAAAAATGTTATGCTATTTCAGGAATATTGAGCGATTATCTAATTTCATCAGTATCACGGTTAACATAAAATAGTTTTATTAGGTATATACTCGTAGTTTTAAGATCCAAGGAGTCCCTAAATCTCATGTCATCTACACACGGAAGGGAGATTCTGTGATTTATATCTAATATAACGGGCTAGTACCGGCTCGCTTAAATATCTCCAAAACTTTCAAAATTGGAACGATTAAATCCAATACTGGGGATTTTTGAACATGCAGAATTAAAAAATACTAACAGCAACGTTGCCAGATTTACCATTTTTAAGTTACAAGTCATAGTTTCATTAATTTAAAGTGCAATGCCCTATTTATTTCTATTGCTATAATTGCCGATGTCGAATTTAGTGAGGAGTCATAATTTCAATTTCTTTTCTTTTCATCACTGAGACGCGGCAACACCGCTTTCTCAGCAAATAGTGCCGGAGCGCTCTCAAATATTTCCAAAACTGCAACAGCTGTAATGATAAAATTCATTACCTGAGAGGGGTGCTGGAATATGCAAAATTCAAAAATGCTAGCAGCAATGTTGTCATATTTACCACTTTCACGTCATACTTGTGTTACTTTAAATGGAATGCCTTATTTATGACGTGTAGCGTAAAAATAGTGAATCTGATAGCACTGCTAGGATTGTTTAATTCTCCATGTTCAAAAATCCTTGGGTATTGAATTTTATCGTTTTATCTTTGGCTGTTCTGGAGCATTTTTACTCGGCATAGGTAGATTTACATAAATGGGCATGCCAAACGGTGATAAGAATCTACAGGGAGACCTTTTGTCAATGCTCACGCCTCATTTTATTTTGAATTTTAAAAATACATTAATAAAGAGTTTCGATAATTCTTAGAAGTCTAAAATTTTGACGGTATTGAACATTTTTAGAATCTTCAATCAATTTCGAAAATTTGGAATATTTAGAAAATATGGAAGCTTGTAATTCCGTTGAAAATATTGAAATTTTTGAACATTCATTCAAAATATTTAGGATTTCAAAAATTTTGAAATCAATTCTATTTACGCGCGTCGTGTATTCCGGTGATTTGAAAATAGAAGCCATGTTTCAAGCACATAACATAAAACTAAGTCGTCATCTTAAATTACTTCAATACTTTTAGCACATGAAATGTATACTGAATAAAACATATCGATTTTTTATTGACAAATCGATCATCTATACTCATCCATATTTACCATATGGTACGAGTATAGCTATAAAAAATGCTTTCGTGATTGCTTTGACCATAAACGTAAATACTGCATTTTTGTAATCACTTACAAAGCTGTTTCGATACGCATTTTTATCCATATAGGTGGTATGGCGGTCACGTAAGCACCTCTTCTATTCTACATACAATGCTGTCAATTATATATTCCTGTTTGTTGTCTCAACCTTTTTGTTCAACTTGATTTGATCTCCCCATTTTTTTACTGCAGTCCTTAGGGTAAACGACCAATTACATAAATAATGTTATTGATAAGTTCAAAATAGCAACTATTTAAGCTCTCTTTTTAACACCTCATATTCATAAACATATCCTTATTTAGGAAGTAAGTGCTCAAAACAAAAGCTTTTATTCTGACAGCTGACTGTCAGTTATTCAAATTATCTTTTATTTAACACTCCGTATTTTATATTATAAAAGGCCATTTAGAAGATGGCATTGAGGGGCTGGACCCTCTATTTACAAATGTTTGAGCCCAATAGCCCACCATTGCCCAACCCCTTCCTACCATACCAATCCCCCCCAACAGCCCCGGAAAAAGTGAAAAATGATCAAAAAGCATAAGACTGGGAAGATCCTGTTTTTTTCTAATTACTCTCTCACGAATTGCATAAACCTACATCCAACACCCGAAAATGCATCAAAATCAGTTACGGGATTGCGAGATACAAAAAACTTCTCTCACCTATTAGGCGTGGTGAGAAAAGTCCATAAGTTCCTATGTTTTGAGAAGCGATGTCGGTTTGTGAAGTGTTGAATATGATCAAAGGGATTTTTCAAGGGAATGGGGTCCTTTATAAAGTACAAAACATTTTCGCGTTAGTCCAACACCCATGCTCCTCACCATCTCAATTTTACCCCTTCTCCCACAAAAAAGCATCCAACACAAGAAGTCTCGTAAATAGTTTCTTGCATCCTTCTCAGTAGGAACTAGTAAGATATAGTTTTTCTTCCGCAATCCTCAATTAATATCCTAATCACACGGCAATGAAAAGTTCTATACAGCTATAAAAAATACCAGGGTTTCCCAACCACTTCAGCCTACCTTGGCTCGTTTTGACCACTCCAAAATTAGTAGAAAATAGTCAGAGATCCCTAGGGTACGCAAAAATAGAGTTTTAACGGCTTTTTTATATTGAACTGCAGGGGCGGTTTCAGGACAAGATTTGGGGGGGGGGCATGGTGAAGGCGCAATAGGGCAATAATAAAGTTTTTGAGCCATTTTATTTCGAGCAACGAAAACTGACATCATCAATTCATCAATTCTTTGTAAATGAAATTTTGCTTTGTATGTACGTTTGGCTAGGTATTATGAGGACTGAAGCGTTTAATTAGTCATTGAACATAATATCAGACCATTATATGCCATGGCCCCGATGGCCCCCTCCTTGGATCCGCCGCTGTTGTACTGTTTCTTCTCTAAGTTAGTTTCACCATCACTAGCACAATTTTCAAAAACCATAAACTTTATCGATCTTTATCCACGGCTAAATACATCTGGATTAAGCTTAATAGTATACTATGTCGTTCCTTTACATTGCAATCCACTATGACTACTATCTCTTTATTATTTCTGCGCCGCCACTGGCTCGATTTCTGAAACGCATGAGCGTTTCTCATCTTCGCCACGGTATTAGTATTGTGTCAAAATTTCACTAAACTCAATATAATAATTCCTAGGTTACACAATACAGAATGATCTAAAGCAATACTCTCATATACATACATCAGAAAGTTCTAAGTCCCCTGGTTTCTGTAATAGACAAAACGACATCGGGATGGACCTAAAAAAGTTGGTTATGCCGCTAGGTCTTTCTTTCTTCAGATAATGGACATCCTGTTGTGAATACAACAGTTTTTTCAGTTGTACAACCCCCACCCCCAAACCACCCTGTTTCACCCCCATCCAAACAAAAGTATAAAAAATGATCAGAAGACACTAAAACGCGTAAAAACGAAGTTTGAGGAGTATTTGCAATTTTTCGTTCTACGCTAATTACTCCGCCGCCCAGTCACCGATTTTCAAAATTATAGCAGCATTACCTATTATGACCTTGCAGCATGCCGCACCTCAAATTGAATCAAAATCGGTAAAGCGCTCTTAAATGAATGGTAAATAGATAGATAGAAAACAATTGTGTACTTTCTTGATGTGCACGTCATAAAATACTTAAAAAGAAAATGTTGAAAATGTTTACAAAACTTCTCTCACGACATGGAAACTAAAGTGATGATTATTTTCAAATCAGCTGTAATTGGGAGGCAACCAATCCTTCAAACTATTCTGTGTCTAAATCTTGAAACGATTCTGAGAATTTACTTTTTTGCTAATTACTCCGCTGCCAATGAGCCGATATCCAAAAATATAGCAACATTACCTAATTAGGATTTCGCGGCGTGCCACATCCTAAAGACCAAATCACTGGAGAGCTGTTAGAAGTATATGTAACAGCGAATTAACACTGCTGTTCCTAGGGTGGCGCCGGGAAACAGTAACAAAGCCTACACAGAACATGGGGCTAATGACCAAAGCAGTCGATGCCGATGACACAGAAATAAAGAAAAACAGGCAGTTCTTGTAGGGGTAAATTTAAAAGCCCAAAATTTTGATATTCATTTTGACTCGCATATTTTAATGTATCATGTTTATTAAAAAAAATGTCTACTTTTCAGTCATCCTTTGCTAAGTCATGAACATAATACGAGAAGGTCAAACTTAAATATTCTTGCTCACAGATTAATTTTAGCTGAATGCAGTCCAGTCTATATATGCGTGAAACCATAAAAATAAAGCCTGAACAAAATTTAAAAACATTTAAAAAAAGTTGTTTCTTATTTAGTCAATTAGGAACCCTGTATAATAAGAAATTACTAAAAGCATGCTCCCTGGGAGTTTTTTTATTTGCTAAAAGGTACTTCATGTATCCTAAGCTACATTTATTCAACAACCTGTATATTGTCCTACAACTCTATGTTATATACTATATGTCCTTTCAAATGTATTTTTTTGAAATGCAGATACCGTAGTATTTTTTAATCTTGTTTCACTATTATAGAAATTCTTTTCTATAAATTTGAAGGTTTTGTACATGATCACATATTTGACACAATTTACTCAATTATGCTTTTAAAAATTTACTACACTACACTACCTTACATCATAAAATGCCCAAATAACCTATCCCAAAAAAATTGCTCACAGAACTCTTCTCACCTAAGGTGTCGAGAGTAAAATGAACATTATTTTCAAATCAGCTGTAATTGAGGTACAAATAATACTTCAGATGTCTGAAGACCTATATCCGAATACAATCCGAAACGTCGCATAAAGTAATATAAAAAGCTTAATTTTTATTTGATGTATTCCCAAAAATACCGTCTAAACTAAAAATATTTTTTTGCGAATATATAATACGATATGACATACTACCACCTCACCGCAACTTACTTTCGTGCGCCCAAAGACTGAGGTTCCTTAGGTTCTCAATGTACACCCTGCTTTGCTTCTTGCACACAACATTGTCCGTATCGATCACGCCAAGGGGTAGACGAGGGAACAAATCGAATTCTTCATCTCGAATTTCTGCCGTTGCACAACAGATCAAAAAAAAGAGAACGACCAACCGCGAAGACATTTCGCGTATTTTTCCCAGATGGTTACGAAACTCCGCTACAAGAACCGACCGTGTTATCCGTAAACGCGGTTCTGTTTTACTGATCGATACGCCGTGAGCTTTTGCGGCTTACAAATCGACATGTGCATATGTGACAGGTAGGGAGATCGCAATTTTTTTGGTGGTGGGATACCTCGCACTGCCAACGCATTTGCTGAGCTTTATGAGGAATCTTAGCTTGGTTCCTTGATCTTTGCTGTTGTTTTGGTTTCAGTGACCGACCATCACCAATAACCATGATATTTGGTCGAACGTAACAAACTTATTCAAGAAATCAAAGAGTTTTTATCGAAATATAATTGCTCATGTTTAATAATTCCTTAAAATTAAAATATTCTCAAAACCGGAAGCTTTTATTTAGTTATTGCTCAATAAAGTTCAATGGAATGTGTTATGATATCTAACTCATTTAAAAAAAAATATTTTAGTCAGTGGACGTAAACAATTTCTGTGAAGTGCATAATGCGATGTAGATTCTATAAAATATTGTCACGACGACCTCAGTTTCTTAGGTGCTTCAGGTAATTACATACTTAGCACTTGCTTTTAACTTTTAATTGTGCACATATTCGCATAATCCAAATACAACTTCAACTAAGGTGTCAGTCCGCGCAAGATTAGTTCCAGAAAGTTTTTATGTGGAGGTCCACAGAGGATGCAGAGGTAGCCAAACAATTTCTTATATCTAATTTATTTGAGAATATCTTAGCCCTCTGGGGTGTCATTCTTTTCTAAGACTATATTCTACTAGAGATTCTGTAAAACATTGTCCACAATGCTGCAGTGAACCAGAACACTTAGTACTCTTCAATATTTACTTTGAAAGTAGACACACATTCGCTTAACTGTATATACTACAACTTCAACTAAAACGTTATAGAGTGGGACTGTACAAGATCAGATCCAAAAACACCCACTACTTTCGAGGAATCTGTGACAATTATTGGATTTTATATTATCAGAAATCTACCATGTGGTTGACAGAAAAAGCCATTCCTACCAACAAAGCCAGTTATTGTGTTACATATTATAGTAAATAGAGATTTATGATAATGGGATCCTATTTCAAAAGGTCTGTTTGAAGATGACTGAAGATAGTACATCAATCGAAACGTTGTATTCAAAATTGTATAGAAAATGGAAGTCCGAAACAGGCCATTTGAAACGTCTACCTTATCTACAAACTTCAAACAACAGTAGAGATTATTCCTAAACGCGATTCTCTTTCCCTGCCAGAATCCATTTGGGAGTAGTGTGTAGGTATCTAGTTTTACTGATCAATAAGCATTGAGCTTTTACGGCTTACAAATCGACATGTACATATGTGACAGGTAGGGAGATCGCAATTTTTTTGGTGGTGGGATACCTTGCACTGCCAACGCATTTGCTGAGCTTTATGAGGAATCTTAGCTTGGTCCCTTCATTGTTTTGGTTTCGGTGTCCGTCCATCATCCATAGCCATTATATTTAGTGGAATGAAAGTAATAGACTTACTTACGGAATTAAAGAACTTTATTGAGATATATTTGCTCATGTTTCATAATTTCTTAAAATCGTTAAATTCAAATATTACTTAAACCGAAAGCTTTTATTTAGTTATTCGCCTGTAAAGCGCAATGGAATTTGTTATATCTGACTCATTTAAAAAGGTTTTAGTCAGTGGACGCAAACAAACAATTTCTTTAAAGTATATAATTCGTTGCAAGTTCTGTAAAATATTGTCTCGGTGATCTCTGTTTCGTAGGTGCTTCAAGGAACTACATACTTAGCACTTACTTTTAAATTTTATTTCACAATTGAACACATATTCGGTTAATCTAAATACAACTTCAACTAAGGCGTCAGTCCGCGCAAGATTAGTTCCAGAAAGTTTTTGTGTGGAGGTCCACAGAGGATACAGAGGTAGCCAAACAATTTCTTATATCTTCATTTGAGAATATCTTAGCCCTCTGGGGTGTCATTCTTTTCTAAGACTATACCCTACTAGAGATTCTGTAAAACATTGTCCACAATGCTGCAGGGAACCAGAACACTTAGTACCCTTCACTATTTACTTTAAAAGTGGACACACATTCGCTTAACTGTACTACAACTTCAACCAAAACGTTATAGAGTGGGACTGCACAAGATCATATCCAAAAACATCCACTACTTTCGAGGAATCTGTGACGATTATTGGATTTTATATTATCAGAAATCTACCATGTGGGGTGCAGACTAGCTCGCGTCCGTAGCAGGAAGCTACACGTGCACCCTGGGTAACGCTAAATGAGCTAGAGCGAACCTGGCAACCAGACTCTTTTTTTTTGAGATTTCCTGGTTAAAACATGACGAACATAAGTGCTAAAAACTTACAGACTAGAAATATCGGTAGTTTTATTCGTATTTGTCAGCTAAATATGGAGAGCATAAGCAGAGCTAAAAAAGCGAATGCATCTCCAAACTACTTTTGGACAATAAGGTTGATGTCATAGCGATCCAAGAAACTCACGCCGACAGTGAGGAATCACTCACCAGACGGGGACACATTTCTGGTTATACATTACTGGGAGCCACTTACCACCATACTTACGGCGTAGCCTCTTATATTCGCAACAATATTGACAATGCCCAGCTCATTTCCAATGACTCAAATAACAACATACACAGCGTAATAGTAAAAGTGGGAGAAGTCACAATTGTAAACGTATATAAGCCACCGGTAGCGGAGTGGCCTGAACAACCACTTCCAGTACAACAGCATCCGGCTATATATATTGGAGACTTTAACAGCCACCACCAACGGTGGAGATACCCCGACTGTGACGAAAATGGCACAAGGTTGGCTGACTGGGCTGATGATAATGATATCTTTCTTGTATTTGATGCCAAAGATAAAGGCACATTCAAATCAGCAGCCTGGAACTCAGAAAGCAACCCTGATCTGTGCTTTGTGAGCTGCAACCGGAAAGGGATCCCTATACCAGCTAACAGAAAAGTCGCAGAGGCCTTCCCACACAGCCAACACAGGCCAGTTTTCTTAGACGTGGGAATCCAAATACCCCTAATACGATCCATCCCTCGGCCTCGATGGAATCTTGCAAAGGCGGACTGGTGTAACTACTCACGGGAGCTGGACCGGCTGGTACAGTGGATACCGCCAACATCAAACAATTACAAACGTTTCGTTGGAGCAGTGATGAGCGCTGCAAAAAGGACCATTCCTAGGGGATACAGGAAGGAATATATCCCTGGGTGGGATGAGTGGTGCGAACTCCTATACGGCGATTTTCAAGAAACCAACAATCCAGATATTGCCGACGAACTCATCTCTGCCCTGGACAGCTCACGAAGACGTAAGTGGGAGGAGACTACGTCGGAAATGAACTTCCAACACTCAAGGCGAAAGGCCTGGAGCCTTCTTAGAAAACTAGGCTCAAGCACGCCATCCACACGGGCACCGTCGGGAGTAACTCCAGACAAGATTGCTGCGCATATTGTAGAAACGTCAAGAGCACCTTCTGATAGAGAGCATACAAAACGCGTGAAGAAGGGATTGACTGTACTGAGGAGGAACGCTCCTACCCAAACAACGTTTTCCCGACCCTTCTCGATCGAAGACATTAATAATGCCATATCAGATGCTAGGCCTGGAAGGGCTCCTGGTTTCGACAGCGTCCTGCCAGAATTTCTCATTCACGCAGGTCAACAAACAAGAGTGTGGCTATCTCTCTTCTTCATGAACCTCCTTAATACGGGAAACCTCCCACGGGAATTCAAAAGAACGAAGGTCATATCAATATTAAAACCCGGTAAATCGAACGACCAACCCACCAGCTACAGACCTATAGCCTTGCTCAGTTGCTCCTATAAATTGCTAGAAAGAGCCGACTACAACCGATTGAGCGCGACTATCTTAGACCGGGTCCCGATAACCCAGGTTGGTTTCAGACCGGGTCGCAGTTGTTGTGATCAAGTACTGTCCCTCACAACGCATATAGAGGCAGGCTACCAGCAAAACATGAAGACGGGAGTGGCGTTTGTTGACCTTACTGCCGCATACGATACGGTCTGGAGGGAGGGTCTCCTATATAAGTTGCTGCAGGTGATTCCCTGTCGGACCACTACAAGACTCATAAACAACATGTTATGCGACAGAAAGTTCCAAGTAATCCTAAACGAGAAAGCAAGCAGGCAGCGCAAATTGAACAACGGACTTCCACAAGGCTCAGTACTGGCCCCCTTACTTTTCAATCTATATATATCTGACATGCCAGAAACAGTCAGTTACAAGTTTTGCTATGCGGACGATATAGCCATAGCTTTTTCCGATAAGAGCTTCAAGAACGTTGAGCATACTCTTTCTAACGACTTGTTAGCTCTAAATAACTACTTCAAGAAATGGAGACTAGTACCGAGCCCCAACAAAACCGAAGTTTCCTGCTTCCACCTGAATAACAAACTAGCTAAATATGAACTGCAGGTACTTTTTGCAGGCGAACCCCTGAAGCATAACCATTTCCCAAAATATCTTGGAGTAACGTTAGATCGCACCCTCTGCTATAAGAAACATCTCGCAAACACTGGAGGAAAACTCAGAACACGCAACAACATTATCCAAAAGCTGTGTGGAACGACGTGGGGTGCCACTGCACCAACTCTACGAACCAGTGCACTAGCTCTTGTCTATTCGTGTGCTGAGTACTGTGCGCCTGTCTGGATTAACAGCCATCATACCAGACTAATTGACGTCCAACTAAATCACACTATGAGACTTATTACAGGCGCAGTTAAGACAACCCCAACTCAATGGCTGCCTGTACTCTCTGGAATAGCCCCACCGCAGCTGCGAAGGACTGACGCCCTTCTAAGGGAGTATAACAAGATTACGGCCAACAACAAACTGCCCATCCACCGAGCAATACCCCCGTTGCAGATAAACAGACTTAAATCCCGACAACCACCAATAAGGGATGCAGAAGGGCTTAAAACCAATAACTTCGACTCCTTAAACCAATGGCGCTCCCAGTGGGAAGGTTTTGCGGAACACCACTCGCCATGCGCATTTATGGGGGCAGCCTTACTTCCAGGATCAGAACTACCCCGGAAAGAGTGGGTAAAACTTAATACAGTCCGAACAGGCCACGGCAGATGTGCCGACTCCCTTTACAGGTGGGGCTATGTGCAATCTCCCTTATGTGACTGTGGCGCGCCCCGCCAAACTATAAGCCATATTACGAGCGAATGTGAACTGCGTGCGTTTCAGGGATCGCGAGAAGAGTTCTTCACAACCACACCGTTGGCGCTGAAGTGGTTGAAAGAACTTGACATCAACCTGTAGATACCAAAGACTATGTATCTTAGTTTGTAGCTGTATATATTTTATTTTAGTATAGGATATAATAGTTTTTCTTTTAATCTATATTTACTATTGTCATGTTTTTGAGCCATACGATAAATAAATAAATACCATGTGGTTGACAGAAAAAGCCATTCCTACCAACAAAGCCAGTTATTGTGTTACATATTATAGTAAATAGAGATTTATGATAATGGGATTGTTCCTGATTCAAAAGGTCTATCTGAAGATAGTACATCAACCGAAACGTTGTATTCAAAATTGTATAGACAATGGAAGTCAAAAACAGTCCATTTGAAATATCTACCTTGTCTACAAGCTTTATTATTCCTAAACGCGATTCTTTTTCCCTATCAGTTAATCCATTTGGGGGTAGTATGTAGGTATCTAGTTTTACTGATCAATAAGCCTTGAGCTTTTGTGGCTTACAAATCGACATGTGCATATGTGACAGGTAGGGAGATCGCATTTTTTTTGGTGGTGGGATACCTTCCACTGCCAAGGCATTTACTAAGTTTTGTGGGGAATCTTAGCTTGGTTCCTTGATCTTTGCTGTTGTTTTGGTTTCGGTGACCGTCCATCATCCATAGCCATGATATTTAGTGGAATGAAAGTATTAGACTTATTTACGGAATTAAAGAATTTTTATTGAGATATAATTGCTCATGTTTCATAATTTCTTAAAATCGTTAAATTCAAAAGCTTTTATTTAGTTTTGAATAATAATAATTCGTTGTAAGTTCTGTAAAATATTGTCTCGACGATCTCTGTTTTGTAGGTACTTCAGGGAATTACATACTTAGAACTTTTTTACTTCACAATTGAACACATATTCGGTTAATCTAAATACAACTCCAACTAAGGTGTCAGTCCGCGCAGGATTAGTTCCAGAATGTTTTTGTGTGGAGGTCCACAGAGGATGCAGAGGTAGCCAAACGATTTCTTATATCTATTATTCATTTGAGAATATTTTAGCCCACCGAGGGTATCATTCTTTTGCGAGCCTGTATTCCACTATATGTAGATTCTGTAAAACACTGTCCACAATGCTGCAGGGAATCAAACACTTAGTACTCTTCACTCTTTACTTTAAAAGTGGACACATATTCGCTTAACTTTGCTACAACTTCAACTAAAATGCTATAGAGTAGGACTACACAAGATTAGATCCAAAAACATCCACTATTTTCGAGGAATCTGTGGCGATTATTGATGTCATATATCAGAAATCTACCACATGTGGTTGACAGAAAAAGCCATTCTTACCAACAAAGCTAGTTATTATGGATAGACCATCATATTTATTACATCTTATAGTAAATAGATATTCATGATTATGGGATTACACCTATTTCAAAAGCTCTGTTTGAAGATGATTGAAGATAGTAGAAGAAACGTTGTAATTACAATTTATCGTATAGACAATCGAAGTCCGAAACAGACCTTTGAAACATCTACCTTATCTACAAACTTCAAACAACTGAACTTCTTTCTTATGAAGATACGGAATTTTTTTTTATAACTGAGCAGACCGCGCAGGCAGAGCCTAAGTACCAGAGTACCGCGGCTGCTGTAAAAGGGTTATGTTAGGGGAAGTTTGTTAACGCGAGATTTGAATGGGCCAATACCAGCAGGCCCAATAAATACATCTTCTGGCAGTCCATTCCAAGCCTTGAACACCCTGGGAAAAAATGTGCCGTTGTACCGCTCAGTTCTTGATGTACGAAGAACGACCGTCTTAGGATGAGATGCAGCGGCCGCACGGGTACATCTGATAGGAGCAGTGAGCGGCGGAACGATAGAGGATAGCTCAGAGGAGCAGATTCCGTTGGAATATCGGTAGAAGAGTGAGACGTCATCAACAACACGCCGGTGAGAAAGTGACTGAAGGTGGCGCGTTAAGGTCGGATCGCCAATTAGTCGACTTGCCCTTCTCTGGACGGCATCTAGTATAGACAGGGTAGTAGGGGTAGCAGCTCCCCAGACATGAGAGCAATACTCCAGGCAAGGTCTTATCTTGGCTTTATATAGAGTGAGGAGGTTACATCGTGAGAAATACTTTCTTGCTCTAAATAGGTAGGTACCCAAGCTTTTTACCAGCAGCTGTTGCAATTGACGCGACGTGTTCGTGCCAGATCAGATTTTCTGTAATGTTGACTATTTTAAATTATATTTATTTATTGTAACAATCAAAAAGTCTTAAATCTCACTTTAAGAAGAACGCTTATAAACTGGATAGGTACAAAAGCAAAATACTTTCTATTCTGACTGTTTTAAATTTTTTACTGCAGCTTTTGGTATGGGTAAATGAGCTATCAAGTTTTTGGCTATAGTTTTTTTAGAAGGCAGCATTTACATGATTTATGTTCTCTGACCAAACTTCTATCTCCACCATCTGATATTTTCTGTTCTGTATCAGAGTTTTCGTCCTCTCCTAACGTATGTATTTTGTTTGAATCTTCTAGATCATATGCCTTGTCCATTAAATCTTGAACCCCTTCTTCACTTTCCTCCAGACCGTCCACCATTAACTTATAAAGTCATTACTGTTATTTCTCATATAATCTCATCCTCAAAAATCTATTCAAAAATGAACTAAAACAGAAAAGTTCCAAATAATGCTATTTGTCTTAATAAATTCAACAACACATAAAAAATACTGCCTTTGCAATCCAGTAAAAATAGTGCGTCGCTCCTGGCGGCGGACTCTGAGTGCGCTATTGTCTGTATCATCTTTGACTAAAACCCTAAAACACTTACTGAAATCTTCTCTCGTATTATTTTTGTTAATGTTTAAAAAATTTTTAATACTAGTAATTTGAAAATGTAATCTGATGCAAGGCCGCGCGCCTGGTCCAAAAGGTTAAACAAACTGCTTTATCTAGCACAGATTTTGTTGTTACTGATCCATAAACAACCGATACAAAGAATAGTAAACTGTATGCGTTATTTCAATACACGTTAAGGCACTGATTTCACGAATCCAGCCATCAACCTTCAGAGAACGCACTACAATTATTGATGATGGCAAGCTATAATTTAATCACTAGTGAAAATAATACTACCAAACGTTGTTTCCTTCCCAATATTGATCACATATTATTATGTTCACTATTTATTCGCCTAATGCATTGAGATAGGAACATGAAGCCTTAAAAACTTAATTTTCAAATTACAGGTTGTCAAACTTTTACTTTTGTTTTCGTTTTTTCTCAATTATTCCACAACAAAACGATGAAACGATCTAAAATTACGTATCGGGGAGTTTTTTACGGCGAGAAATCCAAATTTAATCAGGGTTTTGCTATCATGAATAGCGGCACATCGAACTCTTTTAAATGAACAAAACTTTTTTTCGATTTGGTGCATCAATGTGAGTATTATAAAAATTGTTTCCTCAACTCTTTTTACGCAAAAAAGGCAAGCAATTTGTTTAAAGCCCCTAGAGGTAACCGTTTTGGAGAGAACCTTTATTGATATTTCCAAGGCACTTCAATTAGTTGTAAAATGTGATCGAAAGAATTATCGGTACGGCACGGACTAATATTAAATCAAAAACACATTGCAAACGTTAAAATAGGCGGTGTTGAAGTTTAAAAAATATTTCATAAATGGTATATAAAAGTATGAGCCTGATATTCATTAGTGCGGAAATACCGATAACTCTGTCACATTGGAAATTTCAATGAAGGTTATCTCGAAAACGGTTACCCCTAGAGTCATAAATAAAATATATCTTTTTCACGTAAAACATATTGAGGAAACGATTTTTTGATACTCACATTGATGTACCAAACCGGAAAAAAGTTTTGAAAATTTAAATAAGTTCAATGTGCCGTAGGTGGTGCCCTCTATTCATGATAGCAAAACCGTTTTTGAATTAGGATTTCTCGCCTTAAAAAACATCCCAGTACGTAATTTGAGATAGTTGTGCCGTTTTTGTTGCGGAATAATTGTGAAAAGGTGATTAAAAAGTAAAAAATTAAGCATTTTAATGTTTCATGTTCCTGTCTCAATGTTCATAAAAATGTGAGGTCTATCACCTGTCAAGCATTGTCGGTAGAATATATGGACACCCTGTATTATGGAAAATAACTGTCATACGATATATTAGGCAGTTTTCGTTACTTACAAAGTGATGTTCCGTTTAACGCCATTTGACAACTTTGACATTTGCATTTCGTTTTACGTATATCGTAACCGCTAAATGCCGGTATTGTACGGACGATAGCCATAGCGATTAACGAAGCGACACGCATGCGCAGCACGAATAAAAATTAGATCATGACCTGTTTTGGTTTTGACAGTGACACTGGTTTTGACTTTTGAGTAGATCTGTAACAATTATTATTACCCGTCGTTTTACAAAAATGGTTCCAAATTCGTCAAGCTCAAAGAGTGTGTTACAAATAATAAAAAGAGTCAGAGTTCGTTTTACCGAGGAAGACGACCAAATTTTATTACCTAACAGAAATACTGGCAAATAATCCTTATGCGGATCCTTCCAAATGGAACCTGGTAGTTGCCAATTTCTTAGAGGCAACTGGAAATACTTCCAACAAGATCGCATCTTCAAAATCTAAGTCATCACTGGAGTGCAATAAAATCAACTCGTCCATCATTCTAGGACAAACTACAGCGAACACTTTTGAATTATGATTTTCTTCCAAACAACAAAGTTGTAGTTCAAAATAAGGTTAGGGGGCATCTTACAGTGGTGTCTTGCTTCGAAAACTATTTATTTATCTGTCAAATAGCGGTTCTGACAACGTATTTGTTGACCGAAGCGGTAAGATTAATCAAGAACAACGAAAACTACCTATTATTTATCAGCTAATCGTGTTACAAATATACAAACCAACAAATATCGATCCATTTATTGATTTATCAAACATTATGTCAAAATTTGGAGCAATACGAATTTTCACTCTTTGACGAATACCTAAGAAGCTTGCAGTATTAGGTAGTATTGATCTAGGAAGACGAATGCCAGAGGAGCAAGGGGATATCTATGAGGAGGGCAATCAGACAGTGAGAAGCTCATAGGTTAGCAAAATTATTGTATTGTGTATTTTTATTTGCTAAGACCTCATACAAGGTATAGCCTTCGAGGTAGCCAAGTTTGTAAAAACAATATAGATAAATAAATGAATAAAAAATAAAAAATTGTCTCATTGCACTATGTACATTCGTTGACTTGATGTGCTTTTTTATTAATATCACCCACTTTTTTCGTTCAGTGTGTTTCAATATATAAATGCTAAAAAATTATTATCGGTCACATTTTTTTCAAGCGGCATATTTCGATTAAATTAAGTTGATTATAGCGTAGAAATACCTTAACAATATTTATGCCATTTATAATTACTAATTCTGTCATTAGACATGTACATACAATCACTCAAAACGATCACGCATACTACCTATCATGTTTATTACCATATGCAATTTAACAAATTACGATCCGTTGCAGTTGAAATGTCTATTGTGAAAGATTTTTGCGGACGCATAGCTATGGAGAAATTAAAAATGACGATCGGTGACTCTATTGCACAAATATTTCATGAAATCAGTCGAGTGTTGTGAAAATGATAGCTGGAAACTGGAGATGTCTAAAATTGGTTTCCTGGTGCTTCAACCTGTTTTCTTTGCCATCAAACAGAAAACATTACGTGTACAGATCTCACATTCAATTACCTTGAAAGACTTTCTGCATTTTTGATGAAAAATCGTCAATCAAGGTATAGGTGTAAGTTTGAGGTGTAACGTGCCAACCGTTACAAGCATTCATACATCTTTATTTTTGTTATTTTTCTCTAATATATATTTCTCGCTACTAACTTGCTAAAACGGAGATTTGATTCAGTTATGTCCAAGGACTGTGCATATTATTTGTTCATACAGGGTAATCAACTTATACTCTGAAGTTTGATACCTTCGTTATTATGAGAGATACAAAAAAACTTTTGAAAAAAAGTTGTAAGTAAAGCTAAGATCTACATTTTGAAATTATTTTACAATATACACGGTTATTAATAAAGTCACGGCATACCAAGGCACCCTATATATTATCCGGAATTTTGCCCTATTCCGCAAATATAGGATTTTATCGGGTTATACAAGGTATTTTCAGAGATATGGCCACTTTTGTGTGAAAATCTTAATGATTTCATCACCCTGTATCTTGAAAAATCAATAACTAGAGGCTTCATTCTCAATGATAGAATAATTTCCTGGTTGTCTTGTTTTGTCTGGAATTATCAATTTTTTGCTGTCTTTAATTTTGTATACAGGGTGAACCAAAACTCATGACTATAATTTTCTTTGTTATTTTAGAGGAACACCCTGTATTCTTATGTGTCCACATTTATAAGCATTCCCTATACCTAGATGTAACAATGGAGTTATTTCGGTTTTTATGAGATTTATATTTGTTAAATAATTGAAACTAATATTTTAGTTTTGATTCGGTTTCAATTAGCTATTACAGTTGGAAACTAACAAATTGAAAAGCACGTGTCAATTACAAAACTTATCTGAAAATAAAACTAGAGAATCTTTAACAAGACTAAATACATTAGTTATTACCGGAAGGTTTATGTGTGAACGTATCAAAAACGAGAAAATAGGTTTTGGCTAATCATGCAAAAATGATTAACTCTTGGAACGAAAGGCGCTTGCTTACTCCGCAAGAGGGAGATAATTCCAACCATTTGGTTTACAGAAAAGTCGAAAAAATGAAGGGTACCGGCTGGATTCGAACCAGCGTCTCCGGCCTTCTAGGCCGACGCATTACCAACAATGATTGGAATTATCTGCCTCTTGCGGAGTAAGCAAGCGCCTTTCATTCCATGAAATCCTGACCGTCTGGGGAAGTGAGGAGTCGTGCTTCAGTAAGAAAGAGAGCTGTCGTGCAAATGGCGGTGGGAGATTCACACTCACCCAACAACCGACTAGATCTCTCTGGATGACTGAAATACATGGTTCGCAGAGATACGGGGGAGTGGTGGGTGTCGGCGGAGTCGATACTATGTCGTCGGCGCTGTATATCGGCTATATCATGGGGAACCGTGGTATAGTTGGTAACGCGTCGGCCTAGAATGCCGGAGACGCTGGTTGGAATCCAGCCGGTACCCTTCATTTTTCTGATTTTTCTGTGAACCAAATGATTGGATTTGGTTGACTCTTGTCTTATAAACCGAAGATTTTTCTAGCGGAAGCTACACAGTTTTAATTGATTTCCTGATATTACTTCCTTTTACTCCTTTTATTCCCATCCTTTGAATCCTTCCATCCTTGAATCAGTTCTTTTCTAAGAAAGGTCAAACAGTATAACAAACATTGTAGCCATAGCTAACTCTGAAAGAGTTTCAATATTTGGCAAAAATGTAATATTAGGAATCGTTTTACTACTTCAAATCGAAATAGCTCCATAACTGTTACGTCTATGCATGGAAAATGAACAATAAAAGTGGAAGTATTTTGTTAGAAATTTCCGACGATGCTATAAAATACAAGGTGTTTAATTTAAAATAACGAAGAAAATTAGGGTCGCGTGTTTTGATTTACCCGATATACAAAATCAAAACTATTGGATATTGTTTATCCCTAAGTGGACATAATGCAGTTAATTTGTCACTACTTGACAAAATATAATTTGAGTTTCGTTGTCAAGTAGCAAAACCAAAAAAAATGGAAAATATTCAGAAAAAAGTTTATCGTGGAGCATATTAAAATGAAGCAACAAAATATAAGTAGTATAATAATAAGTCTGAACGATTATTAATTTTTTAAATGAAATCATTCTGATCATTCTCGGCGCATTCAAAAGCATCTAGTTCCATTCTAGTTCCGCCCATCACTGGTTTACCACAGTTTTTTCACGTATTGCCGCTATCATTTCAGCTCCCGATCTGTGTCATACAGTATACGAAAATAAAATCCCAATCAAAATGCATTGTGTCCATGGACCTAAATCAGTCTGTTTGTCCAGGTATGATGACTAAATGTATTTTCTCTGTCTCATTGTTCATAAAGAGTAAATAGGAATTCAGCACCACTTCTATCTCAAATATGAAAAATGTGGACAAAATGCATTGTGAAAGTCTGCCCCTCAAATGTAAGTGTAAGCTAAGTACTTCTATCTCAAGTATATATGTGGTTTTAGAAATTACACTACTGTAAAGTTGTTTCGTATTTGTTGTCATTCATTAAAATTATATCCACTACTCAAAATTTAAATGTAAAGATGCATTCAGTCATATTTAATTATTAGAAAAATGGAGTCAAGTTGATTGACTCAGTACTTCCCACACATTACGGTAATACTAATTTATTATTTTGAATTTTCCCATAGCATGGAGTTATATTATAGTTTGAGATTCCCTTGCAACCAATGCATCGCCCACCCACCCGCAAAAAAGAACTAACACAAAAACTCTCGTAAATAATTTCTAACACTTCTCCGTAGGAACTAGGACGACACAGTTTTTATTCTGCAATCTTAAACTCTTATCTTAATTGTATGGCATGCAGATTTCTCGATATTTAAAAGCAGATCATATTACCAGTATCAATCGAGGGGGCAATGAAATATGTTCCGGGGCTTCCCAGCTACCCCATCCGAGACCCCATCCTATCTCATTTTGAGTACACCAAAAAAAAAAGCAGAAAACGATCAGAGATCTCTAAAGTCCCCAAAAACATAGCTTGAGCGGATTTCATAATATACATTAAAGAATTATCTACATCAATATGATTTCAAAAATTATTTTTTATCTAAGGTTGTCAGTTTCACAACTCCTTACCCCCAAACCACCCCAATTTTACCCCTCTAAAAAAAATGTGGCAAACGATCAGGAACCCCTAAATCGCCTAAAAACGACGTTTGAACTGTGTTTATATTTCCAATTTTTTTTTATTGCTGCGCCGCCACTGACACGATTTCTAAAAACCATACGCATTTTTTATCCTCGCCACGGTAATAATACTGTCTCAAAATTTGATTTAAGCCAATTCAATAGTTTCCGCGTTAAACAATATAGAACGATCTAAAGCAATACTCGTATGTTTACATAAGAGGTCCTTTAGTTCCTGTAATAAGAAAGGCAATGTTCAGATGGACCTAAAAAATGATATGTGCTGCTAGATCGTCCTTCACAGGTCACTGGGCAGCCTATTAAGAATACAGCAAATTTTTCACTTTTACAACCCCCCACCTCCCAACCACCCCAATTTCACACCCACCCAAAAAAAACTAGAAAATTATCAGGAACCCCTAAAACGCCTAAAAACGAAGTTTGAGGAATATTTGATTTTTATTGTTTTTCGCTAATTACTCCGCCGCCCACGCACCGATTTTCAAGATCATAGCAACATTACCTACTACGACCCCACAGCATATGCTACCCAAACTTCATCACAATCTTTGCAGCGGTTACTGAGATTATGAGGCTAGAAAAACGCGCACAGACACAGACAGACAGACCAACAGACCGACGGAAATGGGTCACGTGGATTTTCGTTATCTAGACGTCATCATAAAACGCTCAAAAGGTGCATTATCTCAAATTGGAAAATTCTTGCGATCACAATACTCCCCTCACCTATCGGTGTGGGAAGTAAAAATACTCTCTAGCCAATATTTTCCGAACCGTTCATACAACTTGTTGAAAGGTACCAATATTATTTATAAATCCAGTAATTATGACATTATTCGGTGATTTTTAAGTCAATTGCTTATAATAAATTGAGAAATATCTTAACTTCACATGCTTTGAGTAATCCTACATATAGTATTTTTAGCTATAGAGCTGTTTTGAACCTGATCTAGTACAAACTTACTGTGAAAGACCTAAAGCTGTTTGGTATTTGTTGTTCTTAGCAGTTTCATTCAAATAAGATCTACTACTAAGAATTTAATAAGGGCATAACTACGAAGTAGAAAAATAGTGTTCTACCAATATTTTCAAATCGTTCATAAATACAACTTGTTGAAAGGTACCAACCTCATTTATAAATCTAGTATAATTATCATATGACGTTATTCGGTAATTTTTAAGTTACATGCGTATACTGCGGGTTGAGAAATATCCTGATTGCATGCGTTCAATAATCCTACAATGGCCCAGTCTATTAATTTCTGTACACAGATCAATCGTAACTAGAAGTGAAATTAGGAAGGCAAATCGAAAAAGCGTTATATAATCTCCTGTTGTTTGTTTTATACATATTACTAGAAAACAATAAAATCTTCATTGAGGTGCACCCACCTGATTGGTTCACGGAGCATACAGGGTGTTCCAAAAAAGTGGGGGAAGTACTAGAGTAGAGTATTCATTGACAATTAATTGTACAATGTACATTATAGTAAGTCAGTCACAAAAAAACAATAAAAAAAATGAAAGAAGGTTATACATATAATTATGTATGACCTACATTAAACAGATAAAAACAAAAAAACATGATAAAAAACAGAATAGCACAAATGCGTGTGTTATACGAAATTGCTTTCGAAGTATTCTTGCGTTGAATAAAAAAATTGTGATAGTAAAAATATTTTGATAGAAATTTTGAAATTTTTTTGGATAGTTTCTTCAATGACAGAGGTTTCTTATTGTACAAATTGTTATTTAGTGAATTTATACTTGATTTTTTAAGTTTATTGAGAGGAATGGTAATAAGATCAGATCTGAGACTATGAGAGTGATTTTTGCTAATTGATGGCAGTTCAATTATTTTATGATGAATTTTTCAGATAGAGGCAAGGCAGAGGCATTATTTTGCGATCTTGAGATAGGCATTTACAATGAGCACGATAGTGAGCCTTACTATGATCCTAATCATCTTTTCTTTCTAACCTAAAAACAGAAATAGCTGCTGTACTTTGACCCCATAAGGGGATCGCATACTAATTTCGAGCTTTTAGGAGTTATCAACTTTTGGGTTTTGTCTTTATTTAGTTGCAAATAATTGGTATTGAAACCTTTTCTGCTAGAATTAGAGCAGATTTGAACGAGTAGGTCATCAATAGTAGGGCTATAGGTTGTAAAATTGGTATCGCCAGCAAATCTGGTGCATTTAATCTTGAGTATGTCAGTTCATTCACGTAGAGGACAAGCAGAAGAGGACCCAATATTGAGCATCGAGAGACTCCATAATTTAGATTTTTTCATTCTGACAGTTGTACAGACTGAGATTTATCCTTCACGTAACTCTCAAGAAGTTACAAATGTAAGCCTCTTATACGGCATGCGTTTAGTTTTTAAGTAAAATATCATGGGAGACGCAGTCGAAACCATTCGACGGGTCGCACAAAGTGATTATAGTGATTATACTGTGCGACCCTTGCATCAAACCCTCGACTACGTCTTCCAGAACTTTTAATAAGACTTTAGTAATGACTCGTTTCAAAGTCGAACTGACCTACTGAAAATTTTATTTTTCAGAAGAAACTGGACCACACATTCTTTTAGTATGTTTTTCAGTAATTTCACCAAATAAAAGTATTATACTTACTGGTCTATATTTATCGGCAATTTTGGGATCTCCCTTTTTAACTAAACGACGAGGGAATAAATCCATTCAAAAATGTCTCATTTATAAGTGAAGCAAGGGAGAAGCAAGGGCAACATAAATAAATAGTGCTAGCCAGAATTTTGAAGTTGATATCAGAGATGTCCGTAAATGGTGAGGTATTCAGAAGGAAAAACGCACTGTAGACTTCCTTCTCATCTACAGGGCCGAGAAGGAAAGAGCGAGCACTTTCGAAAGGGAAGCAAAATATATCGCTCTCAGAATCACCCCCATATCCGTTATCCATTTTCATAGTGCTGCACATTACTATTTTTTAACCAATAGCTTATCTATGTCACCCATTTCCGTCGATCTATCTGTCTATCGGTACTTCTGTGTCGCCTTATAATTCCACCCGCGCAATCTCCGCAACCGTTGCAGCGATTTTGATAATCTGACGTGACATACTTTAGGATCGTACAGTGGCGTCGGAGTACTTAGCAAAAAAAAACTAAAATCAGAATTGCTCCACACTTCGTTTTTAGGCACTTTCGGGGATTCTGATCATTTTCACCTTTCTACGGGCTCGGGTGAAATTGGGGTGGAGAGGAAAAATTATATTATTTGCTTTAGTCCTTATCCTTACTTTGCCTGTGAAGACACATCTGTGGACCATGTTATATGAGGCTAGTACAAAATCAAAAACATAGGATACAAAACACAGAGAAAAGAGATAAAACAAGCAAATATATAACAATCATGAACAAACAAAGTCAGAGGCGGCATAGTAATACTGAGAAATTATAAATCTTTCAGTCTTCCAGTTTGATTCTAAACTTGTTGATATTTAAACAGTTTTTAATAATTGTATGGTATTTATTGTAGATTCTAGGTCCCAGTATATCGGGCGATCTCTTGCTCATATCGTAGTTGGCAGATTTTCAAATTGTCTGGTCACTACAGAACATGAATTATTATTCGAAAACTAATTTTTATCTTTCTCATCCTAAGCCTGTCGTTCTTCATAAATCAAGAACCGAGCGGTACAACCGCACATTCATTCCCAGGGTATCCAAGGCTTGGAATGGAGTGCCAGGAGACATTTTTATTGGTTCTGCGGGTATTGGCCCATTCAAATCCCGCGTTAACAAATTTCCCCTAACATAACCTTTTCACAGCAGCCGCGGTACTCTGGTATTTAGACTCTGGCTACGCGGTCTGCTCAGTTATAAAAAAAATATTACTAAATGTACATAGTCATTTCATAAATAAAGAAAGACGGTAGTGTTCAAACTCTCAGACTTCTAAACATATCCTTGCATTACTGTTTACTGTTGAGACCGGTCATAACATCGGATTGCCTTTTTTTGGCTCAAAAAATATGCTGAAGCTCCAGAAACGTAAAGCATCGCCTAATTTCAATGATTGCTTTAGGGTGTGATATACAATAAATAAATGCTATACTACCCCCTATTGACCAAAAAGATGAAAAATGTAAAGAGCTTCTAAAGGGCTTAGGAGACAAAGAATTTATATATATTGTGGTGTGAAATAAAACGGCAAAAACAGACAGATAGACTGACAAGCAAACATTCTGAGAGCAACGATATATCCATCTTTTGTTATGTTTTCATATTATCTCAAAATCCTATAATTTTCTGACTATTACTTGCTTCTTTTATGGTATGAAGCTCACAATGGAAATTATCTGATTGAATGTTACATAAAACATTTACGTGTAAATTATTCATCATAATTGAAGCTATTACGAGTCTTAGCAAAAAGAGCAGATGTGTTGAGTTTAACGAACTTTGTTGAGAGCTAAAACGCTGCATACTTCTTTATATTTGCACAATCGAGGTGTGGTAATTACCTACAATAACACTTAAACGGCAGTGTTACAAAAAAAGCGTCACTGTTAAAGATAAAAATGGCATCAAGTGGTTCCCCACACATCCGCAGATTACTCATGAAAAACATACTAAGCATCATTTTTTTTCAATTCAATTTATATTTGTATCAATGAACTACAGTGAATTACAAATAAATATTTCCACCTCGAAGGCAATGTCTTGTATGAGGTATAGGAAGATAGAGACACTACAGTTTATCTAACCTGTTGCTTTCATCCCATCGAGTGAATTATCATGGCTCAGTTTTGTAGATGATTCCGTTCTTCTTTCTCCTGGCGTCTTTGACTAAAAATGATGCTTCTACAACTTTCCTCCATAAATCTTTTGTTCTATATATAAATGCATTTATGAGATATTTTATACAACAAATATTGACGTGTCACGAAAAGTTTTTGCATTCTTCCATCTCTTCCCCCTCATTCTAAATTGACCCTTCCACAAAAAAGGAAAAAAAAGGCTGACGGTCCTCTGAAGCACCAAAAAAACCAAATTTCTATGATTTCTATACTTTTTACTACTCCCTTACCACTGGAAAAATTTTCAATGACGAATTGTTCGGGGGTTTTGAAAATTTAATTTGAACATCGTCTAGCATATTCGCGTATATAATCCACTGATACACATTAATTTTAGTCATATGGATGTCAACTCAATTTAAATCACCCCTTGTGATGTCATACCGATACCGTACGTGATTTTACCAAGTCCAAACCCCTTCCACTCCGCCTATGCAATCTTTTACGTTTCCCCACTTACTGCTTCAAATTCTACCAAAAAAATCCTGCTGTCGTATTTCGTCGTTCACCCCTTCTTTTCTCTTAACCCTTTCATGAAATGGCATATATTGTTCACTACGCCGCATTATATTAATTTGTATTATTTATATAATGTAGTCATGCGCTTACATTGCAAACCGATTAATTTATAGTTTTCTAAAATCACTGGGATGCCACCCTTCTTGGATACACCTCTTTTGTAGCATACTTCAAGATGAAGTATTTTCTTTAGATTTGTTGATGGACTTCTTGGATACACTTTTTTGAATCATGCTTCAAGATGAAGTATTTTCTTGGATAGATCCTTCTGAGTGATATCCTTCTTCGCGAACTCTTTGGTCACAGAGATGCATTTCAGATGCATTGTTATCCATGGAACCTTCGTTTGTTATCGAAGATAAGTTGTTGTAAACAGGTTCATTTAAAAAAATAATTTTAATAAAATTTTGTTGAACCAACCTCCTGCATTTCATTCCCCAACCACAGTTGGCCTTGGCACCCCATCACTTACCACCTGAGTTGATCTCTATCAAACCCATTAACACCCGTATGCACCGTTTGGCGATTCTAATCCTAGTTCCCTAATCGCGTTTTGCTAATCTTTGGCATCTAGCCATGCACCGTCAAGAGATTAACTAATCTAGATTGGAGATACGGCAAGGTTGTGTTCGCAAGATTATTTTGACAGTCACAGTGTCAAAATTGTCAGTTTGCGGTGCATAGTAAACAAGTAATCTAATCCAGGTTTACGTAACTAATCGCGCAATTGACTGACGGTGCATAGGGGTGTAAGCTACCCGTTGCTAACTTCATAGAAGGTTATACAATTGGCGCCCAACATGGTGGGGCCTCGACTTTAGAGGTTCAGCCTGATGTTTAGTTTTTGGAGATATACAATCGCAAGTAACAACGTTAATCGAAATATTGCGACATTGCACTAAACCTTCTTCCTCCTTAATAACAGCACTGTTTGAGCACCTCAGAAGAAAGAAAAATGTTTATAAAAACGCCTAGAGAGACCTCATCTGCTCCAGATTCTGGAGGACGAGTCAGCGTTCCACTTCCTGGACAGATGTGCTTTATATCGTAACCCCAGGATTTAGATATTCGGCACAATGGAGTTCGGGGAGGAGTCACTTCATTCAGTGAGATGGTCGGACATACTGACTTTTGTCAAGAGGTCTGGTAGGATCGGCAAGAAGCTTTCTAGGACGTAGCCTTTAGTGTTTTCAGTGCTGGTTCAGTGGGATTGGCGACAATGACCAAAGGTGGCCTCCCTATCACTACTACTTATTAAAACGGCTAGAAACGAATTGTCGAGGGATTTTAATACTTTTTCCAAATATTATTCCGCCTTCCGACGTGGGAAGTGAAGAAAATGGACTGGTGCTTCTACTACTGGCTGAAGTTTTTTTTAACGAAGAAGATCGATAATTTGAAAGTAATATAATTTTTTGTCGGACTCAGTTCATCTGCACCCTTTTGGAATCTGCTTCTTTTTTATCTCCCACTCTGTATATGATCGTGTGTATTGTGATCACCAGTATTTTCAATTTTGAAGTAACGAGTTTTTTGACGTTGAATGACACCTTTCCTCTACCTCGTTAACGGTTAAGTCAAGCTCAACGCCTCGGACGTTTGTGACCAAATGGTACTACTTTTAGAAAAATTAACTTTGCGAGTGTATGTAGGTCGAGTTGGACTACATTTTAAAAATAATGGCGTTTATGCAGGGTGTTTAATAAAAGCGTGACATATCGAAGTTATGTTTTTTTAAATGGAATACCCTGTATATTATTACATATTTAGATTCCCAGGTAAATTTTAGTGTGACTTTATGTAACACACATGGGACTTTAAGCAAACTGTTTAGGAGCAAATCACAATTTTTGGTATAAGTAGATGTCAGAAGAAAATTGAATATCGCAGCTATTATCAAACTTAGAGGGCTGCGACTTTGTCTTGTTACGAAGCACGAAATGCGTCAGCTTACGTTAGACCGTTGAGTTTGAATTACATCTGTACTTGGAGAAATAAGTAAATCAATTAAGAAAACTTCAGTCAGAGATAACTTGATTTTTTCAAATGGGAATGCCTAATGTTTTTATACAATCAAATGTAAAATTTGACAGCCTTTCTAATGATATCCGGTTCTAAATATCAATCTCTGGTAGTTTTGATTTAATTTCAAATTTTCAATCAAACCGGTGTTTTTCAATTTCCCTACCTATAAGCAACTTAGCAGGCCATGAAATATAAGTAAAAAACTATTCAGATGGAAGAAAACAACTAACTTAGCAGATAAATACGGACAAAACTGTAAAAATGACTTACAACAAATCAACTCTAACCAGAAATAACAGAGGTAACACATCTAAGGTCAAAAAGCCGCTGGAGTACGATGGAAATTGATATTTTTCACAGCATACCAGCTAAGACGATATTCTAAAAATCTTTATCGACAAATCGGCAATTCACAAAACTGTTATCAATTTTGAAATGAAAGGCAATCCACCACCGAATGTTGCTGGCAGTTTGATAGCTTCAGAATAAAATTTCACATTTATTGATTTAAAAAGGTAGTAACTGATACCTCTGGCTGGAGTTCTGCAAATTCTTCAGTACCCATAAGCAAGATCTCCGAAAATGATGAATGAAATAAAAATCTGCTCAAATTATTAAACATAATCTACCTGGCAGAAGATTAAAATATGATTTGTCAGTATTCCTTTTTTTGCGATCTTGCTAATAGATACTGAAAAATTTAAAGGACTACAGTCAGACAGTGTTATTGTTACTTTTGACTTTGACGGAAATGACTACATTAAATGTGAAGTTGCGTTCTGAAGATATTAGATTGAAGGCAACAGTCGCTGAAAGTTTGCTTTCATTTCAAAGTTTTTAGTGATTTTGAAAATTTTCAATCTATAGTACATTGCAGTAGCTATTAGGCTGTAAAAATTATCCATTTCTGTTGTATTCCAGCTTCTCTTTGACCTTAGATATGTTGCCGCTGTTGTTTCTGGTTATAGTTGATTTGCTGTAGAGAACTTTTATAATCTTGTCCTCTAGTTCTTTTGGATCTTTTTGCTAAGTTAGTTATTTCCTTCCATCTGAATACGTTTTTGTTCATATTTCATGGCCTGCTAGTTTGTTTATAGGAAGGGAAATTGAAAAACACCGATTTGATTGAAATCTCGAAATTAAATGAAAACTACCAGAGATTGATATTCACGACCAGATATCATTACAAAGCCTATCAAATTGCACATTCGGTCGTATAAAAAAAAATAAGCATTCCCATTTGAAAAAATCAAGTTACCGCTGATTGAAGTTTCCTTAATTAATCTACCAATTTCTCCAAGTACAAATGTAATTCAAACTTGACCGCCTAACCTAAGCTGACGCATTCCATGCTTAGTGACAAGGCAAAGTCACAGCCCTCTAAGCTTCATAATCGCTGAATTTTTTTGATATCTACTTTTACCAAGAATTGTGATTTGCACCTAGACGGTTAAAGTTCCATGTGTGATACATAAGTCACACTAAAATTCACCCGGGAATCTAAATATTCAATATTCAATAATATACAAAAAACATAACTTTGATATGTCACGTTTTTATCATACACCCTGTAAAGAAGTCGTTATTTTTAAAATGTAGTCCAACTCGACCTACATACACTTGCAAAGTTGATTTTTTGAAAAGTATCGTTTGGTCACAAGAGTCCGAGGCGTTGAGCCTGACTCACCCTGTATAGTACGGAAAGCCGAAATTATTCTGTACTCAACATGTTTTGAAAATTGTCCTAGGGTTGTCTCTGTTCCATCGAGCAAATAAACACATGAAATGACGTTTCTGCAACCTCTTCAACCTTCCTCAATATACAAAACCATGTAATGTGTATTGCGCCTGCATTTTGGTAAATCCAAAATGAAAATTAGTAAGGTATCAGTACCTCAGCCCGGAAATATACCGCTGAAGTATTGACATAAGCGAGGCTACAATAATTTATCGTCTTTTGTTTTCGTACTGAAAAGGTGATGGCCGAGTCCAAACACTACATGTCACATTACAAGTAAGTGAGATATCTGGACATAAATAAGAAGATATCTTCAAGACAATAGATATGTAAATACATTCAGTTATGCAGATATTACGTACAGTTGAAAATGACATAAAACCAAAGAAATGTGGATTTTCAATTATATCTATAATTTTCCAAGGAGAAACACCTAATCAATATAGATAAAGATGTAACCAAGCAAGGACTTATACTTGAGAAACATCTCAAATATACATACATGTAGCAAGCATTATACAGGTTGTTCATTTGAAAACTTCCCAACTCAGATTTCTCGAAAACCGCTGTTTAAAAAAAAAACGCCGGTACACGTCAAAGATTTGTCAAGGTGGACAACTTTTTAACCAAAAACTACTTCATCCCCTTGTACCCTCTGCTCCCCAAGATGATCTCCTCAAAAATTTTAAATGACCAGGGGTATCGAGGATTATCTTATTTATTTTGACATTTGATTTTTTAAATCGGCCGAAAATTAAAATATTTGTTCAAATCGAGTACAAAAACATACCAAAATATCACTTTTTATGGCAATAAGAGTTCAAATGTTGCCCTTTATTGGCCAAATAATGATATAGGTAATTTTTAAATACCCGACGGGCAGTTTGGACGACCTTTGTCAACGCATTATCGAAAGCTCATCTCATCTCATCTGTATTATCATCCTTTGATACAATATATATGTATATAGATTTGTCAAAAGAATAAATATACAAAATATATACAAGCACAGATATACACACAAATAATACAATTATTATATACATACACACACACATTCATAAAAATTTAAATTTTTAGATGCTATTTTTATAATTTTTTAAAATCTTATCTATTCTGCTACTTTATAAAAACATTTTTCTACAAGAAACTTTTTTAAAATGACTTTAAAAACTTTGATATTTTCAACCTTTTTATGTGTTCTGGGAGTTTATTGAAGACTTTTGGTCCCAATATATCAGGGGATATGGGACTTGTCTTATATTTCACAAAGAGTATGTGGATATCATTCTTTGCCTGGTGTTAGTTTTTAAAATGCTGCCGTTTGTTGAGAACCTCTGTGCAGCTTGATTGATGTATATGTGAAGAGCCAGTACATATATAAATAGGCAGGGTAGTGTTAATATGTAGAATCATTTAAATATGCTCTTACAGCTGTGCGTACTAGCTACCCCTGCTATGCATCGGACAATTTTCTTCTGGCATATGAATACTCTATTTGCATTGGTAGAGAGACCCCAGAAGAGTATTCCATATCGTAAACGCGACTCAACTAAAGCATAGTACAAATTCAATAGTTGGCCTTCGTTCAAAACAGTCCTAAGATTTTTGAATGCATATAACTGTATCATGAGTTTTGGGACCACAAAATTACAATGATCCTTAAAATGGAGACATTCGTCTAACAAGATTCCTAAAAACTTGACGGTGCTAGAACCCTTTATGACAGAGTTCTCTAGGTCTATACTCAGTGATGGTACTTTCCTTTGATAGTTGTGGAATCTGATGGCTACAGTTTTACTATCGTTAAGATACAAACGTTTGTTCATAAACCACCGATTCAAATCATTTTTCCACTAACACGTTGTCCCTCCTGACAGACACAATCACAGATGTGTCATCCGCATAAAGGGTGAAATCAGCATTAGGAAAGGTTTCATCCAGTTCATTCACATAAAGCGTGAAAAGAACTGGCCCTAAAATGGAACCCTGAGGAACTCCTAGGTTAATTTTCGAGCTGCCAGATAGAACGTTGCTGGTAGATCCATCTTTTTCTCTATAGCTCAGGCAGACGTATTGATCTCTATCAAACAAAAACGATTTAATCCATTGCAGAGGTGTTCCGTCAATGCCATATTGAATTAACCTATTCAATAGTTCTTCATGATTGACGCAGTCGAATGCCCGGCAGAGATCACAAAAAATCCCAAAGGGGCGCTCTCCCGCCTCAAAGAGATCAATAAGTTGCCTGTAAAAGGAAAGCGTCGCTGTGAAAGTAGATCTACCGCTACGAAAACCATGCTGATTAGTGGAAGAAATATTATTTTTATTTAGATATGCCATCAATCGCTCTAAAAAGCAGTATTCAAAAATTTTGGAAAACCTCGAAGGTACCGTCACTGGTCTATAATTATTGATATCAGCCAAATCTCCTTTTTTATTAATTGGAACAACTTTCCCTTTTTTAAGCTAATCGGATATTTACCTGTACAAAACGATAGATTTATTAAGAAAAGAGTTGGTTTTATTAGATACCTGATGACTTTTTTCAGCAAAAAAATTTGGTTTGCCGTCCAGTCCTGAGGAGTTTTTATTTTTTAGCTTTGGAACTATTAGATTTAGAAATTCATCTTCTGTGAAAGGACACAACAATAATCTATTTTTATTCTTTTCAAAGCATGTAGTATAATTTTGACTAATATTATTTGTTGTTAGCTTGTTTACTAGTTCTAGAGGTGTATTTTTTAAATGTTCATTAAATGTTTGTGCAACGTGTAGATCTGAATCTGTTGATCCATTCCCTTTAAGAACAATATTATGATTATATTTTTTGCTGTCACTTGATTCCGAAACCACTCTCCAAGCGGCTCGTATTGGATTACTTGCCCTAAAAATGTTTTCTTGATAATACCGTCGCTTTGTGTCTGCCACCAATTTTTCATGTTATTTTTTAAGTTCCAAGTACAACTGTTTCCTTTCCGGAAATATTTTAGTCAAAAAATGTTGATCTCTTAGTTGCTGACATGATATTTTCACATCATCGTTCACCTATTTTTTATTATGATCAGCACTGCCGTGATACCCCACAACATGTTTTTGCAACAGCCCGTCAGGAATTGAAAAATCGCTTATATCATTATTTGGCCAATAACGGGCAACATTTCAACACTTATTGCAATAAAAAGTGATATTTCCATGTGCTTTCGTACTGTATTTGAACAAGTTAAGATACATAAAAATTCTAATTTTCTCGAAAACGGATACCATGCTTCTTCAGCATTTAGCGCAGTTCATCTAGAGTAAAGCCGGAAACAGTTAACATCTACAAACATGGTCACGTTCCCTGCGGTAATGTAGTTTGGAAAATCATTAACATACAATAGGAAAAGTAACGGTCCCAATACTGACCCCTGCGGTATATCAAGCCTCAGATTTGATATACTGGATAGTAATCCTGTTGGTGAAGGACCAAAAGTTAGCAAAGCGATCGAGATAAATGTCGAGGCAAACGACTTGATGTAATTTTTATTATAAACTGTAGTGTTGACACGTGTTGAGAATTTCTATAATACCAACGTCAGAATTATGCTGATATTGGTCTAAATACCTATGCTTTATGTATAATTCTATTGTTTCTAAATTGCGAAATTACTTACAATGTGTTACATATAAATTCATATAATTAATCAAGGAAGCGTCAGTGGATTCGTTTCTCAGTTTTTTCTAATGAACACACGCGAATCATCTCAGCTGTGTTAAATTCCCCTTGACTAACAAGTGCTATTGTGTAAAAAAATCAAAATAGACTCGTGCATATGCCTCGCGATATTATGTAATGCCAATATATAGATAATTCTGTTAAATATTCACGTCACACCATGCAGCACGTCGAAGAAACGAAAGAGAATTGCACGAAAATGTATACGATTTAAATGGGTTTTGGTGGTAATTGTGATTTATGAGAGCATTAACATACTTTATTTAGTACTTTCATATATCTGCGCTATTGGTGAAATTTTAGAAGTGCACGGTACCCCCGCAAGCCAGTGCATGGGATATAAAATATGAAAAAATAAAAAAAAAACAGATAGTTCATCAGAATATTATTTTAGTCTGATTCAGTATACTACCCACATCGATAGGTGAGGGGCGTTTGTGATCGCGAAAATTTTCGATTTTGAGATACAATAAATTATGACATCTACAGGATCTACATAACGAATATCAGCATCAGTCGGTCTGTCTGTCGATATGTCTGTCTATTGGAGTTTGTCTAACTGCGTAATCTCAGTAACCGCTGCTTGGGTTGTGATGAATCTTGGGTAGCGATATGCTGTGGAGCCGTAGTATGTAATGCTCTGACCATTTTGAAAATGAAGTGTATTGGCGATTTCGTTTATAGGCGGTTATACACCATAGAACCTTTGAAAAAATGTATTAGGACTTCGAAATGTTTGGAAGCATCTTGTTTGATGTTTATAAACAAGGTAGATGTTTCAAAAGGTCTGTTTCGGACTTCCATTGCCTATACAGTTTTTCAGTACAATGTTTCGATTGATCTACTATCTTCAATCGTCTTTTTTTGGTAAGTGGCATCTATAACGTTATCTATCAAATAAATACTGTTTACTTCATCTTTTTTTTTTATTTCAATGCGATTTGTTTCAAATTTAATCGTTATAAATCCTATACCATCAATTGCTTCTAGTTGCCTGATGATATATTAGTCGAAACGTCGCGTGGATAAAGAATAATAAGGAGTTTTTGCTTTATTGCTGACTTAGGTCCGGTTTATCAATGTCCAGTTAAAAGTGTCAGATAGGTAGGTGCCAAATAGCGTCTCTATGGGTACAACGGTCAGATAAGATTTACGTGAATTCGTAAGTTTAACTTTCAATTGTTTAAACAATTTATCTGACAGTTGCTGGTATCTTGCAGATAAATATTTAACTGGACATTGAGAAACTGGTCCTGATTCAGTCAAAATGAATGAAAAATTGGACTGGCTTTCACTTTGACTGAAAGTACAAATCCACTGATCAGTTTTAATCAAAAGGTGTTCTCACGTTCATTATCTGTTCAGTATCGCTGAATCAGTCAAACTGATTCAGCGAAACTGAATCGTGAGAACCCGCCTTTAAGGCCTTTAGGGCGGGTTCTGACTGTTCAGTTTCGCTGAATCAGTTTGACTAATTCAGCATTAATGAAAGCGCCGTTTGTTCTCACTGTTCAGTTTTAATGAATCATTTTAACTGGTTCAGCATTCATGAATATGACGTTTTCATAATCTTGAAGTGCTAAAACTGATGACTCTCATGATGACGGAAAAGATTCTCATAGATAACAAGATTCTCTCACGTCAGTTTGACATTTGTATTCATTTTTTCAATGTTTTTCAATACTGATTCAGTCACAATGAATGAAAAGTAGGACTGGCTTTCACTTTGACTGAAAGTACAACCCACTAATCAGTTTTAATGGTAAGGTGTTCTCACGTTATATATATATTTAACTGGACATTAAGAAACCGTCCCTTGATCCTAAAAAATAGCAACTAAGATTTATATAAGAATTATTTCAATAGTTTTCTTTTGATGCAATTTTATATTTAACTTCCAAGTTCAAGTTAGGAAACTTTAATATTTTCTTGGGTAGGCCAATGATAAATGTGTTTTTGTTAAAATTGGTAACTATATTCCTTTTACAAATCGACATTAATTTAACAGCAGATTTTAGTGACAGGGAAGGATTGCTGAAAGAATAGGATCAGTCCTCGGAGAAAAAAGTTTCCTCAAAAACCTAGATATCGGCCAAAGAAGTTTTCTAAGAACTCGTCACAGTTCAAGTTGTATAATATGTTACCAACTAATTTTAAAAATCTAATTCCTATGAAATTCAACGCTTATTCCATCAAAGCATTTCTACAAGAAAATGCATTCCTCGGAAAGGCAAATATTTTAAATTATGTGAAGTAGCTTTCAGCTTCTAAATGTGTACTACTGTTTTCTACTTTTATGTGTATATCTGTGCTTATATTGTTTCATTTTGTATTTTTACTTTTTCCTCAGATAGACAAATATTTTAAAATTTGTGAAGTAGCTTTCTATCTCTAAACGCGTACTGTTGTTTTCTACATTTATGTGTATATCTATATTTATACTGTTTTATTTTGTATTTGTACTTTTATGTGTATATGTATCTATGACTTTACTGTTTTATTTCGACTTGCTACAAGTGTAAATTTTTACATAAGTACACCTATCTATCAATGGTTGATTTATTATTTTTCATTTTTAAACCTTTTAAAATTTCAATTTCAATGTATTAATGACGCTTTGCATTAATTTAACAACTTACTAATTAATATAGATGAAGATCAATTTTATAAATAAACCGAAACTAGTACATTAATATAAGGTTTTTTTACATTAAATTATGTCATTAACTAAAACATTTTTTACATTGTATTAATGAAATCTGTTCTCTGAAGCAACGATCGTCTTCATAATAATAATGAAAATGCATTCCTCTAATTAATATTATTGTCTATTATAATTATGAATACCGTTTGTCGATATAATGAGCTTAATGGTGATAGAGATAATGAATCTTTTCATTTTATTAAGGGCCACTTTTTCAGTGAATATGTGAAGCTAAGTCAGTGTTTTTGTGTCACATTACAAGTATTGTAAAGTATTTTCAAAATTCGGTCTCCTGTTATTTAAAAAGATGCTTTGTAATTAATTGTTTTATGCTAAATTAAATTAGATTACATTCCGTCACAAAATGCTTCACATTTATTTACACTATGTGTATGAAAAAATAACTACAAGTGGTCACCAACTTAAACTGGATCATAGATATATAACTACTACTACTACTACTTTTTATTTTTTTTATTTTTTTCCGGGACCGTTGAACAGTGCGCGCACTGCTCAAGTGGCTCCGGCGAACCGCCCAAAGGTTACTCCGGAACCGTCGGTGTAGACATATCATCAGGGTAACGGGCTGTCTTTTCTTCCCTTTTTTCTCTTCTCGGTCTTCTTTCTTCCTTCTTGCATCCTGTGACCCTACATCTCCCGTCCCCCACAGTGGGGATTAGGAGTTCAGGTCGAGGTGAATCTTCATTTCTCCTGTTCTCTTTACTTTTTCTCAATCCTCGAGTCGCCTTTGCATTCTCCTTTCATCGAGTTCTTTCTGGGCCATTATACATTTGACAAAGGTATGTACACTCTTCCAATTAGCTCCACTATCCATCATCACATCTATCATGTTTTCCTTCGTAAGGGTTAGACCCAGCCTATAGCTAGCCCGTTGTCTTTCTGCCTCCCATCTGCTGCATTCAAACATCGTATGCTCAGCATCGTCAGTTCTATCACAGTACATACATTTATCATCTGCCTTCTTGCCTATTCTATTTGTATATGATGCAAAACACCCATGACCCGTCAAAACTTGTGTGATATAATAGTCCACTTTTCTGTGGCTACAGGCCAACCATTTTTGTATATTGGGAATCAACTTTTTCGTCCACTGTGCTACGTGTACCGTTCCTTCCCATTCTTCCTGCCACAGTCTGATAGTTGCTCTCCTTTCCTCGTTCTTTACTAAGCTTGTTACCTCGCCTTCATTATTGTAAACTCTGCTCCTCTCGTCTACCAGAAAATGTATTGGAATAGTCCCACTAACAACCTGCAGTGCACGAGTTGACACGGTTCTGTATGCACTGGTTACACGCAGGAGCATCTTCCTTTGCACTTTTTCTATAGTGATGCGATGCTTCCGTTTCTTCAGGATATCGCCCCATATCGGTGCCCCGTACGTTAATATGGACTGCACCACATTATAAAGAAGTAGGCGCTTCGTACTGCTTGGCCCACCCACATTAGGTAATATTCTGGTTAGTGCTGCCACTGTCTTCTCTGCTTTAGCTGCTGTTCTTTGCAGATGCTCTCCAAAAGTGCCGTTCTTCGCTATTACTATGCCTAGGTACTTGACGTGATTCTTAGGTTTTATTTCAACTCCCTGAAGTACGAATTTGATTTCTGCATCTATTCTGCCCCCTTTCAGCAAGACTGCCTCTGTTTTTTCAGGTGCTAACTCTAGGTGATGTGCTTTCATCCATCTTTCGACAAGCCAGAGCGAGTCGTTCGCCTTTGTGCCCAGTTCTAGTTCATTCTTGGCCTCCACAATCAAAGCTAGGTCGTCAGCAAAAGCTATAGTCTTAACACCATCGGGCATTTCTAGTTCCAAGACCCCATTGTACATCACATTCCACAGGATGGGTCCCAGCACTGAACCCTGTGGGACTCCTGTACTACTTTTTTTTCTCTGGGGAACGTACCCAGGCCGCGACCTGGGAAGAGGCTCCCCCTGAACCGCCCCTAACACTGGAACCATCGCGTAGACATATCTTCAGGAGGGGGCTGTCTTTTCTTCCTTCTTCTTACGAGTTCTTCTTACGCCCTACGTCTCCCCTCCTCCACCGCAGTGGAGATTAGGAGTTCGGGTTTTTGTACTGCTTCGTCGTCCTTGGTCCCCACGTCATTATATATACAGATACCTATATGTACACACATTTATACGCACATGTACACACACACACACCCACCCGCACACACAACACACTCAGCCAGCCATACGTGTAACTAAAACTCTCAGAGTTACTGTCACTGTTGACCCTGGTTCCTACGTTCGTCTTTTTCTTTATTTGCCATAATAACCGCAACTAGTTTCTGGACTGTGATCCATGCTGCCTTGTCATCTATCATTAGTGTGATTAGCTCATCGGGTTCAAGAGATTCAATGTCTATGCCGAGCTTCAAAGATGTTTCCTTCCTGGTGTGTGACCACCTCGCGCATTTGAATATGGTGTGCTGTGCATCGTCCATGATTCCACAGTAGAAGCATTTGTCGTCACTGCTCTTACCGATCTTTTTGGTGAAGTGTTTGAATGACCCGTGCCCCGACAAGAACTGTGTCAGATGGTAGTCGACTTCTCTATGTTTGCAATCGATCCATGGCTGTATGTTCGGGATGAGCTGCTTAGTCCACTGGGCAACCGACGCGGTCGAGTTCCAATCCGCTTGCCACTTCTCCAAGGTTATTTGCCTCTCTGCTTGCTTCGCAGCATCAGTATTTCCGTCTGGTCTGTCATACAACCTTGACCTTTCAGCAATCAGTAGGTCTATAGGCACGATACCGCCGATCACTTGCAGAGCCTTCGCTGATATGGTCCTATATCCACAAACAACCCTGAAGAGCATCTTTCGTTGTAGGCGTATAAGCATGCTCTTGTATTTGTCTTTTCTTAGTGCTGTGTGCCAAATAGGTGCGCCATAAGTTACGATTGACTGTACCACGTTATACAGTAGCAACCTTTTTGAGCTCTTTGGACCGCCGATATTAGGCAGAATTCTTGCCAGTTTCGTAACTGTCTGCTCCGCTTTATTGACTACTCTCTTTATGTGTTGCCCAAAAGTCTTTTCCTCATCCACTATTATGCCCAGGTACTTGACGTATTTGGCGGGCTTGATGTATGCATCCCGAAACCTAAAGGCCATGCTGTCCTGCTTTTTCCTTGAGCCTCTGATGACTACAGCCTCTGTCTTTTCCGGTGCAAGCTCTAGAGCGTGGTCCTTCATCCACTGTTCGATTAGATCTAGTGAAACCTCTGTGCGTTCAATTAATTCTGATTCGCTTCTAGCAGTTACTACCAATGCTAAGTCATCTGCAAAACCTACGGTTGAGGCTCCTTCAGGTAGCTCTAGCTTCAATACACCATCATATAGTATGTTCCATAGAGTTGGGCCCAGGACGGAGCCTTGAGGTACACCCATAAACACATCCATGGACTCAGCTGCCTCAATGAGTATCTTTCTTTCTCTGAAATAGTCTATTACTATATTGACGATGTATTGCGCGCTACGTCTGCGCTCAAGTTCCTGTATGATTAACTCCCATCTAGCAGTATTAAAGGCATTTTTCACATCGATTGTTATCAGCATAGACCAGGTTTCTCTTCTGCTGCCAGCAGTTAGCTCTAATGCTTTTTGGATAGCCTGAAGCGTCGAACGTCCACGCCTAAAGCCAAACTGGTTGGTTGCTAGAGGTCCATTTTGCTCAAGTTCGTTTTCCAGTCTTTGCCGAACTAATGTTTCGTAGAGCTTGCACATGCTGTTTAACAGACATATTGGTCTGAATTTAGGTGCTATGCCTTGTCCAGATGTTTTGGGGACCAAAATGAGCTTGGACTGCTTCCAGTTTATAGGGAGCGCCTGCTGGCTTAGTATTTTGTTCATAGCACCTAGTATCCACATTGGACAAGCCTTAGCGGCTTCAATGATGGCCTCAGGTGGTAGACCATCCAGCCCTGGCGCTTTCCCGCGTTTCATCTTCCCTATCGCATTTTCCAGCTCCTGTTGTGTGAATAACGGTACATTATCTGCCTTGGTGAAATCGCTCAGTGTGTAGGGTGCTACGGGAAATAACTCTCTAGCTATTACCTTCTTCCTATCCACGTCTAGTTCGTAAGGACAAAACATATTTAGTTTTTTCATGGCTATTCTGTATCCTTGGCCCCAGATATCTTGATCTAGCTCACTGCATAGGATTTTCCAGTGTTCTTTCTTTTTTTTGGCTATCGCAGTCTGTAAGGTCTTTTTAGCTCTCCTGTAGGATTCTCTTGCTTCGGAAATCAAAACTTCTGAGGTTGTCTTCCTTCTGCTGGTTCTTGTCAGAATTCTTCTTGCTCGCAGACAATCCTTGCGTTTATTTAGTATGTCCTCACACCACCAGTATGGCATTTTCTGTGGAATTCGAGTTTTTGTTTTCGGGTGGCTATCTTTGTATGACTCCTTTATTATGCCTGTTAAAGTTACGCTATCACACTCCTGATGTATTTTAGCCTTCCATTCCAAAAGTAGCCTGAATTCCTCCCAGTTGATTTCAGGGCGAATTTCCCAGGGATTTCGAGGCAGTTTATCTTTTTTGCCAACTTCGAAGTATATAAAGTGGTGATCGCTAAGCGATTCTTCGTCCAGCACTTCCCATTTAGCGACGTCCTTAGCGAGGTTCGATGTAGATATGGTGACATCAATATATGATTGGGTTAGCCCTCTGCTGAATGTAGGTTTGTTACCTGTATTGTGGACAACAAGGTCTGATTCCGCAATCCACTCAGTAAGGTACAGACCTCTTTTATCTGCAGTAGGTGCACCCCATTGGGGGGACTTTACGTTAAGGTCTCCTAGGATGATGTATTCTCCACCAGCAGATTTAGCGTCATACATTAGCTCATCTAAATACCTCTTGAACTCTTGAAGAGGGATATTTGGGGAGGAGTAGCAACAGTATATACGGAAGGATGGTGTATGTACCACCAGATACCCGTCTTTTGTTATCAGGTTCGTAACACGGCATTGTTTCGTTCTGAAGAGGATAGCTACATCTGTTCTTCTATCTATACACCATTTGCTGTTTGTCACAAGATTTCTGTTTGGTTCTAAGGCTATTAGTAAATCTATGTCCTTTTCAGCAGCAATTGCGAACGCGGCATCGTGGCTTACCCGTCTTCTCTGGGTGTTGATTTGTAGGACCCGGATTTTGATTACATTTTCCGGTTAGGTCCACCGCCTTTGAATTGATGGACGGCCTTCCTGAAGTGTGGGCACCTAATGGAGTCCACCCTGTGGCCTTGAACCTTACATTTGGTACAAAACGTGGGATTTTGGCATTCCTTTGCCTTATGGCCTTTCTGTCCGCAGTTAAAACAGTGGTCTGAGAGATCTGGTCCCGCGCATTTGCTTGTATGGTGCCCGATGTCCAAGCACCTTAGGCATCTTACTACAGGGACTCTTTCTCTTATTCGGCAGTGTACCAATCCAATTCTCACCTTTCCCATTTTAATCAGTGTCTCAGATTCGGATCTTGGAGCAGTCACAGTGACTGCGTAGTTTCCGTTTCTTGTGGGCCTAAGGTCGCCAACATTTATCTGGCACTTGTTTGATCCAATGGCTTTGTGCAGTGCAGACATTATATCATGTTGGGTGGTTGTGGCGTCGATGTCTGTGATATGCAGAGTTTTCTCTCCTCCTTTCACAATGACCTCACTACCATCTATATGGTCTTTGAGCGCATTTGTCAAAGCCTGCGCCATTGTTTTCTCTTCAAGACCGAGGAGCAAGTCACCATTAGCAGTCTTTCTGAGGTTACTGATTTTCACACCAATTTTGTCGATATCCACATTATCCTTCACTGTCTTGAGGAGTTCAGCATAGTTTTTGCCTCCTGCCTTGACTATTACACTGGTACGTTGCGCAGCCTTTTCTTTCTGGGCAGATGGTATTCCTCTATCCGCTTGTTTGTGGTTTCGTGGGATAAAGTACTCCACCTCTATTCCATGTCTGTACATGACAAACTCCAGGATTCTGCGAACATATGTTCGGTCCAATCCTTCTGGTGTCACAAGTCCGATGCTTCTGGATCCATTTTCTTTAAGTTTATCCCTTAATGCTGTGAGTATATTGTACGTGTCACGCATATCATTCACACCTACCTCGTCAATACTGAGAGGTAAAATGTACGTAAAGTTACTTTTCATTTCCCCCTCCTTCTTGCGGCTTGTCCTGGTTTCACTTACTATGTATTCCAGCGCTCCTTCCGTGCATCCTTCCTCGATCATTTCTCTGATCTCAGGAAGCATATCCATGGCATCCTTAATAATACCTTTATCTCCCTTGGTCTTTGGGTCGAGCATAATAGCCATATTTTTCTTTTTTCCACCGCCAAATGGGTTACCTTCCCTAAGTTTTGACGCGCCGAAGGCACCTTCTGGCCATGGTTTGTCTAAAAGGCTTGTCAGATCCTCAAAACGTTCCCCCTCATTTAGAACCTTTTTAATGTCTTCGATTAGTTCTCTTTCTTTCTCCTCCTCCTCTCTTTTCCTTTCTGAGATCGGCACTGTTTGTGTTTCCGCGCAGTTGCTTTCCACACTATCTGTTTGCGTGGCTACTGACTGACCTTGAGGAGCAGTTGTGGCTTTCGGTGGATAGGTGTCCCACTCGCTGCACTTTCTGCTCATTTCAAGGATATGCTGAGCCATTTGGTTAATAGACTTTTTTATTTCTGTCTTCGTGTTTGGGATACACTTGACCGTGGCTTGTGCCTCCTTTGCCAGTTGTTCCAATCTCTTCAACATAGATTTGAAATCGAGCAGCTCCTGCTGCTGGTTCTCATCCTCCCTCTCGGTTCTTCTTCTCTTGGTGCCCGTACTGCTGGCACTGCCGACAGAACTTACTGACCCTCTTCTAGAGCCCGGTGGTGATCTGGACAGTGAGCTTCGTCTTGCAAAAGGATCTGTAACGTCGATCCATCCGTAGCTTGACGATTCACCTCCAGCGTTTCCTTGTTTCCCGCTCAGTGTTGCAACATCTTCTTGCTCCTCATCTTTCCTTACTGTTTTCTCAAGTTTTAGGTTTAAATTTTCCATTTAGTACCCACGAGTATGGGACGAATATCAGCGTCGCTCCTCCGGGGTGGCGCCCGTTCCGGGGAGAAGGGACTTACTACGGTGAGGTGGCCCAGGTGCCTCAAAGGTTTTAACGACTTCGCTGTCGGTTATTTATAGAGGTTGTCTCCTCGCGGGCCGGCCAGTTAAGGCAAGCCCCTACTACTACTACTACTACTACTACTACTACTAATTTAAATTTTCGATTCCATTTCTGCTGACAGCAGCTGTGGGCAGGTGCTGTTATAGAATTTTTATTCCTCATATTAATATTATTTATCTTTGCGGAAAGATATTTTCTTGTAGGGGTACCGCGGGTTCTTGAAACATACAATCTTATGAAATTGGTAAAGAGCATATACCTTAAATATGTTTTCCATATTGTTCCACTTGAGATCTTTTAACTTATGAGACACGATCATATTTGTCATAAATGAATCAAATACAAACTGTTTTGTAGAGTGTCATATAGCATTCGTTTAGTGTGGAGAGACATGCCCTGTGAGTGTATAAAAGCCTAAGACAAGCGTATGCTCCCTGTATACGTTGAGATACATGTTCCCGTTTAAATTACTTGTATTATCGATAACCGAACCCAATTTTTTTGCTGTATCAACAATATGTATATTTTCATCATTAATTAATATTCTAATGTCCGACTGAAGAAGTACTGTGTCTGATTTCTTGGCAGATATCATAGCGGTTGATTTTTTTGGATTCAATACAAGAGAATGTTATTTAGAAATGCTAGCTAGTCTATTCAGATCATTATTAATTTCTCTATTTGCAATTTCTAAATGGTTGATTGAAAAAGATTTATAAATTTGAACATCGTCAGCATACATATGGACAGAACAGCTTTTCACAAACTTATTGAACTGGCTAGTGTACAACGTGAACAGCAATGGCCCAAGCAGAGAGCCTTGCGGAACTCCTGATTTTACTGCTCTTGCCGAGAATAAAAAAGACAAGAAGCGACAGCCTGTGGCGGTGTGTTCGATCTTTCTTTAATGTCGAAGGCACCATTTTCGATGACCTTGAATGCTCTCGTTTGACGTTGAACCAGCGCCATAGGCTTTCAGCCTTTGCGGGAGGCCCACCATAAAAAAAAAAAAAGAACCAGCATATTTGTTGCTGACAATTATAGTAGGGGAGATTGACATGACACAATTGCTGACACATGAGACTTACAAATATTCTCGGCTGAGCCCGGACTACAAACTATCTATTGATGTAAAACAGCATATTTGACCTAAGTCTTTCGCTTATCATTAGTTTTGTTATTTTCGGGTAAGTATTAGATATATCTATGCATCATTAATAATTTCTAGTAAATACTATATACATTGTATTGTAATTTCCCTTACGTATTTCAAATTCTCAAAGCTAAAACCAATTTTAATGCATCTCCGGGTACACATTATAATAATACGTTAAGTTTGGGTGGGAATTATTTTGGCAGTGTCAGTGGGCCGTAGCGTATTTTGAAAATATGACCTTGTGACAGCCAGTGAGGCATGGTGCATTATAATTTCTAGCCGCTAATCAAAAACAACCAACACAGCTCGATAAGAATCCCGTCCCCAAACCATTATTTGCAAACAATTTATTGCAAACATTGCAAAGATGTGCTCGTTTCGATTCAGTCCGCGCCTCTCGTGGACACATACCTACTTACCATAGCATACTCTCGTACTAGCAGAGCGACCCAATATAAATTACATTTTGTACGTACCTATATGTACAGGGTGATCAATTCATACTCCGAAGTTTGATACCTCCGCCATTATGGAAGATACAAAAAATTTAATAATAAAAGTTATAGGTAAAGCGAAGGTCTACATTTTAAAATTATTGTTTAATATACAGGGCCATTCATTATTCAAGCTGTGTTTTTCCAAATGGAATACCCTATATATTATCCCGAATTTGAATTGCGTTCCTTTTGTCTATTCCGGAAATATAGGGTTTTATGAGGTTCTACAGGGTATTTTCAGAGATATGGCCACCTTTATGTGAAAATTCTAATGAATTTATCACCCTGTATTTTAAAAAACTAATAACTGGATGCCTGATTCTCTATGCTAGAATAATTTTGTGGTGGTCTAGTTTTGTTTAAAATTATCAAGCTTCTGCTATCTTTGATTTTGTGTACAGGGTGAGCCAAAACTCGCGACATAATTTTCATTGTTATTTTAAATGGAACACTCTATATTTTAGTAAGTAGTAAAACAATATTTTTGCTAAATTCTGATGTTTGTTAAGTTGAGTTGTTGTTGTTAAGTGGATGTTATGCTTGTGAGAACATACTAAGTGTTGTTATATTTATTAAATAATTTGAAATTAATATTCTAGTTTTGATTCGGTTCCAATTATTTGCAATTATTGCTATAATTATTGGCAATTATCATGCAATTAACAAATTGAAGAGCACCTGTCAATTATTATCTGAAAATAAAGCTACAGAATCTCTACCAAGCCTATATTAGTAATTACAAGAAGGTGTGTGTGTAGACGTATCAAAAACGAGAAAATAGATTTTAGCTAAGTATGCAAAAGTGACTGATTCTTGTCTTATAAACCGAAGATTTGTCTAGCAGAAGCTGCAGATGTTTAACTGATTTCCTGTCACGACTTCCTGTTAGTTCTTTCATTCCCTTCCTTTGAGTCCTTCCATCATTAACTTAGTTTTTTTCTAAGAAAGGTCAAACAGTATAACTACCGTGGCCTTTCATTTCGCATGCTTAGCTAAGATATTCTTTTTTTTGGTTTCTTTTAACATGAGTACTAATAGCAATACACTTAACAAAAATATAAAGATAATCGGAAGATAATAATTATAATATTAATTGCTCAAAATGGCCTTCCATTACATTTAAACAATGTTCTATTCGATTTTCAAACGACCTACCCACATCAGTCACAAGCAGTCCTAAGTCTGTTTTTCATGTCCTCTCTTGTAGTAACAGGTAATTTATATACCTCATTTTCTACAACCCCCCACAGAAAAAAATCATCTTTTGTTAAATCTGGCAATCTAGCTGGCCACCGAGCTGGTCCACCTCTACCTATCCATCGTTCTGGAAATTGTTCGTCAAGTTGACCATGAATGAGTGCCTTATGATGTACTGGAGACCCAACATGTAGGTGGCACATTTGTTGACGTTTCAAGGAGGAACATTTTCCAGTAGTATGGGCAACTGATTTTTCAAAAAGTCTAAATAAACCTCACTGTTTACAGTGTCCTCAAAAAAATATCCAATTACGTAATCACCAACAATACCACCCCAAAAATTTAAAGTCCATCTTATTTGGGAAGTTTTAACTATTGCATATGGATTATCTCTCGCGTAATAGTGACAATTATGTCGATTTAAGCAACCATTTTTGTGGAACGTAGCCTCATCCCCGAAAACCACATAATCAAAAAAATCTTTATTAGATAAAATATTAAAAAAATAATAGGGATAGATACTATAAATATTACTTATGAACATTACAGCCGTCCCGAAAATAGAATTTTCGGTATGATATATTACTTTCGGTACGATTTGTCTAAATCTTCACTTTCGATTCAATAAATCATACTGAAATTTCTATTTTCGGGACGACTTGACTGCAGAAAAATACTTTTTTTATAATCGCATTATTAAAAACGTCTGTACTAAGAATCCATTTCGTTGAGCAGTCTCCCCCTTTGTTCAAATACCTTGTCCGAGTGGAACATTTACACAGGTGTACACAGAAAAGTAGTATATCTTACAAATAGAATTTTGGGCACATTTTCTATGTAAATTTGCAATAACTGTACTACAAACACAGTCAAATCGCATGAACTCATTTACATATGGATATCATCTTAACTCCAGTGTTTTTGCAAAAGATGATGATGTGGTTTCAAGTGATTTCATTAATTTATGAAATACGTTAACGGAAGAAATATACTGAAGAGAGACAATACATTCTATACTGCAAAAATTTAATTTCAAATTAAAGGTGTAACATGAAGGTGGTCCAAAAGGAAATAAAAACAAAAATAGCTAACAAGTTTGTCATTTTGTAGAACAGCAGGTAGGAAGACAGTTAACGCAAAGGAGACTTTACTCCTTTCATTGATTTTCTTTCATTTTCTTTCCTCGGTGTAACTATTAGCTATATGGGAAATATTCAAAAGGCGATGAATATGACGACATACATTTTCGTATTTTAGTGAGAATTGCCTACTTGCCCATCACTTCTTTTACTTCCCACACCGATAGGTGAGGGGAGTATTGTGATTGCGAAAATTTTTGATTTCGAGATAATAGGCTTTTTGGGCATTTCATGATGTCTACATAACGAAAATCCACGTGACTCATTTCCGTCGGTCTGTCTGTCGGTCTGTCTGTCTGGCGTTTTTCTAACGTTGTAATCTCAGTAATCGCTACAGGGATTGTGATGGAATTTGGGTAGCGATATGTTGTGCGGTCGTAGTAGGTAATGTTCCTATTCCGTTAATTTTGGAAATCGTTTTACGGGGGGCGGAGCAATTAGCGAAAAACAAAAATGTTCAAATATTCCTCAAACTTCGTTTTTGGGCGTTTTAGGGGTTCCTGATTATTTTCTACATTTTTTTGGGTGGGGGTGTATTTGGGGTGGTTGAGGGGTGGGGGGTTGTAAAACTCAAAATTTGTTGTATTCATAATGGGCTGTCCATTGACCTATGAACGAAAAACCTAGCGGCATAATATACTTTTTAGGTCCATACGAACTCTGCTTAGCTTATTATACAAACCAAGGGACTTGTGATGTATACATACGAGTATTGCTTTAGATCGTTCTATATTGCGTAACTCGAAACTTATTGAATTGATTTTAATGAAATCTTGACACAATATTACTACCACGGCGAGGATGGAAAGCGCGTATGTTTTAGAGAAATCGTGTCAGTGGCGGTGCAGCAATAATAAAATAACTAAAACATAAAAGCAGCTCAAACTTTGTTTTTAGGCGTTTTAGGAGTTCTTGATCATTTTCTACTTTTTTGGGTAGGGGTGGAATTGAGGCGGATGGGGGGTGGGGGGTTGTAAAACTGAAAAATTTGTTCTATTCATAATAGTTTGTCCATTGACCTGTGGAACAAACCCCTAGCGGCATATTACACTTGTAAGTCCATCTGAACAATGGCTTGCCTATTACAGAAACCAATTTTGTGATGTATACATACGAGTTTTGCTGTAGTTCGTTCTATGTATATTGCGTAAAGCGAAAATTATTCAATTGATTTTAACGAAATTTTGACATAGAATTTACTGCCGCAGTGAGAATGGAAAACGCGTCTGTTTCTGAAAAATCGTGTCAGTGGCGGCTCAGCCATAATAAAAAAAAACTAAAAATATAAAAACAGCTCAAACTTCATTTTTAGACGTTTTGGAGGCTCTTGATCGTTTCGCATCGCCCAGTTGAAGCATGCAGAAAAAACTGTGGCGTCCTAGTTTCTAAAAAGGGACACGCGAAAAACTATTTACGAGAGATTTTTTGGTTAATGTTTTTTGCGGGCGGGTGGGCGATGATGTGGTTGCAAGGGAATTTCAAACTTTAGCTTCATGCAATGGAGAAATAATAAAATGGTATCACAGTAATGTGTGGGAAGTACTGAGTCAATCAACTTGACTCTATTTTTTTTGTAATCCGAACCTATCAAAAAACCAGCGGTGTTCTCATAGACAGCCTGAACGAGACTGAAGTGAAAGGTGAGTCGCGTTGCTGGTAGATGTATATGCTGCGCTAGTACAATATGCAGGGGAAATTCGCCTTGCATAATTCTTGACATTGACCAACATTGACCTGGTCCACAGCGGCGCGGCATCATTAAGTGCGTAGCGATGGCGAGATTACTTTCAATTTTTATTTGTTCTGAAAAAGAATTATATAACAGGAAAACAATTCATCGAGGAGATAGCTGAGATGGCCTACTTCTGACGGACCGGCCGATGAAGATCGTGTGCTTCAGAAATGTCAGCGCCACGTCGTGATGGTGAAGAAAGATAGCAATGTGGGGTGTAGTTTATCATTTTTTCCCACACTAATAGGCGGTGGAAGTTTTGTAACAACGAAAAATGTATACAGGGTTATTCTCGTTATTCGACACGGAGCATTATGGCTAAAGTATTTGATAAAAAAGAAAATAATAATTTGGGATGGATAGAGACGCATAAAGGCTACATTTCAAAAATATTTTCATGTTATACAGGGTGTCCCAAAAACACGAAATGTATCAAAGTTATGTTTTTTTAAATGGAACACCCCATATATTACTGCATATTCAGATTCCTTGGTGAATTCTAGTGTGACTTTATGTATCATAAATGGGCCCTAAAGCGAACCGTTAAGGTGTAAATCACCATTTTCGGTATAAGTGGATATTAGGAAAAAATTGAATATCGCAGAGATTACAAAATATGGAAGTCTGTGACTTTTCCGTATTACTAAGCATAAAATGCATCAGCTTTGATGAGACTGTTAAATTTAAATTACGTTTGTGCTTTGAGAAATCGGTCGATGAATTAAGGAAGCTTCGATCAGCGATAACTTGATTTTTTCAAATGAGAATGCCTAATTTTTTTATACAGTTAAACGTTGATAAGCTTTCTAATGATATAAGGTTGTGAATATCAATCTCTCGTAGTTTTCATTTAATTTTGAATTTTCAAACAAATCGGCGATTTTCAATTTTCCTACCTATAAGCAACGTAGCAGGCCATGAAATATAAACAAAAATCTGTTCACCTAGAAGAAAACAACTAACTTAGCTGAAACTAACTAGACTAAAGGGACAAGATTATAAAAATTCCTTACAACAAATCAACTCTCCCAGAAACAACTGCGATAACATCTCTAAGGTCAACGAGAAGCTGGAGTATGGCAGTAATAGATATGTTTAATGTCTACTGGCTACCGCAATTTACTAGAGGTTAAAAATTTCCAAAGCAATCAAACACCCTCATATGAAACAGAAACAACCAGCGACTGTTGCTCCAGCACGCAACTATCAATCATATGTAATGGTGTAAAAAAGTACTAATTTGCGTCGAAGTCAATACCTCTGGCTGGAGCCCTTCTATTTTTAAATATCTATTAGCAATATTGCAAAAAAGGAATACTGATAAATCAGATTTAAATTTTCTGCCATTTAAGTTATGTTTTATAATATGAACAAATTTTAATTCATTCTTCATTTTCTGCGACCTTGCTAATAGGTACTGAAAAATTTTCAAAACTCCAGTCAGAGGTACTTTTGACTTGAGTTTTGACAGAATTGCATACTTTTTTATAACATTAAATGTGAAATTTTATTATGAAAATAATAAACTGCTTAGAACATTCTCTAGTAGTTTTTACTTTATCTCAAAATTTTTAATGGTTTTGGAAATTGCAGTAGCTAGTAGGCCGTGAAAAAATCCATTTCTGCCATACTCGAGCTTCTCTTTGACCAAAGATATGTTACCGCCGTTGTTTCTTGTTAGACCTTGTTTGTTGTGAGTAATTTTTATAATCTTGTCCCTTTAGTCTAGTTCGTGTGTATTTTTCAGCTAAGTTAGTTGTTTTCTTCTACCTGAACAGGTTTTTGTTTATATTTCAGGGCCTGCTACGTTGGTTATAGGTAGGCAAATTGAAAAACGCCGATTTGTTTGAAAATTTAAAATTAAATGAAAACTACCAGAGATTGATATGCACAACCTCACATCGTTAGAAAGGTTATCAAATTCTACTTTTAACCGTATAAAAAAAATTAGGCATTCCCATTTGAAAAAATCAAGTTATCGCTGATCGAAGTTTCCTTAATTCATCGACCGATTTCTCCAACCATAAAGGTAATTTAAATTAGACAGTCTCACTAAAGCTGACGCATTTTATGCTTAGCAATACGGCAAAATCACAGCCTTCCAAATTTTATAATCTCTGCGATATTAAATTTTTTCCTGATTTTATTTATTTATCGTATGGCTCAAAAACATGACATGATAGTAAATATAGATTAAAAGAAAAACTATTATAACCTATACTAAAATAAAATATATACAGCTACAAACTAAGATACATAGTCTTTGGTATTTACAGGTTGATGTCAAGTTCTTTCAACCACTTCAGCGCCAACGGTGTGGCTGTGAAGAACTCTTCTCGCGATCCCTGAAACGCACGCAGTTCACATTCGCTCGTAATATGGTTTATAGTTTGGCGGGGCGCGCCACAGTCACATAAGGGAGATTGCACATAGCCCGACTTGTAAAGGGAGTCGGCACATCTGCCGTGGCCTGTTCGGACTCTATTAAGTTTTACCCACTCTTTCCGGGGTAGTTCTGATCCTGGAAGTAAGGCTGCCCCCATAAATGCGCATCGCGAGTGGTGTTCCGCAAAACCTTCCCACTGGGAGCGCCATTGGTTTAAGGAGTCGAAGTTATTGGTTTTAAGCCCTTCTGCATCCCTTATTGGTGGTTGTCGGGATTTAAGTCTGTTTATCTGCAACGGGGGTATTGCTCGGTGGATGGGCAGTTTGTTGTTGGCCGTAATCTTGTTATACTCCCTTAGAAGGGCGTCAGTCCTTCGCAGCTGCGGTGGGGCTATTCCAGAGAGTACAGGCAGCCATTGAGTTGGGGTTGTCTTAACTGCGCCTGTAATAAGTCTCATAGTGTGATTTAGTTGGACGTCAATTAGTCTGGTATGATGGCTGTTAATCCAGACAGGCGCACAGTACTCAGCACACGAATAGACAAGAGCTAGTGCACTGGTTCGTAGAGTTGGAGCAGCGGCACCCCACGTCGTTCCACACAGCTTTTGGATAATGTTGTTGCGTGTTCTGAGTTTTCCTGCAGTGTTTGCGAGATGCTTCTTATAGCAGAGGGTGCGATCTAACGTTACTACAAGATATTTTGGGAAATGGTTATGCTTCAGGGGTTCGCCTGCAAAAAGTACCTGCAGTTCATATTTAGCTAGTTTGTTATTCAGGTGGAAGCAGGAAACTTCGGTTTTGTTGGGGCTCGGTACTAGTCTCCATTTCTTGAAGTAGTTGTTTAGAGCTAACAAGTCGTTAGAAAGAGTATGCTCAACGTTCTTGAAGCTCTTATCGGAAAAAGCTATGGCTATATCGTCCGCATAGCAAAACTTGTAACTGACTGTTTCTGGCATGTCAGATATATATAGATTGAAAAGTAAGGGGGCCAGTACTGAGCCTTGTGGAGTCCGTTGTTCAATTTGCGCTGTCTGCTTGCTTTCTCGTTTAGGATTACGTGGAACTTTCTGTCGCATAACATGTTGTTTATGAGTCTTGTAGTGGTCTGACAGGGAATCACTTGCAGCAACTTATATAGGAGACCCTCCCGCCAGACCGTATCGTATGCGGCAGTGAGGTCAACAAAGGCCACTCCCGTCTTCATGTTTTGCTGGTAGCCTGCCTCTATATGCGTTGTGAGGGACAGTACTTGATCACAACAACTGCGACCCGGTCTGAAACCAGCCTGGGTTATCGGGACCCGGTCTAAGATAGTCGCGCTCAGTCGGTTGTAGACGGCTCTTTCTAGTAATTTATAGGAGCAACTGAGCAAGGCTATAGGTCTGTAGCTGGCGGGTTGATCGTTCGGTTTACCGGGTTTTAATATTGATATGACCTTCGTTCTTTTGAATTCCCGTGGGAGGTTTCCCGTATTAAGGAGGTTCGTGAAGAAGAGAGATAGCCACAATCTTGTTTGCTGACCTGCGTGAGTGAGAAATTCCGGCAGGACGCCGTCGAAGTCAGGAGCCCTTCCAGGCCTAACATCTGATATGGCATTATTAATGTCTTCGATCGAGAAGGGTCGGGAAAACGTTGTTTGGGTAGGAGCGTTCCTCCTCAGTAAAGTCAATCCCTTCTTCACGCGTTTTATATGCTCTCTATCAGAAGGTGCTCTTGACGTTTCTACAATATGCGCAGCAATCTTGTCTGGAGTTACTCCCGACGGTGCCCGTGTGGATGGCGTGCTTGAGCCTAGTTTCCTAAGAAGGCTCCAGGCCTTTCGACTTGAGTGTTGGAAGTTCATTTCCGACGTAGTCTCCTCCCACTTACGTCTTCGTGAGCTGTCCAGGGCAGAGATGAGTTCGTCGGCAATATCTGGATTGTTGGTTTCCTGAAAGTCGCCGTATAGGAGTTCGCACCGCTCATCCCACCCAGGGATATATTCCTTCCTGTATCCCCTAGGAACAGTCCTTTTTGCGGCGCTCATCACTGCTCCAACGAAACGTTTGTAATTGTTTGATGTTGGCGGTATCCACTGTACCAGCCGGTCCAGCTCCCGTGAGTAGTTACACCAGTCCGCCTTTGCAAGATTCCATCGAGGCCGAGGGATGGATCGTATTAGGGGTATTTGGATTCCCACCTCTAAGAAAACTGGGCTGTGTTGGCCTCTGCGACTTTTCTGTTAGCTGGTATAGGGATCCCTTTCCGGTTGCAGCTCACAAAGCACAAATCAGGGTTACTTTCTGAGTTCCAGGCTGCTGATTTGAAAGTGCCTTTATCTTTGGCATCAAATACAAGAAAGATATCATTATCATCAGCCCAGTCAGCCAACCTTGTGCCATTTTCGTCACAGTCGGGGTATCTCCACCGTTGGTGGTGGCTGTTAAAGTCTCCAATATATATAGCCGGATGCTGTTGTACTGGAAGTGGTTGTTCAGGCCACTCCGCTGCCGGAGGCTTATATACGTTTACAATTGTGACTTCTCCCACTTTTACTATTACGCTGTGTATGTTGTTATTTGAATCTTTGGAAATGAGTTGGGCATTGTCAATATTGTTGCGAATACAAGAGGCTACGCCGTAAGTATGGTGGTAAGTGGCTCCCAGTAATGTATAACCAGAAATGTGTCCCCGTCTGGTGAGTGATTCCTCACTGTCGGCGAGAGTTTCTTGGATCGCTATGACATCAACCTTATTGTCCAGAAGTAGTTTGGAGATGCATTCGCTTTTAGCTCTGCTTATGCTCTCCACATTTAGCTGACAAATACGAATAAAACTACCGATATTTCTAGTCTGTAAGTTTTTAGCACATATGTTCGTCATGTTTTAACCAGGAAATCTCAAAAAAAAAGAGTCTGGTTGCCAGGTTCGCTCTAGCTCATTTAGCGTTACCCAGGGTGCACGTGTAGCTACCTGCTACGGACGCGAGCTAGTCTGCACCCCTGATACCTACTGATACCGAAAATGGTGATTTACACCTAAACGGTTCGCTTTAAGTCCCATGTATGATACATAAAGTCACAATAGAATTCATCAAGGAATCTGAATATGCAATAATATACGGGGTGTTCCATTTAAAAAAACGTAACTTTGATACATTTCGTGCTTTTGGGACACCCTGTATGACATGAAAATATTTTTAGAATGTAGCCTTTATGGGTCTCTATCCATCCCAAATTATTATTTTCTTTTTTATCAAATACTTTGGCCATAATGCTCCGTGTCGAATAACGTGAATAACCCTGTATACATACATGGGGGTAGGGTGGCCATATACTTCATAGATCAATTCTGGACGCATGGTTTACGGGGGGGGGGAGGCTGACTGTAAGAGAATGAAGAGATATGGGCCAATCAAGCGACAGTAGTGCCTTTTTTGCCTGTCCGCTATTTTCGATTGGGGTTCAAATTCCGGACATTTTACCGATTTTGCCTGCCCATTAGCTGTATTTGTTCATTTTGCTGTATGTTGTGCCAACTATTTTAGATTACGGCTCAAATTCGGAGACTTTTGTAATTCCGCCCGGACACGAAATTTAGCTCCAAATTTCCGGACATGTCCGGGATTTTTCGGACGGATGGTCACCCTAATACAGGGTGAATTAAGCTGAATGCCTCGGACTTTTTTGACCAAACGATATCTCTCTTCAGGAAAAGGATTATGTGAATGTATGTATGTCGAGTTAGAGTTAGAGTACATTTTAAAAATAATGAGTTTTACACAATTATGGCAGTGCTCTCAGATGTGAGACCCATCCGTGGTGCCAACTTGATGATAAATAAAGATTTGTTTTTGGCGAAAGGGTAGATTAATCAAGCAAATCTTAGTCAGAAATAACTAGATTTTTTCAAATGGGAATGCCTAATTTTTTATATGATCAAATTTAACGTTTAATATGCCCTTTTAACGATATAAGTTTGTGAATCAACGTTTCTTCTACATATAGGCAACCTAGCAGGCCGAGGCTAGTGTTTTAGTCACTTTGTGGTAGATGGAATAGCATATCTCATTATCATTATTCTTTTAAATAAATAATTTTACTTTATTTAGTAAAATATCAAATGATGTCTTCGACATTCTGAGGGCAAAAAAATATTCTTTTGGGTCTTCTAAATCCAGTTCTTTTAAAAGACAGTTAGATGCTCCCAAGCTAATTTCTTCTAAGAATCCAATTTTTTACCCATAATCGTTTAAGCTTTTGCATTATTCCTAAATATGTCTTCTGTTTCGTGAATCACAAGTTTTAAAATTGAACGAACAAAGACTTTTTTTTCTTTGCACTAAAACACTGGCTTCATGTAGACGCTGTTTTTATTTGACTTAATTGAATAAGCTCTACTAATCTACTTGTGTGAGCAGAATAGACACTTGACTAAATTACTTTACTCTACTAAACTACTGGCTGCGTGTAAACTAGGTATTTTACAACGAAGGTTTGACATCACACATCTAGTCAAGCGAAATCGCACAGCAACCATCTGTTGCGCGCGTCAGTGGAATGCACAGTCAAGCAAGCTCGCAAACACACAAATCTGCGGCTCACACTGTGATCACAATCAAATCGCACAATTTTGAAAACAACAAAAGCTTTTGTGCTCCTTAATATTAACCCTTTTGGTTAGACCCAAAATTTACCGAATTCAAATCGACTGTCAAGCTATACCCTACAACCGACGAACTCCCTCCTCTTTGCTCTTCTCCTTCCTTCTTCTTTGTTCTTACCTTAATTCTCCATGACATTGCCTGATCTCTGGGTAACCAGACCTGACAGACCGATGAACCTACACGACACACGACCGTGAGGTCCACTGGACCACTCTGAACTCACGATGGTGGCTTCAATTCAATTTCCACGTAGGTAGTTGAAAAAGAAACCAATAGATGGCCCAGGCAACATACTGTATTCAACATCCTCTCAATTTATTCTTCTGGAAGGTATTTGGCATATCCTTGATATGTTCGTATATAATATTTATCATTCGATATTATGGGAAGCTGCGATGCCAATGTTTTGAATGGAAGAATACTGCATAGTTAAAATTTATAATAAACAGCTAAAATATCCGTTGTTCATTTTTATTGTCCAATTTGGAGATTGTTGGTTGTGCAGAATGTTCCAGAGGTCCAAATTCTAGTTATATTTGGTTATTTAATTAAAAGAATAGACGTAGATATATGATTTAAATCTATGGAATTTTTCCATGTAATAATTTATTCGGAAGTGGTAATAATGAAGTTTGGCAAAGTTTCTTTCAGATAGAAGGTATAATTTGATATTTATAACGCACAAAATGAGACATGGAAGCCTTACCGTTATTGTACTCGAATAGGCAACGTTTCAATTATCGAAATGTCAATGTTTGCAAACCCTTCGAAATAACTGAAGTGGAGCAAACATATACGATAAAATTTTGTGTCTGTTGGGTAAAACATCAATAAAAAAAATTGAAATGATTAAAAATGCGTATCCAGATGGTAGTTTATCATGAAGAACAGTGTTTCAGTGGCATAAGAAGTTTAAAGTCGGATATGAACCTCGTTCTTGTCGACTACGAACTACGCGAACTGTCATTAAACATTTCAGAAGTTAACGACTTATAAAAAGCAATCGCACAGCGAGCTAGATCCCAAAATTGATGAACCCTGAGCGAATCGAGTGACAATTTGTCAGCAGTAGGAAAAGCAACTGCAATGTATTTCGCAGTTTTTAAGTAAATTGATTATATGCTACGAATTTAATAATGACGAGCCTCAGTTAAAGGCTCGAAGAATTCAATTTAATGTTTAAAGGTTTTGCTATAGCCCTTGCTTGGGCACATTACAAAATATAATAAAATACAGAACAATCACAGTCACATAGTGTCAGTAATAGGCAATAAAAAAAGGTGATTTATGTGGCTAGGTCTTCCTTCATAGGTCAGTGCACAGCCTATTATGAATACAACAAATTTTTCAGTTCTTCACGGTAGCAATACTGTGTCGAAATGTCATTAAAATGAATTCAACAGTTTCCTCGTTACATAATATAGAACAATCTAAAGCAATACTCATATGTTTACACCAGAAAAGTTCTAAGTCTTTTGGTTTCTAAAAAAATTATTTATGTCGCTAGGTCTTCCTTCGCAGGTCAGTGGACAGTCTATTATGAAAGCAATACATTTCTAATTTTACAACCCCCACCCCCCAACCACTCCAATTCCACTCCCACCGAAAGAGAGTAGAAAATGATCAGGAACACCTAAAACGTCTAAAAACGAAGTTTGAGCAATATTTAATTTTATTTGTTTCATGCTAATTATTCCGCCAACCATGCACCGATTTTGAAAATTATAGGAACATTACCTACTACGACCCCACAGCATATCGCTGCCCAAGTTTCATCACCATCCATACAGCGGTTACTGAGATTGCGAGGGTAGAAAAACGCCAACAGACAGGCAGATAGACCGACAGACAGAGAGACCGACGGAAATGAGTGACGTGGATTTTCGTTATGTGGACATCATAAAACACCCAAAAAGCGTATTATCTCAAAATCGAAAATTTACACGATTACAATACTATCGGTGTAGGAAGTAAAAAATCAATAGCATAAAGAAACATCTAGTATTTTCAAAAGGTATTGCGCCCTTTAGGATAGCAATAACTAAAATATCGAATTCAACTTGCTTATAGGTTGTCATTGGACCATATACATAGGTAATCAGTTTTAAGTGATATATAGAAATGTGACCCATACAATATGATGCCAGTGGCGTCCATTGATTTAGGGAAAATTAGAATTACTGGTTAACCCTTCATAAAAGTGAACAGCCTCTGGAACATCACGAGCAGTAGACTGCAACTCCTACGGATCGTGACGTCCCACTAAGAAAAAAGTGCTATATTGTTTTTTCTGTCTAGAATTTGAAAATAACCCATGACATCAAAAACAACGCCCATACTTAAAGGCACTTTTTTATTAGCTAATTTGACATAATTACATGATACATGTAATACTGATAATAACAACGATTATTATAGACTCGTGCGAAAGCAATGTTGTTAGTGATACGTAAGTAGTAGCTGTCAAATCAAAAGAAACATATCTTACAATACCAGTTATGAATTTAAAAAAATATAAACAGTACTATTTAGGAAATTTGAAATTTCCGAATATACTCTGCTCAGAAATATTGTTCAGACTCCAAATTTTGATACTTCGGTAGCAAATAGTACTTTACTAACTTTTCAGTGCTTTCACACCAGTTGCATAAGTACAATAGTAGGATGTATTAATTAACAACATTAACAACATTAAAACACAACGCGGCTCCACGACTGCTGTATTATCATTTGAGGTACTCAAATGGTATCGATGAGACACCGGTGCTGCCATACGCTCCAGGGGATATAGAGTCCATTGTGGAGAACGAAAGATGCCGAATTTACTGGAACTACTCATTGCCCACGCTTGAGCTTGTACAGCCAAACAAGCCCGATACAGTCCTTCTCGTCCACCAACAGAAGACGATGTTCGTTACAGTATTCCTTGGCCTCCATCAAAGACGATAATTTATTGCTATTGAGTTTCTGGTACCTGCCCAGTTTGACACTGGCTTTAAGAATAAAGACTTATCATATTCTTTGGATTTCTAGGTGGTATGAGGAATCAATAATTGCTCACAATAACGGTATGTTGTGCAGCGGCAAACTAATTGGTCGCGAGAATGCAGAAGGTAGTCAACCTTGGTTTTGTGTCTGCTGCTTGGCTTTTTCATTTAATTCTAACCGTAAATAATGTGATTTCAACATTCCAATAGTTGTGTTGACAAACCTTTTGCTATTTTACTTTTATCCAAGACATAAATGCTGATAACGTTTAGCTACTAACAAGCTGATGTCGCTGACTTATTTATTATGAAAAACACGGCGTAGGTATCTTCCAGTGTCACTCTATATATAATCGAAACCATACGTTGTAACTGTGCATTTGGTGAAAAGCCTGATTCATAACCTGGATTCACGTGCCACAATTCTAAACTGTTAGAAATAAGTAGATCTGTTCAATATTTGAAATAAACTCAAAGTTGATGAAATTCTGTCATTTTTAAATTCTTACATCGTCTGGGTGTTCAAACTGTCCATTTTACGAAATGATAAAACTTGTTAAGAAATCAGGCTGTAAATATAAAACTGGGTTGTTCGCTTATTAAACAAAGCGATCCAATATTCATAGTTTCAACATAAGTGCGTGACTACTTAGTTCGTGTATAACCGCATGTAAACTACGCGAACCGTCGATTTTTGTATTTTCAGAAAAGCATGAACAATTTCAGCCATTTCCTGATACAACCATTTAGTGAATGCACTTGCTGAATATTTGAAAATGACAAACAAAGATTAATATATCCCCTCTTGCAGATGACTATACACCGTACCGTGTCTCAGGACGAATTCCGAAAAAAGAAAGGCACTTAATTTCCGGAATGTGAATGTGACAGTATATCAATAGGAATTATTCATAAGGGTCTAGGGTACAGCGCGAAATTGAGAACCCAAGAAAAGACGTATTCCCGTGTTAGCGAGGGGGCGTGGCCGCCCGTTCCCTTTCTCCAGTGTGTGTCTAAGATGAGGGGAGATAAGTCCAAAAATCCAAAGGTAAGGTCAAAAGGTTCAAAGGTAAGGTCCAAAGGTCACCAAAAAAAAAATGAATTTCGCATTTCCAAGCTCCTGACGTTACCTTTAAACTTACAGTAATGACTCAAAGAGCAAATTGTAGAAGAAAGCTTGCGCTTGTGCAACTATTTAGCCTTTTTTTGGTATCGTGTTTGGTTGTTAAATTACAGGCATTTATAGAATGTATGATTTTGCATTGCGAGTTTCTTTGCACATTAAAAACTTTTTTAAGAAAATCGAAAATAGTTGTCATTCACTAAGGTCTTAACTATCGCCTTCTCAAATATTAAATATTTAGTTTGAAAATAGAGTGAGTTATGAGAGAAATTGTGAGTCCGTGTTTTACATAGCAAATACGTATGTGTAAATGTGTGTATCCAGGCTACTTTGTTATAGCAAGGAACGGAGACTGCCACTTAGTAGAGTTACCCTCACAGTCCTATTTATTTTTTTTCTGCAACCGTCCCGAAAATATAACTTTCGGTATGATTTATTAAATCGAAAGTGAAACTCACCTACGGCTCGCCTTGCAAACTGCCTGCTCATCCGTAAAATATCACTTTCGGGACTTGTTACGTAACAGTTATTTACGATATACATTGTTATAGTAATAGTTATTTACGTAACAAGTCCCGAAACTGATATTTTACGGGATGAGTAGGCAGTAGGAAGCCTGTAAGTCCCGCAAAATAACTTTCAGGTAGCGTTACGTACAATATTTTTTTCTCCAGCCGTTATAGATAAGATATTAAAAAGTAACAGAGATAGATACCATAAATATTACTTATGAACATTACAGCCATCCAAAAATGGAACTTTCGGTATGATTTATTACTTTCGGTATGATTTGTGTAAAGTTTCACTTTCGATTTAATAAATCATATCAAAAGTTCTGTTTTCGGGACCGCTGGAGAAAAATCACTATTTCTCCATTGTAGTAGCAACATATAGATATTGATTGGTTTCGGACGAATGAATGAAATTGCTACTCTTTAATTGAGTTAAGTAGCTTTTTAGCACAAACCAAATGTCGGGAGTGTTAAATAAGTGCTCCACAGAAGAGAGTCTGCTGTCGTATCCTCAGGATCCTATAATACCTGATGCTTTTAAACGGGTCACATAAACAGGGCTCGGTTCCTCAGATTAAACGCTCAGGTACCGGCTTTGGTAGATAGATTTCGAATGCTACTACTAGTACGAGTTTTGACAGCTAGGCACTAACAGACAATTTCATTTATTCGTCTGAGACCTAAATCACACTGCTGAGCTTTAATCACATCATATCAGAAATTCACTACGTACAAATATGATAGCTCGGTCGCTAAAGCCGCCACACACTGCTATTTTCCCCAATTTTGCTACCAATTTAAGGAAATTTTAACTTGTTAAATATTGAGAATAAAAATGTATTTTAAACACATGTAACGTCGGTGCCAGCAATCATTTCTTAAAGCTTTCGGGATTCGTCCTGAGACGTATGTAAGCCACTTTGCAAAGTACATATCCTCTTTGTGAAATGTAAAATTACGCCTAATGGATTTGAAATGAATTGGCCAGCGAATACATAGGGTGTCCCCGAATTTCCTTGACACGTGATATTTTCGTAACAAAAAAAAGGTTCAAACGAAAACTAAGTGGAACTTTTGTTAAGTGCTATAGGGTCTGTCATATCATTCTTTTAAAACTTTTTTTTGTACTTCAACACTTAAAACTCACCCTCAACTTTTGTTTTTCAAATAGTTTTTCCTATACAAATTAAGTCCTTATTTCATTTAAAATTTGTAGTACCTTTGATTTTATACGCAAACTTTTATTTTTTTCGTAAAATAATAAGAATTTGCTTCACGTAAAAACTGGATAAAAACAAAACTAAATGAGTTTTAGGGGTACTGAATGACCTATAATACATGCTTTCGAACAATATCTATTTTTACGAAAATGTTACACCTTAAACGAATCTTCAGTTTATGTACTTATTTTATGTTAATGACTTTACGAAGCAAATTGGTTTGTCTCTGGAGTCAGAGACACTACTAGATTTTAAATAAACTAATTACCTCACTAATGTAGGAAAAGCTCTGGGGTGTTATTTTGAAAAAAGTTGGGCGGTGAGTTTTAGGAGTTGAATTTAGAAAAATCGAAAGCATGGTATGAAGCGCCATCCAGTACACTTGAAAGGCCCATTTAGTCTCCTTTTATATCCGTTTTCCTTACGAAAATGTTACGCCTCAAACAAAACATTATTTTATGCTTATGACTTTACAACAAAAATAGGTTTTTGTATAAAATTAAAAGTACTACAAGATTTTAAATAAAATAAGGACTTAATTTGTGTAGGAAAACTATTGGGTGCTATTCGAAAAAAAAGTAGGAGTGTGTTTTAAGGGTTTAAGTACAAAAAAACGTTTTTTTGAAAGTGTGCTATGATACCTTGTAGTACTTTCAAATGTTCCACTTACTTTTTGTTTGAACTGTTTTTGTTACGAGAATACCACGTGAAAAGGAAATTCAGGGACACCCTGTATAACTGGGCTCTCAAATTTTAAATTTGTAAATGAATTTGAATTTCTTAATCTTTTTTTGAAAGTTGAAAATACGCATATAACATAATTACATAAACCTGAGTCCATATGATCACGTTCAGTTTTTGGTGAACTCAACTTCCCAATATTACTTTTCAGTTGTATAAACATTATTTTTATAAATCTCATAGAAATTCGGAAGTTAAACCTCGCAATTTTGGGGGTCAGATGATATCACCAAAACGAAAGAAGAAATGCCGGAAACGTTCATCGCAAAAGATTTATTGTTTCCTTATCTCTGTGACACTTCCGTTTGGAACAACATGAACTGTGGGTTGAGCTGTTGATTCACAAATCATGTCTCAATTTATCATACGTAATTTCATGCTTTCATTGAAATATAGAGATAAAAAGTGTACGTATATTATTTCGCATTAAAAATGTTTAATAGAAAAATTAATCACTAATTTATTGACTACTCTGTACACACATATTATATAGTTATCTTAAATCTAAATCTAATCTAGCACAGATTGTCTTTTGCACGTTAAGCTCTTGCATTGATGATACATATATAAAACTATACGGCTATCATAATAGTAAGACTTGTTACTTTCTGTCAAGTTCGTGTTTCTCACTATAGAGATCACAGAATGTGTTAGTAATGGTTCTTTATAAATTAAAGAAGAAATGGCTAATATACCATTTTAAAGCTATATATCCTCTGCAAGTTGATATACTATACGTTATAATATTGATAATACACAATTTCAACTCACAACTAGTTATAAAACGACCCAAAAGTATTTATCACTTGTGACAATCAATTTAGATTGGTGTGGTTTAGAATCAAAAAATATGCGACTATATTTTACTGAGGTAAACAAACTTTGACACCCTGTATATAAAAAAATTAAGCATTTTAAGTCTTCATGTCCATATCTTAATGTTCATACAAAAGTGAAGTCTATCACCTGTCAAGCGTTGTCGGCCGAAAAGCCGGACATCCTGTATATGGTAGATAAAAATGAAGAATGTTCATTCATCTGAGGTACTATAGCTTCCAAAATGATAAGCGAGAATCTACTCTAGTAGATTAAATGAAAGTCTTACTAATTACATTGTTTTTGCAATAAACCTAGAAAAGAATGTCCACAATTTCACAACCGGCTGTCTTCCTGATTGTTGTTAACATTGCTGCTGTTGTTGTTGTTGTTGTTATTGTTGTTGATCATGTTTTCTCCAGAATGTATTCTTTCTGCTGTTGATTTGCCGTCTTTCTCTTTTGGAGTCATCAAGAGCTCTTTGAAGATTTTTCTGAATGGAGCTTCTATCGTCAAGAAAAGGCCTAGAGCTGACGAAAACGCTAGCACCATATCTGAGAGCGATAGACTTATCTGAAAGAAAATAGGGTTATAACAACAGCTGTATTCAAATTCAGATAGTTTGAATTTTAAATGATTCAAAATGAATTTCAGAACGATGAAAGACATCTAAGAATTAGATCTGTAACAGCACTTATCCATTCGAAACGTCTTTCTATGTCACTATTGATTAGAAAACGATAGTGGGGCATGATTCGTGGTGAGAATCACTTATTAATTTAAACTATCATCAGACTGTCAAGATAGATTGTACATGTACAATTTGCTTAAATATGATAGATGTATACAAGTACAACTTAGTATTGCAATACATTTTGACCCCCAGTACAGAATCCTTGGGATCTGGAATTAGGATTTGTACAGGTATCAGTTCAGTCAAATAATTAAAAAATTACTAACTGGCAGTAATGGGTAACCTCGAAGATCTATTCTGTCGGAAAGACATGTGAGGCTACCCATAATCTTTGAAAAATTAACGCTATTATCACGCTGTTCAAAATAGGGCTTTTATCTCTACCAGTGGCGGGTCTAGGTTAAAGTCAAGGGAGGAGCGTCGTTCGTTGAAATCTAGAGGGCCACGGCCACTGTCACATTTTTAGATTGTGCCAAATAGCGCAAGTTAGACATCCTCTGGATAGATAAAGGTAAGGTGTCAAAAGAGGAGTGACTATAATTTTATATTGTAGTGTCTTAGTTTATTATTAGGTATAATAATACCTCTTTCACTTAACTAAAGGAAATGCACATTTTATCACAGTTGAACGTCTCTTTTACAAAATGTATTAACCATTTGGTGTACCTCAATCTTCCGTAACAAACTTATGTTAGCCAGTGCTATGGTGGGTGAAATGAGGATCTATAGCCCTTATAGCCCCCATAGAACCGCCCCTGATCCCTACTACTCATCGCTTTGTTTGCCTATTTGTAAGCTTCCAGTCGCATTCGTTCTACACAAAATCTCAGATCAGCTCAGCTTAACTTTACTCAGTTCAATACGTATTATTCTTATCCAAACTAAATTCAAATGACGTTAACGAAAACTGTTAATTTTAGGATATTTATAACCTGATCAACTGTGCTCTAATAGTGATGTAACGAATATCAAATTTTAGACATTTTGTTGCCAATTTCGGGAACGCGAAGATTAAGTTTTATATTTAGTAGTAGTTTTAGTAGTTTATTGTGACAAAAAGTAAATGCTACACACAGATATACATTTAAATGGAATAGTTGCACAACAAACTTGGAGAAGCCAAAAAAGTAAAAACTTGTGCTGGGCACAAACCAACGATTAAGTACCTAGCATAATAACTCTTCTAAGAAGAATCTTAAACTTACAATACAGATTAGTTACAGGTGAGTAAAAATCTTAATAATAGTAATAATTTGATATGGTGCGCTGCATAAAAGTGAAACAAAAACAGCAAGATCTCAGGGAACAATAGTATGAACATGGTGTCCGATGATTATAACTTCAATATAAAAACTGTATGGATGAGCATTGGAAAAAAAGAAACAGAGACAGTAATTTCTACACCTACACATAATAATATTAAATACAAATCCCTGTCCGTGATAATGACCCCCATCTATATTATTTTAGTTTTGTTATATATCAAGTAAATTAATAAAAAAAATTAAAATAAAGGATTAAATTATATTTTTGTTTGCTTAAAGCGTTAACTCTTATGTAGAATATAATTATATTTACAGTTCATTTATATTGTGTATTAGTATTTATTGACTATTATTTTTAGTTTCGTTCAAGAAGATAATCACAACATTGACACTATAAAAATTCTCGGAATTATTTTTGTTTGTTAACATTGCATTATATTCAGTATATATTTTTGTTTGTTAAATTATTATGATAATTCAAATGTTTAGCTTCATTGCATAAAGTTAAATATATAAATGATTACAAGTTTAGTCACTTCTTTAGATTAAAAGACTTAATAATGAATGTAAACTGCAAAGCAACTATTACAAAAATAATATTCGCAAAACATTCGCACTAATTTCGCGAATGAGAATATGCAAAAATATGCGAATATCCGTGAATGCAAATATTCGTTACATCACTTACTAATAGAACTGATATTTACTGATTTGACAATCTCACTGAGATATCTCCACCAACAAAACGAATGCAGCTTTAATATTCACAAAGTTTACTACACTATCACAAATTTAAGTAAATGATGACTTCAGTCCGAATTAATCAAGGCTTGTATACTAGATTATAAAATTCCAATAAAATACTAAGCAAGTATTGAGGCTTCTGTGGCTATAAATAATCTAATAGGTAAGTATGTATAACAATTTTGTGGAATATCCATATCCCTAATGTTTCTGTCATCTCAGAAGCTTGATTTATTTTGAGTAGTGAGATATTATTAGACATTTCACAGTCGTCGGCCTAATAGACAATAAAAAGCTTTCATCAAACACTTTATTAATAACATGTGGATTGATCAAATCTGGCCTAACTATTGAAACAGTACCTTATGGATTGGATTTATAACTGGCCATTGGAGGTTCAGTGCATACCTGCAAAAGCTAGGGATTAAAGTGGCAAACCCATTATTCAGGAAGTGCAGTGAGGCAAAGTAAACAGCTAAGCGTGTTATCCCCGACTGTCCTGCCTTGACTGAGAGCAGAAACTCCTATGTAAATGTAGGCCAGAAGGGAAGACAGAAAACCATAGTCCAATGCATCTCATATTTTGCAAAGGACTTAGGATAGGACTCTGTTTGATCCCTTTGACTGGGGGAGCATGATAAGACATTGAGGTTGAGCGGAAACTATTAGGGAAACTAAACCCTAACACCCTCACTGCCAAAAAAATTGTGTCTTGATCATCAAGTTGGGCCAGTACCTTATGTTAACTGCTGAACACTTGTGGAGCTATTTTGTTCTAAGCTAAGACCGTGTTGGTAACTTTGGTCATACGAAAACTAGTAAATAAATAAAAATGAGCTCACATTAATCTCAACTTCCCAAAATAATGTAAAAAATTGGTGTACTTACCACATCAAAATACGTCAAATGCCTTGGGTTCATGAACTTAGCTGCAGACCTGAGCTGGAAAGACATGTGGATCAAATATGCCCCATACACCAGCTTACTTAGAGGAATCCATGGGTGCCAAGATAGTATTTTCCTGAAGAAGCTAGCATGTCCAAAGCTAGCTACGTATAATAGTCCAACACTTCCTACAGCCCAAGCTAACCTAAAAGATAAAGTCAAGTTTATTGACACATTACTTCCCATTGATCTTCTTTTTGCGTAACGGAGCGTGATACCGCTTTTGCTTTAAAATATACAAATGCTTGAAAATTCCTAAAATTTAAAATTACTGAAATTTTTCAGTAAGTTGTGAATAACAACTATACTACTTGCATGTGAACACAGAAAAAAAGGGATCCGGTCCATATAATGCGACAGGATTAAAGACAATAATAAAAAACTCATTTGCCATAACTAGTGTATAAAAAAATATAACAGGTCAATAATGGATGGGCGTTCCATGTTGATGAATGCAATCTTTTATACCATACGCTTCATGGTCGTAATCTGGTTGTTAGTAAACTCTAGAGGGAAAGCCTCCTAAGCTGCCCTCACGGCATACTCCAGTTTAGCCAGTGTGGTCAGAAGATTATGTAAATAGCGAATGTAGCAACCCGTCAAGTTCTGTATTTTTCCAATTGGCGATAAATTGGGTGATCGTGGACGCCAGGGAAGAACCCTAACCATAGCTTCCTGTAGGAACCTCATCGACACCCTTACAATATGAGGACTCGCATTATCTTGCTGGAAGGTACCCTCTTTGAGGCCTCGGACATATGAAACAGTACCTCATTCACATAACGTTGTGCCATCATTGTGCTATGAATCACAGTAAAGGCGACTCGCAGTTAAATGTAATGCCACCCCAAACCATCAAGTTGACAGGACGATGTACATGGCTTTCAACTGCAAACTGGAGATCACGTCGTTCACCCTGTCATCGTCTAACGTATTGGCGTCCATCCTGTGACCTCAGACAAAATCTTGACTCGTCGGAGAAGATCGTCTGATACCACTCAACATGCCACCAATCTAGCCATTGACGATGTTATGATCTGAAACCCATTTCACATCTGTTGTACACAATTAGGGTTCAAACAGGCCTCCCTATAGCTTCATACCAAGTGTCAGCATCAGCTCGAGTAGATCGAATTCTGTCTGGAACGACCAGTAGTTGTAGATGACGATCAATCTTGCTGGTCTGCAAATCTCCTACATACTCCAGAACTTGTAGCTCGCTGTCCCCTCACCTTTCTCCGATCTATATATGCCATACTGCTACAGCTCTAGCCACGCTATGCCTCATGGTTACACCAATTGCTGTGAAAGGAGCACCACGTTCTCGTTGGCCTACAATCCGACCCCGTTCAAAGTAGACTGGGGGATGTCGTTTTCTAAGGAGCATCAATACAGAACCAACTACATAGTCTCTCGCCACATTTGCAACAGATATTACAGTTTTTGGATCGACAAAAAGCCATAATTTGTTTTCTCACGTATAGAGTTTTTCGGAAGCGCAGTCTCGGTAAATAGCGTCTGAATGAACAACAAGTGTTAGATGTATACTAATGAGGATCCTGTCAAGCCTTGCAAACATTTTTAATGCCAATATCCCTTTTTTTCTAGGTGTTCGGATTTCACTTGCGAGTAGAATATAAAAAATTAATTAAGTAATATTTTCATGGATCCAAAAAACATCTAGCAGAAGTTGACGCAATGGTTATTAAAGTTATGTACTTACATATGTCGCTAATTTTTACTTTTTTCAAAAATGCTGAATGGCACATACCTGTGCAGTCCAGCGTAGCTTGCAGCCTCAATCGTGTTGTAAGGATGGTAAGGGTCGTAGAAGACTTTTGCGCTGAACACTGAGCACAGCATGATTAACAGTGATCCTGCTATGATCATCAGCGACTTTCTCTGCAATATGTATAAATTGTTTATTACTTTCCTTTGAAACAAAAGAAATGATCTTATCCCATTTAAAAAAGTTGGTGTAACTTTATACGAAAACAGGATTTTTTATCATTTTTTCTTTTTGTTCGTATCAAATTCTAATAACAAGAGACCATTTTAAGAGTCACTTGTTTTCTATCTCTTCAAATAAAAAGAAATAAGAGGGGAGGCGAAGTATGAGGAAACACCCGGTATAGCACCCGACCGTCAATGTACTCCTTGAGCGCAGTACAAGTACAGCAACCCTCCAGAAAGGGTAACTATAGTATAGTGCATTCCTCAATACCCCTTAATATGTAGCGGACAGAAGACATGATAAGGAAAATCAAACGAATAACTATCAACAGGGGGAGAATTTGCAAAGCTGCCAACAGGAGGGAGGACCTCAGACACGTTAAAATATCAACTGGAGATCTCCTGGCTTACGTCACACCTGTGTGGAGCAAACTCATCCAATCATTTGGCGAGGCTCACGTTGTTGCTCCCAATATTTCAAAGGCATTCGATCAACTGTGGCATGCAGCTCTTCTAAACAAGCTCCCATCTTATGGGCTCCCTCTTAAGCTTTGCGGTTGGCTCGCAGACTTCCTCTAAGGTCGGAAAATCTCTGTCGTGGTAGACGGCTGTTCCTCTTCTTCCCATAGCATCAATGCCTAGGTTCCGCAGGGATCGGTATTAGCTCCGACGTTGTTTCTGCTTCACATTAATGATCTACTTTCTAGTACTACAACCCAATCCACAGCTTTGCGGATGACAGTACGCTGCATGCCAGGCATCATGAGCAATGGATCGATCTCTGTGGTCGAGCTGGAACGCAGAAGATTGGCAGTAGCAGCTTCACTTTCAAAGGATCTCGATACCATTACCGCTTGGGAGCTTAAGAATATGGTTAAATTTAATGCCTCCAGGACCCAGTATTGTACGCTATCAAACAAGAAGTGGCCAAGCCATTACCAGGTTCTAATGAACAACCAGGCTCCGCCAAGGAGTCACTCATTCAAGCTGTTAGGAATCAACATTACAGAAAATCTGATCTGTCACGAACACGTCGCGTCAATCGCAACAGCTGCTGGTAAAAAGCTCCTCACGCTATATAAAGCCCAGATAAGACCTTCCTTGGAGTATTGCTCTCATGTCTGGGGAGCCGCTGCCCCTACTACCCTGTCTATACTAGATGTCGTTCAGAGAAGGGCAATTCGACTAATTGACGACCCGGCCTTAACGCGCCACATCCAGTCACTTTCTCACCGGCGTGTTGTTGATGACCTCTCATTCTTCTATCAATATTCCAACGAAATCTGCTCCTCTGAGCGATCCTGTATCGTTCCGCCGCTCACCGCTCCTATCAGATGTAACCGTGCAATCGCTGCATGTCATCCTAAGACGGTCGTTCTTTATACATCAAGAACTGAGCGGTACAACCGCACATTTATTCCCAGGGTGTCCAAGGGTTGGAATGGACTGCCAGAAGATGTATTTATTGGTCCTGCGGGTATTGGCCCATTCAAATCCCGCGTTAACAAACTTCCCCTAACATAACCCTTTCACAGCAGCCGCGGTACTCTGGTATTTAGGCTCTGCCTGCATGGTCTGCTCAGTTATAAAAAAAATATTCAACTAATGCCTTAGAAACTACACTTGACTCCTCAAAACTTTGGAATACGTTGGTCCAAACTTACCCAGCAGACATGAGCGTTGGTCCCCTTTAATTTGTAGTAAATATACCCGGCAAACATTCCCACGAAGTACGGGGTGGCTCTGGTATGCGACTTGCTGTAGGTGAGCTTGAAATCGATGTAGGTCTTGGGTCCCGTCAGGAACTCTGGGTAGAAGTGCATCAGACCGGGCCGTTGGTAGATGATGGTCAGAGCGAACGGAATGATCATGGACACGATGGTCAGGATCATCAACGTGCCCAAACCAACCTTCCGCTCCTTGTTGATGATCAGGCATACCGCCACGGCGATTATGAAGTAGTGGAAGTCACAGGGAAGGTACCAGGAGTGGGTCATGCACTGCAAATTGATTGATTTGACTCAGTAAAGTAAACACAGAGATAAACCCCAAATCATAGTGTAGAAAGAATCCAGCACCGGTACTCTGTAACTTAGAAACGTGTCTCTATGCACTGTGTACTATGGAATCGAGTGGCTTCGTAAATATGTCAGCGTAGGACCACAGGTAGTACCACAGCATAGTAAACAACCAGCATAATATCTCTGAAGATTTCCTATATAAAAATGGTTGTCACAGAATTTGACCTTGGGATGATTTTACGGATGTGAAGTTTGGGTAGAGATGCGAAAATGAAAATATCGATACCGGTACCAACCCGATATTTTTCAGCCAAATAGGCGCGTTTGGTTCGTACAGAGCATTTTGTGCAACTGATTACACCCCTCAATAATTATATAATTATTTTCGATACCGATACAAAAGTATCCATACCAGCATGGAATGCCTCAAAAAGTATCAATGGCAAAAATACTCGATATTAGTGCAGAAGTATCGAAGTATCGTTAGCATCTACAAAAAATCATCCAAAAGGGGGGAGGCGTGTGTAAGTACCGCCAACCTGAGTTATTGTGCTGGTTATTTACTATGCTGTGGTAGTACTACAGTAATTTGCATTATAGTTTTCTATAATGTGGGTGACACACGTACGAACTTTAAGTACGCGGTTTTTAAGTTTGCGAACTTACTCGGCTCGACGTCGGTGACACACGTGAAGCTGATATCACTCATTTTGATAATTTTCCTAAATCAACAAACCTTTTAACAAACGCCAAACACAACAAGCGTTGCGCATCGATGGACTGCCGAAACAAAGTGGTGGCTCGCGGCTCGTAGTACCAGCCGAGACAAGCTACGAGCAAGATTTCAAACCAGTTGGATCGCCGGCGGTTTGCGCGACGGTTTTAAAGTACGCGTACTTACGGTGACACACAGGCGACAAAGGTCATCGAGCCATAAGTACGCGTACTTGCTCGTACGTGTATCACCCCTTTTAGTCTATCCAAGAGAACCATATTTTGTTCGATGCCTGGAAATAGCATACAATTCTCTACTCTCTATCGGTGTATAGAAGTAAAGAAGATAGGCCAACGGATGATAACTTTGATGAAAGTAAAAAATGATCAATGGTATCAAAAGCCTTATGTATAGATGTGTATATATGATATCTACTTGATACTTAGAATCAAGTATTTCGGCGGTGTATTGGGTAAAGTGTGCTAAGTTAGCAACTGTAGATCTTTTAGCCATAAACATGGGGCATAAACAGGTTCGGGAGCTGTCGGCGTAACCTCGGTACTGGATTCTAAAGCCCATTTCTCCAATTTTTGTATGATATAACTTTTGAATTATTGCGAAAAAAAATGCTTTGTCATGAAACTTATACAATGTGTTCAGTCATCGGTGTAAGCGCCTTTACGGGGATAAAATACTTTAATTTTTATCGACGAATCACCCCTCAAAACCAGTTTTTCTACCACCGTTATAAATTGGGAACCATTTTGTCTTTTTATTTAATTGATGCACGAGTGTTGTAATAATTTAGCCATAACTACCTTAGTAGAGGTTCTACAAAAACAAAATAAGTCTCAGTCGATAGCGAAACATCTACACCATAAACTAACTGTAAACATTTTCCAAATTTCAGTATATCAGGGCAAAAAATTGTTAAATTAAAATAGTTATGTGATTTTTTGCCTTTTTTACAATTTTATTTTTTTCAAACAATTGAAGCTGTTAACCTACATTTTTTTATTACTTCCCACACCGATAGGTGAGGGGAGTATTGTGATCGCGAAAATTTTCGATTTTGAGATAACACGCTTTTTGGGCGTTTTATGATGCCTACATAACGAAAATCCACGTCACTCATTTCCGTCGGTCTGTCTGTCTGTCGGTCTGTCGGTCTGTCTCTCTGTCTGTCTGTCTGTTGGCGTTTTTCTAGCCTCCTAATCTCAGTAACCGCTGCATAGATTTTGATGAAATTTAGGTAGTGATATGGTGTAGGGTCGTAGTAGGTAATGTTGCTACAATTTTGAAAATCGGTGCATAGGCGGCGGAGTAATTAGCAAAAAACGAAAAATTTCAAATATGCCTCAAACTTCGTTTTTAGGTGTTTTAGGGGTTCCTGATCATTTTCTACTTTTTTTGGGTGGGGGTGAAATTGGGGTGGTTGGGGGGGTGGGGGGTTGTAAATCTAAAAAAATTGTTGTACTTATAATGGGCTGTCTACTGACCTGAGAGAGAAAGACCTAGCGGTATAATACACTTTTTTAGGTCCATCCGAACATTGCCTTTTGTATTACAGGAACCAAGGGACTTAGAATTTTCCGATGTATACATACGAGTATTGCTTTAGATCGTTCTGTATTTTATAATGTTGAAATAACTGAATTGATTTTAATGAAATTTCGGCACAGTATTACTAGTTGCGAGGATGGAAAACGCGTCTGATTTTTGGAAATCGTCTCAGTGGCGGCGCAGCAATATTAAAAAAACTAAAAATATGAAAACAGCTCAAACTTCGTTTTTAGACGTTTTGGGGGGTCCTGATCATTTTATACCTTTTTTTGGGTGGGGGTGAAAATTGGGGTGGTTGGGGGTTGGGGGGTTGTAAAATTGAAAAATTTGTTGTATTCATAATAGACTGCCCACTGACCTATGAAGGAAGACCTAGCGACATAAATAACTTTTTTAGGTCTATTACAGAAAACAAAGAACTTAGAATTTTTTCCGATGTATGACACGAGTATTGCTTTAGATCGTTCTGTATTTTATAATGTAGAAACTACTGAATTGGTGTTAATGAAATTTCGGTACAGTATTACTACTTTGGCAAGGATGGAAAACGCGTATGATTTTTAGAAATCGTCTCAGTGGCGGCGCAGCAATATTAAAAAAACTAAAAATATGAAAACAGCTCAAACTTCGTTTTTAGACGTTTTAGGGGTTCCTGATCATTTTATACTGTTTTTTGGGTGGGGGTGAATTTAGGGTGGTTGGGGGGTGGGGGGTTGTAAAACTGGAAAATTTGTTGTATTCGTAATGGGGTGTCCATTGATATGCGAATAGAAAACCTAGCGGCATGATACACTTTTTAGGTCCATCCGAACGCTGCATGCTTATTATAGAAACCACGGGACTTAGTATTTGTGATGTATACATACGAGTATTGCTTTAGATCGTTCATTTTATAATGTGGAAACCACTGAATCGATGTTAATGAAATTTCGTCACAGTATTACTACTTTGGCAAGGATGGAAAACGCGTATGATTTTTAGAAATCGTCTCAGTGACGGCGCAACAATATTAAAAAAACTAAAAATATGAAAACATCTCAAACTTCGTTTTTAGACGTTTTAGGGGTCCTGATCACTTTATACTTTTTTGGGTGGGGGTGAATTTAGGGTGGTTGGGGGGTTGTAAAACTGGAAATTTTGTTGTATTCGTAATGGGCTGTTCATTGATATCCGAATGAAAAACCTAGCGGCGTGATACACTTTTTAGGTCCATCCGAACGTTGCATGCTTATTATAGAACCCACGGGACCACGAGTATTTGTGATGTATACATATACAAGTATTGTTTTAGATCGTTCTAGATTGCGTAACGTGAAAATCGTTCAATTGATTTTTAATGCATATTTCCTGAAGAGGGAGACGTAAGAAACTATTTACGAGGGTTGTTGTGTTGGATGTTTTTTTTGCGGGCGGGTGGGCGATGATTTAGTTGCAAGGATATTTCAGACTATAGCTTCATGGCCTTCATGCAATGGGAAATAATAAAATGGTATCATCGTTATGTGTGGGAAGTACTGAGTCAATCAACTTGACTCAATTTTTTATTTCTAAGCGATAGTACATGGCGTTTCCTAAAAAATATAGCTATACATCTCAGCAATAAGTAAAGTAGTTTAGAAGCTATTATGGTTTGAATATGACTCTTTATTGTCTAATCCGGCAGTAGAGAAGGCAAATAAACGTATACTTAGTGGCCACCACATTTATTTTAAAAAAATAAACAAATGTAACAACCATTGTTCGAAATGTCCTCGTTGGTGTTGCAGACATGCTGTTGCTCTTACTGACACATGTTGTGTAGAGCGACTGATCACTTTGTCATTCCGTAATTCATTTACGACTATCGACGCAGTCGATACCATGTCATCGGCGCTGTATATAGGCTGCATCACGGGGAACCGTGGTGTAGTTGGTATCGCGTCGGCCTAGAATGCCAGAGATGAGGTTCGAATCCAGCCGGTACTAGTTTATGGTCTACATGTTTCGCTATCGAATGAGACTTATTTTGTGTTTGTAGAGTCTCTACACAGGTAGCTATGTCTAAATTAGTACAACACTCGTGCATCAATCAAACAAGAAACAAAATGGCTGCTATTTTATTATGGTGGGAGAAAAACTACTTATGGGGGGTGATTTGTCGATGAAAAGTAAGGTATTTTATCTCCCTAAAGGCTCCGACACCGATGACTTGACACATTGTATATGATGTTTCCATTTATTACAAAAAACATATATTCCTTTTAATTCAAAACCACAATTTTTGATGAAATATTGACACATGAATGGACGCTTAAAAAAATTTTATCACAGAATGAGATCAGATCGACCTATTTGTCACTACAATCGATAGACGTGACAGCACGAAATAACCTTATATCGTCGGCTTATAAAAGACACTCTTATTTTTTTGAAGACACATGCGATATTATTAATATAAAATAAATAGAGCTTTGGACTCTAGTGGAAATCTTGTGGAAATCTTGTGGTATACCTGTGGTACCTGATAACTATTTCACGTGACTTCTTGTTTTCCACTTTCTCACACGCTGTTTACGGCCCTAAAGGAAGGAGGAGGAAGGATCGCATATAGTGCCGAGTGACACCTAAGTTTGACAACTTATTGATCTGTAGCTGTAGTGGACCCTGTCAAACGCTTTTCTCAGGTCGGTGTATACTCCATTGAATTCTATAACTGCCAAGTTTGCTGCAATCGACCTTCCTTTAGAGATTGTTATACACAACAAAAAATCTGGTCGATCGTAAACTGAGAAGAAAATTAACTGAATCACTAGTTAGCTAATTTCAACCATAATATGTACGAAATTGATATCTCAAGGATATGAAATGCAAAAAACATTTAATAAGCCTAGCATTAAGTTCGTGACACTACTAAAACCGTGTCATGACTACGTACGAAAGAAATGCTCACTGGCAAGCATACAAGATGAGATTTGGGGATGATTTCCTAAGTTTGGAAAGTATACTTCATATTACCAGAGTAACGGAAATTCTTTTATTAATAGAAACTTGCTTAGAGTCAAGGATAATTATTGTAATACGACCCAAAAGCTACTAAAAATTATTTTCTTTCTTTCTTAGAAGACCAATAACAGCATATCGGCTTGGTTTGAAAATTGCAATATTTTAGAACGATCAAGTTTGTACTCGACAATTTTCGTAGATATACCAACCCCTATTATATTGAAAGTCATACGGGTTCATATAAAGAGTTTAAGGAATTCACTGCACCTACATACTATATTCCTTTACCCACTGGAGAAATATTAAAGCTTAGATATGTATAGTACAACTCATCTAATATTATTTACAAAGCAAGAAGTTCCAAAAATACCTACAAGGGTTTACAATTTGTACAACAGGCACAGATAAATAAATTAAATGAAAACTTATGGTTTTTTCGACAAGGCAGGTTGTATGGTCTCCTTTATGTACAAATTTTTACTCGGTAAACAAATGTCATATAGTTATAGATACCCAAAAGACTTGGCAAAACGACATTCATATGAGTGTCATGATTTATGGTTCATTAAGTTAATTTTTAAACATCAGTTTTATATGAAATAATATTTGCGGTCTGTGGTATGCTGGAATCTAGAAGTCATTATCGCAATTATATGTATTTAAGCAATTTTTTGGTAGCGTGATAATAACTATGATTTTTGATCTGATATGGTCAATTACATCCATTCACAAATTGCCGACACGAATTATCACACGCGAATAAACTGCTAATAGAAAAATATTATTCCGAGCGAGCCATACGCAAAAATTGGGTAAAGTTGATTTCCACAATGCTTTTACGCATCCTCGTATTTGACGGTGTATGAGGTACTGATTTCGATTTTCTCATTACTGACCGCTCACAACAACAAATACCTATTTTCTTCTGCCTAACCAGCAAATCATGAGTTTTTGGACTTGCTATTCATATGAATTCTATCGGTTATTTGTAAAATATTCTATATACACTTTTCAAAAGCTGTAGCAATGTAGAATGTCAAACGACGAACCATTCTCTGACGAATATACAAGAAGTATTTCTAGATTTCTCAAAATTTATAGTCACGCTTGCTAATAGATCTATTTGATTTAGTATGCACCAGAAATCGAGAAAATCTTAGATCTGGAGACTAAGCGGGTCAGACTGCAAAGTCATATTTTTCAAAGTTCAATAGTTCGAACGAAAGTTCGGTGGAATTTTTGGAAGTACTATCAGGTCTATCATGCCATGCGTAAATAACTTTTTGTACTTCAACCCTTATAACTGAGTCCCAACTTTTTTTTTAAATAGCACCAAATAGTTTTTTCTCTACAAATTAAGTACTTTTGATTTAATACACAAACCTATTTTTTTTTTTCGAAAAGTCATAAGCATAAAGTAAATAAAATAAGGGTTTATTTAAGGCATAATATTATAATAAGAAAACAGTTAAAAATAAAACTAGTTGGGTTTTTCAAGGTTACTGAATGACCTATCATATGATGCTTTCAAATTTTTTTGTACTTCAACCCCTAAAACGCACCCCAAACTTTTTTCAAATAGCACCCCACAGTATTTCCTACATAAATGAGGTTATTATTCCATTTAAAATCTTGTAGTGCCTTTATTTCGTACAAAAACCAATTTTTCCCAACTTTATAAGCAACTGAGGATTTTTTAACCGTAACATTTTCGTAATAAAGGACAAAAAAAACATTTGTTTTCAAAAGTATGTATCAAATGTGTGAAATACCCTTTAAACCACACTTAGTTTTATTTTTTATCCATTTTTTGCATCAGACAAATTGTTATCTTATTTATTATGCTTATGATTTCACGTAAAAAAATGTTTGTCTATAAAATCAAAGGTACCACAATAAAATAGGGATACCATTTATGCAGGAAAACCTATGGGATTCTATTTGAAAAAAAGTTGGGGGTGAGTTTTAAGGGTTGACGTACAAAAAAAATGTTTTGAAAGCATGGTATGATAGACCCGATAGTACCTTCAAAAATTCCACTCAGCTTTCGTTTAACTTTTTTTTATTACGAGAATATCACGTGTCAAGGAAATTCAGGGTATATTATAGGCGTTGAGCCAGGTGGTCAAAAATGGGCGATTTGGTTTCCTTTCTGGAGAATAAGTGTAACCTACAGATTTAGATTCGTCATGAACGTAGGATGAATTTTTGGTATGACAATTCGTAAAATTCGGTAGCTTAATAACGTTATGACGTCACAAATATGGCCACCGGGCGAAAATCCTAGTTAGCCCCTCTAAAGTCTGGTTTCATGTGTAAGGGGTGAGAGTATCATACAAAATTTTGCTGAAGCACTCGCAAGACGAGGGTCGAGGAATAATTTCCTGGGTGCTGAGCCAGTTGTGGGGCTGGCAGCAGGTACCATTCGACGGAAAACCGAAGTGCGGTTGCAAAAACAACATCTTATGGGATGAAGAACTTATTTTAGGGCTTCTAGCCAAGGTAGGGCGCTTCAGTCTCTCATTGGACAGAAGCCGGCTAAGCTTAATTGTGAGCCTGCTATCTGGCCATAACACTCAAAAGTCACTTGTATGTGATGGGAGTTGCAAAAGGAAGAGCCCTCGGCACACATTTCATGTCATTGTGAAGCCCTTATCACAGATAGACTATGCTAGTTCAAGAGTCCTTGAACCTGAAGACATAATATGGGCAGGACCCAAAGTCATCCTTACCTTTGCGATGAGGGCTGGACTTGGGAACTAGAGTAAGGAGAGGAGCATAAGGGCCCGCTTGTAGGTCTATGCTCTGGTGGTTCTGGTCACCAGAAAGCCTCTTTCCTTGTTTAATTCAGTCCTCTATTCAAACACAGTGGACAAGTGTCATATATTCGCCAGTCATCATCATAGTCACAATGTCTTAACAGACATGTTGTGAACTCGTAAAATGAATTAAGTCGGAGCTAGAGTATTGCCGACACGAATATTATCAATAGTTTTGAGAACTGTAGCTCGCCATCGTTCGCGATTTACTGTCAGTTCAGTGGTGTTCTTGATACTCATATCCAGCAACTGTTTCGTCGTATCCACCCAGCGTGTAGGGGAATGACCGCAGCGCCGCTCACTCGGGACGTAACTCTGAACTACAACTTTCTCGATGTTATCGCTTCTGTGAATATGTCCGAAGAATGTAAGATTCTCGTCGACACAATGGAGGATAGTCTCTGTATTGCCGAGCTCATCCAGTATGAAAACATTAGTTCGATGGGCGGTATAAGAAACTCTCAGCATTCTCCACCACGCCCACATTTCAAAAGCATCTAATCGATCTCGATCTGCCTTTTTAGGTGTCTAAGTTTCCGAGGCATACAAAAATATGGAGAATACAAAAGACTGAACCAGCAACATTTAGGTAGTTTTAGTGATGTTATGGTCACGCCATATTTTAGTAAGCTTTGTCATGGCCACACGTGGCTGTTGAATGCGCCGTGCAATCTCATTTTCACAGCTACCCGAACTGTCGATCAAAGAACAGAGGAACACAAAACTTAGAACTACTTCACAACGGCATATTGACTTTATTTCTCGATGATTATCATGCTTCCCATCTACGATCATAACATTGGTCTTGTTGTAGTTAATACCAAGACCATATACTGCATTGTGTTGTTCTGAGATGTTTAATAGAGCTACTAGTTCTTCCTGAGGACCGGCAATAAGAGTTGTATCGTCATCAAATCTTAAGTTGGGATATTTTGCTTCCGCCAATAGTTATACCGCCATTCCAGTTGTCCAATATCTGTCTCATCACAAACTCAGAGTAAATGTTGAATAACTACACATCCCTGAAGAACTCCTTTTCTGGTCGCTGTTTGACCAGACAGGTTACCATCAATTATTACATGAGCCGAGGTAGACTCATATAGTTGCTATATAAGAAATACTAAGTGGTAAGGGACTCCCATAGAGATAAGGATTTCCCACATTTTAGACCACTTTACGTTATTAAACGCCTTAAAATAGTCCAGAAAGCAGATAAAAACTGGAAAATAAAGCTTTCTGGATTTTTCAATAATCTGTTTTAAGTTTAAGGTCTGTTCACGCGTACCGCGTCCTTTTACGAAACCTGCCTGCGCCTGATGAATTGGCCAGCCAATAAAACCCTCCAAACAAGATTGTAAAATATATAATAGAACCTTGCTTGCATGAGAGATTAACGACAGTGCGCGATAATTGTCTGGATTTGTTGAAGATCCATTTTTATGAAGTGGAACAAAAATGGATGCGCACCATTCATCTGGCCAAACACCGGAGGACCAGACCCTCTTACAAATATAAAGCATCAATTCCTGTAGCTCTATTAGTTTTTAACTTGTTGAGGGCATGTTCCACTTCAGACAAAAGAATATCTGGTTCATGATGTTCAAAATCCAATGAGAGGGCTTGAAGGCCATCTTGGTACAGATTTTGAAAATTGTCCAAGAATGTTAGCGATAGTTCAGACATATCATTGAGAATAACCACTTTACCAACAAAATCATTTTTACACAATATGTACTTAGTCGGCGTACTGCCACTTCCTAGGTGTCATGGTTAAACGTAGTTAAACCATCATTTTTGATATTTATAAAAAAGGTTGGTATACTCATAACCCAAGTATAAATGATAAGATACGATTTTTATATGTAAAATGATACAGTCATCTAAAGATGAGTTATTCGTTGCATAATACGCAGGTTTTCAAATCGATGTCAAGAGCGCCATGGATTTATAGATAACTTATTTGTAGATTCGATTATTATATCTTGACCAGAGGTATTAGGTGATTCAGATATCATATAGGATACTGCCTTGCCCAGAAAATCATTTTTCGTATTATTAGTAGGTGAACGACCACTTCATAGGTTAAATCTCCATTTTTGGCATTCATCAAAATTGTTGCTATGCTTATAGCTAAAGTATCCATTATTAGATATCGGTTTTATATGTAAAATGTACAGTCATCGAGTTAAGTGTTTCGTTGCATAATACGTAGGTTTTCAGTAAATCCATGTCAAGAGCACCATATATATAAACAAAACAAAAACAAAAAAGGTGCAACCCGGGCTCCGACACACCGGGCTGCTGTTCCATTCCCCAGCGACTACTCCTCACACCGTGAGGTGAGCAATCACTGGGTCCGCGTATCGTGCGTCCTAAGCAGACGAAGGGACCCATGGATGACTGCCTTCTGCATTCTGGCGGCTAAGATGTGCGCCGCCGCACGGCACACCGGCATTTTGCGCAGTGCAGAGAGCAGCGTATCCCTCATACCACCTAGGGATCCAATGACCATTACTAGCAGACTCACAGTGTAGTCCGGCCAGAGCCTGCGAAGTTGTCCGAGGAGCTCCTGATACTTGGTCCGCTTTTCCTCCTCCTTAGAGACGATGTTCCCCTCGGCGGGTGCCGAGAACTCGATAACGAACATCGTCTTTTGTTGGTAGTCGAGGAGGACTATGTCGGGCTTATTTGCATGTATAAGCTCGAGCGTGGAGAATGAGTAGTTCCAGTAAATTCGGCACCTCTCGTTCTCCACAACGGACTCAATGTCCCCTGGAGCGTATGGCAGCACCGGTGTCTCATCTATACCGTATGAGTGCCTTAAATGGTAGTATAGCACTCGTAGAGCCGCGTTGTGCCGATAGACGTAGGCTGTGCCAGCGTACACCTTACACGCCGACAAGAGGTGCGTAAGGGTCTCTGGCGCCTGCAGGCAGGCTCTACAGCGGATATCGGGCACATCCATACCCATAATCCGGCTACGGTATACTAAGGTGTTGAAGACACCGTCTTGGCAAGCCATTATAGAGCTCTCAGTCTCCGACTTCAACCCATTAGACCTTAGGAAGGAGAAGGTCAACTGCTCAGATAAACCATGCTCTTCTAGATGTTTGTAGAAGATTCCGTGCATTGGTTTATCTTTGTGAAGTCTTAAAAGCAATTGGACTTCAGCAGTTTTAATCCGGGTTTTTAATTGTGCGGGAGCAAGTTCCGTAACGGACTGCTGACACCTCCGCGTGAAGTCGAGCGTGAGACTAAGTTCTTCGGCTGCCCGTGTTGCTGCTTTAAAAAGGAAGGCTCCTTTACCCGCAATCTCGTGCTCTCGCACAAAGCGGATCAGGGGATCGGTGCTCGTCGTAACATAGCAGGCAGTGGCCAGTACTACTCTGTTGTGCAGATGCTCCAAACTCAATAGTCCACGCCCTCCCAGGTGTCGCGGGAGGTATATTCGCGGGACAGAGGATCTAGGATGTAGACTTCCCTCCATATTCATCCTTTTGCGGGTCTTTATGTCGATTTGTCGCAGCTCTTCCACGTTCCAGTGGACAGCACCAAAGCTGTATAGCAACAGTGGGATCGCCAGCATGTTTGTGGCAGCGACTTTGTTTTTGCCGGACAGTTCTGACGACCAGATCTGCCGGAGTCGGTGCAAATACTTGCGGCGGAGACACTCTTTGACCAATTCTGCCTCTTGGATGTGACGCTGCGCCACTCCAAGGTAGGTATAGGTATCTCCGGCATGCAGTTGTCGCAAGATGCTCCCATCAACGAGCTGCTCCTCATCTTCACTATCTCCGCAACGTCCTCTTTTGAGATGAACCATGGCACATTTGTCTATCCCGAACTCCATACCAATAGCTTGACTGTAATCCTGCACTACCCTCAGCGACTGCTCTAAATCGCGTTGTCCGGAGGCATAGAGTTTCAGGTCATCCATGTAAAATAAGTGGGTGACCTTGTGCCTCCGGTAATTGGGTTTGCCACAGCTGTATCCCTTAGTATTTTTCAGCGCTATGGACAAAGGCAGTAGCGAGATGCAAAAGAGCAAGGGACTCAAGGAGTCTCCTTGGAAGACCCCTCTTTTAAATGATACCAACTCTGTTCGAACCCTGGTTTCACCCGATGTTATAGTGAACCGAGTCTTCCAGAGCGGCATCAGTTGTTTGATGCATCCCACTATTTGATCATCTACCGAAAGACATTCCAACAGCCGCACAATCAGTTCATGAGACGTAGTGTCGAATGCCTTCCGATAGTCGATCCAGGCCATAGAAAGGTTTCGCAGGTAATGCACGGAGTCCTGTGTGACACAGCGGTCAATCAACAGGTTATCCCTGCAGCCAGCTACTCCTTTCTTAGACCCTCTTTGTTCATATACGCTGAGAAATACGGGATTTACAGCTTGAAGGATACGCATGTACAAGATTCTGGTGAAGAGCTTGTAACATGCGTTCAGACATGTTATTGGCCTGTAGTTTTTAGGATCAGACAAATCTCCGGTCTTCGGGAGAAGCACGGTTCGACCCTCGACAAACCAAGCCGGAATTGGCTGCTCCTGATTTAGCCACGAGTTAAAAACTCTAGCTAAATGCCGGTGGCAACTGGGAAACTTTTTCAACCAGTAGGTGTTTATGCCATCCGGGCCAGGAGCTGCGAAATTCTTTGCGCCTCGTAAGGCACCAAGAATTTCTTCCGTGTTTATCGGGTGACGCAGTACATTCAGGTTTGGAGTCCTCCTACAAACGGACTCGAACTGCGCCAAGGCCGGAGTGTCTGCTTGGAGAGGTTTGGGGTGTTCGTAAATGCCCCTCCAGAAAGTCTCCACGCGATCAGCAGTTGGCGGCTGCTCTATGACTGGTGGTCGCTGTTGGAAGAGACGAGCAGGCTTTTCGGAAAACAATCTGTTTTCCTCCAAACCTCTCGCCCGCGTCACCAGTGATCGTTTAGCAGCGATTAGCGTCCGTATCCTGTCAAGACAATGCTGCTTGACAACAACCAGTACCGCTTGACTGAGCGTGTGATGGTCGCGCCTTAGCTCTCGGGCTATCTGGCGCACGCGGCGCGTAAAAGGCCTACCGGCCGCTCTATATTCCATCACACACTGGATACGGGATGCTTCTTGGCGAGCCAACTGGATTTTCGCTTCCATCTGGCGCACCCGCCTCTGTGCTCTCTCGACAGGAGAGTCTCTCACTCTCCCCTGTCCAGCCAGCCTCAGAGCCGCAGCGTAAATTTCGCAATTGATGCTCCAAATGTCAGAGACCTCCGATAGACGTTCACTCAACGCCTCATCCTCTCTCTTTAAATCTGCCAGCTTGAAGGACCTCTTGTTGTTATGCAAGGCCCTTCGATCACTGAAATCTCCAGGTGAGACGGCTTCGTCGATTTCCCTCTCAGCGGGCCTCATCGGCGACCTTTCAGCCTGGTTAACAGGCCTTTCAGTCGCCGGAGGGGCAGGCTGAGCTGGAGCACGAACGTATCCCTGCCCCCGAAGGTAAAATACCTGGTTCCGCAAGCTCTGGGAGGTAATTGTGCTATGCTCTGGATGCATTTCACACCATCTCCCATGCATGCGGGACATGTATCCCCTACGGCGCGGGCTACTGCTCTCGTAGCAGCTCAGCAGGTCATCCTTCAGTTCCGTCGTCCACCTAAAACGGTCCATGTCGTTGCGTGTGTCGTCGTCAGGGCGATCCGAGGCACCGCCACCTTGCCCAGAGCCGGCTTCCGATACCGGCCTGGTGTGGGTGCTCTTCTTCTGGGGCGGTCGAACCAGAAGGTAGGGCCCGTCCGGTGGTTAGCCTTAGGGCCCCCAGCCGACATTTCGGAGGCAGCCGACCACATTGCCTCCTAGGGATGACCTGTAGAGGTTGCCGGCCGGCTTTCATCCCTGGCTTGGGTTATCCCCACAGTGTCGCCACGCACCGAATAGCCGTTTGATGTTGGTCGGCTTCCTGGGGGCGCATTTTATACCTACTGCCAGGTTTGCTATCAGCCGCCCCTAACCTGGGGTCAGACGCTGTCGGGAAGCCGTCCTTAACATAGGTGCAGCCGCTTCCTCACTATGGTGGTTCATACGCCTGCTTTCACAGCCGGTGACCACCATAGGCCCTTTTAAGGCAAGGACTACCAATCTTTTAGTCGCCTCTTACGACAGGCAGATTAAACCCTGGGAACATTCTAAACCCGGACCCAGACGGTATATATATATATATATATATATATATATATATATATATATATATAACTTATTTATAGATTCAATTATATCTTCATAGGAAAAAGTAGACGTATGCAGACTCATCTAATGAAAATGTATGGTGATTATTACAATCCTATTCATCTACACAACTCAATACCAATTTTAATCCTTCGTTAGTCGAGTGATAGGTTTAGTTGCGCGATCTATATTATGCAGCCCGTTTTTAACCCCTAATTGGGATGGCAAAAAAAATTACACTCATTGTATGGCGGGCTCTGGTGAGACCTAGAGAATTTTTGTGGAAAAAAATGAAAACAACAGGTATGAATGTAAACAAATTTGTATTTTACTTTAATATTGCTGTTATAAAAGCAAAAAAAAACCGATTCCAGACATTCGCATGGGAAAAAAATACAGGGTACATTTGAAAAGTAGTTGAAGGACAAACCTTTCAATGATAAAAGCTAAAAAGTGTGTGTTTGTTTCAAAAATGAACAAACCTTGTTTAGATATACAAAATGAGTTGAGAAACAAAATAAAATACTCTTATTACATTTGTAGCACATGAGTCCTTGTGTATTATCGTTATGTGGGCAAATATACGCTTAGGGGCTCCTCCAATACGCCTGTTTTGGTTTTAGTTCTCTTCAGGAATGTTATCAACTTGACAAATACGAGCTCTCACTTCAATAGTGGGGGCATCAGAAATGTCATCTTCATTAACAGATGAATCAACAATCTGTTGTAACTCTTGTTGAGTACGAGGTCTTTTATCACTGTTTGGGTTATAGCCATTACTTCTCACAAATGAGACACATAAAAAATTACGTTTAAGGTATAATGGGGTCAACTTTGACCCAAGCGATGAAGATGACCTGACTGGGCGAAAAGTCGACAGCAGCTCCAGTACGTAGGTGCTTTAATTGTCGTTCTAGGAAGGCAAAAGCTAGAATAGCAATATTGGGGACCCCAGCAAGAGAAAAAGAGAACTCCTGGACGAAATCTTTTGCCCTTTAGGGAGTTCCAGTTTGGCACAGCGTACTCAAAAGGAAAAAAACATTAGCAGGTGACTAACAGGCTGCAAAGAAAGTCACTGCTGAGGTTTATCAGTGCCTACCGCACAATATCTATACCCTGTTACCCTTAGGGGATACCGCACGCCCATTTGATGCTATATGGATTAGCTGATACCGAAAATGAATAGCTGTCAAAATGCTGGTGGAAAACTGACGGTAGTGTCAAGGTGGTGTTTTTTGCGATATTTAACGTTTTTAAGACCAATAATTGTGAAATATTGTGGTGAGCGTAATGGTGGGGTGTGCAGCTTACCGTTGTAAAAGCCACAGCAGCAGGAAGGAGCCAGGAATCACTTTTCACAGGTAAATTTATGATCTTATTTTTTTGGTGTATCCGAAATTCATGCAAATATCTCGATATCTAGTTCAAAGATATATGTGTATCCGAAATATAATTTGGAATGTACCACTAACATGCGAATCATAATGTTTTTGAGCACGTAAAGTCTAAAAATTATGTTTTTAAGGGATTTTTTGGTTCAAATACAATCAGTTTTCCAGTGGCGTATCTATTATAGCTTACATTTTGAATAGAAATATTATGACTTTGCATTGTAATATATAATATACCAATACCCTTATACAAGGTGTGCATTTCAAGGGTGGCCTTTATTTGTAGTTGTATGAATAATAAAATTAATTTTCTTTCTTCCTCGACAGGTTTCCTAAAGATCTTCCTAGACATGATTTATGGATCAAAAATATGAGGATCGAAGGTTGGAAGCCTACAAGCAACGATAGGCTTTGTTCTAAGCATTTTGAACAGAATTTCCTTCATCAAACAAATCAAAAAGTATATCTTCTGAAAGGAGCAGTCCCCACCATATTTGACGAGCTTCCGGAATACTTACGTCCAAAAATTGTAAGTTATAATTCCTAGCTTACATTGTCTACGCTTAATCAATATTAAAATAATAAACATTCTAGGATTATGATAGATGGATAGATGGATAGATGGATAGATGGATAGATGGATAGATGGATAGATGGATAGATGGATAGATGGATAGATGGATAGATGGATAGATGGATAGATGGATAGTTGGATAGATGGATAGATGGATAGATAGATAGATAGATAGATCGATATACTTTATAGTCTAAGAATTTACAAGATTCTTATTGACAAAGCTATATAATAACAAACAAAACTTTTGGGATATTCACTAAAACCTGTGAGGAGGAAGTTTGTTATAAATCTTCACTCCATTGTATATAATTGGATCATTAATGAGTTATGATTTGGGTGTGATATTAATTTAAAATCATTCTTATGCCTTATGCCTATATTCTATATTTATGGTCTCAAATTTGGTTTTATATTTGAGTATTAGTGATGACGTTTCCAAAATAAACAGTGCAATAAAGTAAGGAGAAATACGATTACGAATGGCTGAATAACCATTTAAAAATTGATAGCTATGAAAATCAAAAGGCAGCTAACCTCAAAAATGTAATAATTTCTTGTGTTACAGTTACATTATTAAACAACTATATTTAGGTGTGTTTACTCGATACGAAATCAAAACAAAATGTTACTGTCACTTTTCCTATAAGATTCAGTCACTCATTCACATCTACTTAAATCATAAATTAATTTGTTCTGTCTTTCTTTCGGAAATAATGTTTCAAACATTGTCTAATATACAGCTCTGTTATTTTAGGCAAAAGAAAGAAAAAGACCCCGTGAACGTGATGTTCATCCAGAACCATCGCCATCAACCTCAGCTCTGGCTGCACAGGACGACTCTCCCCGGAAAAAGAAACTTAGAAGAGAACTGCTGCTGCAAAAAGATAAGAATAAGGAAAAAACGAAAAAAATCCGTGCCCTTGGTCAATCACTGAAAAGAGCACACAAAAAAGTAGCCTCTTTAAAAATAATTGCTGAGGAATTAGAGCGACAAAATTTACTATCTCAAGAAAATTTAGTTTTAGTTCAAAATATGAGCAAGGTTAACATAGAAATATTGAACAGAAAAATGGGGAGAAATGTTCAATATTCACCTGAACTTAGGAAATTTGCCCTGACATTAAATTTTTTTTCACCAAAGGCATACAACTATGTGAGAGATGTTTTTGACACTTGTCTCCCGCATAGCAAAACTATTGCTAAATGGTTCCAGAATGTGGATGCTGAGCCTGGTTTTACCAAGGAATCAATAAATACCTTAAGAAATAAGGTTCAATCATCTGACAGACCAATAATTTGTTCATTAATTATCGATGAAATAGCCATACGGAAACATTTAGAATGGGATGGAAAAAAATTCCATGGTTATGTGAACTGTGGTACAAATTTAAACGATGACTCTAATGCTTTAGCCAAAGAAGCTTTTGTTATAATGTTGGTTTGCATCAATGGAACTTGGAAATTACCTGTCGGTTACTTTCTTACAGATTCTTTGAATGGCAGTCAAAAACATTCAATTGTATCTCAATGCATCCATCTGATTGAAGATACGGGAGCCAAAGTTATGTCAATCACATTCGATGGTGCTCCATCTAATACCGCTATGTGTCATAACTTTGGATTCTTATTTAACATTTCAAATATACAGACAAGTTTCAGAGTTACAGATCACAATGTATATATTTTTTATGATCCATGTCATATGATAAAACTTGTTCGCAATGCATTTGGTGAAAAGAAAATCCTAATTGATTGTGATAACAATTTTATTCAATGGAAATACATAGCGCTTCTAGAGAAGCTGCAAACTAGCGAGGGCTTACATTTAGGGAATAAGTTACGTCGCGCTCATATTATTTTTTTCAAACAAAAAATGAAGGTTCGGCTTGCAGTTCAGTTACTTAGTGCATCAGTAGCCGATGCTATTGAGTATTGCGAAAAAAAGCTGAATCTTGAGGATTTTAAAGGTAGTCAGGCAACAGTTAAATTTATTAGAATTGTAAATAGCATTTTCGATATTTTAAACAGCAGAACCCTAGTAGCACCAGGTTATAAAAAAGCATTATGTCAAAAAAATATAGATCGATCTGCGGAATTTATCAATAGTGCAATTTTTTATCTTTCAAAGTTGAAATTATCTAATAATGAGCAAGTAATCATGTCTAACAGAAAAACTGGGTTTATTGGATTAATAATTTCATTATCAAGTTCTTTAGGATTGTACAAAGAACTTGTTTCTGAGAGAAAAACATTACTGTACCTTCCGTTGTATAAGATTAGTCAAGATCATTTAGAATTATTCTTTTCGTCAATTAGATCAAGAGGTGGCTGGAATAATAACCCAACCGCTCGACAGTTTCTAGCTGCTTACAAAAGGCTTCTGGTTCGAGCAGAAATTAGAGAGGGCGGTATGGGTAACTGTATTCCATTAGATCAAATCCCTATTCTAAGTAGTTCTACAAAAAATTTAAGGTCTGAAGATGTAATTAATAGTAGTTTATCTAACCATAGTTTAATAGACATAAATGAGCCTTCTGATGATCTAGAAACTATTTGGAAGGATCATGACTACATCATGAATGCACCTGTGATAAGTGAATGTTCATCCCAAATTGTGCAATATATTGCTGGTTATGTTTCGCACCAATTACAAAAAACAATAAAATGTGAAACATGTGTCACAGCATTGATTGGTACTAGAGATCGGTTTCTCAATTCCCTAATTGAATTTAAAAGCCACGGCGGTCTGACTTAGCCATCAAATGATGTTATCAAGATATGTTTGAAATCGGAACATTTTCTGAGAGTTAATGAAAATTGTATTCACACCAAACATTTTGTACCTTTGCTGATAAGCAAAATAATATCAAGTTTTCTAGGCACCCCTATTTTCAGCTGCTTAGAACGTCACGTATTAGAAAATGATGTAAATCATATATATTTTTTAATAAAAGCTGTATGCACAAAATACTTAAATATCAGAATCCATTTTATTGTAAAATCTCGATCACAACAGGACAATCCAGTTCGGAGCCAATTAACAAAAATGATTCTGTTTAAAGGGCAGTAAAATATTGGTAGTTTTTGACCTTCGTGACTGTAATATTGACTGCCATCAATTGTAGGAGCAAGCGAAATGCCACGTTCCTACAAAAAAATTATTTTTGTTGAAGCACACAATACTGAGTTTCACCCAAACTTCCCCATAAGTAAATACATAACTGCAATAAATTAGAACTTACTGGAAGCAAGGGGTTAAGTGATAAAATAGAGTTGTAATTTCTATGTAAGTTATAGGACCTCACCTATATTGAATGAATTGTTCGTTTTTATTTACTACTAGCTAATCTAGGAGTCATTTTCTAATTTTGTAAATGTTTTGATTTTGGATAAGATTAAAGGACCTTTGTATTTCTAGCCCAAAACTTACTTTATTTCATGTCTGAGATAATTTTTATGTTTAACCCCCCAGCTTTTTCATTAATTATTGCCACCGTCGCAAAAAGAAGTTATGTATAAAAAAGCCTCGTTGGAGTAATTAAAAATACTGCTCTTCATTACACACTACAAACAGCAAGTAACAGCGTAACAGCAAGTAGATTTTTTTACTGCATATGGGGACTCCGAGATTGAAGGCATCAAATTCCTCAATCTCGTAAGCTAATCTATAATAACAAAAATGTTTTATTGCTGCTTCTGTTTACAGTATGTAATAGACAGTATTTTATATATAAACATAATGTCAATAAATATAAATATACTATAGGTATTATGTGTTCTTTAATAATAAAAAATTGATTTACTACAAACTACAAGCAGTTTTTTTCTTTCTGGGTAGAAGTATAATCGTGTCTTCCATCAGTCATATACTGCAAATGAACATAACATGTTCATGACTGAATAAAATATATACATTATCAATTTTTATATATTATTGGCCACAAAACAGCAGTCGAATGAAAATCACGGTTACGGTAATGTTAGTCACTTAAGTTTTAATTGTGGATGGCGAAATTGGCCATATAGAAACCCTGAATAACAATATTTCATTAAATTTTATTTGAAAAAGATTATTTCTACAAATAGCTCAACCAGAACGTTAATCCCATTAGTTACGCCACTGGGAATAGCGCTTTGGTGCCATTTGGTATCAGAAATGTCAGTCGCGGGTTCCGTCCTCTCTCTTTCCTTGTCTAAGCTGTTACCCGATACTTTAAACTGTCAGCCGTGTCAATAGCAAACAGATGTTCGGCTAGTGATAACTAAAAATATGAAATATCCCGGACTGAGTCTTGATGTATCAATTTTAAGCTTTGAGGGAATACAGGGCTGTACTGAGTGCAAGTACTGTTAATGACGAGTAATTGTCCCTTGGTGACCTTTTCGTCTATGCTCTGAGGTCTATGCTTATTTTACATTTTTTCGGAAAATCCGGCGTTTCTTTCAGTATGTCAGTAAGGCTGGTCTGAATGATGATGATTACGCTTCAAATGAGGTAAAAATTACCTTAACCATACACAACCGCTCAAAGATTTCTTTTTAAAGCAATTGAAGAAAAATATAATGTTGAAGGGCAACGCAACGACTATACAAATAGTAAAAAATGTGTGGAGCTATTTCAGAAAGCTTAGTTTAGTTAGAACAGAGCTATCAAATAATTAGTAGTTTAACTAGAAACATTTTTATAGAAATGAAACTGAAGTGTTATGCTTTCACCTCAATAACAAGCAAGCTAGAACTGAACCTCAGGTATACTTCAATGACAACTTAGTGCGCTACAATCCTCACCCAAAATACTTGGGGATAACAATGGACCGAACATTATCATTTAGAAAACATCTAGAAAACACAGCAGCAAAGCTTAGCACCAGAAACAATATTATTCATAAATTGTGCGGTACCACTTGGGGGGCAAACGCAACCACCCTCAGAAAATCTGCCCTCAGTCTTGTTTATTCTACTGCTGAATACTGCGCCCCAGTATGGTTAAACAGCCCTCATGCAAAAATGATTGACACCAAATTGAATGAGACAATGAGAATAATTAGTGGCTGTCTAAAAACTACCCCCCTACCGTGGCTGCCCGTTCTGTGCCATATCACTCCTCCTCATATTCGTAGACAGGATAAACTGGTGAAGGAATACAACAAAATACTATCCAATCCCCAACTTCCACTGCATACTGACCTAGATGATGCAGATCTTCGGAGGTTGAAATCTAGAAATCCCCCATTACCATTTGCAGAACGGCTCTTGCGGGATGGCTTCCAAGTTGATGAGCACTGGAGGAGGGATTGGGAAGTCCAGAAGCCGGTACAGGCTCCACCAACTATGGACCCCACTTTAACCCTGCCAGGAATGGAATTGCCTCGCCATACATGGAAAACCCTTAATCGAGTCAGAACGTCGCATGGCATCTGTCGTGACTCATTCTTTAAATGGAGGATATCTGAATCACCGTCCTGTGACTGTGGAGAGCCCCGGCAGACTGTTCAGCATATTGTCACCGAATGCTCGATTACCGCATATGCTGGACAACAGTCGGATTTCTTCGAAGCCTCGAAGTCTGTAGTTGACTGGATAAATGGTCTTAATTTTAAAATCTAAAAACTATTTATTTTTGTTTGTTTTAAATTTAATATTTGTATTTTATTATATTGTTTAAGACTTATTACCAATTAATCCATGTAGCCCTACGCTAAATAATAATAAATAGAAATGAATAAACATTTTATTATACAAATCAATAAAATAATCTTTTTCCTTTAACCACTAATTTTTGCTGCGAATTTCTGGATCTTGAAGCAACTTCTTGTCTGCAAAAATAGTCATTCTTTTTTTGCAATGAGATTTTGTGTAAGAATATTACTAATACAGTCCTGATCACAGGATTGCCAATCAACACCACTAGTAAAAAATTAAATTTGATACTTCTTCGTCAGCTGATACCTATCAAATAGACGTCAACCCAGTTTAAAGTATCAGGAAACAGAGTATAGTAAAGCCTTGCAAGTGGTGACAGGAACTCCACCCCTGCATACGCTGACTGAAGAGAAAAGAGACATCTACACAGTCAGCTGATGAATTATTATCGATACTATCGTTGGATAGAGAGCGGAGAACAAATTTATTAGCATCTTTTTAATTGCTCAACTTTTATGTATATCAATAAAAAGATTGTGGTGGCTAGCGTGGAGCTGGCCTTAGTCATTAAAGCTTAAAGCTTCTATACATTTAATATTAACAGGTACTAAGCCTAGGCAACCACGATACCAACACTGTCTATGACAATTAAATTAAATTAATAGCTACGATATTATTAACCCGTCAAGGTGTTTCCGGATATATATTTCATTCATAATGTTATGCAATTTACGTAATAGAGGTAAGCACTGACAAAAAATATCGATTAGTATATCGATGAATCAGTGTAGAAACAGATAAGCATAAATGTCATAATTAATGATGTAGTAACTGTAAATCGATATTTCCACTTTAAAACATCCTTTTCAATGCTTTCTCTCAAAGTTAGAGTACATCAGGTGCATTTATTTGGTGTCTGATCAGACTGAAAACCAAAAATTTCAACTCATCATCTCATCTCTTTTTCAGTGTCGGCTATTCCATGGCTACTTTGGCATGTTGACCTGGTGTTGTGTGTGTGTCGTGTGATGCAATTTTCGTGAATTTTTCAGCCAAAAAGTTCTTCCTGTATTATAATTTACTCTGCTACAGCTGTAATGATTTCTGAAAACCATGGACCTTCCATTCCTGTCATTTTGGTAATAAGGTGGTATTAGAAACAACACGTAGAGCTAATCTTAGCAACCACTAGTTCATTTTTGTCGTCTATATGTAAATCCTTAAGTAACACCAATAACAAAATGCCTTCTCGAGCTCTGCATGGTCTTAATAACACATAATTGGCTGTTGTATAACAATTTGATAATGGACTCCCAATTGCAAAATTCCTTTTCACTCAGTAGTGGAACTTGCTATATACACATTTATTGGGTACGAAAAATGAACGGTACCTGTCATCAAAATTCAACCAACACTAATAATTGGGCAATACTAAATGAGAAAATCGTGAATATCTCGATGACACAGAAACACCTTATGTAATCGCGTATGAATATATCTTTTCCTGATTATGAAAGCATTGGCGTATAGAAAAGGGGATCTTAAGGATCGAATCTTATCTCAAATTCTCCCGTGACAAGTACTAGATAAAATTACAATTTCATCTCAAATGTAGGCTTTGTAGATCTGCATCGTAAAGGGCGTAGTGTTATCATTATCTTTGTAGAGTATTAAAATTCTTTAACTTTGGTTCTGTAAAGAACTTTTCTGTTGATCAATAAATGCTTCATTTTATTATATAATTCCACTAAAGAGACATTGCCAAAATCATAACGTTGTATACTTAAAGCAGTTCTGGTACAAATACGGAGTCCTTTTGATGAAGTATATTAAAAGCACTGAAATCAACAGCACGCAATAACATATCTATAAGCAGACAAACATAAGCAAAGGTAAGATAGTGACATAAATATTTAATAATAAACAGACAAAACTCAAGGGGTTTGTTTCGGACTTCCATTGTATTAGTCCAATCGTTACGTCGTAAAAAGGCTTTTGACAGCAAAAGGTTGGAAAGAAATGAAATTTGGTGGCATGGTAGATATTGGTCCCCTGAATGTTCACCTAAGTTTGGGATCTCGAGGGGTTGCCGCTCGAGGAGGGGTGGATGAAAACTCTGCTTCGCGGTGATTTTCAAAAAATATCGTCGTTTCGGTAAGTGACATCGAAATAATTTATGGATCTTTAATTTCGATCTTCACATTTTTCGTATGCGACCAATAGTTTTCATCCTACAGTACGCCAAAGTTAAGGGTTGGTTTGTGATTTTCTCTAAAATCAGAATTTTATCGCGGATTAAGACGACGAGTAAGACAAAATATATGGTCATGGGACAAATGGAAAAAACTTCCGATGATCAACCGAACCTAACTTTTACGGCCAACAACATGATATATACTTTTGGAAGGACTACGGAATGTATATAGGTACCTAGGGGTAATCATAAAGCAAAAGGGACAGGGGAAACAAGAAATACAGGCAAGGATCATCAAAGGAAACCAGAAGTATGGAGCCCTGAAAAATGTTATGAAGTCCAAATATGTATCCAGAAAGACCAAAGAGAGAGTTTATACAACTGTTATAAGACCAACAGCGACATATGCTTGTGAGACGTGGACTATGAACAAAGAGGAGGAAGACAAAATTATAAGATGGGAAAGAAAAATGTTGAGAGCCATTTATGGAGGCGTAAGGACAAACGAGGGATGGAGGAGAAGAACAAACCAGGAACTGGAACACATGTATGAGAACCCCAATATTATAGCAGTCATCAAAGCGCAGAGAATAATGTGGCTGGGACAAGTGGAGAGGCTGAATGGGACGAGATTGGCAAAACTAGTTCTCAACCGGAGACCAATAGGAAAAAAAAAGAAAGGGTAGACCAAGGGAGAGATGGCTGAAGAAGGCTGAAGGTGATTTACGGAAAATTAATATTAAACACTGGAAAGAGAAGACGGCAGACAGAAATAGGTGGCGTGGAATAGTCCAGGATATACTCAGAAATAGGTCGTGAAAGTATCCAAAGACAATTCTAAGTTATATAAATTTTAGCGGTATAAGATCAGACTGTACTCATGGTTGTGCAAACTAATAATAATAAAGACGAAGAACTTTATCGAAAAGTCGTGTAACATTTCTGTTTCCCTAAAACGATTATATCCTCTCACTTCTTTTCTTTATTATCTGCTGCTGCCTAAACTTACGCATTTGGTTTAAAAAAATTACGATATTCAGGACGATACCTCTACCTACTACCGATATGTGCAGTTGCGGAAAATATCTTATTTGCGTATACTTTTAGTGGAAATAATACTACTTCGGCGATTGAAGCTTTTTCGATATAACTTATCAAAGCGGCACTATTTCCCGAAAATAGTCGCGAGCAGAGTCTTCATCCCCACCCCTCCTTACAATACATCAGATCTAACCGGAGAAAAGATCAAATGGCAATAGAATGATTGGATGATAGGGGAAGAGATAAAAAAATATGGACATTGAACGAAGTAGATCTCGTTCTAGGAACTTCCCCGGCTTAAGTGGTTGTTGTTCATCCCCTGTCCTTGTTTTACCATAACCTTGTGATAATATTTATTGACATTTGTACATTTCACCCTATTTAATTTTTTTAGCTGCCATTTTGAGAAAAAGCGACATGTGATTATCGTTTCTAGCATAAAAACACGTCATCTTTTGACTGATGGGATCAGATGTACCAATGACAATTTATTTGTACAACCCCATTCCCTATAACACTTAAGAGTCCAATCGAATAGTAATATTATTTTTAGGTAGACATCCTTAAGTCACTTACTTCGGCCTAATATCAAACAATTCAGTGCACAAATACTGGCATTTGAGTATTTCAACTTACTTAATTTTTTTAGCCTCCATTTCAGAAAAAAATAACATGTGATATATCGTTTTGGACATAAAGACACATTTTCTTTCAACTAGTGCTATGAAATTTATATGTTGTATTACATTTTTTTGTGCACCCCCCACCCTTTTCCACCCCCTATTCTCCGATTGGCACCAAAACCTTTTCAACTCTAAAGGACCTTAATTAATTCAAGTTGGTCAAATTTGGGAGCAATCGCTTGAGGCGTTTTTGAGTAACCGTTGTAGAACGAAATCATGGACGTACAGACAGACACACAGACGGACATCAGAAAACCAAAGTTTTCCGATTTTCTTCAAACTTGGTCACTATAGGATGGTTAAAATTATAAAAAAAAATCTAGTTTTTGGTCTCGCTGCGATGCTAAAAAGGGGTGGGGGTGGGGGTAATTCAAAAAATAATGTCATAGCGTGACACTCTGATGCTAAGGCAATAAACAACCATGTCTTTCTTAGTCTAAAAGGCTACTGCGCATGCCGCAGAATTTTCTAAATGGCGCAATCAAAATTCATAAAAGGTGGCAAATTTTCGAACTTTGAAATGGCAGTAACTGCCACAAAAATGATCCAAATAATTTCAAACTCGAATGTCATAAAGAATTTTTTGTTCTCTATCTTTTGATCCACTTTTGGTGTAAATCTATGATTTAATGGTGGGGGTTAATCAGAAGAATAACAATATAACATAGCATTTTCCTTCCAGAATATGAGTCAGGCGGTGATTTTACCTTGAAAATGATACCTCACGCACGTTGATTTCGGTAAAATTGGCGAAAACAGGCCGATTCCAAAAACTTACCCCTCCTTTGTCGGGGAATTTAAAAAGTAGCGCCACTGGGCTCAGCGCTGTGAATGAACCACCCTATATTATAGAAAATTAATTACGTCTAGTATTTACGATATCTGACACAAAAAGTTTCTACAAAAAAAATTTGTTGCTCCTTAATACGGAACAAATATGAGCCGAATACATTGACCTTGTAATATGAAAGACTACAAATTTGGCAAACTATTTTTACACAGGTATAATGAACTAGCTTACGCAAATCGTTTTTTGCACCTGATCTGTCATCTATATATCCGTTTTTTAGGTAATTGTTTCTTCTACGCGCGCCATAACAGACTTCAGGATGAATGTACTTCGTACGTACAAGTGCTGAATCATTGATCAACGTATTACCAGCATTATCCTTGGGAAACAAGAAAACTGTATTATGTCATTTCTCTCCTTTCCTTTCGCCAACACTTACTGTACAGCCGTTGGGTTGGATAATAGTGCATGGTGGCAAAAAGTAACAGATAATGTAGGATAAGTATGCATTATAGCTATTAACATTGTCTTATATCGTCGTTGAAAATGGACTGCTAACAAGCAACAGGATGCGATAAATAATAGGTAGCTTGTTTCTGGCTTGAGTATAATAGTAAATTGTGAAGGCGGTGAATCAGAGGCGAAGTGAAAAAAATGGCATCAAGTTAGTCGACTCGACGCTTCTCATCGCTGGCATCAAGTTCCTTGCAAGGGCGTAGCTAGGTACGGGCAGGGCAGTCCCCCCCCCCCACTTAGCAGGCTACGGGTAACAATATCCTACTTGTCCGATCACGCCGAAAGATGAAGCTAGGAGTTCTATAATCAACAGTTGACAGGAGGTAGTTGATTAACCTTGTGTGAGTTCAGTACATGCATTGATTTGATAGACAAATAAGTAAAGATTCAGGCATATTGGAAGCTACGTTACACTCAAATACTGTCGACATAGCCACATGCATAAATCATATCAAAAGAACTTTTCGACGATGAAACGATGAAACGATGATCCTTTATGCATCGTTTCATCGTATTTCGGTTCAGCCATAACTGCAACTGCCATTAGACCTCATTTACAAGTTCTGCAACATTTCTCCAACTATTGGTCTGAGTGTCCTGGGGATTTTTGGAAGCAATCGATTTTTCTTCTTTGTTTAAATTCCCTTTATCCTTCATCCACACTAGAGCAGCGTTCTGCTGATAAAAATTTGCCTGCTTTTTGTTTGATGTATGTGACTACATCCCAGTGTAATGTTGAATATGTCACTGATTGATATTAAACAGAAATCACAAATGTTTTGCAAATACCACCATTTGGAAGCTTTCAACAATGAAGCCGAACTATGATATAACCTGTCGCAGAACAAAGACATGACAAGAGAGAACCTTAGGGAACTATACCTTAAGGGAAGCCGACATATTCTTTTCCACCTTTCCGTGTACATAGAGAGTTGGTACACAAAAAATGAGATAAAATTGCAGATGAACTATTGAAACCGATTTGCAAAGAACCTAAAAATTTTCTGCTATTGTAAACAATAACAGCTTTTCATACTAAATCTTTTTTGTACCGTGCAACCGTTGGATTGAACTGTCAACACTGTAAAGAGCATTTAAAAAATAGGTTCTTCGAGAATACAAATAACGTCTCTCTCTGATGTGTCAATATCAACTATTAATGACATTAACTTACACACTTATTTAAAACAGTGTCAAAAGAGTTCTTCGTGAGGAAGGGAGTTGACCTCCCAACCCCCCCCCCTTGCTCCGCCCTTGGTGTTATTTATACCCCTATATGCCCCTCTAAATGAAATCCTAGATACGCCCTTGGTTCCTCGCCTGAGTGCTTCCCAAATATTACTTCACCCTCCATTCTAACTCTCACTATTTGCTATTGTTTTGGCAATTTTTCACAATACAACTAATTTTATATTTGATTTACGGGTATTCAAATGCAAATGATTAATTCTCCAAAATGGATGCTAGGAGTTGAACGTAGATGTTTTAGTTTTGGAATTTTGGCTACTATAAGTGAAAATATGTTTTATAATATTGGTAGCCTGCGCTTTCACCATATTCTCGAGAAACAAAGGTTTCTCGCCTGTCCGACCATTGAGGTCTCCGTGAAAAATTTCTTACATCATTACTTGCATAGGCGTCTATTATGGATATAAGGCTAATAATACAGCGTGGGTCAAGCTTAACGCCTCGGGGTTTTGTGACCAAACGACACTTTTCTCAGAAAAATAACAATGCAAGTGTATGTAGATCGAGTTGGAATGAATTTTAAAAATAATGGCTTTTATACAGGGTATCTAATAAAAGCGCCACACATATCATTATCATTCATTTGTATCTTTAAAATGTGTTCAACTTATCCTGCTCCTTCAACACTGATCTATGTGTGTGGCCTCCAGCTTCCTTCATTCTTATTGTTAATAGCAACCATCTTCGACAAGTGAAACTTCTGCTACAGATCATACGCCATTCCTTCTCATATTCTTTGATTATATAAAAATACTATATGTTTTTAAATGGAATACCCTGTATATTTTTGCATATTCAGATTCCTTGGTCAATTCTAGTGTGACTTTATGTGCCACATATGGGACTTAAAACCAACCGTTAAATGTCAAAGCACCGTTATTGATATAAAGTAGGTATATCGAAAAAAATTGAATATCCCAGCAGTTAAACCTAAAAGACTATGACTTTACCTAATAACTAATGTACGTATTCATAGTCGTTTCTCAAGTATCTTTTCAGTATTACTCTAGGGATACTTGAAAGTTACTCAAGGGACCCCCAAGTGCGGCTTTCCTAGTGTATCTGTTTCCCAGACAACATCTACCTGACGTGAGGGTTCATTCAGCGACGTTGTCATATTTCAAATATAAGACAATTTGTTATGTCTACTCGTACGCCTACGCATTTTGATGTTTTCTGTTATCCCTTTTTGTTTTGTGCCAGTATTTCGTGTTTTGTGCCGGACATTTTTCCAGATGTGACAGAAACTGACAACACTGTACTCCAAAATTAACCTACAAAATCGCCTTGACTGCAACGAAATGGCATGCATGATGACATTTCGTTATTTGAGTATTATTCAAGCAAGCCTTAGTTAAGGGACCCTCAAGTATTAAGGGACCCTTGAGGTATAGACAATGAATACGACCCTAAGTTAAATGCGTCAGTATAGGTTAGACGATCAAATTTTTTGTTCTAGGAGAAATCGGTAGATTAATTAATAAAACTTCAATCAGCCATAACTTAATTCTTTCAAATGGCAATTGGGAACGCCTAATTTTTGTAAACGATCAAATGCAAAATTTGGTAGTCTTTGTAACGATATAAGGTTATGTTTATAACTCTAGAGTAGTTCTCATTTGATTTCAAATGTTCAACCAAATCAGCGTTTTTCAATTTTCGCACCGATAGCAAACTAGCAGGCCATGGAATCTAAACAAAAGCATGTTTAGATAGAAGAAAACAAGTAACTAGACAGAAATATACAGACCAACTAGAATAAGGGATAAGACTATGAAAATTCCTTACATCAAATCAACTCTAAGTAGAAACAACGCCGGTAATATCTCTAAGGTCAAAGAGAAACTGGAGTACGATAGAAATGGGTACTTTTCGCAGCCTACTAGCTACTACATTGTACTAGAGATTATACATTTTCTAAAACTTTCATATACATATACAATTTCATATACATATAACAGTAGGTATGAAAAAGCTAGTGATTTTCGTCAAAGTCAGAAGTAACGATACCTCTGACTGGAGCTCTTTAAATTGTTCAGTGTTTATTAGACTTAATACCATAATAAAGAAATGCTGCAAAATAAGTTTTGAATGAAAATAAAATAAAACAAAAATCTTGAGCCCACTAGATCAATCAGCAACAAAGAATAAGCTTACAAGCTCAACAGAATATGGATTATGGAGACTCCCCTTAAGTGACGTAAAGTTTCTGGGGTATGCAGGAGGTCCACAGGGATTAATGGTGCATAGCGCAGCCGCCTCCACTGTCAATCCGAGATATATAAGTGCTCGACCCGGGGTCGCGGTCTCAGTTTCTCGGAACACGTCGAACAGGTAACATCAGCTATTGAGGACGCCAACCACTCATATTGGCGAAACGTCAAGCAGCGAAACGCGCCGACGACACAGTCTTAATAATAATAATAATAATAATAATAGCGTTTATTGCCCAACAGAAGTTTCCATTTACAGGACAAAATTTAAATATGAAAATAAATAGCCAATGCTGAAGAATATGTACAAAAATGTAATTAAATATAAATTCGAATGAGCTACCTAAGTAACCTACCTAAGAAACTGTCTTAAAATACCTTTTAATTCTACCAGAGAGCACGTAAATATATCACAAACATTACATATACTATTAAAGTTCATGCACATGACCCTTACAGGTGACTTCAATATTAAATTGGAGTTTGCGCGGCTGCAATAGAATAAATTGTTATGTCTCGAGCTGAGTCTAGGGACTGAATACTGAAGCTGTGACAGCAAATCAGACGAGATAATAATTCCATGTAAAAGTTTATAGAGGAAAATAACAGAATTATGTTTTCTTCTTTCTTCTAATGATGTAACGTTAAATCTGCTTAGTAGTGCTTGGTAGTCTGATCCTCTTTCAGGATATACTCTGTCGATCTTGAAGGCTAAGTATTTTAGGAATTTCTTCTGAACATGGTCCCTTCCCACAACAGTCACTGCGATCTAGGTGTCACGGTATGTGACAATTTATCTTGGTCGGAACACATCAACCTTGTTTCTTCTAAAGCCAAAAGGTCTTTGTATCTGGTGGAAAAGTCATTTCGCGGATGTGACACTGCTGTCTCCTCTTTCTTATATAAAACCTATGTTCGCCCTCTTCTCGAATTCGCTGGACCCGTTTGGAGCCCTATTTTGCAACGTGATCGAAATGCACTTGAATGCTTACAACGACGTGCCACTAGATTATCATATGGAGTAAGACGTCCATCGTACGAGGAGCGGCTGAGAATATTAGATGTACAACTTTTCGAGAGTAGACGTACCCGAGGTGACTTGATCATTACATATCGCGCACTACATGGGCTCTTCGGAGTTGATTTGTCATCTCTGTTCTGCCTTAATACTGGCCATCTGCGAGGTCATTCTTTGAAATTAAAAAAGGAATCGTTCAAGACCACCGTTAGACAGCATGTCCTGCCCAATAGAGTGTTTGATGTGTGGAATAAACTCCCCTCCAGCGTAGTGAATAGTGAGACCGTGAACCTGTTCAAGAACAGACTCGATAACTGGAACAATAATATGCGTACGTGATGTGTCTTAGCTTAGTTATGTTTGTATTATCTCTAATCTTTATTTGCATTTTGAGTTTATAGTGCTCTGCACTCTACTCATGATGGTGTTGTAATAATAATAATAATAATAATAATGATCAATGACGTTTATAAGGCATTTATAATAAGGATTCCATATGAGCGATGCATACTCCAACTTAGATCTTACATAAGCGAAATATAGAAGCTTTAATGCTGCAGGATCATTAATTAGTTTGCAATTTCGTATCATAAAGCCTAGAGATTTATTCGCGCTACATACAATTTGATTTATGTGACAGTCAAAACTCAACCTACTATCAAATGTTACACCTAAATCACATACAATTTCATATCGCCTGATATCGAATCCAGAAAGAGAGTAGTTATATAAAATCGTTTGTTTCTTACGTGAGTACGTAACTACTTTACATTTACCGCCATTCAAGTGTAATTTATTTCTTCTACACCAACCTTCTAAACTAGATAACTGATTCTGTAAGTACTCGCAGTCATTAATACTATTTATTTCAACAAATATTCTCAAATCATCTGCGTATAATAATCTACCACAATCAAGGGTACTACATATATCATTAACAAATAGCAAAAACAGTAATGGGCCTAGGTTCGATCCCTGTGGAACTCCAGAAGTAGCAGTATAATGGGGCGATTCGAAACCATTATAAGTGACATATAGCTGACGATTATTCAGATAAGATGCAATTAACTTTAACGAACTGTTAGTAAACCCGAATGCTCTTAACTTGGCAATGAGTATTTCATGATCTACCTTATCAAACGCCTTTGAAAAGTCTGTGTATATCACATCGAGTTGGCCTTTGTTATCTAAGATGTTTGATGCAAATTGAGTGAATACGGCTAAGTTGGTGACAGTAGACTTATGACTCATAAAGCCGTGCTGATATTCAGAGATTTGACTACACGTTGACAGGTAAATACGATTGTAAAGAACTATTTCCAGAAGTTTTGCAAAGTTACTTATTATTGATATGGGGCGATAATTAATTACTACATCACGACCACCAGTTTTGTATACAGGACACACTCTACTTTCCTTCCATATATTTGGAAAGGTTGCATTCCTCAGTATTAGATTAAACAAAATTATGAAGGCATCGACTAATGCAGGTACAGTGTCTTTAACTAGAAAAGAAGGAATTTTATCTGGCCCTGAAGTCATCTTATTTTTTAACTTCTTAGCAGCTGCACATATCTCATCTCCAGTGATACACTGCTGAGTTAGATTTATGTATGTTTGAGAATTTTCAATAAAGTTCTGATTATCATCGGATACAAAGGGAGAGTAAACAGTTTTGAAAAAATCCGCAAATGCATTGACAATTGATTGAGGATCATCTAACTTGTAGTTTTGATATGACATGTTTCCTGGAATGCGTGAAGTTCTATTTTTCTCGTTAATGAAAGACCAAAAGGTAGTAGGATCTTTTTTTACTGAGTTTTCAACTACGTGTAAGTAATTCTGGTAGGCAATTTTGATCTGGGATTTTATAAGCGTTCGCAGTCTATCAAACTCATATTTATATTGAATGTTTTTTGTATGTTTCCACTTACGATGAATTCTTGCTTTTTCTTTTATGTTTTTTATGATTGCTGAATTATACCAGTGAGGAAATTTTCTTCTTTGGTTTTTATACAGAGGTACATGACAATCCAGTATCTCATAAATTTTTTTATAGAACTCATCAACTGCTAAATTCACGTCATTAAAATTCTTTAAGAATGACCAATCTGTTTCAGACATCTCAGCGTAAAGTCTTTCAAAGTTTGCTTTTTTGAAATTATAAACCTTAGAATGTTCACTGGCCCTAAATGGTTTTTCTTGATATTGAATATTTGGTTTAATACTAAGAGCTGGATGATAGTTGTCAATTTGCACCAGAGGAAGGAAGTCCTCTTCAACTACGCAATCAAAATTACTTATAACTAAATCTAAGATCCTACTAGATATATTAAGAACACAATTATACTGACTAAAATTAAAGAAAGACATAAAATTATTCACAGTTCTGGTTTTGACGTTCATATCATTATCCAAATTGAAGTTAGGAACATTAAAGTCACCAAGTAAAATAACCTTGGTTCCATGTAGTATATCCCATTCTTCTAGGGCTTCAAAAAATTTATCAAAGTCATACAGCGGTAAGCTTGGAGGTATATATAAGGCAAGTATGTAAAATGTGACATGAGAAATGTAAATTCTACAGCAGATAAATTCTATATATGGAAAGTTTTCATCAAAAGTTGTGGTGTCAACAAGGCTAACATTAAATGAATTTTTGACCGCAATCAAAACCCCACCACCAGTAGATACATTCAGCACTTCTAACTTACGGTCCTTCCTAAATACCTGATAATTATCTGAGAAGAATTCCTCACTACGCGTACAATCTTTTAGCCATGTTTCACTGAGCACTATGAAGTCGTAGTCACTCCCGGTTTGCGAAGTATAAAATTCATCGATTTTCGAATTCAGTCCTCTTACATTTTGGTAATAAATGGAGATTTCATCATTACGAACGCTGCTGGGCTGATTCAGTTTAAAGGTACTATTTTGGGAATATCGTTAATATATTTGATTCGAATATTTGTTTCACCCGCATTCTTACGTTCGACCAACTCCTGCTTGACAGTTTTGTAGTACTCAATTTGTCTCATAGTACGATCCTGGGAAATAACCACACTTTGAAAATTTCGGCTATTTTTCAAACTACCAGACTTCTTTAAGATATTGCGTACCATGTCACTGTTCTGAAATATTACTTTGACTGGTCTCATTCGTGTACCAGAGTACGAACCAAGGCGAAACAGTTTCATTTCAGGAAGCGCCATATCGGGAGCAATGTATTGCAATATTTCTTCTACCGCAGTTTTATCTTCTTGAATTTTGTTAGCAGGGGGTTTATTTTGATCGGGTTCTTTGATGTTGAATATAACAATGTTGTTTCTCCGTTTCTGCCTTTCCGCCACTTCAGCAACTACATCTTCAAATACAAATTCCGGTTGTTTGGTATTCTTTGCATTTTCAGCCTTCAAGTCCTTTATCTCGTTCTGCAACTGGATAATAAGAGACTTAAGGTCCTTGATGTCTTTTCCTATTGCTCTGCATCCACCACAAGTCCAATCGTATCCCTTGTTAGAGTTCAAGGTGCGTACTTCGTTGGCAGTAATATCTACACAACTGTGTTTAAATTTTTCTTTGCACACAGAACAGGTCACCAATAAATGGTTATCACAAACCTGATTGCAGCACTTACAACTTGCTCGAACGGGCATTACTCAGGTGTAGAATAATTAACTTCCCAAGAACTTATACAGCTGACACGCCACTGGTGCGAGATAATATTTACTTTACTGGTGGTACTTAGCAATTCAGTTTTTGTGTATGAAATATTAATTTCTTACACGGATATCAACATATGATTTGGATTCAGTATCAAACTATGATAGGAAGGTCACTTTTACACCACTTGTAAAAAATCTGTGTTTTTTAGATCTAATTGTACCGGATAAATTTGAACAGTTTTACGGAGCACACATACAGCGTTGGCTGGCTAAATACTACTCACAATACTCTTACACAATACACTCTTAGGCCCAGTTTCACAATCATTGGTAACCCCTAGTAGTCACTTGACCGACAGATGAAGTCAACCAGTAGTTATCGGAGAGCTCTGTTTCACAAAGAATACCAATGGTTGAACTTATTTATTTTTAAGTTGGCACCACGGATTGATCTCAGAGTACTGCCATAATGGTGTTCCGTGAATAAAAGCTAACCCTTTGACAAATAAAGCTAACCTTTCTTTTTATATGTTTGATTTATGTTATTACAGAGTATCATCTAAATCCATCGACCTCTTAGACGTCAGTATCAAAATCCATGTCTTTATAACCTCCAAAGCTGTCATCGATTGACCACAATAAACGCTAAGATAACCCATAGCGCACCCTTGGGTCAGCATAACTAAGGGTTGACCAGAGCTTTTGACGTATACCGTCGATTATGAAATGGATTAAGGTGGATTCCCATTAGAGCAGCATCAAGCAGCGCGTCGCAGCGCAGCGCGGCACAGTAAAATGCTGCGTCCAGTTGCCTACATGTTATTAAATGACACCATTCCTACTTAAGCAGCGCAACGCCGCGCGGCGCAGCGCGTTACCAAGCAGCGAAATTTTTGTTCTTTCTTAGGCATTGGGAAGCAGCATGCTGCTTATTAGCGCGCTGCTCTGCTAGCTGACGGACAAGTGTGAATTGATTGAAGCATCAAATACATTGCAGCTACCGACATCGGTATAGGTCGTTCAGTTGCAAAAAGAGTAGTTGCACCAGAATGGACGGCGAAAAAATTGAAAGACTGATTTTACTCGTTAGTGAATATACAAAATTATATGATATGAGTAATAGAAATTATAGTAACCAAAACAGAAGAGAGAATATATGGTCTGAAATCGGGAAAAATATTAATAGGGATAATAAAAATATCATATCATCTGATGACGTAGTAGACGTCTCCTCCGCAACCAGCATTATCACCGGAAAAACTAAAATTATTTTTGCTGCTGGTTGGTTCGATTGCTACTAAATGCTGCTCAAGTGAGAATACAATTTTAAAAACGCTACTTGTGCTGCGCCGCGCTGCGCTGCGACGCGCTGCTTGATGCTGCTCAAATGGGAATCCACCTTTATTTTCGCTAGCCACTAGTTTTCTTTGAACCACTAGTTAACTGACGATTGTGAAACTGGGCCTTAAGCTTTCTTCATCGCAATTCTCCTCGCTTCTTTCTTTGACGATGTCTAGTTCTTCGATTCTAAGACGTGACAGACTTACAAACCGATACTATAACACAAGAGCTAAGGTCCAACAGACGGTTCTGATACTCAACAGTGACTTGGAGCGATTCACATAGTGACATACTCATAATCATACTTACCATATGATCGGTATTGACGTAGTTGCTGATATACAGGAGATTTGTCCACCAGTTTTTCCTGCAGTCTCTAGAATCTCCCCCCGCGACCACTTTCCATAATGGCCCCTCTCCTGAGTGGTTGAATATGGTTGCGTAATAGAATATGACAAAAGCGTAGATTGGAGTCAATCTGGAACCAGAAAAAAATACATCGTACAGTGACTTGTAAGGTCATGATACTTTTCTTTCAACATTCCGTTCATATGATAAACATGCTGATATTTATATAAAAGAGCTACGTTGAATAGTTTGCGGGTTTTTAAGTTAACAAAAAATCCAATTACTATTTATTACAGCGATTTATTTTATTAGCATAATCCAAGTGCAAGCAAGGTATCTTTATAAGGTGGAATGATGAAATTGCTGTTGAAAGTACAGAAATAATGTAGCTAAATTCTATATACTTATAGTGTATTTAAGAGCTGTAGACAGATTCAATTTGCTTTAGATTTAGTCATTAAATCTTGGGATATGTTTAGATGTTTATAATCTACAATGTTAAAAAGTATCGACGTCTACAACCACGTCGTCTTCAAGTACATTGTTGTGATTACCAAAATCATAATAGAGCCGTTAATATAAATGATAGATGAACATTGTAAGGTATCGTAAGTATTGAAGACAAAGTGTACTGAAAATATGAGAATAAATACATGTTTGCAGCATAAGGAAACACAAATTATAACAATTTATAATAAAATGAAGATTTGCTACAATCACAATACATTCACAATACAATCATTTTGTCAGATGGTGTTGGAATTTAGTTTTTTAGTTGCTTAGACAAATATGTTTTAAAAAAATGATTTCCACCTTAGCCAAAGTGAGCTCAAGGATATCACAATCTTAGTTTTCTTCAGGTTTCCTAAAGAAAGCATATAGACCCTATAGTGTAATTAAACAAATCATATTAGTCTGATACTGGGTTTTACATAGGTCCACCTGATGAGGCCTGAAAGATCGAAACAGCGCTGTCATGGACGAGGAATATCGTGCCTGATAGAATTCAGGATATGTTCCAAACAAAGATTGTGATATCCTTGAGCTCACTTTGAGATAAGGTGAAAATCGGTTTCTCCATTTTCCCCCAAGAAAGCATCCAAGCCAATAAGGTAATTCAATGCCGGTAGGGATACTTGCCCTCGGAATAATTATTTCTAGTGGTTCACTCAGCTCCAGACACGTATTTAGGGGGTCCAGGAGGCCCTCACCCCACCTCCCTCCCTCGAAGCGTTGTTATTATTATGATTATCCTGATTTTCCAAGTTTACCTCGCATGACTGCGGTAGCAACAAATGTTGACGGGCTGTGCCAAGTCAACACCTGAACTATTATTAATCGGAGTTTAGGAAGTATCTGACAACATTACAGGTCTTCAGAATTACAGACTTTTGGAATACTTTGTGTAACCTTTTGTGCAGGCCTAACTGTTGTAGGTGTGGTGTAAAATTGTTTGGTGTAAGGCCTGAGACCGACATAATTAGGGGAACAATGGTAACTTTGTTTTGCTTCCAGAGTCGTTTTATTTCTATCGCAAGGCCAGTGTATTTAGATATATTTCCAGTATAGGTGTTTTTGATATTCGTATCGTTGGGAATAGCAATATTATTATTATTATCCTGATCTTCCAAGTTATTATTATAATATAACAGTCTTGGGTAGAATACAACTACTATAAACTCGAATATACAAGAATAAGATAAACAGAATGAAAGACTGAATTACAAAGAAAATAGTCGCAAGGCGCTGCAGCATCTGTCATAATTGTTTTTAAAATTATTGATAGAAGCTGACTTCACCACGTAGGAAGGCAGGTTGTTCCATGCGTCGAAAATGCGGTTGGACAGGAAACACTGACGAAATGAAGTGCGGAAAGCTTCTTTCTGAAACTTGAAGTTGTGGCCTCTGAGGTTGCTTTGCGACAGGCGGTATAGATGAGATGGGTGATACAGTGAACATGTTATTTATGACTTTATGTGTTATAATGAGGTCACCCCGCAGTCTTCTGGCAGCAAACGTTGATAGATCAAATAAAATACGACGTTCGTCATTGGATACCAAAGAGAATCCGCGTCGCACGTCGTTGTACAACTCATAACAAGTTCTTGTCGCGCATGAGAACTGGATCCCAACTAGGACCGGCAAATTCCAAAATGGGTCGTAAGTAAGTCTTATATAACAAGGAATAGGTACATCCATGGAAATATCTCTCCATCATGTAAAGCAGCCTCTTGGCTTTTGACGTAACACTATGAATGTGTTCAGAGCAAGATAATCTACCTATGACTACTACTCCTAGATCGGTGTGACTGGAAACTGCGTCGTTGGTCTGGTTGCCGATTTTATATGGCAATCCTGGATTGTTCTTACCCAGATGGAGTACGCAGCACTTGGCGAGATTAATAGGGAGAAGCCAATGCTCTGACCAAAGACTAACTATATTCAGATCATCTTGAAGTACAGTGAAGTTCGCAACTGTATTGTAAATTTTAGTGTCATCTGCATAAGCAGAACGCGGAGATGAGGTTAATTTAGGAAGATCGCTCGTGCACAAAACAAAAAGAACTGGACCCAGGACAGACCCCTGCGGTACTCCGTTGGTTACGTTGTGGGTATAATGCCGTTCAAAAAATTTAATTCGCAAACGTGCACCCCCCTTTAAAACATGGCAACCCTAATCTGGACCACTTCCAAGGGTCTAGACTCCCCTCTCCCCGGAATGTTATATAATGCCGTCCAAAATATCTAATTCGTAAATATAAAATATGAACGCCCCCCCCCCCCCGAAGAGTAAAAACTGGACCCCTCCCAAAACCAAATTTTGAATACGTGCATGCCTAGTTCACAGTTTTCATATCAGCCTGATACCGGGCTTTGCACTAGTCCACCTCATCCATCCTCTTTGCACTGCCCTAAGGTATTATAGTGTATACGAAGTCACTTGGAACAGCAAAAAGTGGTTGGGCGGCTTCTCCTTTGTGAAACGCCCCCGGGACCCTGTATACCTGCCGCGCACCGACGATAAACCGAGTGTCGGTGCTGCCGCGTTTCACAAAGGAGATGCCGCCCAAGCATTTTTTGCTGTTCCAAGTGACTTCGTATACACTTCACAAATCCACACTTTTGCTTACGGGTGTACATTTACATCAAATTTACGATCGTCTTATCGCAAAGACTTCATTGTTTGATAATTGGTTGCTACAGCAGCCGCTGAATGAGTTGGAATTGTCAAACGATGCGCTTTGACACAACTGATTAAATTTATTGTCACCAACGCAAACTATTCTTGGAACGTGGAAGGCTGGTTAAAAAAAGATGGAATCATTATCCGGGTAATACTGAATGCACGTGATTAACATATTTTTTTAGTGATGGCAAGTGGCAATAATGGAAATAAGATCTCTTTTATTTGCAATAACTTGCGTGTAAGTTTGTACATAATAAAATGTAACGGAATACTACTTGTTTCATTGTGCTTCACTGACCTATCAACACAATGTCACTTACTTTAAATTCATTTTTTGTCAAACTTTTTACTTTGATAAAAGATGCAGCGGTAGCCAGAACACAAAAGTAAAGTTTTCCTTTCATCGATCATATTAAGATGAAGCGCAATGGAACAGATTGACAACCACAGGATAAGTTTCACAAATTACTTTAACTCAATCTTAATCGACTACAAGAAATCCAATTCAATTGAGAATATATACTCATGAAACAATTTCTAAAAAACTGAAATAAACGTGAAACCCCAACTTTCGGAAAAATATTATGAACTTAAATAATTTAATATACACTCGTATAGAGTGCTCTTCTTTAACGTCCCTCCCTCTTTATTTTTTTAACAGGTCAACTCAAAATGCTGCAACTTGGGATAAAAGAATTGATGCATGAATTCTATATTTTGGAATAAAATTGACAGATGAAACTTTCAAGATAACGACTGTGTGCCTTCGGAAAAAAAAGATTAAATTGATAGTGAGATCTTGTGACATATCTTGTTAAAGCCCTCGACGAATACTCCACTACCCTAGAATATAAAGTCAATCTCTTCACCTACTACAAAATGGCGACACATTTAATAATTATCTGATACAAACATTATACTGATACATCTAGGAACTGTTTAAAGTTTAAAGTATAATGTAGACATTTGAAATAGAATTTAAAGTTTATGTTAAGTATAATTATTTTAATTTGGATAAAACAACATTTAATATTAATACAATGATGTTTTTATAATAATATTCAAGCAATTTTTAGCTATTCCTCCATTTAGAAGTGGGTGAAGATATTGGTTTTATATTCTGGGGTTATGAAGCGTTTGTCAGGAGCTTTTAAAAGATGGTGCCCAGTCGCCATCTTGAAAGTCTAATCAGTCAGTTTTGCTCCAAAATATAGGATTCATGACTCAATTTCATTATTTCAGCTTTTTGAGTTGACCCGTTCATAAAAGAAGGGAACATCAAAGAAGAGCACTGTATAATGAATTATTGTATACAAGCACAGCCTGCACTCTAGATTCTCTTTCAAACCCAGCTGTTAATAATATGGTGACTTAAGGGTCTAGGCCGCGAAATTAGAATCCAAGAAAAGACGTATTCCCCTGTTAGCGATGAGGCGTGGCCGCCTGTTCCCTTTCTCCACTGTGTGTGTTTAAGATGAGGGTAGATAAGTCCAAAAATCCAAAAGTAAGATCAAAAGGTCCAAAGGTCACCATAAAAATGAACTTCACATTTCCGAGCTCCTAACGTTATCTTTAAACTTACAGTAATGATTCAAAAAGAAAATTCAAGAAAAAGGCGTGCGCTTTGTCACCTTTTTGGCCTTATTTTGATATCGTCTTTGGTTATTAAATTACAAACATTTGCAGAATGTATGATTCTGCATAGCGAGTTGTTTTGCACACTAAAAAACTTTTGGGAAAATCGCAAATAGTTGTCATTCATTATAAATTCTGAAATACTGGGTATGTAGTTTGAAAAACAAGTGAGTTCTGTTCGAAAATGGAATCCGTGTTTTAACATAGCAAATACATATGTATAACTGTGTATACCCAGGCCCCTTAATGTAGATACAATGACCACTGTTTAGTTCCACTAAGCATTTCAGCACTCTCCTCATTCATTCCTAATGATGAGTTCCTCTTTTCCCCATATGAAAGGCTTATCATAAGTCATTCCCGTTATTTTCTTTCAATGTTGGGGTACTTTTCATTCCATTCATTGTAGACATTATGTGCTTCACCATACTATGTTTACCTCCAGTTCTAGTTCTAACAGTACTAGCTCCTCTTTTAGTTAATAAATTAGCTGCTTCGTTTTTTGCGGCTCGAACATGTCCCGGTGTTCATACTAGGTGTATGATATTTTCGTTCCCTATCCTACGATAAATTTTATTGCAACTCCATACTATTTTGATGGAGAGTACTGGATGGTTTCAGCGCTTTGAGCGTGGACTGACTGTCAGAAAAGATGTTTATCTACTGCCCCATTTGGCATTCTTCTGTTATTCTGACGCATAATTCTATATCTGGTAGTTAGATATGAAAAGTTCGTGCATATATTTCCAAGCTCATCTATTGCTCAATCTTCAGCGGGGTATCAATGGAAACCAAAAGCGAGACTAACAGACTACCTGGCGAACCTAGCCTAACTGGCAGCTGGCATATCCACTCATGTATTTATTCATTTGCTATGTTTTATTGATCAAGGATACCTATATATTATGTGCTTCACCATATCATGTACACCTCTAGTTCCGGCCTCCCGAAGAATCTGATAGCTCCTCTTTTAGATGGAAAATCCGCTACTTCATTTCATTCGAGTACCATATATGTCTGCGTGTTCATACTAGGTCGATAATATTTCCGTTCTCTATCCTACTAATCTTGCAACTCCATGCTGCTTTAGATGTATTATAGGGAATAATTCCAGTGCTTTGAGCGTGGACTGACTGTCAAAAAAGATGTTAAACTTCCGCTTCAGTTACCGCTCTACTCTTATACTGAAGCATAATTCTGCAGTAGGTATGTAGTTAGGCTTGAAAAATTGATGCATATATTTCCAAGCTGATTGATCATCTGCCGAACCTAACCCAACTGAAATTTGGGACAGCCGCTCTTGAATACCATTTCTCCGGTTACTTTGTACTGGCTTGAAGTCTATTTGATAGATATCAGCTGAGTAGGGCCGGTTTCTCAATGTCCAGGTAAAAGCGTCATATAGGTAGCTTAGCGTTTCTATGGATACAACTGTCAGATAAGATTTACGTCAATTCGTAAGTTTAACCTTCAATTGAATCGGTGAGTCCAAGAACAGTATAAGTGCAGAAACATAGTTTTGAGATAAATAAAAAAACATATTAACTCCAAAACGAGTGAAGCAACTGTGTTCGCCATCATATAAAAGTTGTTATAATTCTTTAGACCAATGATAATACAACATAATAGAACCGAAAGTCTCACCCTCCTCCAAGCTATTAAAAAAGTAGTTTATGGCTTGTACTGCTCTTGAACTCAGTCTTTTTTTACAGGCTTTTTTGTATTTTTTTTAGTTTTAGTGTATGATAAGGTTATGACAACGTCAATAGAGGGTGCTAAGTATGTAAAAATTGTTTTATTATTATTAACGATATCGCAAACTGTGGCGCTGGCAGCCAACAATGAGTTGAACATTGACGTTAAAATCAGTACATGTCCTGGGACTTGTTTTTCATACGCAACGCCGTAGAGTTGTAATGTTTTTCATCGCAACGCCGTTATCAGAGGGTGCATGGTTATTCTTATACTTCTACTATTTATTACTTTATACTATTCTTATACTTTGTAATCTTTTTAAGCGCAACCGATGGATCTTCGTATTTTAAACGTTTTGGCCATCTTAAGTCTAAACGCCATTTTTTGGACCCATCGATTCAATTGTTTAAACAATTTATTTAACAGTTACCCGTTAACTTCCAGATAAACATTTAACTGGACATTGAGAAACCAGCCCTAAGAAGTGCATCTCAGTCAGGTAATTCTGTAATTCAGGGCCGTAATATTTTTACTGAATATGTCACTGCCAAAAAGTACCTAATTACTACTTTTGTGAGCAAGAAATTGCTCCAATATCTAGAAAATTACAGTAAAAACGGTGGGCCCAAACAAATGCATTTATTGGTTTGTATATTGTACATGCTAATCTCACCAAACGACATAAAATACATTCTAGCACAGAGGAGGTACAGCTCATTATGGATGATGGATCAAAGCACGTGTCAATACTCGTCAAGGCTCATTCTAGGGTGTTTTTAGTTATCACTAGCCAGACAGCTCTTCGCTGTTGACACGGCAGACAGCACAAAGTAGCCAAAAGAATGGTATATTCATTTGCTATGTTTCATTGACCAAAGTTATACAGTCCATTTCACGTAAAAAGGTAACAGTGACGTCATAGTTACACAGCTGCGTTGTGTACGCATAATCAGCTGGTCGGTTGCGATGCAGTAACGTGGGTTAGATTGATTTGCGGAAAATCGTTTGGTAATTATTTGTGTGCAACTTATCTTGACGTAAATATTGAATAATTCATATGGAACGTAATTGTGTACAAAAAAACAACGTGCTAATAAGAAGATAATATAAACTAATAATTATGATCAGCATGTATACCAAAACAAAACAATTAAAAAAAGGATCTGATACGAACTTTATCTTTAAAACACTACGATCAATAATAGCATATAACAGCTTTAGTGTAAATTTAAATTGCATAACATCTATGTTTTATTTTAAATGTTGGGGTATAAAGTTGTATTCCTAGCATAAATTAGATTTAAGACTTCGTTCGTAGTGAGTTGTTCTTCGATAAGGCGCGGATATTAAACTTTTGGTTCTTACATTTACATTGTGGACATCAGTTCTGAATCTTATTTTGTTATATGTGTAAATAAATTGGTGGAATATTAGTGATCATTTTACGATATAGGCAGAGAGATACTGTTGCTTGTCTACTAGCCATATTCTTCCAATCAAACTCCTTCAGTATACACGAATTTTGGACTCTGCATCCTTGCAGAAGTTGAGCTATCAATACACGGTCCATGTACTGGCGCACAGTAAGAAAACTGAGGTAACACCAAGCTGTCTGTTAACATTCTCTTGGTATGTACATTTAGCGCATGTTTGTAGGGGTATAGCAATCTAAGAGCAGCATGTGATTTTTTATTGTTGTTGTGATGCGCTCTCTCAATCGCAAATCATTATCTGTCACAAGCCCAAGATTGTTTATAGAGTTTAAAATATTTAATTTATATTATGCAGCTCAATTGACGCCTTTTGAAGCAATACCGCACGATAAACAGCTTTTCCAAAAATTATTACCTTTGACTTCTTAGGGTCCAGTTGCAAAGAAGGTTTTTTGACGATATCTGATATTTTTTCAAAATCACCATTGATTTTCATTTCCGTGATCGACCAGTTATTGATACTGAAGAAATGATAAATTTGGATATCGCAACATACATGTGTGATTCACAGGACTCTAATGCCTTTACGAATTGGCTTGTCTAAACCATGTACAGTAATGGACCGCGTATTGATTCCTGTGGTACCCTATTTAGTATACTTCTAGCATGTGATATTTTCCCTTTTAACCTTTCATATATTGTGAAGAAACGCACTTATGCTTTGTATTACGCTATTATTCAAATTCGAATTGAGAAAACAATATTGTTACGCTTCTGACTGTAAGCAATGTCACCCGTCATGTTGTTCACGCCGATACGTCGTCAATTGTGTGACGTCCCTGTTCTCTTCTTACGTGAAAAGGACTGTACATTTTCTTGAACCGATTCTTTTACTTATATAAGTACTTTGATGATCGCTACTCAAGCATAAAAGATACTCCGCTACTTTTATCGTTCATTATCCCCCCAAAAAAACGTTAACACCTGCAAAAACTTTTGTTTTCGTCTTTTTTAGAAGCCATCGATTCATTCGGTTCATAGAATCATGTCATTAAAAGGTCATTACCAAAATCTTTTAGACGGCAGGGTAGCAAAAAATTAATGGTGTTAGGAACTTGGTGACGTAATATTATAAAGCTGAATGAACGTCAGGTCAGGTAGGAAAATTAATTTGTTGATAGACAGATAAAATGTATCTTATTAGAGATGTGTTATTCGTGAACGTATCAGTTCAAGTTCTGGCGACTCCCATTGGTGAGTGAGCTGACAGCTTTGATCCAGTACTAACATTTAGGGATTTCTCCGGAAATCAAGATTTTCATGGGAGAAAATTGTTGGGAGGAATATTGGAGAGAAAAAAGTTTAGTAAAGAATTTTTACTGCTCGCTCAATGATTTACTGTCAGTTCAGTGGCGCTCTGGATACTCATATCCAGTAACTGTTTCGTCGTATTCACCCAGCGTGTAGAGGGACGGCCACGGCGCCGCCCACTCGGAGCATGATCCTGAACTACAAGTTTCTCCATATTATCGCTTCTATGCATATGTCCGAAGAATGTAAGCATTCTCGTCGACACAATGAAGGACAGTCTCTTTGCATTACCGAGCTCATCCAGTATGGAAACGTTAGTTCGATGTGCGGTATTAGGAACTCTCAGCATTCTCCTCCACGTCCACATTTCAAAAGCATCTATGCGAGCTCGATCTGCCTTTTTAACAGTCCAAGTTTCCGAGGCATACAAAAGTATGGAGAACACAAGAGACTGAACCAGCGACATTTTGGTAGCTTTAGTGATGTTATGGTCACGCCATATTTTAGTAAGCTTTGTCATGGCCACACGTGCCTGTTGAATGCGCCGTCGAAGCTCATTTTCACAGCTACCCGAATTGTCGATCAAAAAACCGAGGTATACAAAACTTTGAACTACTTCACAACGGCCTACTGACTTTATTGCTCGATGATTATCATGCTCTCTATCTACGATAATAACTTGGTCTTGTTGTGGTTAATGCCAAGACCATACGCTGCAAACTTCGATGATACCTAAATAAAAACACACCACAGGGCAATTTTTAGGTTAGGCATGCGAAAACGCCGGCAGCTGAGCCAGGCCACCATGGAGCTTCGCTGCCAGTGCCGGCATTCGTGTCTCCAAACTTCGAAAGCCGACGCCGGCTTCCAAGATTTGGCTGCCAGCGCCGGCAGCGGAGTCACTTCCTTCCGTAAAATGAAAAGACCGGAAAGCTACAAAATTGTCATTGGAATATCTGCAAACTCCAAGTATATATCCCCCTTTCAACCTTCAACTCGATATACTATATCATATTTGATATTACCCCCCCCCCCCCCCCATAGCGCATCAATTAAAACTATTATTATTGGATGCATTGCTAGATCAAGACCATATAGGTATATCCCCCTTTGAACTAAACATAAAAATAATCTAGCTGCTATCTACTAATCTGTCTACTATTTCGCCCCTATAATGAAACTATATCTGGACCACTGTCCTGTTCTGTTGAATTCGCGCCTTCGCACAACTATGCCTCAGTGGCAAACGTGTTGTCATCCCATTATTATTTTATTTTTATACGTTTGCCGCCGCTGGTTCGGTTTTAAGATCAGATATACACTTCAGCACTACAAACCCAATACACAGTTTTGCCGATCATAGTATTTAGCACGCAGGCATCATGAGCAATAGACCGATATCTGTGGTTGAATGGAACACAGAATGCAGGCAGGGGATGCTTTACTGTCAAGAGATCTGGGAACAATTACCGCTTGACGACTCAGGAATATAGTAAAATTGAATGCTTCCAACACACAGTACTTCATTACTCCATAATATAAGATTTTGAGCGAGAATCTCGATTCTAATCAACAATCAAGCTCTGCCAAAAAGACACTCATTTAAGCTTTCAAGAGTCAGCGTTACCGAAAATATGATCTATATCATGGAAGTACTTCTGACCATTCAAATTTTTACGCAACATAAAACCCAGATCAGATTTGACCTGGAGTATTACTCATATCTGGACAGCTACTGGCCTGGCCCCCTACTATACCGTCTATACCTTATGCAGTTCAGAGAAGAGGAATTCGACCAATCACCATCTTACCACTACCACGTACCATCGCACCTTTGTTCCCAGACCTACCAGAAAAAGTGTTTATGCAGCCTGCGAATGTTGGATTACTTAAAAAGTTTCCCCTAACTTAACGTAATTCTAGCTACCGTGGTACTCTGGTGTTTAGACTTTACCTTTATGGTCCGCCCAGTTATAAATAAAAACAAAACGTAACTATCACACCCTGTATCTAACGAATTCTGATGAAACGATAATAAAAGTGAAACTAATTCGCAGCAGGAATGGTAGCATTTTTTTATTCAATTAATGCCTTTTGAGACCACACCAAATAGACCAAAAAAAAAGCTTTAACGTCAGTGAATGACTCTGCAACTCCACCCAAACAACGAAAAAGTCGCATATAATCTACTGGGTGTTATTTATATCCTGTTTAGTTTTTTTTAAGATTTTCGGTGTTATGGAACCAAGTGAATGATTTGCAAAGTCACTGCTGATTTCTGCGAAATTTTACGCTATGAAGACTTATTAGTTCTAAATTAGGTGAGGCATCTGCTCGTCTTCACTTCAAGGTTGAAAAAGGCGTAGATCTCAACATTGATCATCACCGCAGAACACGGATAAAATAAGAAGGGTCACTCTAAGCTCTACCCTTCATGCTTGGCAAATTGCAGCTTCCGTTCAGTATATAGGGTAGAGGTACAGGATTACGTTTCAAAAGGTCTGTTTCCATTCCATTTACTACGTCTCCACGGGCTTTCAAAACTGTTTTCGAAACGCTTTGTGATTATGGATTGCCGGTGTTTCCACGATAGGTTTCGAAACGATTTTTGAAGCGCATTCAAAATGTTTTCAAGTGACATTCTTGACAAACGTCATTTCCTAGTTTTATAACCTACTTTCTTGTTTATCGTAAAACTTAAGTATGGAATTCAAATAAACTTCAATAAACTAACAATACCGATATTAGATAGCTACGTACTGAGCACAGTTGATTTCAAGACGTTTTGAAAGTAACAGCTGGTGTTTCCACGATACGATACGATACGATCCTAAAAATTAGCGAATCGACCTTGAACAGGGAACGTTTTGAAAACGCATCCAATTGACATATATTTAAAAACGTTTTCAAAGCCCGTGGAAACGTAGTAATTGTCTATATAATTTTTGAGTACAACGTTTCGATTAATCTTCTACCATCGATCGTCTTCAGGTGAGTTATCCAGCATGTTCCTTTCGTCGCTATTTGTGTCGTCCTTTTCGTAGCTTGTTGTGATTGGTCGGCGCCGCGTTCTGGAGAGTCTGCGTTAGTTCTTGATGACGTGGCCTTGTTCGCAGTTTGTTGTGACCCTTGGCCATGGTATTCTGGTTGGTTAAGTGGCGTCAGTTCTTACTAACGTGGCTGTTCGATGGTCACTGCGTTCACTGTTCTTACAACTTTAGTGTTTCTATATCTATTATGAGGGGCTGTCATGTCGGTCTAATTTTCACACTAGGCTTGCTGTATATGTCCTTGTTACTGGCGATATAAGTTGCTTCTTTAAATATTTGGTGATACCAGTGAGGTTCTTTGTCAATAACCTTAAAGTCTTTCCAAATAATTTTTTATTGATCGGTTCTTGCGTGCTCTGCTACTCCGGACTTTCCTATCTCTGCGCGCTGGGGTGTTGAGCCGGTGCTCCTCAACTCTGGCCTCCAGAGGTCTTTTCGTTTCTCCATTGTATACTTTGCTGCATCCACATGGAACATAGTGAATGCAGTTTTTTGGCTTCTTGATGTCCATTCTTGGGTTTTCTTTTCTTTTCTATAGACTTCGGAGAGTGGTGCTTCTGTTTGGATTTTATATTTTTGCTCCATTCATTTGACTACTAGTACATTTCCCTTGTATTGCTGCTTCTACTAGCTTTTTGGGATATGCGTTCTTTGAAAAATCTTTAATATGACTTATTTCCTTTTCCAGCCCCTGTTTTACAATTAATTACAAATAATCTTGGATCGATCGACCAAGGCTCGAATAACTACTTTCGTCTTTGATGTTTGAGGTATAAGTAATGCAGGTACTGTCCCGTTTGTGTTGGTTTTCTGTATATTTTGGTTTTTATTCGAGTATTTCTTCTTATTACCAAGATATCCCAAAAAGAAAGACTGTTCTTGTTCTCTTCTTGCTTTGTGGATTTTAAGAACGGTTTCATCTTGTTGAGATGCGAAAACAACGTTAACAGTTGTATGTTTCCACGTATCCAGATTACGAACGTATCATCCACATAGCGAAACTATAATTTTGGTTTGACGTTTGAGCACAGCTCAATAATCAGCTGTCAATCAAGATCTGAGGATGATTTGCGCCAATCCTTTTGCGCATCGCCGTTTTGGATTAGATTTGTTCTGATTTCAACAGCGGCGGTACGGCAGGGTCCTGGCTATCTAGGTTTCATATTTGATGAGGCGTAGTGATAGTGGTAGCGTCACTGATAAAAGAGCTGTTTTACGTTTTGCTATGGACTTTTGAATAGTTTGTAGTCATTTTTAGCATTTTTCCATTTGCTGTACAGTCATAGTATTTTGTGTAGGGATACCTAAGTTTACAAAATATAGATATCGAAGCAAGAAAGTTAAAAGCTGGACATGTTTGTGCTGCAAAGAGCTGCTCTTCGAAAAGCTACTCTAATAAAAATAAAAATTTTATTTATGTTCCCTAAAAATCCTTCAGGGTAAGAACTAGCAATTATTTCTACAGATGAGGTAATTAAAATTACCCACGGCGATTTTGAAAGACTCAGAGATGAGATGTTATTCAAAGCTTCTATTTTTTAGGAGTTTTATCACTTATGATATCTTAAAACTAGTAAAATATACTGTCAAGTGATGGTTTAATAAATTATCATCTAGATTTGAAGGCGTTTAAATTGTATTCTTTATGTTGTCCTTAATGTTTAAATTACGTGCTTTATGTTGTCCTTAATATTTAAATTGAATTCTTTATGTTGCCCTTAATGTTTACCTCCCTCTTTACACCGCATCTGTTGAGGATTATTATTTCAATTCTGCCCTGTTGTACCGATAACACCTTTTTCTACTCCGCTCCTGTCATTTTTGATGAAACTATCCCAAAATAGCGTCGCTGACGTCAAATATTAGCAACATGTCATCACAAAGCGACCGACATTGAGTAAGACAGCTGATTGTTGAGCCATGGTTTGAGCTTCAAGTGGCGGGTGATTTGAACTACGAGTATTCTTGCAACTGCAGATTGCGATGATTCCATGCGTAACCCTTCTTCTTGCATGTAAAATTTGTTCTTTTCTTGAAAATAGCTGTCCTTCAGAAGCAGCTTATATTGCCAGCAACAAGAACGTGTACAGCAAGCTTAGTGTGGAAATTAGACCAATTTGGCAACCCTCATAAGAAACTTAGGGCCGGTTGTACAAATGCCGGTTTAACACGAGATTTGTTAAGCCTAAGCTTAGCTAAGCTCAGGCTTAAAGTCGACATCCGTTGTATAATCGTCGGCTTAATTAAACCTGGTTGATAATGAAATTTACTGCAGTTGGCATCAATGAAGGAATACGTACTGACATAGGGCCGGTTGTACAAATGCAGGTTTAACACGAACTTTGTTAAGCCTAAGCTTAGGCAGGCTTAAAGTCGACACCCGTTGTACAATCGTCGGATTAGTTAAACCTGATTGATAATGAAATTCACTACAGTTCGCATCACTGAAGCAATACGTACTGTACATAATGATCTGTAAAATTACTTTTTTTGGTTAGGCGTTTATGACAGTTTGTGTCAAATTTCGGCAACGACCGTTTCTGTCTCTGTTGCTTCATTTGCTCTGTCTGTTAAATTAGACACAAATCTTTCAAAAAATATGACCTAATAAAGTGACAAGCAATTTGAAGGTTCATCCTTGACATATTATGTCACTTGTATCAGGTTAGGTTTAAACCTCAGCAAAGCTCGCGTTAAGCTTCGGCTTACGTAAGCTCGTGTTAAGCTTGGAGTGGGGGGCTAAGCCAGCATTGTACAATGGACGTTTTGCAACTGACGTGGTTTAACGTCGGCTTACCTTAAGCCTAAGCTTAAGCTTGCATTGTATAACCGGCCCATAATGATCTGAAAAATTACCTTTTTTGGTTAAGCACTTATGACAGTTTGTGTCAAATTTCGGCAACGACCGTTTCTGTCTCTGTTCTTTCATTTGTTCTCTTTGTTAAATTAGACACAAATCTTTCAAAAAATATGACCTAATAAAGTGACAAGCAATTTGAAGGTTCATCCACAGCATAGAAAACAACCAGCACAATAACTCAAGATGGCGGAAATTACACGCACATCCCCACTTTTGGAGGGGTTTTTTGTAGGGATGGTAACGTTACCTCGATACTTCTGCACTAATATCGAGTATTTTTGTCTTCGATACTTTTTGAGGCATTCCAAGCTGGTATAGATACGTGTGTATCGCTATCGAAAATAATTATATAATTATTGAGGGGTGTAATCAATTGCACAAAATGCTCTGTACGAACCAAACGCGCCTATTTGGCTAGAAAATATCGAGTTGGGACCGGTATCGATATTTTCATTTTCGCATCTCTACCCAAACTTGACAGCCGTAAAATCATTCAAAAACCCTCCCAAGGTCAAATTTTGTGGGAACCGTTTTTATATAGGAATTGCTCAGAGATATGCTGGTTGTTTTCTATGCTGTGGTTCATCCTTGACATATCATGTCACTTGTATCAGGTTAGGTTTAAATCTCAGCTAAGCTCGCGTTAAGCTTTGGCTTACGTGAGCTCGTGTTAAGCTTGGAGTGTGGGGCTAAGCTAGTATTGTACAACGGACGTTTTGCAACTCACGTGGTTTAACGTCGGCTTACCTTAAACCGAAATTTAAGCTTGCATTGTACAACCTGTCCTTAGAAACGCTAAAACTGGACAGTAAGGACTTGGCACAAACGTAGAACATAGCGACCATCGAACGGCCATGTTAGCAAGAACCGACGCCACTGAACCAAAACAGCACAGCGATCGGTCAGAACAAGCCGCGAAGAACGACTCGTTATCAAGAACTGACGCACGTCAGCTAGATGAGAATAAATAGCAACGAAATAAACATGTTCGACAGTTTACCTGAACACAACTGAAGATAGTAGATCCAGTCAAAATGTTGTACCCAAAATTATATAGATAATGGAAATCCGAAACAGACCTTTTGAAACATATACCTTTTCTACAAACTTCAAACAACGACAGGGTTACGTATCACGCAAGACAATCACATTGGCCGAATATACTGTGGTAATTGTAAGATAACAGCGTTGTGTGCAAACTTTGTACATTAAATATATTAATTTACGAGAATTTTGTTAATTTTAGTACAAGAAGTAACATGAGCGTCGCACAATAAAATCTCCTTCTTATGACGTCGTCGCCCTTCTAATGGCCGTATTCATAGTCGATACTTAAGGACCCTTGCGTAAGGCTCCCCTGACTAATACTAAAGTAACGAAACGTCAACATGTCATGTCAACATGACATCTGATTGACATATAGCTGATCGATATGGATTCAGATCACTGATTCGTAAAGGCCTATAGACATAACCAATTGACTTATATTTGCAATATGGCACACTCTATGGCACCCAATTTAAAGAAATGATGCCTGATTTGCCTAAGTTGTAACCTGTATGCGTTTAACCTTGATACTCTTTCCCAAGGGACTTTTTTGGTCTCATTGTGAGTCTATAATATATTCTCACGATCTTTTTCAATATTGATCACTCAAAGCAACATTAATATGCGTACACGAATTTACATAAATATCTGCATACGTCAATTAATTATTTATGAAACAATTTAAATTGTTACACCGTATCTCCTATTCGTGTTTTAATAAATCATAGTTAAATAAACTACTCTGCCTAAGTTAATATCTTAATTCTGGATAATATTAAAAAGTGCCACCAAAATAATAACAATAGTAAGAAATCGACGAAAAACTTTGTCGGCCAAATCAAATGGCAAGGTTATCAATGACGTGACGAAACGTCAATACCATTGAGGGCATCGGATAACTTTACCTTTCTATTAGTGGTAGTAGTGATGGGGAGGCGAAACCAGGCAAGTAGGCCACCGTTGGCCCTTTTTGCCAACCGCACTGAACCAATCACTGAAAACACTAAAATTCTACACCCTAGAAAGCTCCTTGTTGAACCTACTAGACCTTCTGACGAAAGTCAGTATGTCCGACCATTTCGCTGAATATAGTGGCTCCACCTTCCGAATATCTGAATCCTGAGGTTGCGATAAACTGCACATCTGCCCAGAAAGTGGAACGCTGTCTCGTCCTCCTCCCAGCATCTGGAGCAAATGGGGTCCCCTACCACTCTCATGAGTGACAAATGTATATTAAGCCGGTAATGGGCAGAGAGAACCCCCACCAGAAGGTTGAGCGTCTCTCTGCATTTATTCAAAAGCCATAGCGTTCGGCCCTTATCAGGGCCTGCTATGAACCTTTTGGCTTGCCAGCAGTCGTCTCTCTCTAACCAGGCTTTCGCCAGTTCCTTGTAGGCCCAGTTGTCCAGGGTCACATTGACCTGGCGTCTGCTAGTTCCCAGCATAGGTTCTGGACCGATGCAGGGGCTGCCAGCCCCTATTCTAGCCAATCGGTCTGCTCTCTCATTACCCGGTATACCAATATGTCCGGGGACCCACAGCAGGGTCACCTTCTTATGGTTTGCTAATTTCTGAAGGGCGGCAGAGCATTGTTGAGCTAGAGCTGACCTGGCCCTCGGAGCTGCCACCGCTTTTAGAGTTGCTTGGCTGTCAGAGCATATGCCTTTCTATTCTATTTCTATTAACTGACCGATTATAGTTAACCAGTAGCTATCGGGAAACTCTGTTTTACAAAGAAAACCAACGGCTAGGCTTAATTATCTTTAAGTTGGCATAACGAAGCGGCCCATATATGCTCAATATTGTAACACAATATGGAATGCACAATATTTTGACAGAGGCCCTACACAACTCAATATTTGCCCAATTTGTGCAATAAATTATATTTTATGCAAGCAGTATTGATGGATGTGCAATATCTATATTACGCAATCGCGAGCACACACTTATAACCTTCAAGGAAATATATTGTGGAGGCAAAAGGTAGAAAATGGACCAAACAGTAGCTAATTGAAAAGTACACTCATGAGGAATTATTTAATGTACTGAGAGTGTTTAATCCAAAAATTGAAAATCTTTATTTGGCTTTCTATTAAAATGAAACGACGTGTTTTGGATAATTTGGAGGTAACGATTACTAATCCGGTCGCAGTGTTGAGTCTGTCGCGTTTGACGAAAATCAAAAAATCCAGAGCTCTTCAGGTCAGCGAACTGGAAAAGGTCACTGGGAGTCACATCTAGAGAGTGGAGTGGCTGGGGAAGCAGTTTGTGTCCTGATTCATGCAATTTTGCCATCGTTTTCAACCATTTGTGACAGGGTGCGTTATCTTGGTGAAAATGTAGCTTTTTCTTTGTCAAATGAGGCTGCTTTTTTTTTATTTCAACCTCTCCAAAAGCACAAAGTAATAATCGTTGTTGTTTATATGACCCTTTTCGAGGTAATAGTACCAAGCCCATCACACAATATTGGTGCCATAACTTCGCCAGCAGATTTTTGCATATTTCCAAACTTTGGAAACATCACGTGCAAGTTGTACGAGTAAGACAGAAGGAATTCTGCCGGTGCGCCATCTAGTACCCGAAGGTGACGGCAACCAAAGAGAGAAACGCCACTAGAAGCAGTAACCTCTCCTTGGTGGAACGACAAGGCTCGCTCGCTTTTTGCCACTAGAGGCGCGCCTTACTCTTACTCGTACATCTTTCACATGTTTAATAAACATGGAAAAATTGATGCTCTCTACTTTCGTCAATCGACCTATGGCGCACTGATGATCGCTAACAAGCGTGAAACAGCTGTCTGCGTACTGGTGGATTGACGGAGGTATAGAGCAACCCTCGTATCACGTGCAAGTTGTTCGGATGACGATATACAGGGTCTGGCAGAAAGGACGGACGTTTTTGAAATGGCTAGCACCCTACTGCATCAGGGCAAAAGAGATGGGGAAGGTAGCATTCGAATCGTCAGCATTTTGTTATCAGTTGACCTTAACCCTCCACTAGTCGTGTATACTCGAGTGACGAGTTTAGTCGCGTGGTCTACATATGTAATCCATTTTTTTAGTTTTGATATCCTACTCATAGTATTTTTGTGAAAAACAATTTCTGCACATTAATCCAGTTTATGGTGTTTGTTACACAAACAACTAAAATATTTACTCCAAATAAAACTAAGGAGATTATAAAAGAAACGCACATGAACGTAGTTTTTATACCGTTATTTACATGTAGCTATTTAGTTACAGCTCATTATTTGTGCTTATAGGTATAGTAAAGCCCAGAGATATACCATTTGTTTACAAAGTGAGGATCTCCGCAAAAACTGCCGACAGAGAAAGGGAACGGGGTCGGACTGGGCATTCGAATTCGTTGGAGTGGGCAACAACGAAAATGTTCATTCCATCCAATAAAGTACTCATACATCAGTTGGTTGAACAAGATGTTTGAAACGTTATTACCTGTTGAGAAATATATGGTAGAGACATTTCAATATAACCGTATAAACCATATGGTAAATTATTCCTTTCTACACTCAATTTTAACGTTCGATTCGTTGTTTTAGTTGTCCCCAAATTAATTCTATAGGACTGAAAATGCAAAAATAGGGAGGCAACCTTAAGACATCATGACTATACTTTTTAGCTATGCTTTCTATGACATATTGTTTCTCAAACTGTTCAGTGTGGAGGACTTCCAATAATTCAGTTTTTTTTGTAAGTTTCTTCAAAGTACAAATCCTGTTTTATGAGAAAATCTTGTATTTCCGCCTTCGATAACGTTTAATTCGGAATGTTGTACCTTTGTCTGGAGTGATAGCTTGCATTGTCCATTACGATGACGCTAAATGTCTTTAAATTGGGAATAAGGGTATACTCAAACCATTGCTCAAATATTCCCGAGTCCATGTTTCTGTGGTAGTCTATATTGCAGTTTTCAATTTTCTTTCCGCATAATTTGAGTGCGTTTTCGACCTAGCCGTCAGATGATCCGCAGTGTAAGATAACTCTACGGGATCATTTATTTGGTGGAACGCCTTTTAGCTAACACTTCTTTGTACCGTCGGTCCATCCCTTTTTAGCGGTATCATGGGTATCATACCAGGTCTCGTCAAGGTAGTACACTGACCTCCCCTCGTTCCGGTATTGCTCTATCTTATGCAAGGAATCGTGCCGCCATCCCAGAATCCTTGTACTTTCCATTATAGCCATTCGTTTGTTCACAGTTCTGTACCTAAACCCAATCTTCCTAATCCATCGCTGCAATGTACTCCTTGGATACTGTTACCCCATTCTAGCCAATTGTCTTTGAACGGATTCGATTGTGGGTAGTTCATTAATTTTGTACTTTTCGTACACAATATTCCTCAATAATTTTGTGATCTTGGGATCTAGTTCTTTTGAAACACCAGCATCAAACCTACGCTTCTTCTTTTGTGGTCCCTTTCTCAAAATTTCACATTCTGTTGGATATGGAGCGTGTGTTAGAATTGACGGCTTTTTGATCATACTCCCCTTATTTTCATTCTCCGGATCCTTCGTTAGTTCATTATCATTTAGTACTATTTGTTTTGCATCTGCGCTAAGATGTGACCTTTTGTGAGGTTTCAGTTGGTCTACCTCCACCTTATTATCTTCCCAAGGCCGAAACATACTCTAGCTGTCACACTTCCGAAAAAAACGTCCGATTCAGACAGAAAAGTAACGCAAAAAAGTAAAAGCAGATTGGCGTTGCTATCAATAACGGTAGCAATACCTGCCTAAACAATTTGACTAAGTCCGGTCCTCTTCATCGATCGAGTCGCTAATAATCTTGGAATGTGTCGGTCTTATCATAGTTCAGCCAAAATATACATCGTGAACGTCATCCGACAGATTTACGTTCAAATACAACTTAGTGTTTCATTTTCACCATTCTAAAAGGTTACGTTTTGTTAGAAAATTGGTTAAAAGCACATTCCATGAATTGGTTACGAGTACGAAAGTAAAATAATGGTAACCATTGAATATTATCAAAACTGTATCTATTCCAAATGATGAACTGTACTAAGAGATGGTATGCAGTTTTTATATAGCGCAAAACGTACACAAATGGTATATCTCTGGGCTCTACTTTACAAGCGATAATTTTCACATTTATTACATTAGAAATATATAGACGCAAAAAATGAGAAAAGCACAACTCTGGTCAGTACTTTTTCAAAAAAAAGTGATACAAATAAATCGATTTTTATTTGTCTACACATGCACCACACAGATCTCGGATGTGATCCATGGGACGCGTATTTACCGCAATTTGCACAAAACTTGCTTGCTGATTTGTCTCTGACTGGAGGCAACGTCCAACGAGATTTGTCGGTCGATTTTGGGTAGGTCTAGGATATCTTTTCTCGGTTGCCAGAAGAGCCTGTGCTCGCCTTCTTAGTTGAACCGGTAATGTGTCAGTTATAGATCTATATTCAATTTGCGGTTTGATGAGCTTCCATGCTACGTTTTCTAAAAAGTGACATCTATTTATTTGTTCTTCAGGATGATTAGCCTCATAGACGCAAAGTGCATTTTCTTTCACTGATATTGATTAAGTCATAAAAGATGATGCAAATATCATAAATGCTTTTTGCGAAATTTTGTACCTTGAGTAATGCCGTGGAAGCAGCCGAAACGTCAATAAACAGTATTAGTTCAAGAGACTGTGGTTTAATTTACCGGCTAAACGAAAGAAATGTGTCTCAAATATAACCACAAAAGAAGTTTTGGATGTCGCATAATATATTTCTGATTTCTGGGGTGAAGCCCCACCTAAGCCACCTTGTAGTTACAGTAACACTTACCATGATGAAAATGTGTCCAAACAACTTTCAAAACCTACCTTTTTCGAAAAAAAATCACAAACAGGAGACACTGCATCCACGCTGAACTGAAACGCGTTTAGTCGCGCTGTCTACGATTGTAGCCCAGTCGTATTTCGGCGCTAATAGTCTTGCGATAAGCTCACTATCCCCGTGTGGGGGCGGGTTAGAATATCTCCCATCGTATATCCTGCGTGTCATAAAAGGCGACTAAAAGGAACCGAACTACTGTCGATGTAAACAGTAACCTCTTCTCAACCAACAGCTTTGGGTGGACGAGTTGAGAAGAGTCAGGACACCTTTTTGTCCTTGGGGTGAGAAATTGCCCCTAAAGGCGGATGAACCAGTAGATACCATCTGGTCAACGGCATGAGGATGCAGAAAGCTAATGGGAAACTACCACATTAAAGATCTTAAAGATATCCCAAGAGAAACTCGTAAAATGAGTAGATGCATTTTACGACTTCACAACATGTCTGTTAATACATTGTGACTATGATGATGAAGCTCACTATAAAAACAACAGATCAACTGGACGTTTAATTGGGAACATTGTCGAAAGGTACTGAAACGGACTCAACAGCCACCTGTGGGACAGAGTGTTGGTGCATATATAAATGCGCGTGGTCTACCAGTGTAGCCCAAGCGACTAACGAAGGGTTTTAAGGAACTTTGTACGGTTGAGCACCGTGTTTTCACGTACAGTTTTATCCGATCACGGCTCATCAGAACCGAGCTGTTCCTACTCGAAACACCATCCTTTGGTAGGTTGAAGGACTTCACACCAGTCAGTGGTGGAAAAAATATACTTGGTTACCGCTAGAATTGAAATTAGATATACTCGTGGTTATTTACGCTCCTTACGCTCGCCTGCGGAATCTGCCATCCTATAGAATGTGCATTCTAACTTGAATGCGTAATCTACTATTAACACAGCATAGCACAATGGGCATGATGTCCAATTTTTTAGCCCCAAATGTCCAAATTTTTCACTACCATACATCAAATAAACGTTTTTTTCGTTTTAGTTTATGTACAGCAGTTTATTTTAATTGAGATGGGGCTGTCAGATAAATCAAGTGGTCTAAGCGTTAAGTGAACAGATGGAATGAACACCTCATCCACTATAAATATATCCCTAACATATACTAGTTTGCAATGATTACAATATTTAATTGAATGAAAAATGAATGTTCAATTATTATTTGTGATCTTATTAATTCTGCCATGTGGAATACCTGGTATTTCCGTATATAGATGTTGATACGATGACTGTCGCTATATTACTTTAGATAGGGTGTACCTAATAGCTCCTTATAAACATTTAGGAAAGAAAGTAAATAGCTGAAAGCGTTCACTCATAATTGAATATTTCTGACAGACATCCGACATGCCACCAGGACCCGACTGGTTAAAACCTCTTTCCTCACCATGTAGTGGATGGTCTTCCAATACATTTTATGGGAGATCATTAGTTTCACCATACTGTCCCCATTCAAACCATTCGGTAGACTTGCACAGAATTCTTCTCTATCTCTATCTGTGAGCCACTTCCTCACACTCGAAGAGCGTATGTGCCGTATGTGCCGTGTCTATCTCTCCGTAATGGCGGCATCTCTCTTTCTGCCTTGTGTCTGTGTCCCTTGTAAGATGTAAATGTCTCTTCTCTCTTTAGCTAGCAGAAGTTCACCTCCTTTCTCATGATATCACTGCAATATCATGATCCTTGACCCAGTCGTCAATCTTCTGGAATTCCCGGTTTACCTTGTAGAGAGAGGGATACCTCGTCCATCGCAAAGGATACTCCAGACGGTTGGTTCTTAGTGCCGATCCTTGTGGAATCCCGGTAGCCATTGCTAGATCTACTTTGGATATAGATACCGTCCTGTTCCGACATAATTGCTTATTGTATTATGAAGATACTTTGAGATGTCTTCGAAAGTTCACTCATTATAATGCCCCAGAAGGCAGTAAGTACTAAAAGCGTTCCTGATAACAAGGTTAACTACTCCTTTTCCAGCTGTATATTCTAAAGCATCAAGTAACAATTCAAAACGGACAAGTTAATTTTCCAACTCGTCAATTGTAAATTCAAACTGACAGTAAATCGCGAACGATGGCGAGCTACAGTTCTCAAAACTAATGATAATATTCGTGTCGGCAATAGCTCCGACTATATGCTTTTTAAAAAATATTTTGATAAAGGTTACAGAGGTGGCCGAAACGTTACCAAAGAGATGCGATTTTATGTATGGTCGAGTGAAGGATGATGAATCAGGTATGCACAAAGTTACACGTGCTCTGAAATGCTGGAAACGGTTTCCATAAAACAATGGTTTTATGAATCTACTCGCTCATTGTCAGAATTGATTGCAGATGATTACCAATTGTTAATCTGCAAATGTACATACATATTTAAATTGAAAAATAATCATACATAGACTCGTGCAGAAGCGGCAAATAATTATAATGAGAGTATAGAGTATAATAAATAAATTAGCTCTGTATGTTTGAAAATTATTCATCCTCTCACTAGTTCAAGGATTTTCAATGCTTGCGGTTACCAGTAAAAGTTGCTATGGACTTATATATGCCTAACGATTATGAATGACTGAATTTCCGAACGTGAGATCCTGTCTAGAAGTTAGAACATTTTTGTTTAAAATGCATTGTATCTACTTTTAACGGTAAACAATGCTGCATACTTTAAAAATCGTTAACATCGTATCGACAAGAAAAAAAGTCGCAGAAGAATGAACATTTGGGATGAGATAGCTAAATATTTGCAGTTTATTTATGGTGTCACTACTCAGTAGTCACTAGAAGATAAGCTTCAAATACTAGTAGACCTTCTATTTGAGCGGAGTAATACCTGAAGAATGGCTGTTATCTAATTTTGTGACGCTTACTGAAAAAATATATGCTGGACGTTGTGCAGATTACCGCACAATAAGTCTAATGAGCCACACTCTTAAGGCCTTATTAAAAATTATACATAATAGAGTATATAAAAAACTAGAGCAAGATGTGAGAGAAACTCTTTTTGGCTTCAGAAATGGTCTGGGTATAAGAGAGGCACTATTTGCTTTTAATGTAATATCCCAAAGATGTCTGGATATGAACCAAGATATTTATGCGGGTTTTATCGATTATAATGATGCGTTCTTTCGCCAACTCTATTTAATCTATACTCTACCCTATAAAGATCGCAATATAAGTATCAAAATCAATGTAACACCAATAAACAATATACAGGGTGAGTTTTTAGTACCGGCTCGGTCGATAACTCCACTACTGTAGAAGATAGCGAAAAAAATTGTATACAAAAATTATAGCCACGGATATGCTCCTTGCTCAGAAAATATTTTGATTTATACAGGGTGATCCATAACTACGTGGTGATGCAAACATATATTTTTTTAAATGAGACACCCTATATATTATTCCATACTCAAATTTTACTAATGATTTCCGTTCTTCCAATATAGGGTATTGTTACATTATACAGGGTGTTTCAAAAGTTATGACCATTTTTGTATCCAAATCATGGTCAAATGAACGTACTGTATATCAAAAAGTAATTAATCAAAAATCTTTTTTTTTAAATGAGAAGATTAGAAATATCTTCTAGTTTTGAAATACGTTATTAAAAAATCCCGTGACGCATATTCGCATACAGGGTGATGTAGAATGCAAAATCTAGATTTTCTCTCTTTTTTTAAATGTAACCCCCAATATTTTATTATACCAAAGAATTGCTTTTAATATGCTCTTTCATCTTTGTATAGCACTTATTATGGCTGCATTCATCAGTTTCTGAGATATTTCGATTTTTCTACAAATTTTAAATATACCTTCTATTTGTTTAATAAAATTTATTTATTTTGAGAAAATACTACCAAATTTTGTTTCTGCTTAACAAACAACTAAAATATAAGGTGATAATAATACTTGATCAAGTCAAAACACTGAACTAACGAGATAATATAGGTCAAGTGTGCTGAGGAAACAATTTTATAGACGTCATGCATAATTATCAAGCAGATGTATCAGGTTGTTTCCTCAGCATACTTGACTTTATTACCTCGATGATTTAGGGTTTTGACTTCATCAAATACTATCAAGACGTTATAATTTAGTTGTTCGTTAAATAAAAAACAAATGAGATAGTACTTTCTCAAAATAAATAAATTTCAGTACACAAATAGAGGCTATATTTTAAATTTACCGAAAAATCGAAATATCTCGGAAACTGATGGACGTAGGTACAACAAGTGCTATACAAAGATGAAAGAGCATATTAAAAGCAATTCTTTGGGATTATAAAATATTGGGTGTTACCTTTGAAAAAAAAGAGAAAATTTGGATTTTGCATTCTACATCACCCTGTATACGAATATGCGTCTCGGGCTTCTTTTATAGCCGATTTTAAAACTAGAGGATATTTTTAATCTTCTCATATAAAAAAATAATTTTTGATTAATTACTTTTTGATATACAGTACGTTCATTCGTCCGCGATTTGGATATAAAAATGGTCATAACTTTTGAAACACCCTGTATAATGTAACAATGCCCTATATTGGAAGAACGGAAATCATTAGTAGAATCTGAATATGGAATAATATATAGGGTGTCTCATTTAAAAAAATGCATGTTTGCATCACCACGTAGTTATGGATCACCCTGTATAAATCTAAATATTTTCTGAGCAAGAAGCATATCCGTAGCTACAACTTTTGTATACAACTTTTTTCGCTATCTTCTATAGTAGTGGAGTTATCGACCGAGCCGGTACTAAAAACTCACCCTGTATATGCAGATGACACAGTTTTGTTGGCAGAAATCGTAGTACAGACCTTGTTAAATGAAGTGGTGGAAAGTAGTGAAACATAATATGGGCTCTCATTAAACATAAATAAAACAAAGCTTATGCTAATATCTAAAACAACAAAACATTGGAAATCTGTATACTCACGACATAGCAGTTGAACGTGTTAAGCCATATACTTGTCTTGGAACATGAATAAATGAGAACAACGATTACTCCGTTCAAATAAGAATACGCATAGAGAAAGCCAGAAATACATTCATGAAAATGAAGAAGGTGGTGAATAGTCGGGATCTAAGCCTGGAATTGAAAATGTGGCTTGTGAGATGCTAAATACTTTCTTTATTGTACTATGGCAAGGAAATGTGGACAATGAAAAAAATAGATACCCAACGCCTCGAAAGTTTTGAAATGTCGATATATCGTCGAATTCTGAGAATATCATGAGTAGACAAAGTTACAAACGAAACAGTATTGCTAATCATAAAAAAAAGAAACCTGGAACCTGGAACACGTTATGAGAGGGCAGAAATATCATCTACTTTAAGTAATAATAGAAGGAAAAATCGCAGAAAAACGAATGATAGGAAGGAGAATAACATTCGTGACTGAAAAATCTGAGAGATTGTTATAATTCCTCCAATAACCAGCTATTTAGAGCGGCGTTTTCCAAAGTTTGAATTGGCTTGATGATTGCCCACCTCAAGAATGGGGATGGCACCTAAAGAAGAAGAAGACTCACTAGTTTTGCGCACACTCGCTGAAAGTTTTCTGAAAACAGCATGTGTTTGTCGAAAACGGACTGAAATCTGTTTCCAGCCTGATGGACGCGAGTATTAATTTGGAAATTTATATTTTACTAGTGGCGTACATAGACGTTTTGTTAAGGGGGAGCGATCAGTGCCGATTCCAAAATTGAGGTCTTATAAAATGATTCACTGAATGATGGTAGTAATATGTTCTAATAATAAGTAATGATGACTGACTAATAATTATTTTGTTAATAGTGATATGTTTTTGATCAGTCTTTAGCGAATTGAGGTTGATTGAGGTGATTTCTAACTGACGACAAGTTCACGTACTGTGAGAAGTCACTTTTTATCGTGTGCAGTAGAATTAGACCTATTTGCCTAACGGCCATTTCACGGCTCACGGTGCACAAGATTGAATACTTGAGATTGAGGCAGCTGCACTATAATGCACTCTATAGCAGTAGCGTAACTTCAAATTCGCCCCCCCCCCCCCCCGCAAGAAATTTTCCGTGGATTTTCTTTTCATAATATATTATGCATATATAAAGGGTGAGCCCTATGTTAAAATAAACATCTTTCTCGTATAACTTTTTTTCCCGAACACTGAAACATAAGTGAGGTACAGGATCAAATCACCTAGCCTATATTTAGTTTTTATGGCTGTTTATGTTTAGTTTATCGCTCAAATTTTTGTCTTATTATCAGGCAAATAGTGCACTAGTCACATTCAGTTTATCGTATAGCCAATTCCAAGTTGGTAAATCCTAAAAGTTGCGTTCCTAATAATGTGCCGCTTTTAGTACTTACCAATTTAAAATCAACAAAGATGAACAGAAAGTGATTACTGCACTATCGACAGGTGCAATGCCTAATCGATAAGACAAATATCGGAGCAAAAAACTAAAGATAAACAGACTAGGTTCCTTGATACACAAGTCGAGATTTACATTTTTTATTTTGTATCTCGTTTATTTTTCAGTTTGCTGAAAAGTTATTTGAAAAAGTGGTTTATTTCAACGACTTCTATGAACAGTTAAAAAAGTTATCAACTAACCCTGTATATATTACAGAGAAAATATTGGGGTTGTGGCCAAAATTTTGAAAATAAACACGAAAAATTACAATATTCGTAGTATGAAAACACAGATTTTTTTATTTAATTTTTTTTTTAGAAGGTCGTTGTTTAGTTTGTATTTTACACGTATGGGTTAGTTGTTACTGTGACCTGTATTGTGGAAGACAGCGAACTAAATTAGCCAAAAATTTGTTGACGTATGCTGTCTTCCCGTATTTTTGCATTTACTGCGGATTCTCGGTCAATTTTTAGGGTTTAGTTTAAAATTCAATACTATCCCACTTTTTCACTGATGGGCATGCATCTTGGGGTTCATAGGTTGAAGTATTATTTGTAAAAAATACTAACATACAAGGAAAGTGACCTTTATTAATTTAGTACTTTTTTGTTGCAAACGATGGTGGTTGAGGAGCCTCGAGGACTACGGGGCCCCCAAAACCTCGGGGCCCGCCCGCAGCTGCGGGCCCTGCGGGCCCTTAGTTATGCCACTGCACTATAGGTTGCATTGTAATGGTGACCGCGTTTTAAATACGCTTCAAATGCTTGAGAGTTTTTCACGCAATATTGTAATTCTTTTTTTTAACTTTCCCAACAAAGGAGCATTAAGTTATTATTAGAATCGGCCCGTTTCCCCCTAACCCATTTTCTGAAAAGAAAATGTAATCCCCACCACCCCCCACCATTAAATCATTATTTGCACCAAAAGCGAACCAAAAGATAGAGCACAAAAACTTCTTCAAGACAGTAAAGCTTGAAATTATTTGGATCATTTTTGTGATAGTTACCATTTCAAAGTACGAATATTTGCAACTTTTTATGAATTTTTATTCCGTCATTTAAACAATTTTGCGGCATCCGCATGCGTTTTTGACATAAGAAAACGTGCTTTTTATTGTGGTAGTGTTAGAATTTCACGCTAGGGTAATTTACATGTAGGGGTACATGTTATAATCAATGGTGGTGGTACAGTCCTTTAAGTACCCGTAGCTCTTGAATTAATTACTTTAGACCCCAAGTGTGCGGGTTTGTTGGAATTGTTTTATCGGGAGGAACACAAAAAGTCACAAGTATACAGATGTGTCCCATTAAAAACTTTGAATCGGACGTCACGTGGCCAAAAACAAATACCTCAATGGGTGACACAATAATAAGAAAAGATACTATATTTGCTCTAATTTAAACCCCCAAAATTATAATTCGCTACTACTGCCCAGTTCCGACATATTGTCTTGTCTTAGTCGTCGTGGGACACCCTGTATATAATGTCCATGAGAAGCTGGAGTATGACAGAGGTGTTTTTTTCACAGCCTACTAGCTATTTGGGTCTACTAGAGCTTGACAACTTGCAAGTGCTAGAGCTTGACAACTTCCAAAACGATTAAAAATTTTGAAACGAAAGGAAAACCACCAGCAATTGTTGTGGACAGTCCAATAATTATCTTCAGAGTGAAATTTCATATTTAATAGCATAAAAAAGTAGTCATTTCCGTCAAGTCAAAAGTAACGATACCTCTAACTGGAGTGTTCTGAGCATTTATTGAAATAGTTGCTGGTTACAATTCGATCAATAAAGTAATTGTATCCAATTGTGAAGGACCAACTAAATTGGCAAATAACCGCAAATGACTCACGAGAATCGAAGGTTAATCATGCATCGGTTGACTCACCCCTTGTTGGTTGGCGTCGGATGTCTTCCCCAGCTGGGTACTGCGTTGCTCTATCCAGATTCCTAGTTAGCTGAGCGATGTAAGGCTGTGGTCGCCCTTGTTGGAGGTACCCGCTACACACGGGGTGACGGATATCACGCACACGTCCGTTCACCTCGGTAGTTGAAGTACGACTCTCTCTTTCTTCCGCGTCAACCGTCAGACTTCAAACTCGCAAGTCAAAACGCGGGAGATTCGAATATACAAAATTTTTTAAAATGGTAAATACCAATCGTAACCAGTTGCTAAACTTTTTTATTATGCCATGTTATAATTGTGTTAGTTTTATGTATTTAACTGCCAAGTAAATTATGTTTTATAATTTAACAGGCTGCATTTCAGTCTTCCTTTTCTGCGATTTAGCTAATAAGCACTGAAAAATTTGAAGGACTCTAGTCAGAGGTATCGTTACTTTTGACTTGATGAAAATGACTACTTTTTATGGCATAAATGTGAAATTTTATTCTGAAGATGTTCTACTACCGGCAACAATGGCTAGTAGTTTTCCTGTCATTTAAATTTTTTTATTGATGTTAGAAATTTGCCAATAGCTAATAGGCTGTGAAAAATAAGCATTCTTGTTACTACTGATTTTTCTGGTTAGAACTGAGGAATTTTTATAGTCTTGCATCATTACTCTAGTCTGTTTGCATCTGTCTGCTGAGTTAGTTGGTTCAGGTTGGTTCAGTATCTCATTAATTTTGGATACAATACACTACAGAAGAATGTACTACTAATACAAATTACACATTCCAGTATTATGGTAAAACAAATTAGCAAAAATTTTCCGTTTCGGTTAAACACTATCAACCGTTTTATTCCTGACCACAGCGGAAATCCGTGACCTAGGACTTGAAATGCTGGTGACAGTAATAATTGATATCTGAAAAAAACCTTTCATAATGCTACAAACTTTATATCCTTCACTATGACGAACATATCTGGATATTAGTAATCGCAGTATGCATTAATAAGCAGTAAACATTTCAAAAAATCTTTGTTGTTTCGCTATATCCATTTTAATTGTGTTATTCATAATAATAAATATGCATTTGAATATACACTAATTACTGCCTATTACGTTCCATTTGTTTATTGTTTACTCTTCTAGAATATACTGATGTAGGGAAAAAGCGGAAAAGTTTTCACAATACGGGTCGTTTGAGGATTTCCATTGTTCCGGAACACGCAAGGATATTTTTCCATATCCACGATGGGAAGCTTAAAAAATATTAATATACCGTGGTTAATATAACTAAGCTTATTACCCTTTAACATGAATTTTGAATTGTTTAAAAAGTTTCTTTGCATCTCAAGTACAAGTAACCGCACCAGTCTCGTTATATAATGGTATATCTCATACATTATATACAGGGCGATTGGTTATTATTAGATATATTAATTTCAGTAAAGGTGGTAAGCTAATAAATTGACCATATGATACCATGTCCAATTCCTAATAGTTTCCGGGATACATCGAATTTTAGACATTTTCATTAAAATGCAGACCTCCACCCAAAAACCTCTTAAACAAAATGTTATTTTCGGATTTTGGAATTTCTGGTACATATTAGTCCTTAGAAAAAATGTATGCTATTACGTCATTACCGGCTTAAAAAAATGTATCTTAAAAAGTCACCAAATAATTAACCGTGCACCTTGTAGTAAAACATGCCCATGCTTTATTTATCCATTGGTACCAAAAACGTGTTGTAAATGTAGTAAATACAGGCAAGAAGATTGCATTTAAGCTCTAGAAGCATGATGGATCTCCGAGAGTACAAAGTTTTAACAAAACGTTTGGCAAAAACTTGTCATTGGATTTCTAATTTTTGTTATGGGTGCCTGAACAATGTGCTATTGAATCATGAGTACCTAGTCATAAAAAGTGATGGGTTCACCAAAACGTCTCAAAATTGTGCCATTTTAGAGAAACACTTGTAATTAAAAATGGATTCGTCTTAAAAATGCACTAGGCAGGCAAGCAGAACATATAAGCCAGGTTATAAAGTATGTTGTATCCGTACATTTTCAGTTATGTATGATGGGCCCATCCATCCAAAAGTTGCATCTTCGGTGTCCACCTGAATCATAAATCCACAAAAATCCATTTTTCTGGCTGAGTCACCATCCTAAAAAACGTGTACTGAGTGTCATAGTACGAATACAGACCAGTAGTGTTCGCCACTGAAAAATACCGTATTGAGACGATTTGCAACAGTGTAGGTAGATGCTATAGGATCTTGTTCAAAATGTCGAGGAATTTGGTCCTTATCTTCGGTATCATACAGACTAGATCTACCAGCATCACTAGGGCGTCGTCAAAAGGTGCCTGTTTCTCGTAGACGTCAAAAATTCCACTAAAAACTGTTTCGTAGATTTGACGGCGATCAGGGTATCACCATCTGAACTCCGCGCGAGCAGCCGGTGCGATTTCATTGCACAAACCGTACATGAAAGCAATGGCCGGATCTTCTTCATTTGTAAACATAATGCCCACTAGTGAGCACACGGTAGATCGATCATGAACGTAAGTACGCTAAAGCTGAAACTGTAGCTTTCACAGCCCACTGAATCTCAATTTGCGCAGGCGTGTGTTTATTATTGTCGATCTACAGTTCCTTTCTTAATTTAGTTTTACCGCCACTAACACAATATTCAAAAGCCGTAGGCTTTATCGGTTTAAAAGTTTTGTTGTTATCAGTTTAGTGAGCTACACACATTACAGAAATTATCTGCAACAATATAATTTATAATATATAAATTATTTTTTGTCTAAAATAAGTCAGTATTCGGATAAAGCGCAAAAGAATATTACGTCGTTCTCCGAGTCGTTCTCTTATTAAAGGGGTGATACACGTACGAGCAAGTACGCGTACTTATGGCTCGACGACCTTTTTCGCCTGCGTGTCACCGTAGGTACGCGTACTTTAAAACCGTCGCGCAAACCGTCGGCGATCCAACTGGTTTGAAATCTTGCTCGTAGCTTGGCTCAGCTCATACTGCGAGCCGCGAGCCGCCTTTTTGTTTCACCAGGTCATGGTTGCGCAACGCTTGTTGTGTTTGGCGTTTGTTAAAAGTTTTGTTTGTTTAGGAAAATTATCGAAATGAGTGATTTCAGCTTCACGTGTGTCACCGACGTCGAGCCGAGTAAGTTCGCGAACTTAAAAATCGCGTATTTAAAGTTCGTACGTATGTCACCCCTTTTATAAGGCAATGAAGAGCCCAGTAAGAATACAAGAAATTTTTCAGTCTCACAGCCTCCTACACCCAAACCACCCCAATTTTATCTCCTGTAAAAATATGGCAAATGATCACGAACCTCCAAATCCCTTATAAACGAAGTTTGAGCTGTTTTTATATGTTTAGTTTTTTGTTTATTGCTGCGCCGCCACTGACACGACTTCTAAAAACCATATGCGTTTTCTGTCCTCGCCACAGGAGTCATACTGTGTCAAAATGTTATTAAAATTAATTTAATAGTTTTCAGGTTGCACAATACAGAACAAACTAAAGCAATATTCGTATGTATACATCAGGAAATTCTTAATCGCTTGGTTTCTCTAATATGCAAGCCAATGTTCTAAAAAAAAAGCGTATAATGCCGCTAGTTCTTTATTTCACATGCAATGGACAGTCTATTATGGGAGTAACAAACTTTCAGTTTTACAACCCCTCGCTCCCTAACCACCCCAATTTCACCCCCACCCCATAGGCAGACAGACAGACACACACGCCCAAAAAGCGTATTATCTCAAAGTCTAGAATTTTCGCGATCACAATACTCTCCTCACCTATCGCTGTGAGAAGTAAAAAAGTATCGTGTAACTATTTCGTCAATACTTTTTCTGACAGATCTATGTAATACAAAGCTATGACGTCAAAAGTGACGTGGCAATATTCAAAATTGCTTAATTCAGTCGTACCGAAAATTAATGCTAAGCTAACCTGATGTATCTGAGAAGCACGATGAAACCAGGGTTGACCTTCCTTTTCTCGAACTGGCTAAGCAAGACGTAGACAACTAGAAGCCCGCTCAACAGGAAGAACGAATCAACGAACAGGTCGCCGTGGAAAAGTACGCAGGCCACTGATGATCTATATTGCTGAAAAAAATTGTGAGACGAACATTCATTAAACAAAACAAAAAGCTTCAAATATCATCACCATTATTTGCTAATTTGTTAAGGTAATTATATTAATTTGGTATGAATCCCAGCCGATGAAAAAAATACCATTAATCAGAAAATAGACTTAAATGTAATAGATTATGTAAGTTACATGTTCGGGTGTTCGGGTGTCACGTAAAACGTTTAAAGCTGCTACAACAAGAGTTAAAGGACGTTCTGAAGAACGTCCGGCATTTTCTCTCTGTCTATCGTGCTTTAGTGGAGCATGAACAAAGCCACACATGATGAAAGATAAACTTTTTAACATTTATTTAGAGTAAATGACATTGTTTTACAATTGTGATAGGAAACAGCTTTCTGCGAACTTAGTTCCTGAGTCGTGCATTCTGAAATCCTAAAAAACAGTAGTGGAAGATTATTTAGCGTTTTAGGTACACAATGCTGTCTGTTCTATCTATGACTGAATACTATAGTTGGATTTTATATAGTATCAGATTTCCAATGGTTTGAAATCGAGTGTGTGCACGTTCAAGCAACATGAATTTCAGTTTGGAACTATTCGTTGTGTGTTAGAGGAGCAACAATTTTAAGTTTGACGACTGGTTTTAGACGGTAAAACAATACACAGCATTCCAGTGAGACTGGGAGTTAGGGACATCTCAGATTGTAGATTTTTCTTTTGTATTTTTAAAGTTGAGGTTTTGAAACTAACTTTTACTGGCTAGACTTAGTTTTAGCGGAAACCGAAATGGGGGTTGAGAGTAGTGTCAATGTACTCGGTTTGATGTCCAGGGTCAAACGAGACCATTCCCAGACCGAGGATATGCTCCGCTGAAAAACTACGACACTATAAAGTTTCAGTACCTAACCTAACTTAACCCAACCGGTCAAGTCAAAATGGGTTAAATGGTGTTTAAAGGAGTGTTAATTGACTCAGTTTGACGCCTTGACGCCAGAGAAAACGGCTTGATGAAAATCTACGCCTGTTTGAAATTTCAAACCTAACCTAAAAACCACTTTGAAATTTCGATACTTTTTTACGAAATATATGATCAATTCGAAAGTACTTGACGAGTAGATTACAACGACATCAGAAGCAACACCAGGACATGGAAAATAAAAAAGTTATGATACTTTGAATCCTTAATGTTCCTAGAAATTAGGTATGTTTAAGTTGAATTAGGTCTGTTCATTTGCACAAATAGGGAGGCGTGGGGTGACTGGCCCCCCAGAAATCACTAATTTTGTAGATTTTGAATAGTCTAGGCAATATACCCCAGGTAGGGTTGTCACCTGTTCAGTTTTACTTCCCACACCGATAGGTGAGGGGAGTATTGTGATCGCGAAAATTTTCGATTTTGAGATAATACGCTTTTTGGGCGTTTTATGATGTGTACATAACGAAAATCCACGTCACCCATTTCCGTCGGTCTGTCTGTCTGTGTGTCTGTCTGTCTGTCTGTCTGTCTGTCTGTCTGTCTGTCTGTCTGTCTGTCTGTCTGTCTGTCTGTCTGTCTGTCGGTCTGTCTGTCGCGTTTTTCTACCCTCGTAATCTCAGTAACCGGTGCATGGATTGTGATGAAATTTGGGCAGCGGTATGCTGTGGTGTCGTAGTAGCTAATGTTCCTATAATTTTGAAAATCGGTGCATAGGCGGCGGGGTAATTAGCAAAAAACAAAAAAAATTAAATTGGTTACGATTGGTATTTACCATTTAAATAATTTTGTATATTCGAATCTCCCGCGTTTTGACTTGCGAGTTTGAAGTCTGACGGTTGACGCGGAAAAAAGAGAGAGTCGTACTTCAACTACCGAGGTGAACGGACGTGTGCGTGATATCCGTCACCCCGTGTGTAGAGGGTACCTCCAATAAGGGCGACCACAGCATTACATCGCTCAGCTAACTAGGAACCTGGATAGAGCAACGCAGTACCCAGCTGGGGAAGACATCCGACGCCAACCAACAAGGGGTGAGTCAACCGATGCATGATTAACCTTCAATTCTCGTGAGTCATTTGCGGGTATTTGCCAATTTAGTTGGTCCTTCACAATTGGATACAATTACTTTATTGATCGAATTGTAACCATTTTTTGGCCCTCCGAGCACGGATAAATAAATCGCGCTATAGTAAAATAGTCTACGTAAAATCTAAATTGGTACGTATCCTTGACAAAAAACGGAGTTTTTTGGTGACATCGGAATTTGTTAGTGTTGCGCGCTGTTTGTAAAATTGGTTATATTCGAAAACAAGCAACTTTTGGTGTATTGTGTTGGTAATACATATCTGGGGAGTTTTCTGGGCATTTGAAATTGACATTTTGTTTTGATTCAGTTGGTTACATTCGGTTGGGGGTTCGAAAACCGGCGTTTCGACAATTGTGTAGTCGACGGAGATTTCGAAAAAGAATAACAACTGAAAATTTTGTGATTTGTGTGTGGTTGCCGTATTGTTTGTGTAAAGAAGTTGTGTTTACTAGCAGATTGATTCTAAATTTGATTATTTTGGTCTTGTGTTTGTGTTTACATTGAATCGTTACCTGATACCTGAACATGCCTAATGCAAATGTTGTGAAGTTGCAACGGCAACGCGCGCTAGTTTTAAAATCTATTAAAAATGTTCTTGAGGCGGCCAAGAAGGCTCGTGATAATGGCGAGTATCGGACGGAGTTTTTTCTCAGGTATGGAGAGCTGGATGGGTATGTAACGAGGTTTGAGAATTTGCAATATGAAATAATAGCCTTGGTAGATGAGTCTGCCTTAGAGGAGGAGGAAGCAGTTCATACAATGTTTGATGATATGAGATATTCAATAAGGGGCATTCATAAAGATCTTTCTGATGAGATGATGGCTCGTAGTGAGCATGAAACATCTGCAGTGGTCGTAAGAGAAAATTGTTTGAGGCTTCCCAAAATTGAAATACCGAAGTTTGATGGTGACCTTACAAGGTGGCCTACGTTCATCGACTTATTCAATACTCTTATTCATAGAAATAATTCGCTGTCAAAAATAGAAAAGTTTCAGTTCTTGATTTCTTATTTAGAAAAAGAGGCAGGTCTAATAGTAAGGAATGTGCCCATTACTGAGGATAATTATGAAATAGCCTATAATGCATTAATGAGTCGATATCAGAATGAACGTGTTTTATTGAGCAATTATTGGTTTTCAATTTATAATGCTTCTCCCTCTAGGCATGATTCTGCAGTTGAACTTCGAAAATTGTTGTCAATATTTTCTGAAAATTTGGTGGCTTTAGAGATGAGTAACTTGAACCTATGGGATTTTACCAAATTCAATTTATTGTTGCAGAAATTACCTTCTTCCCTTAAAACGCGATTTGAACTAGAACATAATGGGAATAATGTTCCGGGGTTTGACATGCTTTTTGGATTTGTTGAGAAAACCTGTCGAGCTCTGGAAAATACATCCCTTACTTCCGCATATCAAGGGAGTAATGTGTCTAATGCTAGTGGTGGGTTTAGAAAGAATAATAGTCCTGCTAATCCCAAGGGAAGGCAGACACTTAGTTTTTCGACTGGCACATTAACACAGGAAAAGTGTAATTTTTGCAAGGGTTCACCACATTCGTTGATCAAATGTGATAGATTCTTGCAGGCAGAATGTCGTAAGAGGCATGCCTTTGTCAAGCGGACTAGAATGTGTTTTAATTGTTTGGGAGCTACTCATCTAGTAAATAAATGTAAATCAAAAGAACTTTGTGGGGTTTGTGGTGGAAAACACCATGTACTATTGCATTTTCCGGACACTAAAGTGACAGATTGTGATGTCAGTGGTAGTACCTCTAATGAATCTGAGAGTCATGTTCAAGTCATGGCAAGTAAGTTGTCTGTGCAGCCTAGAATGTTGCTTGCTACTGCACTAGTCTCAATATTGGATTCTGAGGGTAGATCCACCAAATGTCGTGTTTTGTTAGATTCTGCTAGTCAAGCCAATTTTATTAGTGAATCTTGTGTGAGAAGGTTGAATCTTACTCGTAAGGAGTATTCAACCCCTGTTGTTGGCATTAATGGAATGTCATCGAATGTGAGTTCGGGAAAAGTCTCTTGTGTTATCTTTCCCTACAGCAAACCGTATCCTAGCTTCAATTTGGAAGCTATTGTGATACCTCAGATTTGTGAGAAGGTACCTCAAATTCCTGCTGTTGTTCAGAAGTGGAAGTATTTAGAAAATCTTTGCCTCGCAGAGCCTTTGGCTGCACATGATGAAATGGAAATTGATCTGCTTCTAGGGGTAGAAGTATTTGGTGAGATCTTACGTTCCGGTTATGTGAGAGGACAGAATGGTGGGCCACATGCTATTAACACCGTATTTGGGTGGGTGTTAATGGGCAAGTTGGGTGGTGTTTCCACTAATAGTGTGCTGAATTTTCTAACTTCTGTGGGGGAATTGGATTGTACATTGAAAAAGTTTTGGGAAATTGAAAGTATCCCTAAGTGTGTCGCATTGTCTGAAGAGGAACAGCAGGCTGAGGAATTCTTTACGTCATCTTGTTGGCGTATGGACTCAGGAAGATATGTGGTGAATCTTCCCTTTTCTGAATTCCCCCCAGTTCTGGGTGATTCCTATTCACAGGCTTTACATAGATTTAAGCTGTTGGAAGGACGTTTTCGTCGTGATTCCGTCTTACATGAAGCATATTGTGATTTTATGGCTGACTATTTGGAGCAAGGCCACATGTCTGAAGTTGGGAACCAAGTGGGGTCTAATAGTGAGTATTACATTCCTCATCATGCGGTGGTGAAAAGGAATGCGAATGGTGAAATAAAGCTTCGGACTGTCTTTGATGCTTCAGCTAAAACTACCAATGGAAAGTCCTTGAATGATGTTCTTCTAGCAGGTCCCAAGTTACAAAATGATATCGTCTCAATATTGTTATCTTTCAGGTTGTATTTGTATGTGTTTACCGCGGATATACGGCAAATGTATCGACAGATTTTAGTTGAGGAGTCTCACACTAGTTATCAAACTATTTTGTGGAGACCTAACGGTGACGAGCCTATAAGGAAATATCAGTTGAAGACCGTTACCTATGGAGTAACGTCTAGTCCTTTTCTAGCGATTAGGACGTTGCTGCAACTGTGTAGGGATGAGGGTGAAAGGTTTCCGTTAGCTGTAAATATTTTGGAGAATTTCTGTTATGTTGATGACGCCATTGGAGTAGCAAACTCCAAGGAAATTGCCTTGGATACTCAAAACCAGTTGATTGAATTATTGGCGTTGGGAAAGTTTGAACTGAGGAAATGGGCAAGTAATTGTTCTGAAGTACTTGCTCAGGTACCTGAGGTTCATCAGCAGCCACTTGTATTTGATAAGGATTCTCTTGGAATAAAAGTGTTGGGTTTGCAGTGGTGTCCCACTACGGATTGTTTTTCTTATTCTGTACATCCTCAGATACGGTCCTGTACAAAGAGGAATATTTTGTCAGAAATAGCAAGACTGTATGATCCTCTAGGATTCTTAGCTCCAGTAATCATTGTTCCCAAGCAAATACTTCAGCAATTGTGGGCTTTAGGGATAGGTTGGGATGATGAGCCACCGCTGGAAGTTGCAAACCAGTGGAAAACTTTTGTGGCTGAGTTACCTGAGCTATCTTCGTTGAAAATTCCTAGACATATACTTCATATAGAGGCAAAGTTTACAGAAATTCATGCTTTTTGCGATGCTTCGGAGAAGTCGTATGCAGCTGTAGTTTATCTGAGACAGGTTTCCACGGAGAACAGTATTTCTGTACATTTGGTGTGTGCCAAAACTCGAGTGGCGCCTTTGAAAAGACTGTCGATTCCACGACTGGAATTGTGTGCAGCCTTATTAGCCGCAGAGCTGATTGATTGTGTATCCCATATAATGGTAACACAGAAAATAGATAATGTTTGTGCTTGGACGGATTCGAAGGTAGTTGTGACGTGGGTCAAATCTTCTCCGCATAGGTGGCGGAGCTTTGTAGCCAATCGTGTAGCTATAATCCAGGAGAAGGTAGCTCCTGATTCATGGTATCATGTGGTTGGGAAAGAGAATCCTAGTGACTGTGCTTCTAGGGGGACTTTTCCTCGGCAATTTCTAGAACAACCCTTGTGGTGGGAGGGGCCAACTTGGCTTAAGCTTCCTCGGGATGATTGGCCTGTAACTTGTGTAGGTGAGCCTTCCTGTACAGATGTACAAGAAGAAGCAAAGGTTGTTTGTATTACTATTCACGGCTCTAGTATTGTTTCAGAATTGTTGAATAGATATTCTTCCTTACGCAAAATTGAGCGTGTTGTTGCTTATTGTTTGAGATTTCGTAAAAATTGTTTGTGTCGAAAAAGGGGTTACCCGCGTGAGATAGGTAATTTATCCGAGGCTGAATTGTATGAGGCTATGGTGGTTCTGGTCAAAGACGTGCAAAGAGTTGAATTGGATAATGAACTGCGGAAAGTTCGTCGAGCGGAGGTCTGTCCCAAAGCTATACAGAAGTTAGCTCCTTTCATTGATTCCCAGGGTGTCCTGAGGGTGGGCGGTCGCTTGAGACAGTCTAGTCTAAGCTATGATCGGAAGCATCCAATTCTGCTCCCTAGGAAGCATCGATTGACTTATCTCATTATCCAAAGTGTGCACAATAGGAGTTGTCATCCTGGACCACAAACTTTGCATTATCTGTTAAGGCAGAGATATTGGATACTATCTGCCAAACGGGCTATAGCTTCAGTGTTATCTCGTTGCATAAAATGCTTTAGAGTTAAGCCTCCTCCAGTGGTCCCCATAATGAGTGATTTACCTTCCGTTAGAATTTCGGAAGTCAAACCTTTTTCCCATAGTGGCGTAGACCTTTTTGGTCCTTTGAGGATGTCTTTAGGTAAAAGACGAGGCATTAGTTCTCAAAAGGTGTATGTGTGTCTTTTCGTGTGTATGGCTACTAAAGCAATACATTTAGAAGTTGTGTCAGATCTAACTAGTGAAGCTGTTCTTGCAGCACTTAGGCGTTTTATAGGGCGGCGAGGACGTTGCAGTGATATTTATAGTGATCAAGGTACGAATTTTGTTGGTGCTTATAAAACTTTACAGTTATTGGGTGCTAAAGCTTCTGAAGCTTTGCAAATTAAGTGGCATTTTAATCCTCCAGCTAGTCCTTCCTTTGGAGGTATATGGGAGTCCGGAGTGAAATCTGTGAAAACTCACTTGCGGCGGGTGATAGGTGCGCAAGTGTTGACTTATGAGGAATTGAGCACCACTTTAATCCAAATTGAGGCAATGTTAAATTCGAGACCCTTGTGTAGTTTGAGTTCTGATCCTAACGATGTAGGCAGCTTGACTCCGGGTCATTTCTTGACATTAGAGCCCCTGAATGCTCCGCCTGACGAAGATTTGTTGTGTGTGAAACATAGTCGGTTGAACAGGTGGCAGTTAGTGCAACAGATGCAGCAACATTTTTGGCGGCGCTGGCATATGGAGTACCTCCACACCCTTCAGCAACGACATAAGTGGAATACACCACATAATCCTCCCTCGGTCGGCCAGTTGGTTCTTCTCAAGGATGAAAATACCCGTCCTTTACAGTGGCCATTAGGCAGGATTATTAAGTTATATCCCGGTACGGGAAACATTTCGAGAGTCGCCCAAGTTAAGACGAGTAAAGGGCTGTTAGACCGTCCTTTATTGAAACTGTGCCCTTTGCCGGCACAATAGGCCATGATTTGCTTGTATATGATAATTTGTTTTTTTTTTCTTTTCGTGTTGTGTTATGGGTGGGATAATTCCACTAATTTTCTTTTGTGGGTAATATAGGAATTACTATGATTGGAAAAAATATTTTTTTTTTTTTATATTTTTTGGTGGGCGGAAAATGGTTACGATTGGTATTTACCATTTAAATAATTTTGTATATTCGAATCTCCCGCGTTTTGACTTGCGAGTTTGAAGTCTGACGGTTGACGCGGAAAAAAGAGAGAGTCGTACTTCAACTACCGAGGTGAACGGACGTGTGCGTGATATCCGTCACCCCGTGTGTAGAGGGTACCTCCAATAAGGGCGACCACAGCATTACATCGCTCAGCTAACTAGGAACCTGGATAGAGCAACGCAGTACCCAGCTGGGGAAGACATCCGACGCCAACCAACAAGGGGTGAGTCAACCGATGCATGATTAACCTTCAATTCTCGTGAGTCATTTGCGGGTATTTGCCAATTTAGTTGGTCCTTCACAATTGGATACAATTACTTTATTGATCGAATTGTAACCATTTTTGCTGAAACTTCGTTTTTAGGCGTTTTAGGGGTCCCTGATCATTTTCTACTTTCTTTTGGGTAGGGGTGAAACTGGGGTGGTTAGGGGGTGGGGGGTTGTAAAATTGAAAAATTTGTTGTATTCATAATAGACTACCCACTGACCTGTGAAGGAAGACCTAGCGACATAAATAACTTTTTTAGGTCTATCCGAACATTGCCTTATGCCTATTACAGAAATGTATACATACGAGTATTGCTTTAGATCGTTCTATATTATGTAACGACGAAACTGTTCAATTGATTTTAATGAAATTTTGACACAGTATTACTACCGTGGCGAGGATGGAAAATTCGTATGGTTTTTATAAATCGTGCCAGTGGCGGCGCAGAAACAATAAAAAAACTAAAAATATAAAAACTGCTCAAACTTCGTTTTTAAGTGTTTTAGAGGTCCCTGATCATTTACTGAGTTTTTTTGAGTGGGGGTGAAATTCGGGTGGTTGGGGGGTGGGGGGGTTGAAAAACTGAAAAGTTTGCTGTATTAATAATAGGTTGTTCGCTGACCTGTGAAGGAAGACCTAGCAACATAAATCACCTTTTTATTTAGGTCCACCTGAACATTGCCTTGCCTATTACAGAAAGCAAAGGACTTAGATTTTTTTCTGATGTAAACATACGAGAGTATTGCGTTAGATCGTTGTAACGAGGAAACTGTTGAATTGATTTTAATGAAATTTTGAAACAGCATTACTACCATGGCGAAGATGGAAAACGCGCATGGTTTTGATAAATCGTGCCAGTGGCGGCGCAGAAATAATAAAAAAAATTAAAAATATAAAAACAGCTCAAACTTCGTTTTTAAGCGTTTTAGAGGTTCCTGATTGGTTACAATTCGATCAATAAAGTAATTGTAGCCAATTGTGAAGGACCAACTAAATTGGCAAATACCGCAAATGACTCACGAGAATTGAAAGTTAATCATGCATCGGTTGACTCACCCCTTGTTGGTTGGCGTCGGATGTCTTCCCCAGCTGGGTACTGCGTTGCTCTATCCAGATTCCTAGTTAGCTGAGCGATGTAAGGCTGTGGTCGCCCTTCTTAGAGGTACCCACTACACACGGGGTGACGGATATCACGCACACGTCCGTTCACCTCGGTAGTTGAAGTACGACTCTACTCTTTCTTCCGCGTCAACCGTCAGACTTCAAACTCGCAAGTCAAAACGCGGGAGATTCGAATATACAAAATTATTTAAATGGTAAATACCAATCGTAACCATTTTCCGCCCACCAAAAAATATAAAAAAAAAAAATATTTTTTCCAATCATAGTAATTCCTATATTACCCACAAAAGAAAATTAGTGGAATTATCCCACCCATAACACAACACGAAAAAAAAAAATTATCATATACAAGCAAATCATGGCCTATTGTGCCGGCAAAGGGCACAGTTTCAATAAAGGACGGTCTAACAGCCCTTTACTCGTCTTAACTTGGGCGACTCTCGAAATGTTTCCCGTACCGGGATATAACTTAATAATCCTGCCTAATGGCCACTGTAAAGGACGGGTATTTTCATCCTTGAGAAGAACCAACTGGCCGACCGAGGGAGGATTATGTGGTGTATTCCACTTATGTCGTTGCTGAAGGGTGTGGAGGTACTCCATATGCCAGCGCCGCCAAAAATGTTGCTGCATCTGTTGCACTAACTGCCACCTGTTCAACCGACTATGTTTCACACACAACAAATCTTCGTCAGGCGGAGCATTCAGGGGCTCTAATGTCAAGAAATGACCCGGAGTCAAGCTGCCTACATCGTTAGGATCAGAACTCAAACTACACAAGGGTCTCGAATTTAACATTGCCTCAATTTGGATTAAAGTGGTGCTCAATTCCTCATAAGTCAACACTTGCGCACCTATCACCCGCCGCAAGTGAGTTTTCACAGATTTCACTCCGGACTCCCATATACCTCCAAAGGAAGGACTAGCTGGAGGATTAAAATGCCACTTAATTTGCAAAGCTTCAGAAGCTTTAGCACCCAATAACTGTAAAGTTTTATAAGCACCAACAAAATTCGTACCTTGATCACTATAAATATCACTGCAACGTCCTCGCCGCCCTATAAAACGCCTAAGTGCTGCAAGAACAGCTTCACTAGTTAGATCTGACACAACTTCTAAATGTATTGCTTTAGTAGCCATACACACGAAAAGACACACATACACCTTTTGAGAACTAATGCCTCGTCTTTTACCTAAAGACATCCTCAAAGGACCAAAAAGGTCTACGCCACTATGGGAAAAAGGTTTGACTTCCGAAATTCTAACGGAAGGTAAATCACTCATTATGGGGACCACTGGAGGAGGCTTAACTCTAAAGCATTTTATGCAACGAGATAACACTGAAGCTATAGCCCGTTTGGCAGATAGTATCCAATATCTCTGCCTTAACAGATAATGCAAAGTTTGTGGTCCAGGATGACAACTCCTATTGTGCACACTTTGGATAATGAGATAAGTCAATCGATGCTTCCTAGGGAGCAGAATTGGATGCTTCCGATCATAGCTTAGACTAGACTGTCTCAAGCGACCGCCCACCCTCAGGACACCCTGGGAATCAATGAAAGGAGCTAACTTCTGTATAGCTTTGGGACAGACCTCCGCTCGACGAACTTTCCGCAGTTCATTATCCAATTCAACTCTTTGCACGTGTTTGACCAGAACCACCATAGCCTCATACAATTCAGCCTCGGATAAATTACCTATCTCACGCGGGTAACCCCTTTTTCGACACAAACAATTTTTACGAAATCTCAAACAATAAGCAACAACACGCTCAATTTTGCGTAAGGAAGAATATCTATTCAACAATTCTGAAACAATACTAGAGCCGTGAATAGTAATACAAACAACCTTTGCTTCTTCTTGTACATCTGTACAGGAAGGCTCACCTACACAAGTTACAGGCCAATCATCCCGAGGAAGCTTAAGCCAAGTTGGCCCCTCCCACCACAAGGGTTGTTCTAGAAATTGCCGAGGAAAAGTCCCCCTAGAAGCACAGTCACTAGGATTCTCTTTCCCAACCACATGATACCATGAATCAGGAGCTACCTTCTCCTGGATTATAGCTACACGATTGGCTACAAAGCTCCGCCACCTATGCGGAGAAGATTTGACCCACGTCACAACTACCTTCGAATCCGTCCAAGCACAAACATTATCTATTTTCTGTGTTACCATTATATGGGATACACAATCAATCAGCTCGGCGGCTAATAAGGCTGCACACAATTCCAGTCGTGGAATCGACAGTCTTTTCAAAGGCGCCACTCGAGTTTTGGCACACACCAAATGTACAGAAATACTGTTCTCCGTGGAAACCTGTCTCAGATAAACTACAGCTGCATACGACTTCTCCGAAGCATCGCAAAAAGCATGAATTTCTGTAAACTTTGCCTCTATATGAAGTATATGTCTAGGAATTTTCAACGAAGATAGCTCAGGTAACTCAGCCACAAAAGTTTTCCACTGGTTTGCAACTTCCAGCGGTGGCTGATCATCCCAACCTATCCCTAAAGCCCACAATTGCTGAAGTATTTGCTTGGGAACAATGATTACTGGAGCTAAGAATCCTAGAGGATCATACAGTCTTGCTATTTCTGACAAAATATTCCTCTTTGTACAGGACCGTATCTGAGGATGTACAGAATAAGAAAAACAATCCGTAGTGGGACACCACTGCAAACCCAACACTTTTATTCCAAGAGAATCCTTATCAAATACAAGTGGCTGCTGATGAACCTCAGGTACCTGAGCAAGTACTTCAGAACAATTACTTGCCCATTTCCTCAGTTCAAACTTTCCCAACGCCAATAATTCAATCAACTGGTTTTGAGTATCCAAGGCAATTTCCTTGGAGTTTGCTACTCCAATGGCGTCATCAACATAACAGAAATTCTCCAAAATATTTACAGCTAACGGAAACCTTTCACCCTCATCCCTACACAGTTGCAGCAACGTCCTAATCGCTAGAAAAGGACTAGACGTTACTCCATAGGTAACGGTCTTCAACTGATATTTCCTTATAGGCTCGTCACCGTTAGGTCTCCACAAAATAGTTTGATAACTAGTGTGAGACTCCTCAACTAAAATCTGTCGATACATTTGCCGTATATCCGCGGTAAACACATACAAATACAACCTGAAAGATAACAATATTGAGACGATATCATTTTGTAACTTGGGACCTGCTAGAAGAACATCATTCAAGGACTTTCCATTGGTAGTTTTAGCTGAAGCATCAAAGACAGTCCGAAGCTTTATTTCACCATTCGCATTCCTTTTCACCACCGCATGATGAGGAATGTAATACTCACTATTAGACCCCACTTGGTTCCCAACTTCAGACATGTGGCCTTGCTCCAAATAGTCAGCCATAAAATCACAATATGCTTCATGTAAGACGGAATCACGACGAAAACGTCCTTCCAACAGCTTAAATCTATGTAAAGCCTGTGAATAGGAATCACCCAGAACTGGGGGGAATTCAGAAAAGGGAAGCTTCACCACATATCTTCCTGAGTCCATACGCCAACAAGATGACGTAAAGAATTCCTCAGCCTGCTGTTCCTCTTCAGACAATGCGACACACTTAGGGATACTTTCAATTTCCCAAAACTTTTTCAATGTACAATCCAATTCCCCCACAGAAGTTAGAAAATTCAGCACACTATTAGTGGAAACACCACCCAACTTGCCCATTAACACCCACCCAAATACGGTGTTAATAGCATGTGGCCCACCATTCTGTCCTCTCACATAACCGGAACGTAAGATCTCACCAAATACTTCTACTCCTAGAAGCAGATCAATTTCCATTTCATCATGTGCAGCCAAAGGCTCTGCGAGGCAAAGATTTTCTAAATACTTCCACTTCTGAACAACAGCAGGAATTTGAGGTACCTTCTCACAAATCTGAGGTATCACAATAGCTTCCAAATTGAAGCTAGGATACGGTTTGCTGTAGGGAAAGATAACACAAGAGACTTTTCCCGAACTCGCATTCGATGACATTCCATTAATGCCAACAACAGGGGTTGAATACTCCTTACGAGTAAGATTCAACCTTCTCACACAAGATTCACTAATAAAATTGGCTTGACTAGCAGAATCTAACAAAACACGACATTTGGTGGATCTACCCTCAGAATCCAATATTGAGACTAGTGCAGTAGCAAGCAACATTCTAGGCTGCACAGACAACTTACTTGCCATGACTTGAACATGACTCTCAGATTCATTAGAGGTACTACCACTGACATCACAATCTGTCACTTTAGTGTCCGGAAAATGCAATAGTACATGGTGTTTTCCACCACAAACCCCACAAAGTTTTTTTGATTTACATTTATTTACTAGATGAGTAGCTCCCAAACAATTAAAACACATTCTAGTCCGCTTGACAAAGGCATGCCTCTTACGACATTCTGCCTGCAAGAATCTATCACATTTGATCAACGAATGTGGTGAACCCTTGCAAAAATTACACTTTTCCTGTGTTAATGTGCCAGTCGAAAAACTAAGTGTCTGCCTTCCCTTGGGATTAGCAGGACTATTATTCTTTCTAAACCCACCACTAGCATTAGACACATTACTCCCTTGATATGCGGAAGTAAGGGATGTATTTTCCAGAGCTCGACAGGTTTTCTCAACAAATCCAAAAAGCATGTCAAACCCCGGAACATTATTCCCATTATGTTCTAGTTCAAATCGCGTTTTAAGGGAAGAAGGTAATTTCTGCAACAATAAATTGAATTTTGTAAAATCCCATAGGTTCAAGTTACTCATCTCTAAAGCCACCAAATTTTCAGAAAATATTGACAACAATTTTCGAAGTTCAACTGCAGAATCATGCCTAGAGGGAGAAGCATTATAAATTGAAAACCAATAATTGCTCAATAAAACACGTTCATTCTGATATCGACTCATTAATGCATTATAGGCTATTTCATAATTATCCTCAGTAATGGGCACATTCCTTACTATTAGACCTGCCTCTTTTTCTAAATAAGAAATCAAGAACTGAAACTTTTCTATTTTTGACAGCGAATTATTTCTATGAATAAGAGTATTGAATAAGTCGATGAACGTAGGCCACCTTGTAAGGTCACCATCAAACTTCGGTATTTCAATTTTGGGAAGCCTCAAACAATTTTCTCTTACGACCACTGCAGATGTTTCATGCTCACTACGAGCCATCATCTCATCAGAAAGATCTTTATGAATGCCCCTTATTGAATATCTCATATCATCAAACATTGTATGAACTGCTTCCTCCTCCTCTAAGGCAGACTCATCTACCAAGGCTATTATTTCATATTGCAAATTCTCAAACCTCGTTACATACCCATCCAGCTCTCCATACCTGAGAAAAAACTCCGTCCGATACTCGCCATTATCACGAGCCTTCTTGGCCGCCTCAAGAACATTTTTAATAGATTTTAAAACTAGCGCGCGTTGCCGTTGCAACTTCACAACATTTGCATTAGGCATGTTCAGGTATCAGGTAACGATTCAATGTAAACACAAGACCAAAATAATCAAATTTAGAATCAATCTGCTAGTAAACACAACTTCTTTACACAAACAATACGGCAACCACACACAAATCACAAAATTTTCAGTTGTTATTCTTTTTCGAAATCTCCGTCGACTACACCACTTGTCGAAACGCCGGTTTTCGAACCCCCAACCGAATGTAACCAACTGAATCAAAACAACTTTGCGCTCACGCAATTCGCAAAATGTCAATTTCAAATGCCCAGAAAACTCCCCAGATATGTATTACCAACACAATACACCAAAAGTTGCTTGTTTTCGAATATAACCAATTTTTACAAACAGCGCGCAACACTAACAAATTCCGATGTCACAAAAAAACTCCGTTTTTTGTCAAGGATACGTACCAATTTAGATTTTACGTAGACTATTTTACTATAGCGCGATTTATTTATCCGGCTCGAAGGACCAAAAAATGGTTACAATTCGATCAATAAAGTAATTGTAGCCAATTGTGAAGGACCAACTAAATTGGCAAATACCGCAAATGACTCACGAGAATTGAAAGTTAATCATGCATCGGTTGACTCACCCCTTGTTGGTTGGCGTCGGATGTCTTCCCCAGCTGGGTACTGCGTTGCTCTATCCAGATTCCTAGTTAGCTGAGCGATGTAAGGCTGTGGTCGCCCTTCTTGGAGGTACCCACTACACACGGGGTGACGGATAGCACGCACACGTCCGTTCACCTCGGTAGTTGAAGTACGACTCTACTCTTTCTTCCGCGTCAACCGTCAGACTTCAAACTCGCAAGTCAAAACGCGGGAGATTCGAATATACAAAATTATTTAAATGGTAAATACCAATCGTAACCACTGATCATTTCCTGCGTTTTTTCGAGTGGGGGTGAAATTGGGGTGGTTGGGAGGTTGGGGGTTGAAAAATTAAAAAATTTCTTGTACTCATAATAGGCTGTCCACTAACCTGTGAACGAAGATCTAGCGACACAAATCACCTTTTTAGGTCCATCCGAACATTGCCTAGCCTATTACGGAAACTAAGGGACTTTTCTGTATACATACGAGACTTTATTGCGGTTTAAATCGTTTTGTATTTTGTAACGTGGACACTGTTGAATTGATTCTAATTAAATTTTGACACAGTATATTGTTACCGTGGTGAGAATGGAAAACGCGTATATGTTTGTTAAAAATCGTGTCAGTGGCAGCGTAGCAATAATCAAAGAACGAAAAGTATGAAAACAAATCAAATTCGGTTTTTAGATGTTTTAGGGGTTCCTGATCATCTCCTATCAGTTTTTTGGGTGGGGGTGAAAGTGAGGTGGTTGGGGGGTGGGGGGTTGTAAAACTGAGAAGTTTGTAGTATCGATAATAGGGTGTCCATTGACCTGTGAAGGAAAGACCTAGCGGCATAAGACAATTTTAGGGGGGGGGCTGGCGATTATTTGGTTGCAAGGGATCTCAGGCTAAATCTTCATGCTATAGAAAAATAATAAACAGGTATCAGCGTAATGTGTGGGAAGTACTGAGTCAATCAACTTGACTTCATTTTTTTCACAGTGTGGCGGAATGGGCCCCAGGCGCAGACCCTCGAAGATCTTTTTTGGCTTAATTTTCTAAATTGTGAATCAAAGTAAACGTTTTTTCAGTCTATTAATTGATACAATTCGAGTCCCGACATCAAACCGAGTCGATTGATACCCCTTTTTAGCCCGACCGATTTGGTTTTGGTTAGGTTATATCAGGTAAGGTATTAAATTTCCAGATTTCAAAGTGGCGTAGATTTTTACCGGAATGTTTGCTGACTCTGGAAGTGGTCAAGTTCAAGTAACGATGTCCAGTCACGTCGATTAAAACTGATTTTAAGCTGAATAAGTCAACTTATTTGGATAAGTTAGGTTAGGTAATGAAACATCAAAATACCGTAGTTTTTCACCAGAATGTTTCCTCGGTATGGAAGTGGTCTCGTTAGATTCAGGACGTCAAACCCCATTTCGGTTTCCGCTAAAACGAAGTCTTATACCCTTTTGTTGTTTCGAGGAGTAAACATCCCGAAAGTATTCATAATATAGAATAAGGTAGGTTTAATTATTATTTATTATTCTATCCCATCATCTGATTGAACAATAATGCTCGGTTATTACAAAAATAACATCAGAAATGTCCAGTTCTAGCTCAGATTTAGACTGGATAAATGACTATAATTCCACAACCCTGGAACATCGAAGAAGGGTAGCTGTTCCATCCCTGTTTTACAGATTCTCACACAGAAGGTGTTCAAGTGATCACGGGAGAGATTCTGCGAGCTCATCCTTATCAGGTCGAGGTCCCTACTCCCCGAATCAGTCTCCTCCAGCATTCCTTCTCTTGGATAACATCAACGCGGTGGAATCATCTGCCGGGAAATTTGTTTTCCGATGGCTACAATCTGCAGCGTTTCAAATCTAATGTGCATAGACACTTATCCTTTCGCAGCGCTTTTACGTCATAGGCTTTCAGCCTTTGCGAGAAGCTGACCATAAAAAACAAATGATAAAGGGATTATAGAGATACTACGTCATTGTCATTTACGATCATATTTTTGATTTCTCTTTCTACCACTTTTTTTCTGTTACAAAAATCTAACGATAACAGACATATTGCAAAACAAAGATTCGAGGCAAAAATAAAAAATGCCAAATACAAAAGATCCTGTCAAACGTGATAAGGTTTCACATACGAATAGTGTGTTCTAACAGCAGATGCATCCAAACCGTTTAAAACAAGTATCTGACTTGACATGTCAAGAAATCCTCAATCTACTTGCAAACTATCAGAGAATTGATAATAGGACAACTTATTATCACAGAAGCTCCAAACCAACTAGTGAACTTTAAGTTTTTGACGATTCTCTCTTGGATTGCGTCATTTTATATTTGTTAACAATGCAAACTATCACTCTGCATTAAGATTTCAGCGTCACCTCCTTAGAAAGATGGTTCACAAAAAAAGAAAAGCTGTTTTTTAGCACAGATCTCGTCTTGAGCTTGCGGTATATGGGTCACTTAAGACAGATCGTGTTCCCAAAATACTGTATTACTGACTCTTTTTCTGTATTTATCAACAGTGCAAATGTAACATTCTGTGCTCATAAAGATTTCAGAATCACCGACTTGTGTGGTTGAGTGGTTCACAAAAAAACCGTTTCTAGCATAGCTCGCCACTTCTAAATTAATTGTCAAATTTTGGAAAGTCGATAATGTCCACAGAATCAGCTGAAAGGCCAATAAAAGTTTATCTCCCAGCATGTGTGGTTTTATTGATGTAAAGTAGGTAAAGGAGATATCGCTGTAAATATTTGAATTCATCTATTGCTAAATGAAATATGGTACAAAAATACTGAAAATAAAAAATGTACTTATGGTCGGGAAAGAATATTCGCGTCTCGCCTGAAAATAATTCTGCTATGTTTTTTGCATAATCTTGCTTAAAAAGTCCCCTCTAAACAAATGCTTATGTTGTCATATCTAACGAATTTTGGTCATATCCAAATCTGTGTTAAGAACAACATTTTTAATAAATTGCAAGAATGGTCTATAAGTCTATTTTTGGCTGAGATTAGAAAATAATCTAAAAATTGGATTTAGGTAACCTAAAGGGTGCACTGTAACAAAAGCTCTAGGTATTGTAGACATCGAATTTGTATTGACAATGAACAATATCGCCGTCGCCTTCTTCTCCCACACAATTTGCAGGTTTTTAGGCTCAAGAAGGCAGGAATTAGCCTTGGCGCTACATTATTTCTGTTTTGCATCGATGGCCAACTTTATAGCTGAGGTGCCAGAAGGCTAGCAGCGGCTGCTTCCCTGTCAAACGATCTGCAGATCATAACTACTTGGAGACTCAGTTATATTACTATACCCGATACTGATTCTGTCAAAAATAAAAAGTGCTCGAGTGAGCGTCCCTTTCCAAGAAGTCACTCATTAAAGCTTATCAACTCACGATTGCAAAACCTAATTTGCAAGAACAAGTTTCACCAATTGCTTATGGAAACAATTTAGGGTACTTATTTCATTTCATTTATTCGTAACAAGTATAAATATTGCCACCCTCGAAGGATATACCTTGAATGAGGGTATTGGCATAATTATGACTTAATCATGACATGACCATACTCCAACTATTCCATCTTCCTTACTGCTGCAGCTGATAATTGGTTTACTTTTCCAATATGTATAGACTATTCGACCCACGCACTCTAAATTTCGACTTGATTTTTTCATTTCATTTCCACTATTCACTATCCAACGTGATCTCGAGTATTGCTCAAGAACTAATCTAGCCCTCAGACTTACTACAGCTTTCAGAGCTGCTTGACTGACTGTTCAACTTCGCCTGAAACTACTGCTATCAATATGGAGCCTAGAAGATAGATGCACAGGTCTCAACTGAGGTCTCGACTACCTTCCAGGTAGAGATATGCACCATACTGATAGAAACAGCCTTAGTAGAAGCTCAACAGTGTACAAAATCGGTGGTATGACCACATTTTTCTTCCGATGTTTTCTATGGCCTCGAATTTTTCTGTCAGGTGCCATCTCTTTCGAGCCCGAGAACGTTGGTATATACAGAAGTTGGTACCTACTCTAGTATTTATGCTGATCAGCTATAAAAAAATCATGGAAGAAACTTACCGACTCTAAGTAATCGAAGTTCAGTATAGCAGCAGAAATGAAGGTTCCAAATCTGTGGTCCATTATGATGGCAAAAATACATATGGTTCTCATGCCATACAGAATTCCTAGAGCTGGATTGGAGTCTTCAGCTTTGTTCAGTTCATGGAAATTTTCTCGTGCTGAGAAGGCCATCAGCAATTTGGTAGGTCTAGACCCTGAAAGAAAATCGTTTCTTGTACAGAGTTTGTTTCAAAAAGCCTAATATCTCTAGATTCTACGATCAAAAAAATGCATTTTTTTCTCCTCCCACAGCCTAGTGTACGAAATCTAGATTTTGCGTTCTACCTCACCCTGTATATGAATACGCGTCGTCGACTTTTTTTACAGCTCGCGTTAAAACTAGAGGATATTTTTTATCTTGGCATGTAGAAAAACTAATTTTTGATTAATCAATTTTCAATATACAGTACGTTCATTTGGCATCGATTTGGGTATAGAAATGTTTATAGCTTTTAAAATACCTTATATAATGTTGCAATACCTTATATTTTAAGAACGGGAATCATTAGTAGAATCTAAATATGGGATAATATATAGGGCGTCTCATTCGAAAATATGTACATTTGAATTACCACGTAATTATGGATCACCCTGTATAAATCAACATATTTTCTAAGCAAGGAGGTAGTGGAGTTATCGACCGATCCGATACTAAAAACCTACCCTGTATAAAAGACCTAGGTACAAGCCTGACAAGTGTAACAAGAGCCGTGAGAACTATGAAATAGACAAGGATAGTAAGAGACGAGAGGAGGTGAAATAACGTGTGAGTGTGAGCATCATCATAGTCACAATGTCTTAATAGACATGTTGTGAACTCGTAAAATGCATTAAATCGGAGCTAGAGTACTGCTGACACGAGTATTATTAATAGTTTTGAGAACTGTAGCGCGCCATCGTTCGCGATTTACTGTCAGTTTAGTGGCGCTCTTGATACTCATATCCAGCAACTGTTTTGTCGTATCCACACAGCGTGTAGGGGGACGGGGCATGACCCTGAACTACATCAAGTTTCTCCATATTATTGCTTCTGTGTATCTGTCCGAAGAATGTAACCATTCCCGTCGACACAATGGAATCCAGTATGGATACGTTAGTTCGATGGGCGGTATAAGAAACTCTCAGCATTCTCCTCCACACCCACATTTCAAAAGCATCTATGCGAGCTCGATCTGCCTTTTTTACAGTTCACGTTTCCGAGGCATACAAAAATATGGAGAACACAAGAGACTGAACCAGCGACATTTTTGTAGCTTTAGTGATGTTATGGTCACATTATATTTTAGTAAGCTTTGTCATGGCCACACGTGTCTGTTGAATGTGCCGTCAAATCTTATTTTCACAGCTACCCGTGTGAGACAGCGGCGAAATTCCCAAGTCTCTTGCTACACTTGTCAGGCTGTATGTTACTTCAGTTTTACACAATATAGTTACTTAGTCGATAATTACTGATTATTAAATATGGGTAATTAATAATTAACTGCAAGTATTAGCGGAAACGAATACTCACATACTCACTTTTTAAAGGTTTCTCATCTTTGGTTTGGTAGCTGCTTATGTAATCGTAAGCTGTCGCCAAGATAACCATGGAAATTAGTATCACAGTCAGGAGGCTGGAAAAAACAAAAAAAAAATAACCATCCAGTGTAGTGTAAATTAGGTCAAATGCGAGTGGTTTGGTTTCAGAAAATGGTTCCTTTCAAAGGCAAGTGAAAGCGACTGTGTACTTTTCTCATATTGTTTATTTGTTACGTCGGGTGAGAACTAGCCAGCAACTCAGTTACTTTGTAGGTAATAATTGTAATGAATGAGCAAGCTACTTTTGAGAGATTTTACTTTTCAGGCTCCATGTACTCATCAGCTTAATATAAAAAGTAAGTTACTTCGAGTAATTGAATTAATAAAAATAAATTAAAGTGCCAAAAGTAATCGAAAGGTACCGAAAACAATATGGCAGATAGCAAAAGTGATATAAAATAAAAACGGGGTCAAAGCAATTTTTTTTTTGTTTCGAAGTGCTGAACCTGCACCTGAGTTTGAAAAGAGCAACAAACACACTAAAAACTCACAAAAAATAAAATTAAATTAGCATATTTGAAATGTTAGTCAAAGCATAAAATCTTAATATTATTAGTTTTCATATCAAACAGAATTTTTTAACTATAAAATGTCATTAGATTCCTCATCGCCGATGGTAGGATTGTTTACAATAATTTGCAACATGCATCAATACTCCAAGAAGACCTGGATTATAAAACTGAAAAGTCAATAATACTTAAGACAAGTCATTAATAAGTCGATTAGAATGACAATAAAAGGAGAGAAATGTACAGCTCTTAGTTTTTTCGATATTTCATGACATTATCTTTATTTCTTCTAGTTCTGAATACGTTCATGTATTACGGTTAAGTCGCGCCAGTCAGATACGTATTTGTGTGACGTAATTTTGAGGCTTAAAATTCAAATGTAAAAGCACTTAAATGCATAAATTTTAATGATGTAGGGCTGTATAACAATATACCAGCTGAATATAAAACAATGCCTAAATATACATTCAGGAAGAAAATTAAGAAATATATATTATGCAACTTCAATAATCTTGCTTCGATTATTCATTAACTGCTTTTTACGCCTATTTTCTTTTTCTTTTTCTTTTATTTACAATATAATATTATTTATTATTATATTTTTTTGCTCAATTCTTATTCTGTGCTACGTTATTCTACCTACTCCACGACCATCACTGTCAGTTGCAATAATACAGGTTGTGACACACACAAGCTTACAGCTTAGGTGTCTGATTGTACTGATTTATTTTTTGTATATTGTATTTAATTTGGTTTACTGTATTGTATTGTATACAGGGTGTCCCAAAAAATAGTGTCAAGCGGAAGTCCAGAGATAGAGCACACCTAGAAGTATCTGAATCACCCCCATATATGTTATGCAACTTTTTGTAGTTTCCGAGTTATGAATTTTTTTCTAAATTTTAGAGAATTCTCTACCTCGACAACCTAAAACTGTTCCAAAAGAAATATTAAAAGAATTTTCCAAATTATCTTTTTTGGTAATTAATCTTCAAGAGTTTACTGTTCATACATAAAATAATCGGCTTCGTAGCTTTGTAGAAAGTAATAAAAATTTTAGTGTAAAGTGAAAAATTTACGATCTGATAATTATGACTTAAATCTTCGACTCGCAATTAAAAATCCAAAGAGGTGATTTCATGATTTCTGAATAGGTCCAAAAACTTCTTCAGACTCTCAGCTATCAGAATCATTGAAAAAAAGTAGTACTTAATGGAGCTACTTTCACTCCAATTGACCTTCAAAGACAAGAGGCGATGATTTCTTGAAATTAGCGATGTGTTTTTCAATTCATCAATAACTTATGCTAGTGCGTTAGTAGCAGATTGATTGTCAGTACCGCAATAATAAACCTTAGAAACGTTGCATAAATTAAACATTTATTAAAAAAGATCCTATTTCTTGCTGAAAAACCACAAGGAGCGCATTCTTCAAAACCGGTTTTTACCTGTGCGCCAACAAAAAGGGCTAACGCTAACGCAGTAAACGATGGCGATGTTAGAAAGAGATAGCTATGATATTGTTGTGATGTCTTTTCAAAACGAGTCATTGCATAGGTTGTTTTCGTTGTCTTTATTCAGTCGTCTGTCTGTCTTTGCGGCTTTAAAACGATACGCTTTTGTTTGGTTTGGTGTTGTTTCTGTTGTCTGCCTACTTGGCTATTCCTACGGACCTTGAGTGCACGGCAACTGAATTTAACGATGCTGTTTTCTGCAAGAGACTATGCAACTGATGGATAGGTCGTGGTGGACCCACTGAATGGCCACCACGGTCACCTGACTTAAATCCGATATTGTTTTTTGTTTGAGACTAATACAAAAAACTAGTTTATGCTAAAGAGTGTCAAAACATCAGCGAATTACGCAACAAATTAACATAGGCTGAAGAAACAATAAAAAACAATGGAAGAGCTTTTGTTAATTTAAAAAACAATTTCTTCAGAAAATGTAGAATATGCATCGAACAAGAAGGTAGAACTTAGTGAAGAAATTTGATAATTTCGTTTCATTTTACAATTTCCCACTTACAAAAAAAGAAGTCGTACATGTAAAAAAAATCTTAGCAAAGTGACACAGGTGGTCATCTATCGATATTCTGGTCGCACTGAATGTTTTTTATTGCGGCACTGACAATCATTCAGCTATTAGCGCCTCAAACTTAGTTATGGTTTTATTTGAACTCCCATCGCTAATTTCAAGAAATCTCCACCTCTTGTCGTTGAAGGTCGATTGGAGACAAAGTAGCCAAATTCTGTACTCCTTTTTTTTTTTAATGATTATGATAGCTGAGAGTCTGAAGAAGTTTTTAGACCTGCATAGAAATCATGAAATCACTTCTATAGATTTTTAATTGCGAGTCGAAAGTCTAACTCATAATTAAAAGAACGTAAACTTTTCACTTTACACTATAATTTTCACGACTTTCATCAGATTTACTAAGCCGATTCCTTTACGTATGAACAGTGAACTCTTAAAGATTAATTAGCAAAAAAGATAATTCGGAAAAGTCTTTTAATTTTTCTTTTGGAACAGTTTTAAGTTGTCGAGGTAGAGGATTTTCTAAAATTTAGAAAAAAATTCATAACTCGGAAACTACAAAAAATTGCATAACATATATGGGGGTGATTCAGATACTTCTAGGTGTGCTCTATCTCTGGACTTCCGCTTGACACTTTTTCTTGGGACACCCTGTATGCTTAGATATGTTGAATAAAAAAATATATAAATAATACAAGTACAAGTAACGTAGTTACTGGATAACTAAGCTAATTTTTGCTAGCTAGCTTCTTAGATACGCCGGTATTTAAGAGGTATCAAACAAGGCGAAGTATTTTGTTTGCATTATTTATAAACCCAAAATAAAAACCAGTGATTTATCAACATGAAGGTATTTTCTATCAAACATTTTATTTAAATGATCTAAATTAAAGACTAGCCAAAACATGAAATTACACAAACATTAAACAAATAAAAATTGATTCTCCATACCAACCAATATTGTACTATGACAGTACAATTCTGTCCAAATTTCGCACCTCTGGTATTCCGCAAAAATATGAATCAAGTACTAGGAATTCTTTGATAGTGTCTTCTTAAGCGATAGCGATATCTAGGTAGACAATTTTTGTTTTAATGGTCAGTAGGAGCACCTTACCACAGTCGGCTTGAGCATTTCTCTGATAATTAAATTCGAAACATTATCATTTTTACGTTGAAATTCAAATTACTCAGTTAACCTCTGCTATTGAGTGACTAGCAGTATGCCGACGATTCTTTTTTGATTATAGGGCTTTGGCTTACCAAAAAGAAATATCAGCCTTATCAAAATACTGGGACTCTGCTTTGGTATTGCAAAGCTCTTCGTGGAACTGGGCTGTATAAGTGACGTTCTTTCGTTTCAGGCTGTTATCCACCTTATGTAGATACTGGTTAAGATACTCCTCCAAGTCCAGAATGGAACAAGAAGAAGGAATACACCAGCCCATTTTGATTGAGTTTCTTGCTTGCTGGGACACATCGTCGTATTTCTGGAATCAAAGGCAGTGAAAGTCAATAAACAGGAATTATTTAAAGGTTTAGAAAATTTAGAATCTGGGAACTTAAAAGACTAATTTTGCTAATGTTTTTACTTCCCACACCGATAGGTGATGGGAGTATTGTGATTGCGAAAATTTTCGATTTTGAGATAATACGCTTTTTGGGCGTTTTATGATGTTCACATAACGAAAATCCACGTCACTCATTTCCGTCGGTCTGTCTGTCTATCGGTCTGTCTATATATGTTTTTCTAGCCACGTGATCTGAGTAACCGCTGCATGGATTGTGATGACGTTTGGGCAGCGATATGCTGTAGCGTCGTGGTAGGTAATGTTCCTGTAATTTGAAAATCGGCGCATGGGCGGCGCCGGCGGTGCAATTAGCAAAAAACAAAAGAATTTAAATATTCCTCAAACTTTGATTTTAGACGTTTTAGGGGTTCCTGATCGTTTTCTACTTTTTGAGGGGGAGAGTGAAATTGGGGTGGTTGGGGGGGATTGGGTTGTAAAACTGAAAAATTAGTTGTATTTATAATAGGTTTTCCATTAGCCTGTGGAAGAAAGACCTAGCATCATAATACACTTTTTTAGGTCCATCCGAACATTACCTTGCCTATTACAGAAACCAAGGGACTTTCCTGATACGAGTATTGCTTCTTGTCGTTCTGTATTGTGTTACTAAGAAACTACTGGATTGGTTTTAATGAAATTTTTACACAGTATTATTACCTCGGCGAGGACGGAAACGTTTATGATTTTTAGAAATCGTCTCCTTGGCGGCGCAGCAATAACAAAAAAAACTAAAAATGTAAAGCAGCCCAAACTTCGTTTTTATGCGTTTTAGAGGTTCCTGGTCATTTTCTACCTCTTTTTTGGTGAGGGTGAAATTGGGGCGTTTTGGGGGGATGGGGGGTTGTAAAACTCAAAAATGTGTTGTATTAAAAGCCTATTATTGGATTGCCTCCATAACAGACTATCCCTTGACCTGTGAAAGAAAGACCTTGCGTCATAATAGACTTCTTTAGGTGCATCCGAACATTGTCTTGCCTATTACAGAAACCAAGGGGCTTAAATTTTTCTGACGACGTATACATAAGAATATTGCTTTAGCTCGTTCTGTATTGTGTAACGTAGAAACTATTGGATTGATTTTAATGAAATGAAATAATAATATTACCGTGGCGAGGATGGAAAAAATTTATGGATTTTAGAAATTATGTCAGTGGTGGAGCAGCAATAGTAAAAAAACTAAAAATATAGAAACAACTCAATCTTCGCTTTTAGGCATTTTAGGAGTTGGGGGGTGGGGTCATAAAACTCATTTTTTTGTATTCATAATGGGCTAGCCATTGACCTGTGGAAGGAAAACCTAGCGGCATAACACACTTTTTTTTGCTCGGGCGACCGATAATTTGGTTTCAAGGGGATCTCAGACTATAGCTTTATGCTATGGGAAAATAATGAACTGGTATTACCGTAATGTGTGAGAAGTATTGAGTCAATGAACTTGACTTCATTTTTAATACTGTAGTCAGTATTTCAGCTGAAAAACTATCAAAATTTACTAAACGCCGTTCTTGAGCTTCTCGTACATACGCAGACACTTAGTCAAGTCATTAATGATTGTCACAGTGGTCCAAGGATCTTAGTGTCAGGTCATAAGTATGTCATGTCAAGTATAAGAACCCCGGAAGTAAGGAAGGTATGTGGAAAACAAAAACGGGATAGAAAGACAGGAGCTGGTTAGACATTTTTAATATTTTTACACAACTTTCCATATATTCTCGAGAGTTTAATTTTGATCTAGTTTTGATGAAGTTCATTGAAGTTCACTAATTTCTACATTACTACACACAGTGCGTGGCAAGGCCTTGTGTGGTTACAAACTTGCTTGACTGTATAGTTCATTGATTTGGACAGCAGAGGGTTCTGTGTGACTTCCTCAATGTAGCTTTTTAATAAACTCTTCCAAATAAGGGACATCTCGAGGTCCCTATGGAGAGTCTTGTTTAATACTTATCAACGGGCGTTCGTTATTGTGCTTGATGTTCTGCTTAGCCGGGCCAGCAGACCTCGCAGGTGCGAGTACACACATAAAAATAATTTCTTATAGATGGAGCACAGATGCTTTAATTCAAGTATACCATAACTTCCTATACGCGCAAAGTTATGCTAATCTTAAAGTGAGAATACGATATCTTTGACCATATAAGGGTTAGATTGAGAAAATATCTTCAATGAAAAACTGGGAAATTCTTGATACTGAGAATACCAAAATCTTAAATCAAGCATATTATGGTAATCTTGACCGAAGTATTTCATAATCTTGACTGAAGCATTTCATAATCTTAACTGGGAGCATTTCATAAACTTGACGCAAGTAGCTCAACTTTATTCTAAAATTGTGATATTCTTGGTTGAGGAATCTAATAGTATTAATTTGAGCATTCAAACTCTTCTATGAGCATGTAGAAATTTTTCTGGAGAAATAGTTCTGCAAAATTTCTTAAATCACATTTAATATACTTAGTACTTATCTAGGAACACCTGAGTCAGGTCTTCGCATCACAATTTTCTCAATAGCTCGCTCATGGTTGGATAGATCCAGTGATAAGGAAGCTGATGGGAACTGGGACGCGACTCAAATGGCGGTGGATCAGCACTACCGGCAGATTCGATGACTGATGGTTGACGGTGGTATCACGGGTATCACGTGGCAATGGCAATTTATTTAACAGTTTGACTAGATACTATAATAGCACTGAGTGCTTGGAAAATAACGTCGGGACTGGTCCTGGAGTGCAGGAGGGCTCTTGACGACATCTCAGCTAAACACAAGGTATCACTGATGTGGGTACCTGGGCATGCTGGGGTAAAGGGTAATGAAATGGCGGATCATCTAGCCAGGATGGGATCCGGAAACAGTTTTGTGGGCCCGGAACCAGCCTTAGGACTGTCTGCAAATTTGGTTAGGAAAACAACTGGGGAGTGGATCCAGAATCAACACTCTCTGAGATGGAACAACATCTCTGGTCATCTCCGTCAGGCTCGGGAGCTATTAGCAGGGCCTGAAGAGAGAATAGGACGATTCTGTCTCTCTCTGGATAGGAGTAACTTGAGATTGTTAGCAGGCTTATTAACGGGTCACAATACCTTCAGGCGTCACTTGTTTGTGATGAGGGTGGTCAACGACCCAACGTGCACGTGGTGTGGTGAAGAGGAAGAATCCTCGGCACACATCCTGTGTCGCTGTGAAACCCTGGGTTATCACAGGCAGACTATGCTGGGCTCAAGAACCTTGGAACCAATAGAGATAAAACGGATAGGACCTAAGAATGTACTTGCCTTTGCCAAAAGGGCAGGTCTTAGGAACTAGCGCGGATAGAGGCGCAAAAGGGCCCATCGTGTGGCCTATGCACCAGCCACATTCCGTGCTGGATAGCCTCTGGTTCTTATTCATTCATTCAGATACTATAATGTGCTATTATGCAGGATCCAGGATGCAGGTATTACGCTACGGTGCTAAAGACGGCGGCGAATGCGACAATCCGAAATCCGAAAACCGATAATGGCGGCGCGGTCGCGGACGGGCAACAGGCTGTTGAGTAATGAGTAGAGAGGATGGCGAGGTTAGAGTTGACGAGTGACACGCTGCGCGCCTGCGCACTCCGACGTTGGTAGACGTCAAATAAATGATTTACTTGATACAAATATAAGGTGTGCTTGTGAAACAGCGTTCATTTTCAAACCAAGATTATCATATTGTAAATGAAGGTTCGCATTTTCAAGCTGTCTATATTCTTGATAGAGGTAAACTGGACACCGCTGGAAAAAATGATAATCTTGATATAGAATTATGAAATATTTGTTATTAAATTATTATAGCCTTGGTTGCAAAGAAAATTATATTTTCTTTCGGAGCATATTTCTTTAAAATAAGTATATAAATCAAAAATATATTATTCTTGATACAAATTTTCTATAATTTTCTCATCAAATATTCTTTCTTAGAGTGAGAACCGATATTCTTGTTGTGAGTATGTATTTACAAGAATATCACAATTCTTGATTGAGAATTTCTTTTTATGTGTGTATTTAACTTCGAAGTATAATATACCTCCGTTATTATGGAATATACGAAAAAAAAAATTCAATAACTGTTATAGGTAAAGCAAAGGTCTACATTTTAAAATTATTGTGTAATATACAAGGTTATTCATAAAGTCACAGCATGCCAAATTTGTGTTTCTTCAAATGGAACACCCTATATATTGTCCTGAATTGGAACTGCGTTTATGTTCCCTATTTCGAGAATATAAGGTTTTATCAGGTTATACAGGGTATTTTTAGAGATATGGCCACTTTTATGTGAAAATCTTAATGATTTCATCACCCTGTATCTTCAAAAATCAATAACTGAGCCTGACTCTTAATACTAAAATAACTTCGTGATTCAACTTCGTGATTGTTTAGTTTTGTCTGAAATTATCAAGCTTCTGCTACCTTTCATTTTGTGTACAGGGTAAACCAAAACTCACAACCATAATTTTCTTTGTTATTTTAAATTGAACACCCTTATATTTTATAGCATCGCCAGAAATTTGTTACAAAATACTTCCACTTTTATTAAGCATTCCCTATACCTAAATGTAACAGTTATGGAGCGATTTCGATTTGAAGCAGTAAAACGATTACCTATTAATAATACCACATTTTTGCCAAATACTGAAAATATCTCAGATTTGAATATGGCTACTGTATTAACAGAATGTAGTAAATAATACTGTGTTTGTCAACTATACAACTGTCAATTGATATTTGAAATTTGATTTGGTTTGTCTCCGTGTTACTTGCGTACATGCAGTTGGAGTTGAGGAATGATGAATTTTTCAAATGAAGAATTAATTGATATGATCTGGATACTAGGCGAATGCCATAAAAACAGCTTGCTAGCCCGTAGGGTGTACCATGAAAGTCTTCCAGAGCGCCGATTACCTAAAAAAAGAAATTTCGAAAAACTCATGGATCGGTTTAATCGTACAGGTAATGTAGCATGTGAGAAGAAGGAAAAAACTAAAACTATTACGACCTCGGAAAATGAATTCAATGTATTATTAGCAATTATGGATAATCTAAATACAAGTATACGAGAAATTTCCATAGAACAAGGGATAAGCTATGGAAGTGTGAAAAGAATGCTACCAAACAATAAGATACACCCGTATCACATCCAGTTACACCGGGAATTACGTGAAGATAATTTTCGGCGGAGAAGACACTTTTGTAATTGGGCACAATGAAAAAAAATGTTATCAAAGAGATTTTTTTGATTATGTGCTTATCGGGGATGAGGCTACGTTCCACAAGCATGGTGTTTAAATCAACATAATTGTCACTATTAGAGAGAAAATCCGTAGTCAATAGTTACCTCTTTTTAAATAAGATGGACTTTAAATGTTTGGGGTGGTATTGTTGGTGATTACGTAATTGGATCGTATTTTTTTTTCTTTTCGGGTGGTGAGTAAACGGTAAATAGTGAAATTTATTTAGACTTTTTGGAAAATCAGCTGTCCATACTACTAGAAAATGTTCCTCTTCGAATACGTCATATGGTACCTACATGATGAGTCTCCAGTACATCATAATGCACTCATTCATGGTCAACTTGACGAATAACTTTCAAAACGATGGATAGGTAGAGGTGGACCAGTTTTTCTGTAGCGGTATGTGAAAAATGAGGTATATAAATTACCTGTTACTACAAGAGATATCATGAATAACAGAATTAGGGCTGCTTTCCAAAATATTAGTATTCCAATGGCTAGAAATGTGGGTGGATCGTTAGAAAATCGAAAAGAACATTATTTAAATGTAGTGGAAGGCGATTTTGAGCAATTATTATAATTATTATCTTCCGATTATCCCTATATTTTTGTTAAGCGTATGGTTATTAGTGCTCATATTACAATAAACCGAAAAAATCATATCTTAGGTAAGGATGCGAAATGAAAGACCACTTATACCGTTTGACTTTTCTTAGAAAAAAACTACGTCAATGATAGAAGGACTCAAAGGATGGGAATGAAAGAACTAACCGCAAGTCGTAACAGGAAGTCAATTAACCATTTGTAGCTTCTGCTAGACAAATTTTCGGTTTATAAGAGAAGAGGCAATCACTTTTGCATGCTTATAGCTAAAATCTATTTTATCGTTTTTGATACGTCCACACATAAACCTTCTTGTAATTACTGGCATAGGCTTGTTAGAGATTCTATGGTTTTATTTTCAGATAATTTGTGTAGTTGACAGGTGCTTTTTAATTTGTTAATTTCCAAATAATTGCCAATAATTATTGCAATAATTGCAAATAATTGAAACCGAGTCAAAACTAGGATACTAACTACAATTATTTAATAAATATAACAACACTTACTATGTTTTGTCAAGCATAGCATCCATGGCCAAATTAATAAACACCAGAATTTGGCAAAAATATTGTTTTACGACTTCAAATAGAAATAATTTCATAACTGTTACATATAGGAAATAGGAATAGGGAATGCTTAATAAAGGTGGACGTATTTTGTAAGAACTTTCTTACGATGCTATAAAATACAGGGGTGTTCCATTTAAAATAACAAAGACAACTATGGTCGTACAAAAGTTACTAGGAAAGCTTTATAACACATATTTATTTCTTGTTTTTAGAGTAGTTTTCTCTATATTTAATAAACCGGTCCTTTCTCCAAAATCACTCTTCAAACCAGTTCTGCCAAGTGCCACTAGGAACACGCTCGCTGCCTCAAGCATGCAGAAGGTCCTCATCAGAGAAAACCGCCTACCTTTTAGCTTCATTCTCACTGTAGAAACAACGCAGTCCCAGTGAGTGAGGTCTGGACTGTAGGGAGGGTGCGTAAAAAGTTTCAGTCGGGGGAGGAATTAGGTGTTCATTCTTGACCTTGGCCACAAATCCGTCATCTGTTACGATGTAGTGCACATACCAAGATTTTCCATTATCATACTTATTTAGGGCCATATTCATCGTCTTCTGCCCAGTGTCCACTTCAATAATACTCAAGTGCGTCCTTGTGCCTCTGTTTTCTAGACAACATTTACGAGGGAGAACATAAGGGAGAGGGAAGGCATTTGGCGATGTTCTCCTGTGTCAAATATAAATCAATTTGTCATACTTGTGCCTAGGCATTCTTATGTTTTTTGATATGTATTTTTGTTTTGTGTCAGTACTTCGTGTTTTTGCCAGACATTTTTCTGGTTGTGACAGAAACAGACAACGCCTTACTCCAGATTTAACTTGCAAAATCGCCTTGACTGCAACGAAATGTTATGTTGACATTTTGTTGCTTGAGTATCGAACGACTATGAAAAACGCAACATTACTTGAGAACTCAAGTGGTAATAGCTGAATACGGCCCTTAGCATTTCACATGTTTTGTCGTCTGCTCTTCAGTCAGCTGATGCGGCACCCAGAGAGAACAAAGTTTCTTCAAGTGCAAATGATTATGAAGAATATATGTTGGTAGGTCGGTCGCCTGTCCTCATCAAGTCTCCACAACAGTAACGTTTTTCTCCGTAACTGACATTCTTGACCTTTCCGGCATATCAGCATCCTTCAGAGTAACATTTCTCCTGGAACCGGCATCATCTAGACCTAGAGTATGAGTCATTTCTTCTAGGCAGTGGTCTATGTTTAAACCATGCACGAAATTATAACGCAAAATTACTGCTAATGAATAACTGAGCTCATCTACTTGACATGGTGGCTACTGTGCACCTTTAAACATGTCTCAATATGCAGCAACACGCAGCTTCCTTCGATTCATTGCTCCGCCATATTGCAAATTTTTTATAGTACCCTTTTTATATTACAAGCTTCAGGTGGATGTGACTTTTTCTAGAAATTGCTGCTACCTTTTTTATTTATGTTGAATTAATTAATAAATCAAATTTTTCCATCAGCTAATACAATAAATGATGCGGAAACGTGTCTCCGGCCATTGAGTCAGTTAGTCGTCCTCAAGATTACAACGTCACGTTTTGGTGGTCAAAGATGTGATTTGCTTAAAAATTCGCTAATTAATATTATATAAACACGGAAAATGGCAAAACCACCACTACGGATTAAATTGCTAGGCTCTTTAGCGAATATATTGGATTGGCTTTAAAGTTTTTGCGTTTGTCAAATTAATATTCACTTCCTCAACGTTTAACACTAGAACTCTAGATATATTTAGTAGTAGTAATGGAAAGGTATAGCCAGGTAAGAATGTCCCTTTGACCCTTTTAGATGAACTGGCGGAACAAACAATAAATCGATATACGAGGGTTGCTCTATATCTCCGTCAATCCATCAGTACGCAGACAGCTGTTTCACGCTTATTAGCGATCATCAGTGCGCCATTGACGGAAATAGAGAGCATCAGATTTTTCATGTTTACTAAACATGTGAAACATGTGAGAGCAGACGACAGAGAGGTTCTACCGGTGTGCCATCTGATACCCGAAGGTAACGGCAACCAAAGAAAAATCTTTCATATGTAGCAGCACATAGAACCGCGCTCTCTGGTGGGTAAAGCGGACGCGCCGTAACGTTCCACCAAGAAGTCTGCTGCTGTTTAGCAGCGATTTTCTTTGGTTGCTGTCAGCTTCGGGTACCAGATGGCGCACCGGCAGAACCTTTCTGTCGTCTGCTTAAACAATAAACCCTTTCAGATAATGTATAAAAGAATCATCGCACGCATTATAAAACAAATAAGCTATCGATATAACAGTAATGTTTAATGAAGTGTTTTTAAAATATCGATTCATACACACAGCTACTATAAAATAATTAATTGTTTTAAAATTGTATTACAGCTGCTTATAGTGCTTATTCGTGGTGCAAATTTTCTACCCCAAGAACGTTTACAAAACTATTGGGTAATGATTTTATAAGCTATAATAAAATAACTACATAAACACTGTCTATAAAGCAAATTAACTGCGGTGAGTATTATTATAAAGCTTCAATAAATTAATTTAGCTGCTAATATATCAAATAAGAATTGTTACAAGACGTTTACAAAGTAGTTTTAATGTTGTTTCATGAGATACGTTATAATTTTACTGTTAAGATGTTTTTACAGCTAGCTAATATAATATTTCGGCTGCAGGCATTCGAATGCTTGTGGCTTGTGGCCTTTTGGTGAACTTTTTTAACAAATCTACCAGGCATCCCAGTGGAGATGAGCGTCCGGTCAGTTTAATGAGTGTAGTTTTTCCTCTTCAAACGTCATCGTGCTAAATATCTGATCCCTGAGGTTGCGAAACTCTAATTTTTCGATCGATTCAACAATTTTGATGTTTTCCTGAGTTGTTGCTTTTAGAAGTGTTCGATATATTGTGTTATATAGAATAAAATTCTTGCCCCACTAAAGTTACATTAAAATTTTAAAGCAAACTATTACGGCGCGTTATTCTCATGTATGTTATTCAAGAATCTTATAGCACCAGTAGATTTTCATGTCTTCTTTTTTCTTGAAAGCGGTAGCATCTCCGAGGGATAGATCAGCTCTGGCCCACGAATGCCGCACAGAAATCGGCGCACTCTAAAAATGTGAGCTTATCGTAGGTCACTGGATATATTGTAGTACGGAGCGACAAGAGAACATTGGATCCATTTCCTTGGAAAGGCCCATGATAGGTGTTAGTAAACTCCAGGGAAATGTTGTTCCGTATAAGTGGACTTACAATGAACTGGCTGAAACTTGGTTAACATTTAACAACACGCGCTGGTGCATTGTGATTTAAGTACGTTGAATTTCCTGAAAGATGTAAGATGTCGCCTCTGCCGTTCTCCCCTCTGCCCTCAAATATGCTTCACCGTCAGTCGTCAGTTGTCTCGTAAACTTTGCCGAGCAAGTAAAATTTGACCGCTAGTCCGTCTAATGCCTAGAATACCCGCGCGTGTATTTGTTGCTATTTAACTTATTCAGTTGTTTTGGGCTTTTCATAAATATGCCTACCATCCCTTTTAATAATAAGGTTATACAAATGTAATGATGACAATATTTTAGCTAAGGCTGCTTCGTCTGGAGTATAGAATAGACCACGCGTGTACTTTAGTTTTAAAACAAGCGTGTAGCTAAGGGTTAAATATAAATGATTGCAAAGCAAGCAAAAATTTTATAGCGGTCCGGACAAGAGCCGTACGGCCGTTTTTGAACAAAGACACATAGTATTTCAACACTTTGGTGAGAGTTCTCATAGGCATTACCATGAAAGTGGTAAAAGACCCCACCTGCTCTAGATGCTGGGAATAGACGAAACTTTGTGTAACCACCTGGGGCGGATGTGTTATGTATAGTGTGTAAGTAGGTTTTAGATATTTGGCACAACGAAGTTTAAAGAGGAATCATTACACTCAGTAAACTAGTAAAGAATACCGAGCTTCATCAAGATGTTTGGCAAGTTTGTCAAAAATAAGTTTTCCAAAAGGTCAAGACCAGAATAGCGATTCGTGGAGAATAATATCCCGATATCGTCATTCAGGATGGCAAGAGCCAAAGATATCTAAAGTCTATGTAATAGATTCTCACGAATCGTTCCGGAAATGACTGTCTTCCAGACGGGGGTGTACGCCATATTGATAGTGGTCACTCGACGGAAGTCGAATAGTGTTCGGGACAAGCATATAGTATAAATGCTCTGACAGCCAGAAAGCTCAGAATGCAGTGGCAGCTCCGAGGACCAGATCAACTCTGGCTCAAAAATGCTTTGTCGCCCTTCAGAAGCTAGCTAGTGTTGTGTGTCCTTGGATACATAAGTGTGCCTGAAAATGAGAGAGCGGATTGTCTAGCTAGGATAGGGGCTGGCAGCCGATGCTTGGAATTATCAGGCGCCGGGTCAATATTGTCCTGGACGACTCGGCCTACAAGGAATAGCCGAAAGCCTGGTTAGAGAGAGGCAAGCTAAAAGATTCATGGTGGGCCCTGATAAGAGCCTTCTCAGTAAAGGCAGAGAGACACTGAACCTTTTGGTAGGGGTTCGCACTGGTCTTTGCCGGCTGAGTATACATTTGTCAGTCATGAGAATGGTAGGGGACCCTATCTGCTCCAGATGCTGGGAGAAAAACGAGAAATGTTACACTTCTTGGGTAGATGCTCTGTCGCAACCTCAGGGTTCAGATAGTCGGCACCACAGAGCTAACACCTGTGTTTACTCTATTTACTCTGAGGTCGGTACAACGAAATTTTGGAGGAGTCACTATATTCAGCGAGATGGTCGGACATGCTTACGTTCGTCAAGAGCTCAGGTAAGTTTGACAAGGAGCTTTCTAGGACTTATGGTTTAGTGTTATCAGTCTTGGGTCAGTGGGGGCAAAAAGGGCCAAAAGGCCAAAGGTGGCCTACTTGCCTGGCTTCGCCTTCCCATCACTACGAAACCTACTACTTCATTCGTTTTTCAGCGTTTAATAACTACCACTCAGAAATAAGTGGTGAAAGTATCCAAAGACAATTTTAAGTTACATAAATTTTAGCGGTATGATCAGACTGTACTCATTTCTGCCCTAGGCCTCTATTGCCTGTTGTGCGAACTAATAAATAATAATAATACTAACTACTTGCATATAAACCAGGATAACAAATGATATTAAACATATTAAAAAATCCTTCGTACAATGTTCAAAACATCATACAATAAATGTAAATAAATACGGAATATCTTAAACGTTGACGAAGCTCCAACTTACATACAGTCTATGAAAAACCGACCCCTGCGGATCGTAATTGAGGGAAAGAATATCTTTCCTCGCAGGTCTTGGCTCGGGGATGTTCGCTGTCAATGTCGCCAAGCAATATTTGGTGGGGAAGGGCGCCTTGGCTGACAGACATTGCTCGAAGTGTCCCATTTGGAACACGCTGCCCCTGAGCACTCCCGTTGGGGATTTCGCAGTCGCATCCCACACTGAAACAAACAAAACCTTATACATAAAAAAGTAGGTATATGATACTAATAATAAAAAATGGCGTCAAGTGGCTTTACTCAGTACTTCCCATACACTCCAAATTCCGCACCCCTGCTATCTGCTTTCACGCTAGACGAACTACAGCTAAATGTTGAAAGAGCAATAGATCAGGTTAGTGCGTGGTACCAGCGCAACCGGTTAATTTTACATCAAAAGAAAACTGTCATAATAAATTTTACTATGCATCGTTCACTCCCAAGTGATTTCGCATTGCTAAGTGGTCTGGAGCTTTCATCTACTGCCAAACTACTTGGTACTTATTTTGATTCTAAACTAACGTTCAGCGAACATGTGGAGCACGTCTGCAAGCATTTAAATAAAGCTTTTTTCGCCATCCTACAACTTAAACTCACTTTAAACCAAAATGAGCTTATTAACCTCTACTATAGTCTTGCACATTCGCATATATCACATAACATAATGACCTGGGGAAGATCTAAAGGAACTGAAAGCGTATTTATTTCTCAAAAAAGAATACTGAGGCTAGTATTTAATTTGGGTAGGCTTGAGAGCTGCAGAGATATTTTTAGAAAACATAAAATCCTCAGTTATTTGCATTTACATCTTAAAATGTGTTAAGTTTGTGAAACAAAATCAAAGTAGTTTTAACACTTTGGGCTTTAGTCACAGCTATAATACCAGAAACGCTGATCTATTGGCTAACCAGTGTCATGGCTCCACCTGTTTTAAACGTTCAGCCTACTACAATTGTGTTGTGTTATATAACAAGCTTCCGCACGAGCTACGCGGCATAACTCATTATAATAGTTTTAAGTACCAAGTGAAGTCTTTCCTAGCAAACCGTGCTTACTATACACTAAATGAGTTTTTGGAAACTATGTAAGAACTGTCTTATGTGCATGGTATCTTGATATTTTAAAATGTATATGTTAGATTTGTCTGTTAATCTTATTTACATCCGATAATAGGTATACGAGTGCAAATGATATGTAGATCTAAAAATTGTGATACCTGTTTGATCTGTTTTAAAGTTTTTCTATATTCTGTAATTATGTTCTTTTGAATTATCATTGTATACCCTATTTTTTTTATATACTTCGGTTTTATCTAGTTTATTAACCTTTCTCTTTGTACACTGACGTGCCATATACACCCATCTGTGTCCTTTTGGTCAATAAAGCTTACTTACTTACTTACTTATACCTATCAGAGATCCCTAGATCCCTAGAGTACCCAAAACAGAGTTTGAACGGCGTTTATATTGTGCTGTTTCTCTTTTAATTTAGTTCCACCGCCACAAACAAAATTTTCAAAAACCTTAGACTTAATCGATCTCTATCTCGGCCTATGGTACGGTTTAGAAATGTCACTGCTATCAATTTAGTGTTGAGCTACACACATTGCAGGATTATCTACAACAATATAATTCCAAAAATAAAACTGTTGTTCCTTTACAGGGCAATGAAGAGACCACTACGGTTGCAACACCATTTTCACTTTCACAGCCCTCTACTCCCAAATAACCCCAATTTTACCTCCTCTTAAACAACGTGAGAAACGATCAGGGTTTGGGGGAAATCGCCTAAAAGGGTATATAAGGGATTTTTTATATTTATGCTATTTTTACTATTGCTGCGCCGCCACTAAAACGATTTCTAAAAGCTATAGCGTTTTCCACCCTCGCTACGGTAATAGTACTGTGTCAAAATTTCATTAAAGACAATTCCATAATTACCACAATCCAAAATGATCTAAAGCAATACCCATATGTATGATCAGAAAATTCCAAGTCCTTTGGTTTCTGACTAGGCAAGGCATTTTTCGGATGGACTTAAAAGAGTGTATTATGCCGCTAGGTATTTCTTTCACCCCCATCCAAAAAAAAGTAGAAAATGATCAAGAACCCCTAAACCGCCTAAAAACGAAGTTCAGGGAATATTTGGAATGTTTGGTTTTTTGTTAATTACTCTGCCGCCCATGCACCGATTTCCAAAATTATAGCCGCCTTATCTACCCCACAGCATATCCCTACCCAAATTTCATCATAACCCATGCCGCGGTTATCTATACTATGAGGCTATAAAAACGCCAACAGACGGACAGACCGACGGAAACGTGTCACGCGGGCTTTCGTTATATAGATATCAAATGCCCAAAAAACCTATCGGTGTGGGAATTAAAAATACAAAATAATGGATATCAACAAGAGGCTCGTATAGGCTTACAAGATGATTCAAACCTATATCTTATAAGCTTGTTTCTAGAACAATTATTTTTAAATTACATGGGAATATGATAACACTCGTGGTACCTTAGTTAACGATTTTATAAACAAACAGTTATTGTATTAGACGTTCATAAACAACTTTTTACAAAACGCATGAATCATAATTCATTCGGTTTTCAACACATTGTGACCGTGCGTAACGCTTTGATTTATTTGTTTGCTACACCTGCTCAAGAAGTACTATGTCAAGAAGCTATACAATGGAATTCCAGCAGTTCTTCTTAGACACGTGATAAAAAGACGTCCATAATTCTGAATATATGACGGACATATCCCTCAACTACTTGCAACAATTTGTTTAGAAATAACTCATCATATACAGGGTGTTCTATGATGAGTAGAAGATACTTTAGAAGAAACTGTAGAGCACATGTCCAACAAAAAAAGGCATACCAAGTTGGGTCCGATTTTCAACTGTTTCAGAGATATTTAATTATCTTTCATTATTTGACTTCCAGGGACTTCGGCCTGATATGTTTTGTGAATGTATGACCGTAATTTTAAAGTTAAAACTTCAGCAAAATACAGAAAAAATATCTTCAAGTAAAGCGAAATTTGGTTTGTAGTTAAAGAAGCTCTTTTTATATGGATACTTAAAATGGAAGAAAATGAATTCTCGTTTGCTGTGGTTAAGCTAAATAATTGTAAGTGGTATAATCTATTGAAGCAAAGCAGCACTGTAACCAGTCATCAATTTAAAGCGCTTCTTGAAAATAAATAAATAGAAATTAGATATCTTGGAAAAGTTGAAAATCGCACTCTATTTGACTTTTTTCGTAGGAAATGAGTTGTGCAGTCTAAATTATTTTCCACTCATCATCCCTTTTATAGAGTACTCTCATTGTTTTTTCAATTACTAGATGTAAGCTTCTAAGTATACAGGGTTGGGATAAAGTATGGAACCAAGCAAATAACCTTGGAACGGAAAGAATGATATTGCTGAAAATTTGCAGACAAGTGTAGTGACGTATAATGCATCCGAAGACATTATGTTAGCTATTAATGTACTTCCGGTTTAACCGGAAGTACCGTCAACTTGTTTAATTAAAAGGGACACCCTGTATATTTCTGCAGATTTTAATACATCTTTATTTTCCGAATACGTCCATAGTGGGTTTAGTATTAGTTTCTGTAAAAACGGGAAATATAAGGTTTTCGGTTTCGGCAATCGCGTGAGAACTGACAAAGAAGTATGTCAACTTTTCAATGATTTACATCCCGACAGGGGACCTATAACACGTTCGGCGGTGACTAAAACACTACAACGCTTTAATTTAACTGGAAATGTTAAAAATTTACCTAAAACGGGAAGACCGCAGACCGCCACGGACGAACTTGTGAGACAATTAAAAAAAGTTTATCTTTCCCATTTTTACAGAAACAAATACTAAACCCACTATGGACGTATTCGGAAAAAAGATGTATTAAAATCTACAGAAATATACAGGGTGTCCCATTTAAATTATAAAAGTTGATGATACCTCTGGTTAGACCGGAAGTACATTAATAGCTAACATAATGTCTTCGGATGCATTATGCGTAACTACATTTACCTGCAAATTTTCAGCAATATCTCCCTTTCCGTTTCAAAGAGATTTGCTTGGTTCTATACTTTATCCCAACCCTGTATACTGCTTTACATACTGCAAATATGATTAAATTGTATTTTATCTTTCAACATTTCCTGTAATTGGCTGCATTTGTAACTGTTGGAAATAAACATCTAACTCTCTAAAAAACTGAAAAGGGCATAATATGCTATTTTTTATAAATATGTCTCGCTTAAAAAGTATAAGCAAGCAGCTTTCATTCCACTCATTAGTAAGTTGGACAAGTTTGTGAGACATGCCTGAATAATAATAATAATAACTCAGTTCAATGTGGTTCTTCCTTTGTTTAAATACACTCTCTAACGCGCGCGTAACAACACAAATTATGGTTTCAACATCAGACATCAGAAAGTCAATCAACACAGAATCAATCATCTTCTCTACATGGATGATATAAAACTATATGCACCCACTAAGGTGCGACTAAAAAAATTAGTCAGAATAACAGAAGTTTGTACGTCATACGTCAGGATGGAATTCGGAGTAACCAAATACAAGGTGCTTCACATCAATAAAGAACCATTCCGAAACTAAACTAAACACAATATTGAATTCCAGAAATTTTAAAAAATCCATTAACACATTTGCGATACCGGTTCTCACATACTCCTGGCATCATCAAGTGGTCACACACTGATATTGAAAACATCAACATACTCATACGAACGGAACACGCAAAACACAGAGTGTCACATCCGAATGCATGCAAGGAAAAGCTAACCAAAGACAGAAAACCAGGGGGCAGAGGAATTATAGACATACAGTCACTCCACACAAGACAGATAAAAATGCTCAGAGACTTTTTTCAAAACAAACAGACAAATTTACATAGGTCAATAGGACGAAACTCCACTCACCCTATCCAGCCCAGATCACGCAGCAGACGCACACAATCACATAGAATTACACAAAAAGATACACAATGACAAACATAGATACCGCTTTACACAAGAGCACATTAATGAAAGACAATCATACACCTGGCTGCAGGATGGCCAACTCTTTCTAGAAGCTGAGGGTTTTATGCTTGCTATCCCGGACCAAGTGATTGCGACAAGAAGCTATATGAAATACATAACTAAAGATATATCCATAACCGACGACAATTACAGAAAGTGCCACCAACAGAAAGAAACAATAAACCGCATAAAAAGCGCATGTAAAGCTGTCTCTCTCTCTCTCCGGAACCGAATATACAGCTAGATATATGTAACTTTACAGACAAAGTCATACACCAAGCACTAGCCACAACAAACAAGCTAACAGAAAACACAGATCCATATTACAATATTACGTATTACAAAACGTAAACTCGAGAATGGCAGAGGTCAAATTTCAACATCGAGATGTAAAAAGCATCCTCCAGAAGCTAAACACGGAGAAAGCTACTAGTCTTGACCAAATTCCAGCCATTGTCCTTAAAGGCTGTGCCGCTGAGCTTGCACCTATTCTTTGCAAGCTCCTCAAACTATCATATCAGCAAGGCGTGTGTCCCGCTTCATGGAAGATTGGTTGCGTACAACCCATCTCTAAGAAAGGCAAACAAACCGATCCCACAAACTATAGACCTGTGGCTCTTCTCAGCATCATGTCCAAGGTTATGGAGACTGTCATTAGCACACACATCTTGGCCTATGTCACTCACTTGTGGAACAGAGCAATTGAAAACCATGGCGAATCCCGTGTTGTTGCGCTTGACATATCGAAAGCCTTTGACAGAGTGTGGCATGAGGGACTTCTAGTCAAGCTTGCTGCTTATGGACTACCACCTGACCTGCGCCAGTGGCTGAATAGCTTTTTGAACGACCGATCTCTGTTTGTTGTAGTCGAAGGCTGTTCATCAGACGTATTTTCAATAAACGCCGGTGTTCCTCAGGGATCTGTTTTATCCCCTACACTGTTCCTGCTGTACAACAACGAGCTGCTGGAAATAACATCCAATCCAATCTACAGCCTCACAGATCAACGCAGATATCAAAAAAATTGTCGAGTGGGGATTAGTAAATAAAGTACAGTTCAACGCACAGAAAACCCAGGCAACAACACTTACAAAGAAGTCTCACGTTGGCTTACCAACAGTGGAAATGGAGGGTCACCCCATCGACAAGTCACCTTCCGTCAAACTTTTGGGAGTCAACATCAACAACAACATGTCCTGGCATGACCACGTCGTCAGTATTGCTAAAACGGTATCCCAGAAGCTTGGAGTTTTGTTCCGCTGTAGGAAGCTGTACACACCAGAGCAACTACTGCTGCTCTACAAGGCACAGATCCGACCATCGCTGGAGTATTGCTCCCATGTGTGGGGATGCGCTTCCAAGCACTCTCTAAAGCTTCTGGACACCATCCAGAAGAGAGCAATTAGCCTAACCTCACAAAGGACCTCCATAGCCTGGCATATCGAAGAAGGGTGGCTGACATGTCCCTGTTCTACAGATTCTATCACGGAAGATGCTCGAGTGAGCTCTCCCAGGTAATAACAGCAAAGGCCGTCCGAACGAGGAACACTAGAGAGGCTCTGCTCTGCCTTACCAGGTCGAGGTCCCTACTCCACGCACCAGTCTCCTCCAGCATTCCTTCTTTTGGAGAACTTTGACGCTGTGGAACGAGCTGCCGGAAATTTGTTTCCCGCTGGCTACAACCTGCAGCGTTTCAAATCTAACGTGCAGCGACACTTATCCTCTCGCAGCGGTTCTACAGCGAAATAGGCTTTTAGCCTCTGCGGGAGGCTGACCATAAAAAAAATTACACACCGATATCAATACTCGAAAACAATGAATACGAACCATAGTGGGACGTTGAAACATACATAATATAGATAAGATTATCCCAGCAAATAGACCAGATACAGTTTTTCAGTCAAATGCAGACAAAGTAACCTATCTGATAGATGTCACTATTTCCATTCATACACTCACCTTGCGATAGGAATACAACGGCTCTGGAAGCAAAACGAAGTTACTATTGTCCCCCTAATTATTTCTGTCTCAGGCTTTACACTGAAGCCATTTACACCACACCTACAACCTGGACCAAAGGCTCCAAAAGTCTGTAATCCTGAAGACCTGTAATATTGTACAATCCTTCCTGAAATTCAGCTCGGTTATAGTTCAGGTGTTGACTTGGCAGTTCCCGTCAGATTTGTTACTACCGCAGTCATACAAAAAAAAAATTGAAAAATCAGGATGATAATAATAACGCTTATTGACGTTTCGTACAAAGCGAGCAACGGTACGCTAAAATATTTCGGTTAATCGTGTTAATAACCAGCAAAGATAGGTCCATGTACGGTGGTCATTAAGCCAATATACGGCAATCATAACTTGATAAGCACCAATATAATTATATGTTTATGTAGGGCCTTTTATTATTAAATTTTGAAGTTCGTTAATATAATGTAGTTTGTCTGTCTTTTTCCAAATTTCGCCTCAAGACAAGAAACCTTCAAAATAAAACGCCAGCAAGAGGCTAATGTGTACAACGGAAATGATTAACTTAATTTCTAACCTAATTTGGTTTATGATACTTCAAAAAGCTTATGTTATACGATGGATTGTAATCAGAAGGTTTGAGAAAACAATTACCTAATGCAAAATAGTTAATTATTTACTAATGTATTTTTTTATAGCTATTGTAATGACGGTACAATTTCACACTTTGGTTGCCAATGTTGATGATGTTTTGCTTAATTTGTTTATTTGAGATGAGTAGAGCATGTCGCAATAAAAAGTTTATAGTGTTGTTTCTACAAGAGAAAACAAAGCAGTAGCCCTCAGGGTTTGGTCCTTGAGTCACTACTTTATTCGATCTTTGCGCCTAAAGCTCCTTGCGCTTGCAACTGTGAAGCTTATCACTAGGCTGACGACCGACACTGCTCTGCAGCTTAGTCGTGGTCTCGATACCCCATTTAGTGTGTATACGGTACCGGAACGCTTAAATATTTCCAAAACTGCCACAGCTGGAGCGTTGAAATTCAATACTTGGCGGTTTTTGAACTTACAGAATTCAAAAATGGTAACATCAGTGTTGTCAGATTTACCACTTTTACGTTAGACTTCATAAATAGGGCATTCCATTCAAAATTATGACGTAAAACGTAAAATGGGTAAATCTGACAACGCCGATGTTAGCATTTTTGAATTTTGTATGTTCAAAAACCCCCAAGTATTGAATTTCACCTCTCCAGTTGTGGCAGTTTTGGAAATATTTAAGCGTTCATGTACTGTTTACTGAAAAAGCGGTGTTGCCGTATCTCAGTAGTTAATAGAAACAAAATTTTGAAATTGTGAGATCTTACTAAATTCGACATGAGCAATTCATTGCAATAAAAATAAGTAGAGGATTCTAATTAAAATGAATTAAAATCGGGGATATTTGTTTAAAAATTTGGAAAAATAATTTATAACTTGGCAACGTCGCAAACGCGAAAAAAATATTACAAGGCGAAATAGGGTATTAGTAGATATTTCGATTTAAAATAAAAAATACAGGGTGTTACATTTAAAAAAACAAAGTAAAATGACCTTCAAGTTGCCGTAATTTAAAATTCTGCCAAAAACACCCTGCTGGTAACATCCAAAATAATATTCACTTAATATTCAAGTAACTTGCTGTTTAATATTATTGAGAAAAGTTAAAGGAATATGTCAATTTGGACGTATTACTTGCGACCTTGCAAATCCGGAAATTAATAGAAAACAAATTATAACTTGGCAACGTCGCAACCGATCCCAAAAATATTTTAAAGTCAAATAGAGATCAATGATGGAAACTAGAAGAATTTACGAAAAAGGTATAGTTCCATATAAAAAAATCAAGTTGATCACTATCCCACATTCACGCAACACCCTGTATATTTTAAAATATTTTTAAAATATGCGTCTTAAGTAACCAAATAACTTTTGTATTTGACATTTTCTTCTGTCTGGTACACCTTGCGAGATATCGAAGAATTACACACTAAATGGACACCCTATATATAAAAGCTTGTCAAAACGTTTCAAGAAAGTCCTATACACCTCCTATTCTCCCCCATTATTGCTCTACACGACTGGCAAACTGGGACCTAGAATGCGGATATGAACGCATTGGACGCGGATAGCATTTAACAGGTTGAAGAGAGAACACAATATCACCTACCTCCCACTTCTATTCTTTAGACGACCTGTTCTCAGAGTTGCCGGGTGTAGCAAGTTTTTGCCAAAGTGGCGATTTCAAAACCTAGTTCATGACCAAAAATCGTAGTTGGGAGATTGGCGACTTTTGGTGGCACAAAACACACAGTGAATTGGTGACTTTTGCTATTTCTAACTTCCGTTTCATTGGTTTTACCCTAGAAAATCATGACAGCCGCATATGTATGAGCGATATTTCCAATCATTTCACAATTGACACTTTGACCACCTCTTCAAGGAGAGAGAGCAGGCAAGTAAAATTGGTGAGCCTTCGTTATTGTTATTTGAATTCATTTATCTCTTTCTTATTGCAGCGGACGCTTAAATTAACATTGGCCATGAAATTCGTTACTTCTGGTGCTCCAGAAACGCCCCAAAATTATTTGGGAAGCTTTAGTTGATTTGTAATAAGAAGTGATAAGAAAGCTGTTATAGTTCCAATCGGATAGTCAGAGAGTCGATGCATAGTACCTAATGTTTATGTATTTCAACTGTAAACTCATTGCTACCAATATTTTGGTGGCCTCGTACCCAACTAAGATTTACAGCATTGCGTCAAGCTAGTAAGCTGGGAGTTTTGAAACAGTCCCATACCATCAGTTTTGATGTAATCTCCTACAGATGTCCAAGGCCTTTTAAGTGCCCTGGGAGTCCGAGAGGATCACAATAGCCCTTATTTTGTACAGTAAATATGACCTCGACCACAGACTAATCATAGGATAATTTCAGTTTGACATATTTTTGCAGCTCCGTAGGTTACATTTCACCCTCACCCACAAAATATGTGATAGTGGGCGATTCGGTTTTGACATGTCATATGGCAACTTTCATTCATGCATGCTAAAGATTGGAGATGCCTATTTCATGTCAAGAAGCTGGCTACAAGCATATCTACAACCTGGCAACATGTGATACTCGATACTAGGATGTATGAGGGGTTAGGTGTCTCTTTTTAAATGATAGCTTTATCCGTATGTATCTTCTCTATCTGTTGCATTGGAGATTTAGTACATCAGACCTAACTTCGTGTATACCTTCCTTCCTCTCGTCCCTGTGCCCTTCTTTCTTTCACGTTGCATGGGTTTTTGTGATAACAGACCTGACAGACTTACAACCGACATAAGGAGTAGGGTCCCACAGGTCGATCTGAGAATCAACAATGACATATCCCATTCCCAAGCAGAATCAATTTTTTACGTTTATTAAAATATGACGTTCGATTCACACGAATTCTATCATGAATTTCGAGAAATAGAGGGCCCAAGAAGTAAGAGACCTACAGAAATGAGTGACATGATTTTTCATGATTTATAAATGTATTATATCAAATTCTAAATTATTCGCGATTATAAAATACTGTCCGCGCCTGTTATGGCATGCAAAGTAAAAATATCACAAAGAAATATATACGAAAGATCTAAATGGTATTTCATGTTAAAGTATTGATGATGTACTTTCAATTAAACAGCTTATTTGAAACAAAAGCCTAGCTTAAATTATCCCTAAACTGACATAGGGATTACTCCAACAACAAACTATATTTTTTCGATAAATAATGACCATATGTTATCATTTTATATTGTATCATTCTAACTTTGACACCTTCGTTCTCTAACATGAACCAGTTATTTTATTACAATACGAAACAGCAAAAAATTAATCAACATATATCCCGCACGTGGTTTTACATACGTTTAATAACGCATATCCGTGAATGTACCCTTCACTTCATCTCTTTTATACTAATTTGCTGAGAAAATAGCCCAGACAGTCTATCAGCGCGTTTAATAATATCTTTTTAATGATAACTAAACAGACCACGAATAATAGCCAATAATATTCAAAAAGATGAGACGCCGTACCACAAGTTTAGAGCCAACAACGAAATCTTGGAAACAGCAATAAACAACAATAACGTATTTGGGCTGTAACTTAAACAAAGAATGAGATCACTCACGAGAGACCGGATGCCGGATGGCATAAGCCAGAACTGTTTTAACTGCCTTAGAAAGGACCTCTGTAACATGTACTTGAATACTTTTATAAGAACCATAAGTCCTAAGGTACTATGTATTCGCTTTCTTTATGGTCTATCTTCCGCAAAGGCTGAAAGCCTATGGCACTGTAGAAGCGCTGCGGGAGGATAATTATCGGTGCACGTTAGATTTGAAATGCTGCAGGTTGTAGCCGCCGGGAAAAAAATTCCTTAGAAGATCTTTCCACAATGTCGAAGTTCTCCAGAAGACGAAATGCTGGAGGAAACTGGTACGTGGATTAGGGCCCTCGACCTGGTCTGATGTATGAGCTCGAAGAGCCTCTCTAATGTTCCTCATTCGGACGGCCTTTAGTGTTATTATCTAAAAGAGCTCACTCGAACATCTTCCTTGATAGAATCTGTAAAACAGAGACAGGTCGGCCACCTTTCTTTCATGTTCCAGGCTGTGGAGGCCCTTTGTGAGGTTCGGCGTATCGATTAGTCTAATTGCTCTCTTCTGGATAGTGTCCAGAAGCTTTAGAGAGTGCTTCTAAGCGCATCCCCACTCATGGAAGTAATACTCCAACGATGATCGGATCTGTGCCTTGTACAGCAGGAGTAGTTGCTGTGGTGCATACAGCTTCCTACAGCGGAACAAAACTCCAAACTTCTGGGATGTCGTTTTAACAATACTAACAACGTGGTCGTGCCAGCACATGTTATTGTTGATGTTGATCTCCAAAAGCTTGACGGAAGGTGACTCGTCTATGGGGTGACCCTCCATTTCCACAGTTGGTAAGCTAACGTGAGACTTCTTTGTCGGTGTTGTTGCCTGAGTTTTCTCTACATTAAACGGTACTTTATTTACTAGTCCCCACTCTAGAATTGTTTTGATATCTACGTTGATCTATGAGTCACGTTGTTGTCGCCTACGTACCGTCTCCTGGGATGATAATGTCATGCCTGGTTCCATGCACGTACTGTCGTCTGCGAAGCTGTAGATTAGACTGAATGTTATTTCCAGCATGTACGGCATGATGTACGGCAGAAATAGTGTAGAAGGTAGGAAAGATCCCTGAGGAACACCAGCGTTCAACTACTAGCGCAGGCCAGGTGGTAGTCTATAAGCAGCAAGCTTGACCAGAAGTCCACAAGTGAGTGATGCAGGCCAGGAGGTCACCCGTAGACCTATGCTTACGGAAGCCATACCGGCAATTACTTATGATGTTATTGTTGTCCAGGTATTTCAGGAGCAGTGTGTTCCTGACAGTTTCCATAACCTTAGGCATGATGCTGAGGTGAGCCACAGGTCTATAGTCGGTGGGATCTGTTTTTTTGCCTTTCTTAGGAATAGGTTGTACTCAGCGGAAACATGCCTTACTGATACGATGGTTTGAAGAGCTTGCAGAGAATAGGTGCAAGTTCTATGGCATAGCGCTTAAGGATAATGGCTGGAATTTGGTCAAGACCAGTAGCTTTCTTGGTGTTTAGTTTTTGAAGGATGTTTTTTACATCACGATGTTGAAATTTGACCTCTGTCATTCTCGAGTTTATGTTTATGGTGGTGGTCGGAGTACTTCCTCGGAAGCTTATAGTAGAACTGGCTGCAAAAAGCCTCCCTAAAATGTCTGTTTTTTTCTTTATGAGTAGAAGCGATGGACTTGTCCTCTTTGGTCAACAGGCCAGAATATTCTGGGCGAACTAGGACTGAGAGGAGCTCGTTCTTAATTTTTTGTTGTGTTTCTCCTTGCTGCTGTTAATCACACGTTTACAGTGATTTTTGGCGTCGACAAAACTGCGGTAGTTCTCGGCATTTGGATTTTCTATTCTCTACGTTCCTATATGGAGGGGAAGCCTGGGCATTGACAGAGGGTACAGCTGAACGTTTAAACGCCTTTGAGATATGGTGCTACGCTGCACTTACTATCTCACAAACAACATCGTGATGTGATCCAACGAATAACGTATCTTGGCGTACTGAAAAATATCAACTTATGCAATTGATTCTGCAGGGCAAAATAGAGGGCAGAAGAGGTTAGGGGTGCCATCGAACATCGTGGCTGAGGAACATTAAACAATGGTCGGAAATTACGACCGTATACATTGATTCAGGGTGGTTGTGTACATACAATATCATAAGGACCAACGTAATTACCATCATCTATATAGGACAGGCTCTGACAAAAGAAGGCCGCAAAGGCTAAATACTAAGTAATGAAAAGGTTACGTTAGGGAACATTTTTGAAGCGAGACTTGAATAGGCCAACCAAGGCCGCCAAATTACAAGTTTGGACCCAGGACCAGATTCTGGCCACGGGCCCCCAATACCATCTCAAGTGATGCGGTCGTGACCTTCGAATTGGCCACGAGATGGCTATGTCAATACCATTTTGAAAAACTGTTGATTTCCTCTCTCCACACAAAACGTCATTTGTACTTGCTTTCAAGTTCAGTGAAATTGTCTAAATTTTTACTGAACTATGTTTTGTTTTTCATCCTTCATTTTCTCAAATGAATATAAGAAACTGTAACTGAAAATTGGAAACACTAGTATTCACGTACGTTAAGTAGTTATTAGTTATGGAATTTTGTTATTTTTTCATCTTGGAATAGTACAAATTGCATATAGAAGCCGTATTCAGAGAAATTAATACTCACTCATTTCTTAAGAGTAGCTCACACTGCTGACAGAAAATAATGATTGACAAAATTTTATAATCAACACATTCAATCAGTGATGTTCAAATTTTATAGACTGATTGGAAAAGAGAGTCTCTGTGTGCAACTTGACTGAAGGGTTTAATTGCAACAGCACTTGAAATAATATAGAATGTGTATTAAGTGAAAAACCAGAACAAAAAATAATTGCTACAAAAATGAAGTTGCTTCATTATAGTTTATTCACAATTCATTATAGTTATTTGTAATGAAGTTACTCAGAAAAGAATTAGATTATTAACAAAATCAATGAAGTAAAATATGAACTTCGTTTTGTTAAATAACCTGACATACACATAGACTTGCCGAGAATATAACTAGAAAAATATTCTGAAATCACTCTTAATCTAATATGATGGACCTTTAAAGTTTTTTATGCTTTCCTATAGTATCGGTCTTTAACGAAAGGTTCTCCGAGAATGAAAATACAGGTTGATAACTAAAAAGTAAAGAATAAATTAAATGAAAAAAGCTTGTTTAAAAAAGCTTTTATGTAAATGCTCTAAAAAGAAGAAAATATAAGTTTCCCTTAAAATTTCAACTATCAACTTATACTGAACTTATGTGATCATAAAAGCTTGTCGCGAGGTTTGCGTAAGTACCTATAAGTATTTAATTAAACTGGAATTTTTAAACAATTAAAGTTAGGAGATTAAGTTACTCAATCAAATAGGTATACTAGTTAACTACAATGCGGCGGAATCGAAACCATGGAAATGAATCACCAAAAGGAACGATTGAGCTCCGTTCTATGTACTAAGATTTAGGTCGAGACCGGGCCCCTACGGGGCCCGGGCCCGGGATAACAGTCCCCGGCTGCCCTCCCCCTCGTGGCGACCCTGAGACCAACAGTCCTAAATTCAATAAATGCATCTCCTAGCGGTGTATTCCAAGACCTGGACATGCGGTGTGATCGTAACGATCGGTTCTTGATGGAGAACGATCGCTTTAGGATGCATCTAATAGACTTGATGAGCGGCACAATTATAGAAGATAGCTCAGAAGAGCACGTTGTAAAAGTGAGAAGTCACTAACCGCTCAATGGTGCGAAAGTGGCTGTAGGTGGAGCGTTAAGGTTGGGTCACCGATTTGTCAAATTGCCCTTTTCTGGACTGCATCAAGTATAGCCAAAGTAGCGTGGGCAGCAGCACCCCAGATAGGAAAGCAATACTCCAGACATATTGACGGGGATTCCGGGGATATCAGTCCTGGAAGTGCATTCCCGCCATTCTCTAGTGCTGGGTGAGCGACAAAAATGGGGGAATGCACAAAGGTTCAGGCTCCGTTCGAACATCGGTAAAAAAATGAAAGGTCACCAATCGCACTCCGGTGAAAAAGCGGCTGAAAGTGACTCAACTCTGGAATGTGTAACTATCGATAGGTAGGAGCTCCCCAGATATGTGAACAATACTCTTGGCGCGAAATTCTCAAAACCAATGGAAAGGAGCTCCGACATCAGCACTCCGTCGCTATTCTAACGTAGTAGAAAACTATATTCTTGGACATCAAAGAGCGTAAACGAATTTTGTGGTAGAGAGCAGAATCGGGGAGCACCAATCGGGGGGCTGAATTTTTTTTATTTGAATTTTTGATTAACGCAAATGAAAAGATAAAGCAAAGACACGCCTTAGTCGAATCTATTTCGTCAAGGCCTGAAATATACTCCAGCAAATTAATGTTCGGCTAGTATTACGAGTGTAAACATAAAATTTTGAAAGTAAATAAACAACTGTGACTATCTATGCAGAAAAATGCATAAACCTACAATCCCATAAATTTGACAGAACATCTCTCCAAATCGTCTCGTTCTGCTTGTAACATTAATTTTATGCCGCATCGCGCCATATCATTAAAATCTTCCGTTGCCTTCAATAAACTTGATTATTTCAGAACATTACGAGAGTGAAAAAACAAGTTGAAATTTAATTTATCGAGACGCAATTTTTAGGTTAGTTTGCATTCCTATTTTATTTTTTCCTACTCAATACCGACAGAATCAATAATTTCCTCGATGAGCATTCAGTTCCCTCATTTTTGATAGAAATCTTTGCAGGAATCCAGTAACGTCACTTATAAGGAGAACCTTGTCCACTTCTTATTAGTTCTATCCCCTTAAATTCAATAATAAGGTCACAGGCCAGATCTTAACTGAATTTATGTATATGACGGAAGGAAATTGGTTCTTCATTCCGACAGCAACTGTTGCAATAAACGGAAATGTTAATGCCAGATCACACTTTCTGTAATCTTCGCTTCTACTAGATTAAATGAATCACTTCTTGGTAGAGCTTGATTAGTCATTAAAACTGATTGCTCGCTTGGGGACCTCTTCAGTAGCATGCTGGGTCTTGGAAGCATTGGAATTTAGTAAATTCTTGAGTCACCAAGCGGTAATTATCTCCAGATCCCGTGACAGCGAAGTATCCACTACCAGCCTTCTGCGTTTCAAGCTCGACCACAGAGATCGGTCTAGCACTTAAGATGCCTGCAGAGAAGGCAATTCGATAATAAGAAACATAATCTTAAAGTAACTTTGTCAGGTCGTCTATGCTTTTCTAATAAAACGCAGTCAAAGCAAATTATTATTCTGCTCTAAGACAAATAATATATTTTCCTATTCAGCAAACGGACGAAATCTGGTTCTAAAACTGTTTTGTTTATTAAAAATTTCTGTCGTAAACTAAATACTTACATACTTGTTATTAAAACAGTATTTGATCCTCAGTATCTTCAGATGTTTTTAGGTAACGAACGCAGTGGCCACAGCATAAGTGTTCCATTTTCTATGTGATTCGATATACGCATACGTTCACTCCATCCTATGTATATTGGAAAAAGTCCGCAGAACGGTGTTATTATCAATTTATTATGAACACAGGTTTTTGTCGGATTTGTGCTTTCTTAGGGTTAATTATCTGACGTAAACAGCCAGGTATGGCTTATTGACCGAACTGTATTAGCATGTCTGTTCTTACACCCACTGTTTATCAATTAGCTGATTACTATTTGCACAGTTAGCTGTCTTTGTTATATAACCTGTTGTTTAGATGAGATTTAGTATGTTAATTACACCATTAAAATCGTATCAGGCTCTTGTTTGTCAAATTGCATACATATCCTATGCAGAGACGTAACTCCAGGTGCAATATTACTGAAGTGGAGCATTATAAACGATTTTTATATCTATGTATATAAGTTAAAATGTACTCTTATGTTATGGTCGTGTCGGTTGTTCAGTTTGCCAGGTGTACTTACTCAGAGACCAGACAAAGCCAGGGAGAAGTAAGGGAAGAGAAATAAAGTAAGGAAGTAGAAGAGCAAAGAGACCTTAGTTGATTTGAGTTTGGTAATTTTTGAGTTTGATCAAAAAGGTTTTGATTTTGAGATTCAATATCTAAAGGGGCAAAAATTTCAAATTGTTTTCAAAATTACACGATTTGACTTTGATCAGAGCGTGAGCCGCTATATTGTGTGCTTGCGAACTTGCTCGACTATGTAGTCCACTGACTCGCGCAACAGAGGGTTGCTGTGAGATTCCGCTTGGCTATAACGTCGTTGCACTTGTTGTTTAGTGTAATCACTCAAGTATCTAAGGGATGTCGAGATTCCTGTGAAAAGTGTCGTAAAACATAACATGAGGCGTTAGTGATTGTGTGCTATGTCCTGCTCTGCGAAACCTGCAGATTTCGCATGTGAGTTTTGATGAGGAAACACCAGACCACACATGCGTCTAATACTGAGTACTGCTCAAATGACACGCCGAAATTTCTAGTTTGAACCACTCGAATGGTCGATACATATTGAAAAAAAACAAAAATTATCCTGGAGCCTCATTGTGCATCAGAGCAAGAGAATAAGAGCGATTGATGACCAGACCCAATGTCCACAATCAGCTTCAGTAGAAAATATCAAATATTAGGAAAAATAGGTTATAGGTACTATCAAATTAATGCGATTGATGTACATGTCAGTTATGCCAATCCTCTCATACAATGTGCAACCTTCGAGGGTGGCAATACTAATAGTACACTGATGACAAATAAATGAAAAAAATAAAAAAAAGGTTTACAGTCAAGTTTTATTCACCAAGCTTAGTTTTGAAGTTCTACATGACATAGGGTATAGTTGACGAGCGTAATTTTAAATTTTGTTTACAACAGTGAAGTGTTTCTGCAATCATATCCTTGCACCTGGGTTTTCAATGATGCGGTAACGAAGGCCGATAAATAAAAGAGATAAAAGTTGCATAAGTTTCAAAAATTACGTGCAGTAAATTAATGACATAAAAGAAATGGGTAAAGTGTCTTGATTCAGTACTTCTCAAATATCGGTGCTAATAAAAATTTTGAGGTCCTCTGTCCCTACACCATCCTCATCACAAAAGTAGACAATGATCGAGACCTGACAAACATCTAAAAACGAAATTTGAGAGGTTTAGAAGTACTTCGTTTTTTTCTTGATTTTTCTTTCGCCACTGACAGGAGTTCGAGCAACAATTCATGGTTACCTCCATGGTAGTCATACGGTGTCAAAATTTCAATAAAACATTTTCAATAATTTCTAGGTTTCACAACACAGAACGATCTAAAGCAATACTTGTATGTATACTTCAGTAAATTCTGTCCCTTGATTTCTCTATGTTCGGACGGACCTAAAATAGTGTATTATATCGCGAGGTCTTTCTTTCATAGGTCAGTGGACAGCCTATTATAAATACAACAAATTTTTCAGATTTACAACCCCCAACCATCTAAAAGTGATCTTTGAGGAATATTTTGATTTTTTTTGTTTTTGCTAATCACCGATCACCATGCACCGATTTTAAAAATTATAGCAGGTATAGCAGGTAATTACCTACAACCCAAATTCTATCATAGTCCATGCAGCGGTTACTGAGACTACGAGGCTAGAAAGATGCTACCAGACAGACAGACCAACAGACAAATTTACCTACAGACAGATAGATAGACCGATGAAAATGAATGTCGTGGATTTTCGTTATCATATAACGCCCAAACGCGTATTATCCCAAAATCAAAAATGTTTGTTATCACAGTACTCTCCTCGCCTTTCGGTGTGGAAAGTAAAATCATCCAGTTCATTTTACAACAAATTTGTTGTCAGCTAAGGAACGCAGAATATGGTGATAGTATTCGTATGTGAGACTCCATAAATTCAATATTTCACGCTGTTACTTGATAAGAAAACATTATTGCATTCGGCTAACGGAGCAAAGTATACAGAAACGCAAATCTGGTAGATGAAATCTGAATACCAATACGTCTACAATGTATAATCAATAATTACGGAGAAAACACACCCTTGTATGTACAAGAATTTTCATGCGAATTCCCAGTCTGTCAGCAAATATGTGAACTGCAAAGCAATGTCAAGGTTGATGCCAAAGACAAAAGGAAAAGATAAATATCGACCATTTGTTTTGCGATTCATCAATCGCCCAGTTTGAAAGTGACTAATTACTTATTTCATAACAGGTCTGAAAAATGATGCATTGTTTAGAAAGAATTTAGTTATTAGTGGTCCAATCGCCTGCCAAACTTGCCTGGAATAGGGGAAGTTATGGTTTGTTAGATGAAACTCGTTAGAGTATGTGGGATAAGAGTTCTAATAACTTTTGGACTAATCCAGTATAAGGTTATTATATCCTCACAAAAACTGTCTGTCCGTCCACGCAGAGAAAATGTTATGTTAACTCCAGTTTTATCACAGTGTATGGAAAAGCATAGACAAAGACAATGACAACAAGCTACATAGGCTGCCAAATTCTTGCGATTGTTTTATATTTATGATCAAAAAGCATCTTCATGCCACATGCAAGTTAAAGGATCTGAAATGGATGTGCAAGGTAAACGCAATCCATCTCTTTCAGAAAGCATAGAGTCATTTATATCTTTACAATAATATCTCGTTTCTTACATATGTTAACAATGTTAATATAAAAAAGGACACAGCCCCACCTCACCGATCTACTCTTTTTTATTATACAAACGCATTCACGTAAAAGCTTCAAAAAGATTCACAACTTGCTTCTAGATGACCCAAATTAGAAAATTAGAAAATTAGAAAAAGACTGAATATTCCTAGTCGTAGTTTAGATTTAATAATAGTTGTAGGTTTATGCTTTTAATAACAAAAATCTATATTTTGTTCAAGGGCTGAGTGGAAAAGCACTCCGTTAAAGACAACGCACCCTTGTATGTACAAAAATGTTTCATGCGAATTCTCAGTCTGTCTGCAAATATTTGAACTGCAATGCAATGTCAAGGTTGATGTCAAGGACACAAGAAAAAGATAAATATCGACCATTCGTTTTGCGATTTATCAATCGCTCCGTTTGAAAGTGACTGATTATTTATTTCATAACAGGTCTGAAAAATGATGCATTGTCTTGAACGATTTTAGTTACTATTAGCCAAGCCAAGTGTGCCTAGAATAGGGCATGTTGTGGTTCGTCTGAAGAAATTTATTAGACTATGTGGGGTAAGGATAACTTTTCAGCCTTTTCAACTAACTCACCATAAGGTTATTGTATCCTGACAAAAATTGTCTGTCAATCAGTGCAGAGAAAATGCTTTATGAATACTAGTTATATCACAATTTACGTATTGTTGAACAGGGTATGGCAAAGCGTAGACAAAGACAACGATAACAAGATACACAGGGTACAAAATGTTTGTGTTCCTTTTATATTTAGAATCAAAAAGTATGTTCATGCCACATACAAGTTAAAGGATCTGAAATGGATGCGCAAGGTAAATGTAATATGTCTATTTCACAAGATTTTGAATTACCCATGCCTTTACAATAAAATCTGGTTTCTTACTGATGTTAATAATGTAGTGAAAAAAATAGACACTTAATACAGCTCCACCTCACCGATCTACTCTTTTTTTATTAGTACATTTTATAAACACCTTGATGGTAGCTACATGTAAAAGCTTTTTGAAATAAGCTTTATACAATACTCGCCCACCTATGCTCAAAAACCACGACGTGTATAAATTTAAAAAAGCTTTAGCTAAGGATTTCTTGAAAGATTCACACAACTTGCTTCTACATGTTCCAAGTTAGAAAATTAGAAAAAGTATGAATATTCCTAGTCGTAGTTTAGATTTAAGAATAGTTGTAGGCTTATGCGTTTAATAACAAAAATCTATATTTTGTATAAGGGCTGAGTGGGAGAGCACTCCGTTAAAGAAAACACACCCTTGTATATACATAAATTTTTCATGTGAATTCCCAGTCTGTCTGCAAATATTTTTGAACTCCAAATCATTGTCAAGGTTGATGTCAAAGACAAAAGAAAAAGATAAACATCGGCCATTCGTTTTGAGATTTATCAACCGCTCCGTCTGAAGCTGACTAATTATTTATTTCGTCAGGTCTGCAAAATGATACATTGTCTTGAAAGAATTTATTCTTTAACTAATTCACTATAAGGCTATTGTACCCTCACAAAAATTATCTGTCAGTCCACACACAGAAAATGCTATGTAAATACTATTCAGAGTAGTCAGTGAATACCACATCTTCATATTACCACAATTCACATATTGTTCAACGGTGTATGGCAAAGCATAGACAAAGACAATGAGAACAGGGTACAAATGGTACAAAATGCTGCATTTGTTTTGATTTACAATCAAAAAGTATGTTCATGCTACAGTTAAAGGATCTGAAAAGTATGTGTAAGATAAATGCAATATGTCTATTTCACAAAATTTTGAATCTTCCATACCTTTACAATAGAATCTCGTTTCTTACAGATGCTCACAATTTTAATGCAAGAAATAGACATTTAATGATAATTCCACCTCACCGATCTACTCTTTTTGAAAGAGGTTTTATACAATGCTCTCAAAAGCACGACCTGTATATATTTAAAAAGCTTTAATTTGAGAATTTCTTAAAAGATTCATAACTTGCTTCTAGAACAACAGTATTTCCAGTCGTATTTAAATATAGTTGTAGTTTATGCTTTCAATAAAAAGAAATCTATGTTATGTACAAAGACTGCAATCTCCTTTAGGAGTTTCGTTAGTGCATTTAGTTATGAAATTTTCTTTAATATTTCAGCTTTACTGTTGATTCGTAGTGACTGAAAGTGAAGTTATTATTATTAGTCACAAAAGCGTCACTTATTTCTGGATATGGATTACTTTTTGGACAAGTAAAACTCTGTTTTGATTAAATGGTTTCACTCCCACATTGTAGGTGTATTATACTTAATAATGATACAATATCTAAGTATCCTAGAAACTACTGTTAAGGAGCCTGGGTACACACATATTTATACATATGTATGTGCCATGTAAAATAAGGATTCGCAAGTTCCCGCACAACTCACTTGTTTTTCAGATTACATACATAGAATTTCAGAAAATGATAGTTAAGATCTTATTGAATGACAACTGTGAGCGATTTTCTCAAAAAAGTTTTCTAGTGTGGAAAAAAACTCGCAATGCAAAATCATATTCTTCAAAAGCCTCTAATTTAAGAACCAAACACGACATAGCGCAAGCCTTCTTCTTCAATTTGCCTTTGAATGATTACTTTAAATTGAAAGGTAACGTCAGGAGCTTCGAAATGCGAAATTCATCTTTTAGGCAAGAGAGAGAGAGAGAGCGAGAAAGGGAACAGGTGGCCACGCCTCCTCGCTTGCACAGGAAAACGTATTTTCTTGGATTCTTAAGTTCGCGCCAGTATACCCTAGCCCCCTAATCGTTGCTTTGGCGGTGGAGTAAGTAGTAAAATAAACAAAAAGCACTCAAATTTCCAATTTATGAGTTTTAAGGGTTACTTGTACTATGTACTACTTTATATGCTACATCCTATATATTTTGAGACAATGCACGTAAAAATCACTATCCTCCTTTTGAGGTTACAATAAATAAAATCATCATTATGAAGAAGGTTATACTAACTTCACTATCCTACAGAGTGAATCAAGCTCAACGCCTCAGACTTTTGTGGCCAAACGATATTTCTTTTCAGGAAAATAACTGTGGGTATGAGGATGCATTTGCGTCGAGTTGGACTACATTTTAAAAATCATAACTTTATACAGGGTGTCTCATGAAAGCGTAACATATCAAAGTTTTGTTCTTTTAGCTGGAATACTCTGGAATACTCTGTTGTTTTTGTACTTAGAGAAAGCGGTAGTTTGATTAAGGAAACCTAAATCACAGATATCTTGATTTTATAAATGCCGATGCCTAATTTTTTTTTATACAGTCAAATGTAAAATTTGATAACCTTTCTAATGATAGAAGGTTCACTTAATTTCAAATTTTCAATCAAATCAGAGTTTTTCAATTTTCCTACCTATGAGCAACTTAGCAAGCCGTGAAACATAAACAAAAGCCTGTTTAGATTCCTTTTGCCTTTAGTAATAGTAATAGTAATAGCGTTTATTGTAAATATAAAATAAATAAAATACAATAAACAACAAGTGTCCCAAAAAAAGTTAAAAACTTGTGCTTGGGTATAAGTAGTTATTATAAAATGGAAACAACAAATAAGGGTCAATTCAGGAATATTTATATTTAAATATTATGTATTCCATATATATCAGTAATAATAGGTATTGCATATGTCTACAAGTTGGTGAATTTTAATGCGCTTATTATTTACTATCCATTGTTTTAAACCACACTTGAATGAATTTAAAGGCACTAGACATTTTATGCTTTCTGGTATCTCATTGTATAGTCTTGGAGCAAGAAATGTATGACATCGTAATAAAGTATTTTTTCTTGCTTTTGGTACAACATTACATGCAAATCTTATGTCATATTTATGTTCGTGTTTTGTCAAGTTTGATTTATTTTTATATTGGTAAATACCTAATGACATGAAAAATGTTTGGCGGATATCTAGAATTTTTGTTTTAGAAAATAACAAGTCACTAGGATATGTACATTTCACTTTATATAAAATTTTTATTAAACGTTTTTGTATAATTTCTATTGCTTTTATATTATTTTTACATGCTGCGCCCCACACCACAATACAATATCGTATATGACTATGAACAAGTGCTTCGTATACAATGATCATCTGTTCATAGGTAAGTATAGTGGAAAGGAGTTTAAATTTGCTTATAACGTAACGAATCTTTTTGACAACATATTCGGTATGCTCTTTCCATTTGATATGGCAATCTAGATATATTCCTAAGTACTTGATACTGGTGACCATTGATATAGGAGCTACCTGTTCACAACTGATTTGTAAGTTGGTGTATTTCGGTAAGCCGTTTGCGTATGATGCGAATGGAACAAAGTGAGTCTTGTTGAAATTGACTGTTAAAAGTCGACTACTGAACCAATTGAACATTTTTTTAAAACCATTTTCAGCCTTTGATTTTAATATTTCCCAACTTTCAGCAGAAAATATAACAGCTGTATCGTCTGCAAAACTCACTATATCTCCGCTCACATCAACCGCAAATAGATCATTTATATATATGTTAAAGAATAATGGTCCCAGTACCGTTCCTTGAGGAACACCGCATGTTATAGGCAATGGAGAACTAGAGCATTTATTTATCACAACAGTTTGTGTTCTATTACTTAAGTAACTTTTAATTAGATGATAGATTTGACCCCGTATACCATAATTTTGTAAAGTTTTCATGAGTATCATATGATCAACTGTGTCAAATGCTTTTGCTAGGTCAACAAATACACATAATGTTGGAATATTTCTGTCTACATTTTTGCATAGTTCTCCTATTACATATGTCACCGCATCTTCAGTAGATTTATTTTTTTTGAAACCGAACTGTTTATCAGAAAATATGTTATATTTCTCTAAAAATTCTGTCAATTTGTTCTTTATTATATTTTCAAAAACCTTTGCCAAACAGGAGATAAGTGAGATAGGTCTATAATTGGATAAATCATATTCATCGCCAGTTTTATGTACAGGCATCACAGTCGCAATTTTGAGTATAGATGGAAAAATACCCTTTTCCAGACAACAATTAATTATTCTGAATGGCTCCGAAATCAGGTGTGCTACGATTTTGAGTGTTTCAGCAGTTAAATTGTCTATTCCAGGTGTTTTGCCATTTTTCAGCAGCATTATTGAATTAATTACTTCTTGTTCAGTGATTTCTTGTACTACAATGGAGTTCGAGAGTCTGATTGTTTGTGTGTCTAGGTATCGGACACTTGATTTAATTTTTTCTGCTAGATGTTTACCAATAGAGCAAAAGTATCGGTTAAATTCATTACTAATATCTAAGTTAGTGTTCAACATGTCTCCACTTTGAGACATAATTTTACCAATGTCTTTACCAGAGTTATTTACACCTATAACGTTATTCACACATTTCCATAGCTTTTGTGTATCGTTGGTATGGTTCATGATTTTATCTTGATAATATGACAATTTTCTAGCTCTGATTAAATTTGTAAGCTTATTATGATATTTTTTATATTTTTCTTTATTTTCTACTGACGGATCATTTATCATTATTTTGTAAAGCCTATTTTTTTCATTTACGGAATTTATTAAAGCAGCAGTGATCCATTCTTTTCTTTTCTGTTTGTTCTTTTTTATTCTCACTTTTGTTGTACAATTTTTAATGTGTGTTGTCAGAGTTGTAATGAATGTTTCTGTTGATTTTTCAATTTCACTAGCGAAATACACCTCATTCCACGATTCATTTTTTAGTTCATTTAAAAGTTTATTTTTATTTAAGTATTCTTTGTATCGCAACATTTCACTATTAAGTGGATTATTTGTTCCTGGAAGTAGTATCTGTAGTACTTGAGAAAAATGATCTGTAATTGATGTTTCAACGATAACGGGAATTACTCTCACATCTTTAATTTTGTTATTAATAAATATGTGATCAATACACGATTTTGTACTATCAGTTATTCGAGTGTAGCTGTTTATTGCAGATGTGAAGCCATGAATGCTTAAAATATTAAGATAGTCCTGAATGTTGGTTTCTTCTCCAAGAATATTGATATTTATATCACCTATTATAACATGCATATCTGCAGATATGCATGCTGCAAGATAGTGATTGAGATTTTCAACAAATTCATTTACGAGCGTTTGTGGTGATCTATATATGCACGTAATCAAAATTCTTTTATTACACTTAGTGAAGTATATGTGGACGATTTTGATATTCCCAATAATAAATGTATTATAACTATGTAAAGTATTTTCTCTTATATACACTACCACTCCATCATTTTGATTCACATCGCCATTGTTGTACACTAATGTGTATCCATCAAGCTTATACAACGATATATCATCTAGCTTCCAGGTTTCAGATAGAATTATGAAATCTAAACTAAAATTAAGTTCACTTAGTAGTAATTTAAGTTCATCTAAATTTTTGTTTAAACTCCTAATGTTCATATGAAACATATGCAAACTATTCTTACTTTTTGTAATATTTAGTAGGTTATTGAGATCATATGTGTCTTGAGCAGTATGAGTATTAAATGTTTCGATTTTAAAATCTCTAATGTAACTATCCATTTAATACTTTATGTATAATTATTATCTACTTTTATTTTCGTTCAATCAAATATAGCTTAAAATTCAATGTTCGAAAGGTACTGAGATTGAAAATATTTGTAAGTAGGACATTTCTGATCGTCGGATGTGTGGGTAACATCGTAATTCCTATTAAGGGTCTCATTATAATATGTACAATTAGAACATTTCACTAAATTTTGTTTACATGATTTACTTTCATGATTTTGACCACATATCGCACAAACATGTGAATTTAGACAGTGTTTTTCTGTATGATCAAATCGTTGACATTTCCGACATTGCAGTACTTTATTATTTTCGTAAACGTTTAAAACTTGGAAATCAACCAATAGTTTACTACTATAGTTTTCAAAAATATTCCTGAAACCCTTACCTGATATTTCAGCATAAATTATATACATTTTTTTCTTTGTCATATATCTAATGTAGGTGACCTTAATTTCATTTTCTTGTAAAAAAGGATTTTGTTTAAGTATGGTTTCTTCTATTTGTTCCACTGTAGACGTCTCATCAGATTTAAAACCCGAAATTTGAATTTTTGGCTTGAACGTCTTCGGTTCCGTAATTTTGTATTTTTTTGGTAATATCTGACCCATTTCTTCTTTCATTTTGCAGCAATCGTTTTCTACTATATGTACTTCTACGCAGCCGTTTTTCATATTGCGAACATTTTCTACTCGTAGCTTAAGATTTTGTAAATTTATGTGTTTAGTTAAGTCATTTCTAGTTTCATGACACGGTTGGATTACGTCAGGCTTTACAATGATTTTTTTCAGTTTTCTTTCTTTCTTTTCAGTATTATTTTTCGTGATTTCTGCATACGATAACCTGTTGCAACCTTTTTCCTCCAAGTGATCAAGTCTTTTGACGACTGAATCTAAAGTGTCTACTATAGAGTCTTTTGGTGCAATATTAGACGTAATCAATTCATATTGTTCCTGTAATCGTCTATTTTCACTTGTAATTTGGTATATCAGATTATCTTTTTCTGCCAATATTTCTTTTAGGTATTTGTTTTCTTCTTTTAATAATATTATATTATTTTCATCCCCATTTTGATCTTTTGTTATATTATTCAGTGTAGCTTCATCTATGTCTTGAGAATTTTTATTTCTTTTCTTCCTATTCATATTATGACCTACTGTATGCACATAGGCATTGGGATAGACGTTGACTTCAGTTGACTTTCACTGACCTTGACGTTTTATCTTGAACTGTCAAAATATCAATACAAATATGGCCGATCGAACCTCTTACACAGTTTCTCCCGGGCTGCCTTTATGTCCAGCGATACAATTCAACGTAACAATACCTTAGCACAGCAGTTATCCAAAATTTGTGACTTCTGTTAGAAAAAACGGTAGGTGTAACAAGGAAGAGCTTTTTAGAACGTAAGTGTAGTTTGTAAGCTTAGCAGAGATACAGACGAACTAGGGTAAAGAGACAAGATTATAAAAATGACGTACAACTAAAATCAACTCTAACCAGAAACAATATACAAGAATGGTAGCATATCTAAGGCCAAAGATAAGCTGGAGTACGACTGAAATGGATATTTTTCACAACCTACTAGCTACTGCAATGTACTAGAGATTGACAATTTCCAAAACTATTGAGAATCTGAAATAAAAGGAAAACTATCAGCGAATGTTGCTGGCACTGTTTTCCTTTTGCCTTTAAGAAGGCTATCAAATTTTACATTTGATCGTATAAAAAAATTAGGCTTTCCCATTTGAAACAATGTGGATGTTCATCGGGGTAGACCTCGTTTTAGGCACTTCCCCTACGCAAGTGATAACAAAGTAGACATATATTTACGACTACCTGATATCAAACAATTCAGTGCACAAATATATCAGTTAACGACATTTGAGTATTTTAATTTATTAAATTTTTTTTGCCCCATTTCAGCAAAAAATTGACATGTGGTAGGTATATCGTTTTGGACATACAGATACATTCTCCTTTAACTGGTGCTATCAAATTTATATGTTGTAATACGTTTTTTGTGCACCCTCCACCCTTCTCCACCCCCATTGTCCGATCGGCGCCAAAACCTTTTCAATTCGAAAGGACCTTTATTGAGTAATCGTTGGAGAACTAAACCGCGGACGTACGTACAGACACACACAGATGGACATCAAAAAACCAAAGTTTTTCGATTTTTTTTAACCTGGTCACTATAAAAAGGTTAGCATTAGAAATAAAAATTTAGTTTTTGGTACCGCTACGATGATAAAAAAGGGATGGGGGTGGGGGTAACTCAAAAAATAATATAACGTGAAATTGTAATGCTACCACAATAAAGAGCGTGTTTCCTTATGTCGAAAACGGTGCCCCGCCTGCCGCAACATTTTCAAAGTGGTGGAGTAAAAATTCATAAGAAGTATCAAATTTTCGAACTTTAAAATGGCGGTAACTGTCACAAAAGTAATCAAAACTTAACTGTCATGAAACTGTTTTTGTTCTCTATCGTTTGGTCTACTTTTGGAGCAAATCTATGATTGGGAGGGGGGGGTGGTGGGGGTTTCCCGAAAAAATAACAGCATAGCATTTTCTTTTCAGAAAATTAGTCAGGAGGTGCTTTTACCTTGTAAGTATTACCTTGCACGTTGATGTCGTTAAAACTTGCGAAAACAGGCCGATTCTAATAACTTAGTCCTCCTTTGTTGGTGAAGTTAAAAAACAACTTAGCAGAGATACAGATAAATTAGAGTAAAAAGGCAATATTATAAAAATTACGTACGACAAATCAACCCTAACCAGCGGTAGCATATCTAAGGCCAAAGAGAAGCTGGAGTATGACAGAAATGGATATTTTTTACAGCCTACTGGCTACTGCAATGTATTAGAGATTGAAAAGCCCTCGGAAAAACCATTAAGAATCTCGAAATAAAAGGAAAACTATCAGCGAATGTTACTGGCAGTTTTTATTTCGCTTTTAGAAAGGCTATCAAATTTTACATTTGGTCATATAAAAAAAATTAGGCAGACCTATTTGAAAAAATCAAGTTATCCCTGATTGAAGCCTTCTTAATCACTCTATCCGTTTCTCGAAGTACAAAAGTAATACAAATTTGACCATCTCGCCTAAGCTAATAGATTTGTGCGTTCCATAGTGATATGGCAAAGGCACAGCCTTCTAAATTTTATAATCGCTTAGATGTTCTTTCTGATATCTACTTATAACCAAAAAAAGGTGGCTTGCTCCTAAACGGTTCGCTTAAGGTCCTATCTGTGATACGTACAATAGAATTCATATAGTTCCCAGAAGCTTGGAGTTTAGTTCCACTGTAGGAAGCTGTACACACCAGAGCAACTACTGCTGCTCTACAAGGCAGAGACACCATCGCTGGAGTATTGCTCCCATGTGTGGGGATGCGCTCCGAAGCACTCTCTAAAGCTTCTGGACACTATCCAAAAGAGAGCAATTAGACTAATCGATACGCCTAACCTCACAAAGGACCTCCATAGCCTGGAACATCGAAGGAGGGTGGCTGACCTGTCCCTTTTCTACAGATTCTATCACGGAAGATGTGTAAGTGAGCTCTCCCAAGTAATAATACTAAAGGCCGTCCGAACGAAGAACACTAGGGAGGCTCTGCGAGCTCATCCTTACCAGGTGGAGGTCCCTACTCCACGAACCAGTCTCCTGCAGCATTCCTTCTTTTGGAGAACTTCGACGCTGTGAAACAAGCTGCCAGGGAATTTGTTTCCCGCCGGCTACAACCTGCAGCGTTTCAAATCTAACATGCACCGACACATCCTCTCGCAGCGCTTCTACAGCGCTTTAGGCTTTTAGCATTTGCGGGAGGCTGACCATAGAAAAAGTTATTCTCCTGAACAGAGGTATTATCGCTTTGTCACAAGAGTCCAACTTGACTCACCCTGTATAATATACAACTTACATTTTAGTATCCCCCAAGTTTGTAAGTATGCTCCTAATCGTGTTTGCAATATTTTTATTATTAGTATCATACAGATAAAATTATGAGGAAGAAAAGTTATATTAACTTCATAATGTAAAACTCACTTTCGTATGCCCAGAGGGTGTAATTCCTGAGACTATCCACGTAAAGGTCACTATGCTCCTTGCACACCGTGTTCGAACTCCTGGCCACCGCGACCGGAAGCGGCGGAAAGATGCTCATCTTGGTCACTTCCTCCTGTCCTAAAGCCCATCCCACGCCGCACAACACCGACAGAAAGATCGCGTTAGCCATGATTTTCGCATGAATTCACCCGATATACGGCGACGGTCGCGCTTTTGAGCCGTTTAGGTACAGAATACAATGCAGAAAAATTCTCACGGAAAAAGCTTTTATAAGACCGTGAAGGTCTGCGGCCTTGACAGTGCGAGACGCGGTCAGTTCGCCGCACGGCCAGGGTAGATTCGGTTTGATTGTTTATTGTAATTAGGCAATTATATAATATAAGTCGGACATCGAAATGTAAATAGTTTGATCGGAGTTATTATCCGTAACAGACGCAATGCGGACTTGAGGATTAATTCGGCGAGGGAGGTCATCGGTTGCCAGTTGTTGACGCGTTGATAGCAAAATTATAAATTTCCTTCCACTTGTCAATATAAGCTTTGCTCTGGTTTTTTGAATTTCCCGCACCCTAGAATCTAAGGTCTTGTGTTTTATTGATGTTGTTAGTAGTTCTAGACAAAAACTTGCCAATCAAATCGAGAGTATTCCTTAATGATAAATATATTAGTCTAAGATAAATCTGCTTGATAATTATGGATCACGTCTATAAAATTGTTTCCTCAGCATACTTGACTTATATCATCCCGATAATTCAGGGTTTTGACTTCATCAAAACTATTGTGGCCTTATAACTTAGTTGTTTGTTAAATAAAATTCGATAGTACTTTCTCAAAATAAATAAATTTTAGTACACAAATAAGAAGTATATTCAAGATTTGCAGACAATCGAAGCTAATGAATGTAGGTATATGTCATGCTATACAAATACGAAAGAGCATATTAAAAGCAATTTTTGGTATAATAGAATATGGGGCGTTACATTAAAAAAAATCTGGTTTTTGCATTCTACCTCACTCTGTATATGAGTATAAATGAAATGTAAGTAGAAGTATAAAAAAATAATTTTTGATTCGTCGATTTTCAATATACAGTATGTTCATTTGGCAGCGATTTATATAAAGGGTGACCCATGACGATTAAGATATATTATATCGGAACTGGGCAGTAGTTAGCGAATTATAATTTTGTTGGTTTAAATTAGAGCAAATATTGTATTTCTTCTTACTATTGTGTCACCCAATGAGGTATTTGTTTTTGATCACGTGACGTCCGATTCAAAAATTTTAATTGGATTGGTATTTTTGTGACTTTTGTGTTCCTTCCGATAAAACAATTCCAACAAACTAGCACACTTGGGGTCTAAAGTGATTAGTTCAAGAGCCACAGGTACTTAAAGGATGGTACCACTAACTTGATTACAACATGTACCCCTACAGTTAAATTATTTTGGTAGTGTTTCATAATGGTAGTGGTACAGTCCTTTAAGTACCTGTAGCTCTTGAATTAAGCACTTTAGACCCCAAATGTGTGAGTTTGTTGGAATTGTTTTATCGGGAGGAACACAAAAAGTCACAAATATACAAGGTGTCCCATTAAAATTTTTGAATCGGACGTCATGTAACCAAAAAGAAATACCTCATTGGGCAACACAATAATAAAGATACTACATTTGCTCTAATTTACACCCCCAAAATTATAATTCGTTACTGCTGCCCAGTACTGATATATTGCTTGTTTTAATCATTGTGGGACACCCTGTATAAAAATGGTCATAACTTTTGAAATACTCTGTATAATGTTACAATATCTTATATTTTAGAACGGGAATTCTTAGTGGAATCTAAGTATGGAATAATACATAGGGTATCTCATTTAAAAAAATCTATGTTTGCATCACCACGTAGTTAGGAATCACTCTGTATAAATCAAAATATTATCTGAGCAAGGAGCATAATCTTGGCTACACCTTTTATTTACAAATTTTTTTCGTATCTCACCCTGTATATTAAATTTTTAATTTCACAGAAAGCTATCTGAGGCCTTAGTACTCTCTATCTTCAACTATTGCAACATAGTGTATTCTTATTTCAATAATGAACAAGCTAAGAACAGAATGCACATTATTCAAAACAGTTGAGTCCTATTCATATTTAGATTAACAAACAAAACAAAAACGTTTCGGAACTTTCCATCATACCTAATTGGATGAGAATGGTTGATCTTATCAGATGCCAATATATAGTTTTTGCTCATCAAAGCATGAAGAAATTTAAACCAAGCTACATGAGAGGTAAGCTTGTTTGTCGTGATACTCATAGTAGGCACTTGTCGGATCAGCATAGCATCTCTACTCCTTGTGATCCAACTACTGTCTTTAAAAACTGCTTTTTTATGGTCAGTCAAAGGCTAACAGCTCGGCTGAAAGCCTATGACGCTGTAGAAGCGCTGCGACAGGATACGTGTCAATGCACATTAAATTTCAAACGCTGCACGTTGTATCCGTCGGGAACCAAATTCCCAGACAGCTCATTCCACAGCGTCGAAGTTTTCCAAATGAAGGAATGCTAGATGAGTCGGGGAGTAGGAACCTCGACCCGGTAAGGATAAGCTCGCAATCTATCCCGTGTTCCTCGTTCGGACAGCCTTTTGTGTTATCTGGGAGAGCTCACTCGAACACCAAACATATTTTCATATTTACCTGTAAAATTTTACAACAGCATTAATATTACCTGGAAATCCTTGCCATGACCTAGTTTTTTCAGTGGGGAACTCTGTAGTAATAAGGGTCTCTGTTAACTTAGTTGGTGATATGGTGATGATGGTGGAATATAAATGCATCTACTCTAGATTATTATGCTACTCATAGGATAAGTGGAAATCCAAACAGCTTTCGCTTTACCAAAGTAAATGAAGGGGATTTATGGGAGGCTGTCAATTCAATTAAGTCAAATGCCACTGGTTGTGACGGTGTCAATTTGCAAATGTTGAAATTGTGTCTGCCTGCTGTTGTTCCTCACCTATAGCATATATATAACCTATGTATAAGGGAAAGCTATTTTCCATCACAGTGGAAAACAGCTGTTGTTGTGCCATTACCTAAATTGAAAAATCCGAATGATCTAAGTCATTTACGGCCAATAAGCCTGCTACCAGTGATATCAAAGATTTTTGAAAAAATGTTGTGTAATCAAAGAAAAAAGTATTTGAATGAACGAGGCATTTTACCAAACACACAGTCTGGTTTCAGAAAAGGACATAGCACAACAACAGCGATGCTAAAGATTGTTGATGACATACTCGAGGCATGTGACAATGATAAGCTTACAGCTTTAGTATTACTAGATTTTAGTAAGGCATTCGACCTCGTTGACCATAAACTGCTTATCGCTAAACTAAGATACTTAAATTTCTCATCTACATGTAGGAACTTGATTGAGGGTTATCTAAAAGATCGAACACAGTATGTTGTGATTCATGACTCAAAATCAGATGTTATGAATGTCAGTAAGGGGGTTCCGCAAGGATCCGTTCTAGGACCACTCCTTTTTGTATTGTATACTGTGGATATTAGCAATAGTATTCAGAATGGCTGCTCACTGCATCAGTATGCTGATGACACGCAAGTATATGCATCACTTAAAAAAGAAAACCTTGCAAATGCACAAAAATTATTGCAAAGTACTATTGATAATTTAGTACAGTATTCTGTTAACCACGGTTTAAAGATAAATTCAGGCAAAACACAAATGGTTATATTTGGTTCAGCACGCAGTGACATATGTACACAATTGAAAATATCTGTAGGTAAAGATTCTATTGGTGCAGCTGATGTAGTGAAATATCTTGGTTTTTACGTGGACAGTACCTTGCGATTCAGGAGTCATGTTAATAAAGTAATTAAAAATGGCTATATGGCACTACGCAGTTTGTACAAAAGTAGATCATTTCTAGATACTCGGTTAAGAACTATGTTGTGTGAGAGTTTGGTGCTTAGTTTTGCAAATTACGGTGATGCAGTTTCTGGTCCATGTCTTGATCAACAGTCTCTAGCTAAATTACAAAAGTTGCAAAATTCCTGTATAAGGTTCATTTTTTCATTGAAACACACAGAGCATTGTACTCCGTGCATAAACAATATTAAGTGGTTGAAAATGAATAATAGGATAAAGCTACACATAGGTTGTTTGGTGCATAAGAATATTAGCAGCGGAGAGCCTGTACTCGTATATCTGTTTGAGAAATTGAAGTTACGATCGATGTGCCATGAAGTGAATATTAGACATGCTAATCAACTTTCTGTGCCTAAACATAGAACAGAGTTATTTAAACGTTCATTTGCATACTGTTCTGGTAATATATATAACGCCATTCCTTCTGGAATAAAAATGTATGACAACAACACCTTTAAGAAGAGATTCAAACGACATCTGCTGAATTGTCAAATTCAAAATATTTGAACAAAACTACGGTAGTTATATTATTTTTTTTTCTGCTATAGCTATTTCTTGCCTCTTGCTTACTGATAAAAACTATTTATGTATATATTAGGTAGACTTTACTATTTGTAGGATAGATCTATATATGTAGGTGTATATATCATATGCATATATACATATAGTATATGTATAGATTTAATTAGCATTGTTTATATTTATCATCAGAGTGCTTAACACCCCACTTTGCCACCCTGTTGTCTTTGCTTTGATATATTATGTTATAATTTTCATTTTAGTATTTAGCTTTTAGCAATAGCAATCAAAGCGTGTAGTTAAAGAATCTAATGATATAGTTGTTTTTCACCAAAATGTACAGAGTCTTGCTAATAAAACAGCCGTACTTGAGGTTGAATTGCAAAAGTACAATGTTGATATACTGTGCATTACAGAACATTGGCTCAGTGAACATCAGAAACAAGTGGTCTGTGTCGATGGATACAGAATGGTGAGTTCTTTTGTACGTAGTCAATACCTAAAATGGAGGGGTTGGAATATTTTGTAAAAATAACTCACATTTAAAAGTCAAGGAAAAGACAGATCTACAAAATTCAGTTATGGAAAAAGTTTTTGAGGTATGTGGGATAGAAGTTACCTGTTAGTTTTGACGTATTTTGCATTTATAGATCACCATCTGGTGATATAGAGATGTTCATGAATAAACTAGATATATTTCTCAAAAAAATAGGCTACGCCGCCCATGGTAAAGCCAAGAAAATCCTTTGTTGTGGCGATTTGAATATAGATTTTTTGCGGAACACTAAGGAATGAACCAGCTGAAAGATAAATTTGGTTCTTATGGATTTAACAATCATGTGTCATCGCCAACACGGCTCTCAGCTAAAAGTGCATCAGCAATTGATTATATGTTTAGCAATTTTTTAACTAATTCAAGTGAAATAATTTTCAATGGGTTATCAGATCATTCGTGTCAGCTATTAAGCATTAGTTCGGAATACTCTGTTCAACAAAAAACTGTTATGAGTTATAGTAAAAATAATTACAAAACCTTTTTCTCATACCTAGAAAAAGAAAATTGGCAGGAAGTTTATGCATCAAAAAATACTAATGAGGGTTTCCAAATATTTTCAAATACATTGAATTACTATCTGGAATTATCATTTCGATCTATGAAAATAAATCCTAAACTGAGTAGTAAAAAGCCCTGGATTACAATAGGCATTCAGATTTCGTCACAGAGATTGAAATACTTGTATCGATTTATGTCAGACTCTGGTCTCGAAGGCGATAAAATATTTTACGCTAAGTACAAAAAAATTTACAAGCAGGTTATTTTAGCAGCCAAAAAGATGTATAATGACAACCTATACCTACAATCGACCAATAAAAGTAAAACTGCTTGGAATATTATTAACAGTAGTGTTGGTGATGGTAATAATGTAAAAGACAGGCATATTGAACAAATAAAACGTGGAGATGCTATTATTACTGAAAAAAGAAGTATTGCTGATTGCTTTAATGAACATTTCACAAATATACCTTACAGCGCACTGCAGATAAACACTAGCACTCCAAATGCTGAACATAAGTTTGATTCAAATAGAATTTGTAATACAATGTTCTTAAAACCTGTAAATGAAACTATGGTACTAAATGTGATCAGAAATCTCAAAAAGACATACTCTTTGGGTGTTTATAAAATCTGTAGTATTGTCCTGATTGAAGCAGCGCACTATATAGCATTTCCACTTACATATTTCATAAATATGTCATTTGTGAAGGGTACCTTCCCAGAAATCTTTAAAACCGCAAGAGTTATACCTCTTTTCAAAAAAGGTGATAAATTGGATATCGGAAATTATAGACCTGTTGCTATACTTTCCGCTTTATCCAAGATTTTGGAAAGATTAGTTTTTGAGCAAATAGTAAACTTTTTATCCCATAATGATATATTAACTCCCGCGCAGCATGGTTTTCGGAAAAATAGAAGTACTCAGACTGCAATAGCTAGATTTATTAGCAAACTGTGCCTTAACCTGGATAGAGGTAGGAGATGTGCTGGACTTTTCATGGACCTGAGTAAAGCGTTTGACATCGTGAGTCATAGTCTTTTAAAAACTAAACTGTACCTATAATTATGGGTTACGAGGCAAAATCTTGGATTGGATAACGTCATACCTTTCTGGCAGAAGACAGGTTGTAGATATTGGGGGAGTCATGTCATCTGAAGTAAGTATTGGTATCGGTGTTCCACAGGGATCCATACTAGGACCCCTGTTGTTTCTAATTTTCATAAACGACCTTCCCAAAATTCATAACATCACTGAAGAGGATTTAACAATGTATGCAGACGATAACACTGTTTTATGTGATGGATCACTTTAGAGTGTATGCATAGGCTCCAGAACATGATTGATGAATTTATTGCTTGGTTTTCCGCTAACGAAATGTGCCTCAATGTAGAAAAAACTGTATTTATAAATTTTACACCTAGAACCTCAATTATTAATGAAAGCCATTTACTTAGAATATACAACAGATCGGTAAAAGAAGTGGATTGTACATCATTCCTAGGTCTGACAATTGACAATGCGTTGAATTGGGAAATGCATATTGATGTCTTGTGCTCTAAAGTTGCCTCGTTATGTTATGCCCTATTACGTCTTAGATTTATTTGTACTCAACCTGTGATTATGTCATATTATCATGCGCAAGTAGAATCTCGTTTAAAATATGAAATACTATTTTGGGGTTCCTCAGGCAATATGGAAAGAGTATTCAGGCTGCAAAAAAGATGTCTAAGAAATATTTTTAATATATCTTCACAAACTTCATGCAGACTAGTTTTTAAACAAAATCGTTTGCTAACTTTACCTTGCTTGTTTATGTTGGAGCTACTTATGTATGTAAAGAATAATATCGGAAAATTTAGCATAAATGCTGATTTTCACGAATATCATACTCGTTTTAATAATAGCCTAGTCATACCACAGCATAGATCCACCACATACGAAAAAAGTCCTGATTATCTGGATATAAAGGTATATAACAAACTGGATATTAGCATTCGTAACGTCCAGGATACGGTCAAATTCAAAAAACTGGTATTTAACCAATTAGCCAAAAAACGCTTACTATTCCATAACTGAATTTTTGTACTCATAGCTTTAATCAGGATATACTACGTTATATATTATCTTGTATTTATTTGATTTAATTTACTGTTTTTTGTAGAAAGTTGCTTGATTTATTTTTAGAATCATTTTTGTCATGTGACTGACTTTTCCAATACCTGTACAGGTCTACTGGAATAAATACATTATCTATCTATCTATCTATCTATCTATCTATCTATCTATCTATCTATCTAGCTTATTTTTTTGCCACTCTTTACGTTATGTATAATTACTGATTCTTGTAATAGGATTTGTGTACAAAATGTATGGTTGTACTTGTTTGTTTAGGTCCTCAGTTAAGTGGAAAAGCTTTAGCTTGACTTCGCTGAGGTGAAAATAAAGGCCATTTATTATATGTTGAAACAAAAAAGTGCAGCCCGGGCTCCGACACACCGAGCTGCTGTTCCATTACCCAATGACTACTCCTCACACCGTGAGGTGAGCAATCACTGGGTCCGCGAATCGTGCGCCCTAAGTAGACGAAGGGACCCAAGGATGACTGCCTTCTGCATTCTGGCGGCTAAGATGTGCGCCGCCGCACGGCACATCGGTATTTTGCGCAGTGCAGAGAGCAGCGTATTCCTCATTCCACCTAGGGATCCAATGACCATAACCAGCAGACTTACAGTGTAGTCTGGCCAGAGCCTGCGAAGTTGTCCGAGCAACTCCTGATATTTGGTCCGCTTTTCCTCCTCCTTAGAGACGATGTTCACCTCGGCAGGCGCCGAAAACTCTATAACGAACATCGTCTTCTGTTGGTGGTCGAGAAGGACTATGTCGGGCTTGTTTGCCTGTACAAGCTCGAGCGTGGGGAACGAGTAGTTCCAGTAAATCCGGCATCTCTCGTTCTCCACAACGGACTCTATATCCCCTGGAGCGTAAGGCAGCACCGGTGTCTCATCGATACCGTATGGGTGCCTTAAATGATAGTAGAGCACTCGTAGAGCCGCGTTGTGCCGATGGACGTAAGCCGTCCCAGCGTACGCCTTACACGCCGACAAGAGATGCATAAGCGTCTCTGGCGCCTGTCGGCAAGCTCTACAATGGGTGTCGGGTACATCTACACCCATAACCCTTTTACGGTACACCAAGGTGTTGAAGACACCGTCTTGGCAAGCCATTATAAAGCCCTCAGTCTCCGACTTCAACCCACTAGACCTTAGGAAAGAGAAGGTCAACTGCTCAGACAATCCATGCTCTTCCAGATGTTTGTAGAAGATTCCATGCATTGGCTTATCTTTATGAAGTCTTAAAAGGAAGTCGACTTCGGCAGTTTTAATGTGGGATTTTAATTCTGCGGGAGCAAGTTCCGTAATGGACTGCTGACACCTCCGCTTGAAGTCGAGTGTGAGGCTGAGCTCCTCGGCTGCTCGTTTCGCTGCGCTAAAAAGAAAGGCTCCTTTTCCCGCATTCTCGTGCTCTCGCACAAAGCGGATCAGGGGATCGGTGCTGTTCGTTACATAGCAGGCAGTGGCCAGTACTACTCTGTTGTGAAGACGCTCCAAACTCAATAGTCCACGCCCTCCCAGGTGTCGCGGGAGGTATATTCGCGGGACAGAGGACTTAGGATGCAGGCTTCTCTCCATATTCATCCTTTTGCGGGTCTTCGTGTCGATTTCCTTCAGTTCGTTCACTTTCCAGTGTATAGCACCAAAGGTGTATAATAACAATGGGACCGCAAGCATGTTTGTGGCAGCGACTTTGTTCTTGCCGGACAGTTCTGACGACCAGATCTGCCGGAGTCGGTGCAAATACTTGCGGCGGAGACACTCTTTAACCAATGCTGCCTCTTGGACATGACGCTGGTAGGTAGGTATAAGTATCTCCGGCATGCAGTTGTCGCAAGATGCTCCCATCAACGAGCTGTTCCTCATCTCCACTACCTCCGCTTCGTCCTTTCTTGAGATGAACCAATGCACATTTGTCTGTCCCGAACTCCATTCCGATAGCATGACTGTACTCCTGCACCACCCTCAGCGATTGTTGTAGTTCGCGTTGGCCGGAGGCATAAAGTTTTAGGTCATCCATATAAAACAGATGGGTGACCTTGTGCCTCCGGTTATTGGGCGTGCCACAGCTGTATCCTTTAGGATTTCTCAGCGCTATGGACAGAGGCAAAACTGAGATGCAAAAGAGCAAGGGACTCAAGGAGTCTCCTTGGAAGACACCTCTTTTCAATGACACCAACTCTGTCTGAACCCGAGTTTCACCTGATGTTATGGTAAACCGGGTCTTCCAGAGTGGCATCAGTTGTTTGATGCATCCCACTATCTGATTATCCACCGAAAGACATTCCAACAGCCGCACAATGAGGTCATGAGACGTGCTGTCGAATGCCTTGCGATAGTCAATCCAGGCCATAGAAAGGTTTCGCTTGTACTGCACAGAGTCCTGCGTGACACATCGGTCAATCAACAGGTTCTCCTTGCAGCCAGCTACTCCTTTCTTTGACCCTCTCTGTTCATACACGTCGAGAAATACAGGATTCACAGCTTGAAGGATACGCATGTACAAGATTCTGGTGAAGAGCTTGTAACACGCGTTCAGAGATGTTATTGGCCTGTAGTTTTTGGGATCAGACAAATCTCCGGTCTTCGGGAGAAGCACGGTTCGACCCTCGACAAACCAAGCCGGAATTGGCTGCTCCTGATCTAGCCACGAGTTAAAAACTCTAGCTAAATGCCGGTGGCAACTGGGGAATTTTTTCCACCAGTAGGTGTTTATGCCATCCGGGCCAGGAGCTGCGAAATTCTTTGCGCCTCGTAAGGCGTCAAGAATTTCTTCCGTGTTTATCGGGTGACGCAGTACATTCAAGTTATTATTATATTATTATTATTATATAAAGAGTTTCTCATTATTTATCAGGGAGAAAAATGTGATTTGTAAATAATTCTGATTTAGGATTAGTGATAGAAAAATTGTGTTATTTTCTTGAACCTTCGATTATTTTGATTCTTTCATAAGAAAATAGTTGCAATTAAAACGTGCGAAGTCAAATATCAAGATTCTTTTATAAATGAGGTTCGCTGAACAGGTGTCTTCTCTGCTCGGATATAGTAGAAATTCTAGGAAACCAATAAAATATGTATGAGAATTCAATTTTTGCATATATATTTAGAAAAAGACTGGACCAAACTGGTTCTGTAGCTTTGAACCCTAGACAAGGTGGCACATTCATAGATGTTATGGTACGTTTTTTAATGTTGGATACGATCATTGGCGGAAAACTATAGAAGAAGTGCATCGTCGGTACTCTCTAACTTAAGAGATAGAAACATGTTTCTATCACCATGACGACCATGATGATCGGGCAGTTTGGGGTGCCTATCACGTGTCCACCCAACACCGTCATTTACAAGGCCACCCGATCCCATAACACATAGTGCATAGCAACACGTTTCTAAGTTACACAGTACCGTCGCAGGAGCGCTAAGGGGAAAGCATTAAATTACTGAAGATCAGCATATCTTCAGTAGGTATAGTAATATGTGCAATCTTATGATCTCCAAAAAAATGGCAGATATTACCCGTGCTTGTATAAAAAGTGCAATGTATGTGACGTGATACTATACAGGGTGTTCTCGCAGTTCGGACTTTCCTTTTCAGAAACAACTGACTTTGAAATGATAAAATAGTTAAAAAAATGTTACAAAAATACTTACTATTCGTTCGCTGCGAAGTTATAAGTGAGGTCCTGTCACATGAGTCTTAAAGATATGGTTCTAGGTTCGCGACCCGAAGTATTTCTTCTTTAGTTTGGACCATTCGAGGTTATTTAGGTCGTCCAGCATGTCCACTATGATGTGAATACAAATATCCTATGTCTCTAGCTCTTTGCACGAGATGGATAAATCGACGGAGGGCAGGGTAAATATGGTCAGGGAAACGATAAGCATACACTCGCCAAGTCCGAGAGGCATTTTGACTACATCCACCTACACTAAAATCATATCCACCAGTTCATTATCAGTTATACCAGTTGCACCATGTTCTTTTTGATGTTATGGTCTAATATAGTACGCCACATCTATGCTCCGCTCGGTTGTAAACCGGGTTTTTTGTGTTTTGCCTCTCAGGGAGGGAAATCTATCTTATTATGGTGTCTGGTGGTAAACGAACTTCTGGTGAGACTGAGCAATATAAATGTTTACATCCAGGCCTATGCAGATGATCTTAGCGTAGTAGTCAGAGGTCGATTCATGGATACTGTTTCAAAGATAATGCAAGGCGCTTTGCGCATTATGGAATCGTGGTGCAACGAGGTAAATCTATCTGTTAACTGAGAAGACCGAGCTAGTTATGTTCACTAGAAGAAGGAAACTGGATGGATATATCCCACTAACCTTCTTTGGAACATCACTTGAACTTTCCCAATCAGTAAAATATCTAGGCGTCATTCTAAACTCGAAGCTGAATTCGAGACAACATGTAGAACATAAAGTCAATAAGGCACAAAATTTGTTATGGGTATTCAGAAGGGTTGAAGGAGCAAATTGAGGCTTGACTCCCAAGGTGATATTCTGGCTCTATACTACAATCGTTAGGTCGTCCTTATTGTATGGATCACTGGTGTGGTGGCCATGTGTAAGTGCAATGTAGAAAGGTCTTGGACGACATTTCGGCATCAGGTGTCACTTATGTGGGTGTCGAGTGATGCTGGAGTTGGTGGCAATGAAATGGCGGACGCGCTCGCAAGGCGAGGGTTGAAGAATAACTTTCTGGATCCTGAGTCAGCTTTGAGGCTGGTAGTAGGTACCAATAGAAGAAAAACAGAGGTCTAGTTACAAAAGCAGCATCTTATTAGGTGGAGAAGAATCTCTGGACCTCTCGGTCAAGCTAGAGAACTTATTTCAGGACCCCTGGCCAAGGTCGGGCGGTTCTGTCTCTCATTGGACAGAAGCCGGCTAAGGTTACTTGGCGGCCCACTATCCGGACATAACACTGTTGTATGCGATGGGGGTGGCAAGTGATCTGATGTGTACACGCTGTGGTGAGGGGGAAGAATCCTCGCCACACATTCTATGTCGCTGTAGAGTCCTCGGGTATCACAGGCAGACTTACTCGGTTCAAGAGTTCTTGAACCTGAAGATATGAGATGGGCAGAAACCAAGGCCATCCTCACCTTTGCGATGAGGGCTGGACTTGGGAACTAGGGTAAGGAGAGGTGCAAAAGGGCCCGCTTGTAGGCCCATGCACCGGTGGTTCTGGTCACTCTCCCTGTTTAATTCATTCATTCATTGATTCATTCGTTCAAAATTGATTGAAGATTTCGTTATATGTTACTGGGAAAAGTCACTTCTTTTGGCGAGTACTATATCCCCTTTGAAGTCTGTATTGAACGAAATGCCTATTTGACCATTAGTATTTCTAAAAATGGCACTATATGCTATATGTATATCCGCTATACGTCTCTTGTATGTTTTGTCCAAAATGCTCAAACATGAGTAATTTCAAAAAGAACTATATGAAAGCTGATCGAGTACTTATGTAACTATTTTCAACCTGCAGTTTACTTCTTAATAACAATATTGAATCATGTTTTCTGATAAACAAGACTAAAATCCAAAATTAAGGCAATACAATCTACATAACCATTGTGTGAGATAATATCGCACTAAGAAATCGGTATCACAATGGCTCAGAAGAAATTTATGCTCTGCGAGGATACTTCTTTGTAATGTAGAATTTTGTAAAACACAAAAAGAGGCTTAAAAGCCTTATCATTAATATATTCGTTCAAATAGGTCTATGTCTAACGTTTGACGTCTCCTAAATTCATTATTATTGAAATGTAAATGTTCTTCGTACCCATTGAAAAAAAATTAAAATGGAGCTAAGATATGCGGTAAAATTTCATGTTCGACTGCATATAACACCAACTGAAACTTTTCTAATGAGTAAAAGTGGCCAACCTGGTCACCCTGATGATATCTTATCACCATGTAGAGCACGTCTGAGTAGTATAAAAAGTTTGAAGATGGTTTGCGAATCATTTAAAAATGAACGTTGTCCTGATACACCAGAAGCTACGCGAACTGTCACCAAAATTAAAATAATTATCGAGTTAGTACAAAATGATCGTCAGATTGTCATTAAACGGATTGTCTGACAATGATAATTGGTCTTAAGGTCTTAGTAAAAAAATATTCATGAACAATTAGATTACCGGAAGGTTGCGACGACGCGACGAGATGGGTTCATAAACCCATGGCCGATGATCAAAAAGAGAATCCAGTGACAACTTGTCAGCAGTGGAAAAGGCAACTGCAACGTAATCCATAATCTTTAAATAATGTGGTCACATGTGACGAAAGCTTGTCTTATCAACGTCCTTGGTCTTATCATTACGACCCTTAGTTGGATGCAATATAAAGCCGCCCAAGCTTGCAGATGGCGAGAAGTGTTAAGGGCGCTGGTAAAGTGATGTACCTTTTTATACCCCGACATGACTTGAAGGTTACAAGTCATAAACACTTTCAAGAAAACCACCCCTTTCATAAGAACATGTTTCGCTAGAACACTTTTCGACAAGGTTGCCTCCCTTCCAAGGCTACTGCTTCACTACGACATGATTTTAAGGTCAGAAGGCATAACAGCTTTCGAGGAGACCACCCTTTCGTTAGAAGTTAGAACCCAGTTCGTTATAACACCGTTATCTAGAAAATATTTCACTAGGAAAGCTTTAGAGAAGATTATTCCTTTTCCAATCCCACATTTTCACCATGATGTGCATTTGCAAGCAAACCCTTTTACCGTGACGTAACTCAAAGACTACTGTTCATCAAGACGTAGGACTTTTGTAATGCATTATTCTTCCACAGCTAATTTTTTTTGTTATATATGACGTACAACAATGCAACGGCGTCATAGACCGGACACTTTTTACTTCCCACATCGATAGGTACACCTCGTTCACACGATGCAGTCAAATCACGGGTTCGGTAATTTTAACGAATCGGCGCAAACCGAATATGTTCACACAGAAAACTGTTGTAAACACTTCGCATGCATACACATTGCCACTAATCATCGATTAGGTTTTATTAGGGTTTCGGAGACAACACGCGACCGAAACGATGAAATTGCCGTAGACTCACCGTGTGAACACGTCCATTCAAATGTACGTGCCACTACAGTACACGGTAAAAAAGACGATTCGGTAAAATAGCTGAATCGGTGTCGTGTGAACGGGCTCTGAGAGGAGTACTGTGATCGCGAAAATGTTCGATTTTCAGGTAATACACTTAATAGTTTTTAGGCGTTTTAGGGGTTCTTGATCATTTTCCAATTTTTTGGGTGAGGGCGAAATTGGGGAGGGATATAAAACTGAAAAACGTGATGTATTTATAGTAGACTGTCCGTTGGCCTGTGAAAAAAAACCAGCGAAATAATACTCTTTTACTTCCCACACCGACATCAGGTGTATTATTGTGGTCACAAAAATATTAGGATTCAGTTTTTCTTTATTTTAGATAATACGATTTTTTTATGATATCTACATACCAAAAATCCACGTCAGTTATTTCCCACGGTCTGTCTTTCTATTGATCTATGTGTCTGTCGGTCTGTCTGACTGTCTGTCGTCGTTTTGCTAGCCTCGTAATATCAGCAACCGCTACATGGATTGCGATTAAATTTGGTTAGCGATATGCTGTCGGGTCATAGTAAGTAATGCTGCTATAATTTGGAAGACTATGCATGGGCGGCGGAGTAATTAGCAAAAAAAGATTATTCATTTTAGGGGTTCCTGATCATTTCCTACTATGTTTGAGTGGGAGTGAAATTGGAGTGGTTTGGGGATGGGGGGTTGTAACGCCACAAAAATTTGTTGTATCCATAAATAGCCTATCCATTGACCTGTGAAAGGAAGACCTTACGGCATAAAACCTTTTTTTGCGGGCGAGCGGGCGATAATTTGCTTGCAAGAGGATCTCAGACTTCATGCTATGGGAAAATAATAAACTGGTATCACTTATACATAATATAAGTGAAATTGGCTTTATTTTACTTGTATTCCTTACCTTGTCACACCGGATACAGCAAACTACTCAGCAACTATAGTTTCTTACAACTCTCCAACTTGGTTGTCGGTTGTTGAGGTAATCTACTGCCTTACTTACTTAACAAATGTGCAACTAGAGATTATACAATTCTAGATTCTTAATATGAAAAAACCACTCAGTACATTAGAATAGGAACGTTGTTACTTATTGAATAAGTTTGACAGATTTGTCGTAATTTCGTGATATTCAGAATTAAGATTAAAAAATAGTAATTATTACTGTTTGTTCAAAATGATTCAAGAATACGAACCAGAACCTGGAGAAGGTGATGCTCAAGCTATCAGTGAGCTACCAAGCTACGAACATGAGTTCCTCAACGCCAAAGCTTTTCTGCAGATGGCAAGCACTAACACTGGAGATAACCTGTAAGTAATGAGAAGTCTTCAAGTTGCAACTGACCCAACTGTGGATAATCGAAGTGATTTTCTACCTAGAATCCAAATTCTTAATTATTGGTCATCGCTTGAAAGTTTGAAAGTATTTGAAGTTATATAGTCAAAGAAACCCCATATAGTCTATATTAATATAATGTTAATATATTCATATTAGATCGACTCGGTTTGATGTCCGAAGCCACTCCCAGATAGAGGCAACGCTCCGGTGAAAAACTACGGTACTTTGAGGTTTCAGTACCTAACTTAAACCGACTGGTATAGAGTTGCTGAGGTCAAAATGGGTAAAATGTGGTTTAAACAAGTGTTTGGTATGGCTACACCACTCCCAGACTGTGGAAACGCTCCGGTTAAAATCTATGCCACTTTTAAACTTCAAACCTAACCTAAAACAGACTTCGAAATTTCAACACTTTTTCACGATATGGTCAATTCGAAATAACTCGACGAGTAGAGTACAATCACACCAGACGCAACACCAAGAAATGGAAAATGAAAAAGTTATGATACTTGTAAGTCTTAATGTTGAAGCAATTGGGGAAATAGCTGTATATATCTATATCGCTGCCTAAAAACTAGGTTAGTTTAAGTTGAATTAGATTTGCGCAGTTATATAAATAGGGGGAGCATGGGGCCCAGCCCACCCGTTCGGTTTTTCCATAGTGTATCTGGGTAGGCTCAGGCTCTCAAAGACCTTTTTTGGATTAATTTCCTATTGAGAATCAAAATATACGTTTTCGAGTCGGTTAATACCCATTTTGACCCAAACAAATCAACCGGTTTAGTTAAGTTAGTTTAGGTAATGAAACTTCAAAATGGCGTAGTTTTTCACCAGAACGTTTCCTTGGTCTGAAAGTGGTCTCGTTCTACTCAGGACGTCATACCGAGTCGTTTGACACCACTCTTGACCCCCAGTACGGTTACCGCTAAAACGAAGTCCTACCTATTTCTATATAACCTATTACATTATCCAGTAGTACTTCAGTTTGATCAATTGCTCACGAATGAGCAACTTTCGAGCATATAGTCATATGGAGCTAGTCGCACTAATAGTGTTTGAAGTGTCACCGTGTAAAGCAGTTGTACTAAACTACTCGCAAGTGAAATCCGAACACTGAGAAAAGAAGGATTGCGGTTGATGAAATGCGGTAGGACTAAATACAATAATAAACGAACTCATTTGCCATAATTAGTTTATAAAAAATACAACAGTTCAATAATGGGTGGGCCCTCCATGTTGATGAATACACTCCTCTAGCCTACGCAGCATGCTCGTAATCTGGTTGTTCATAAACTCTAGAGGTACAGCCACCCAAACTGCCCTTACAGCATGTTTCAGATCGTCCAGCGTGGTCCAGGGGACCTCAGATTCCTGTAGGACACTTATCTATACCCTTGTAATATGAAGACGTGCATTATCACGCTAGAAGAAAAACTCTTCGATGCCTCGGACATATGGAACGGCAATTGGTCCTAACACCTCTTTCACATGACGTTGCGCAGTCATTGAGCCACGAATCACAAGCAAATGTGACTTGCTGTTGTATGCAATGGCACTCTAAACCATCAAACCAATAGGACGGTGTACATCGCTCTCAAGAGCAAACTGGAAATCACGTCGTTCACCCCGTCGTCGTCTTACGCGTTGGCGTCCGTGATTTGCCCCCAGACAAAACCTGGACTTGTCGGAGAAGGCCGTCTGATGCCACTCAGAATGCCATTGTTGCTGTTCTTGGCACCAATCTAACCATTGGTGACGATGATTTGAGTGAGTGGAAGGACTAGATGCGGACGATATGATTCTAAGCCCATTTCATTCAATCTGTGGTACACCGTGCGGATTAGAATGGGGCTCTCTATAACTGAATATCAAGCATCAGCAACAGCTCGAGTGGATCGCATTTTATCTCGAAGGGCCAGTAGTCGTAGATGACAATCTTGCCGATCTGTAGTTCTTCTACGTGCTCCAGAACCTCTAGCTCGCTGCATTCGCCCTTCTGCGATCTATGCGGGTCATGTCGCTACAACTGTAGCCACGCTGCGCCCCATGGTTACAGCAATTGCTTTGAAAGAAGAAACGTTTTTGCTGGTTTACAATCAGGCTTAACTGAGTAAACTGGGTCTATCGTCTTCTAGGGGGCATCTTTACATAACCAACTAGCCTCTCGCCAAATTTGCAACCGATGTCATCGTTTTTGAATCGACAAAAACCATGCTTTGTTTTACACGTCTTGAACTTTTTAGCGGTGCCACGTAGGTAAATAGCGTTTCAATGAACAAAAAGTGTTACATGTGTACTCAAGATGTGTACAAGGTTTCAATGCAAATATCCCTTTTTTTCTAGGTGTTCTGATTTCACTTGCGAGTAGTATATTATAGCACCTGTCTTAATATCGACTCCTCATAAGGTAAGACTTCAGTATAATGGAAATCGAAATAGATGTAGAGAAAGGCATCAGGAGATTCAATGTTCCGAGAAGAAAGACCTGGGTGAAAATCTACCCCACTTCAATTTCGAGTTTTCAATAAGTTTTCAATGGGAAAAGTTTTTTAACATATCATTTTTTTATCACAGTTATGATCATTTGACTGAAGTGCTGAATAAAATCCTGGCAGAGAGGCCTGAAAATATAATCGACTTCTTCGAAGAATACAGCAGAAAGATAAAGGAACGGCGTTTCAAGCCCATGACAGACCACTTGGAAGACATTTACGTGCCCCCTGGTAGATACAAGTTAGCAAACAAAATGATGCCTTTATTGAGAGTAAGCATACAGTAGAAAACAATTAAAGTTTTTAAAGAACATACATTAAGGTGGGCTTGAAATCGGAAGGTAATCAATTCGGTTCCAAAGGAAGTCAAGCACCTGATTCTTGACCTAATAGTTCATTTTATGGAGCGTTTAGGAAGATCGGCCTGACAAGCACTGGCACACTCGAAAGAGTGAGAGGGTCTGCCCGCCCGAGGCTGAACCAGCTTGTGTCATGTGATATGATGTCCAACGGATGCAAACGCGTCCATCCGACATGCCACCACGGCCCAACCGGTTAAAATCTGTTCCCTCTCTCTTACCTCTGCTTTATTTCGATCTGTACCGGGCAGCATCGTAAATGATATTCCTCGCAGTGCAAGATGAGGTAATAATTATTATACCAATTGGGAATATCTTCTGATCTTCTTTTAAACTTGATCCTTGCTTCTCTTTCCCCTTTCCAGATAGAGTTTTGTTAACCATCCCATGTATGAAATGCTCCATGCCTTTACTCTGTCCAGACAGTGCTTGCGTTAAGAAATAGGACGTCTGCCGTTGAGTGCTTTCCGTCCATTTTTGGACCAGCGAAGCACCATGGAACAGAAACAACCACAGGATAAGTTTTAGAAATTACTTTAACACCTTGATGGTACATGTTTTAGCCTCTCCCGCCATCCGAACCTTCAACTGTTGATCCAGAAGACTTGGAAATGGCTGACATGTCGAAAAATGACCTCCTGGAACTGCTTTATTACTTCGAACATTGCGGAGTAGGACTTCCTAGATCGGAAATGTTCTTCATCATGTTGTCCATGCGTAAGCTGATTCACACGGAACCTATATCTGCTATAAGGTTCGAATATTTTAACCTCTTAGGAGGCTTTGCTTCAAAGTGATTTACACATTATTTTTTACGATATTTTATCCCATCCTTAACTCAATATAGACGCTTTGTGATCTTTTGAAGATTCTAGGACAGCTAGTTAATAAATGTCAGTTATCCCAATTTACTTGTTGACATACATTTTGCACTTGCTACAGATGAAGCCAAAATAGTATAAAGTAGTTTATTTTACCGAATGTAGTATATTGGTATATCGATACTTTTGCTTGCAATGCTATCCCCAACCACATACAGACATTTTTGTGATTTTTTGAAACACTTTATGGTACAGTCAATTGCTAGTTTCACCTGGAAAGAATTGAAAATAAGCGATTTTATAGATTTTGATCAATTTTTCCTAATTTCAACTTTACCACTTTGTATATTTGGCCCACGTACAGCCATATTGTAAATATGGCAATTAAAAATAAGCCATTTTATAGATTATGATCAGCTTGTCCTAATTTCAACTTTACCACTTTGTATATTTGGCCCTCACACAGTCATAGTGCAAATATGGCACTTAAAAGCAAAAAAAGGAGAAAACGGTCAAAGATCTCTATAGTGCCCAAAAACAGAGTTCGAATGGCTTTTATATTGTACTGTTTCACAGAAACTAGCACAATTATCAAAAACCATAGGATTTATCGATCTCTACCTCGGTATGGTTTAAAAATGTCATTGCCATCAGTTTAGTATTCGGGTGAAGCTGAAAAGCGTATTATGTCGTTTTTTTACAGGCCCATGAAAAGCCCACTACGAATGCAACACGTTTCAGTTTGACAACCTTCCCCCCCTCCCCCCCAAGTACCGCAATTTTATCCCCTCGAAAAAATGTGGCAAACGATCAGCGAACCCCCAAGTCGCTTAAAAGTTAGGATTAAATTGCTTTCATTTTTTTAGTTTTGAAGTGGATTTTCGTTATGTAGGTCTCATAGAACGCCCGAAAAGCTCATTATCTCAAAATCGAAAATTTTCGTCACCACCTGTCAGTGTAGAAAGTAAGAGGGTAATAAAACTACTTTTAGAAGCCATTTTTTCGTTGAGGCGCCATGAGTAGCAAAGATAGGAGGTGACAGATTTCAAAATCAAATAAGACATATCTAAATCTATAAAACTGTCTATTCCCCAAAACGCCCGGTAAACTTTCCAGGTAACCTATTTTTCAGAACCATTGAGACGGCTAATACTGGCAAATACCACTTATCCCAATTTACTTGTTCTCAAACATTTTTGCACATTGAGAAAGGCTACAGAAGTAGCCGAAACGCTAATCAAAAGTTAATTTAAACAAAAGTGTTTTTAGTTTCTGTTATTGATATACCGGTATGTTTGTTCTTCTTTTGCAACAAGTATACATACACCCGCAATCATTCCTGCCATTCTTTCTTTTGACGTTTTAACTTAGACGTGCGTCAGTGCAGTAACATGATTCCCAGTTGGCGCTCTTCACACACAGGATAAATCTTGTAGATTCTTCTCAGTCAGTACAAACATATCACACACCACTGTAATACTAAATCACAACTTATTTTTAAAATCCCGTCAAACCCTCACGATTTAAAGTGAAAAGAGGTAGTGCCACCTGATCTTCGGCTTCTTTTCAGCATCTTTTTTACTATTCTCTACATTATGTATTCTTTTTTCTTTTGATTGTTGAAAATAAATACCTATTATTATTATTATTATTATTATTATTAATTGATCGTGTGTCGGGACAATTCTCCACAAAGACTCTCAAACTGCATGGCAAGGTATTTTGCCTTAAGGTACGCGCGCATAAATCGGCATAGGACGAACGCAAACGCTACGGATCGGAGAAGAATAGTTTCTATTAAATTTGATGTATCAGCGCACATATGTGCGGACGGTAGGCATCGAATTTTCAAAATCCGGTGAGAATAAAGCAACTAGAATTAAAAACCGGCCGACGCGTGCCGTGCTTGCCAATAACGACATATGTGCGATGCTAATCGGAGATTGCCTAGGCACCGTCGGCATTTTGCATCTACTTACTTTAAGCATATCATCATCCTTTCTTTTTCTCTAATAGGTGGACGAGATGGACATGTTTCTTCAGTAATGCAAAAAATATTATTAGGTAAATCGGCTAAGAGAAATCGCTGGAAATTATTTTTAAATTCCGCACGTGGCCACTAGGGGGCGCAACTGGTACGATCAATCAGGAAAACGGCTTTTTCTCAAAAAATATGCAAGTAAAGGTATATTATAAATTCTACCATCATGTAGACAGGACAATTTCTGATTTTTTTGTTAATAGTTTGTTGCTCTATCTTGTAAGATGTTTATTCTAGCGGCCATAACTTTGGTATGAGTTAACGGAATTGAACAAGCTAGGTCTGGTTTGGAAGAGCTCTTCTTACCTAATAACCTTTTATATAAAAATTATCCAAGTCTATCTTGACTTAGTAGCTACAGGGCGGTATTTGACGTCATAACAATTATTACGCATTATTACGAAAATTTTAAATGGTATGCTATATATCTTTCAACATAGTTATGTAGAGCACGAAATTCTTAAAAAATCAGTGCAAGATTTAACTTCCTAGCTATTTTCAAACCAGAGCGGAGATGATATCAATAAAGCAAGTATTATGACAAGTGTGCTGTGCAATTCAGAAACAATTGCTGCCCTATAAGAATATAGCCTCCGTCACATCGTGTTAGTAATCATTCTATAGATAATACTCAAGTAGACCACTAGAAATCATATTTTAACTTTTCAAAATAACCTACAGGTTGCGTAACAGTCGCCAATAAGTGCTATATTCAATTTTCAAAATAACGGAACTTTTAAAAGAAACAAACAAAAAGAAATTACAGTATAATATTTGTTATGATTAAACCTCAATTTGAGCTGATCACTAAGTGTTCCATGAACTCCACAAGCAATGATAGTAAGAAAAAATCAATGTGAATAGATCTTAAAAATTAAGACCAATTAACAGCAAAATAGAGCAAAATAAGATGGTATAACAACAATGATAACAAACAAAAAATAAATAAACCTAATTAACATGCGCATACCATACCTATTGTCAGTGTTGCCTTAGATGTTCAATGGCGTCCATCGTTCTAGATGCACTTATGCATCCATACACGCGTGGATAAACCTGCCAGTTTGAGCATCTAGAGCAACACTGAAAATAGGTTTAGTATACGCGTGTGAGTTAGGTTTATGTATTTTATCTGTTAACGTTGTTGTTATACCACGTTACTTTACTTTATTTTCCTGTTAGTTAGCCTTAATTTTTAAATTTATTCACATTGATTTTTTTTTACTATGTTTACTTGTTGAGTTCATATAACACTTTGCGATCAACTCAAATTGACGTTTAATGATAATAAAAATAGTAATCAATTTTATACTGTAATTTATTTTTATTTGTTTCTTTTAAAAGTTCCATTATTATGTAAATTGAATACAGCACATATTTGCGGCTACTACGCCACCTGGTGGTTATTTTAGAAAGTCAAAATATGATTTCTAGTAGTTTTACGTGAGTATTATCTATAGAATGATTACTAAAACGATGTGACGGAGGCTATATTCCTATAGGGCAGCAATTGTTTCTGAATCTCACAGCACACTTGTCATAATATTTGTTTTATTAATATCTCCAGTTTGAAAATATATAGGAAGTTGACTCTTGCACTGACTTTTTAAGAATTTCGTCCTCTGTATAGTTGTGTTAAAATATATATAGCATACTATTTAAAATTTTCGTAATAATGCATAATAATTGTTATGATGTCAAATACCGCCCTGTAGCTACTAAGTTAAGATAAACTTGGATAATTTTTATACAACAAATTATTAGGTAAGAATAGCTCTTTCAAAAAAGACTTAGCTTGCTTAATTCTGTCAACTCATACCAAAGTTATGGCCATCTGAATAAACACTTCTTTGACATCACCACTACACACCACTACATCTTACAAGATAGAGCAAAAGACTATTAACAAAGAAAATTAGAAAACGTCCTGTCTATGTTATGGTAGAATTTATAATATACCTTTACTTGCATATTTTTTGAGAAAAAGCTGTTTTTCTGATTGATTGCAACAGTTGCGCCGCCTAGCGGCCACTTGCGGAATTTGAAAATAATTTCCAGGGATTTCTCTTAGCCGATTTACCTAATAATATTTTTTGCTCGAAGTTATATGATTAACGGTTACCGAGATATTGCCGGCGTCCATTCTTATTAGGTCACCCTGTACATATTCCCTAAAAATTGTTCTTCTTTGACATACTTCATGAACCCACACCCGTTTACTCTTTCTACGTTTTTGAAAATTTTCTTCTTCGACAACAATCGCCTACTCATCACCGCTCGAAAACATATTTGCAACTGACTTCCAATTCTTCCGTCGATTTTGATCAGATATGTGCGATATCCTAATAAAAAAATCCGTAGAGTACCGACCGTTCCCTCCGTACCGTCCGTCCGATGCCGATTTATGTGCTCGTACCTTTAGTGGGAGACAAAGAACGATCTTTCATTTTATTTTTTAAACGACAAAGAATGTTTCAGGAATGAATAACAGGAATCATTGCTGGTGTATGGGTAGCTAATATTCTCTGATCCTTTAAAGATTTTGGGGCAAAATCTTCGGCACCCTAAAAGACTACATAGTGGTGGAATGCGAGCTGAAAGAAGAAGAGTACATAAAACGAAACGAAACGTATCAACTGCAGCAAGAACAACAGCCACCACCAGCCGAGTCCCCGAAGGAAATTCTACCCTCGGACAACGAGATGGCCGTAGCTTTGTCGAATATAGCCAAGCAACAGCAAATGCCGGGGGAAGGGGGAGGGAAGTTCCCGAGGCCGTTACCCCCCGCACCTGTCATACAACACGAGGAGCTGCCTGAGCCTCCGCCAGAGCCTGCCGGCGTAGGAGTTAACAAGAAGGTATTGTAATCATTTGGTTCACAGAAAAATCGGAAAATTAAGGGTACCGACTGGATTCGAACCAGTGTCTCCGACATTCTAGGCCAGCGCGTTACCAACTATACCACGGTTCCCCGTAATATTGCCGATATACAGCGCCGACATGGTGTCGACTCCGTCGACGCCCACCACTCCCCCGCATCTCTCTGCGAACCATGTATTTCAGTCATCCAGAGAGATCTAGTCGGCAGTTGGGTGAGTGTGAATCTCCCACCGCTATTAGCACGACAGCTCTCTGTCTTACTGAAGTACGACTCCTCACTTCCTCAGTCGGCTAGGATTTCATGGAACGAAAGGTGCTTGCTTACTCCGCAAGATGGAGATAATTCCAATTATTTGGTTCACAGAAAAACCCTATTCTTCAGATTTTTCTGAGAACCAAATGATTGGAATCATCTCCATCTTGCGGAGTAAGCAAGCATCTTTCATTCCAAAAGGGTATTGTGTAGTGAAACTGTTGAGCACCTACTGCGCATTGGGGAAGGCTGGCCTTCCAAGGTCACGTTAAGGCAAATCTCGCTCAGCTGCGTCACCTTTATCACTGACGCCTAAGACGTCAACTGACACGAAGTGTCAGAATTGAGTCTGGCGAATTTTGCTAAATTATTTGAGTAGAAATTAGGAATAAATATGGAAGATGAGTTTGGGGGGTCACATGGTGATCTCTCCACGGCCACAAATGTATTTTAAATAACTACATAAAAAAGGTCTAATTGCGTCAAATCGGACGATCTGACCCTCTTCGCAATCTTCGCAGCAATTGCCCAACTGGAAGAACATAGTGAGGATGAACATAGTGATTTCAGCCTCATCAAGTATAGGGTTTCCATCTTCTTCGACTTAGTTTTCAAAAAGGTGCAGCCTGGGCTCCGACGCAACGAGCTGCAGTTGCATTACCCAGTGATCACTCCTCACACCGTGAGGTGAGCAATTACTGGGTCTGCGAACCGTGCGCACTAAGTAGACGAAGGGACCCAAGAATGACTGCCTTCTGCATTCTGGCGGCTAAAATGTGCGCCGCCGCACGGCACACCGGCATTGCATGCAGTGCAGAGAGCAACGTATTCCTCATTCCACCCAGAAATCCAATGACCATAACCAGCAGACTTAACCGTGTAATCTTACCAGAGCCTGCGAGGTTGTTCGAGCGACTCTGGTAAGTTACAGAGTACCAGCGCAGCGCTGCGCTGGTACTCTGTAACTTAGAAACGTGTTTCTATGCACTATGTACTATGGGATCGGGTGGCCTCGTAAATATGACAGCGTGCCGTGACAGCGTAGAAGACACGTGATAGGCACCCGAAACTGCCCGATCGTCATGGTCGTCATGGTGATAGAAACATGTTTCTATCTCTTAAGTTAGAGAGTACCGACGATGATAGTCTAGGAATTAAATTCCATTAAGATTTTTCTAATTTTCGAGCAATTTAAAAAATCAAACGTCAAAATACAGGACTTTGACATACCTTTGAAACAAGGTATTATTCGATACCCCTTGTCATTTAGAATTTTTAAGGGGATGATCCTGGTTGGCAGAGGGTACAAGGGAGTGAAGTAGTTTTTGGTTAAAAAGTTGTCCTCAATGACAAATCTTTTGGCGTTTCTCTGCGTTTTTTTTCTTTTAATCAGCGGTTTTCGAAAAATCCGGGGTGGGAAGTTTTCAAATGAATACCCTAAAATATATTTATACAGTCATCATTCTATAGGTACCCTCCAACAGTTACAACTTTCAGATATCGGTAATATTTTTCCCACTTTTTTATTAGACTCGTCTAATTTATTTCTCTATATGAATTACTGACTTTATAGACATAACAATCATGGAGACATATCATCTACATTCACAGGTCTATTATATCTGCAATGGTCCTGGGTACCCTTGGATTCAGTTACCAGACATAACCCCAAAGCAAGTTAGAGTCGCAAGGCAGATCTACAAGTCTTTTACGGGCAACTTAGACGAAGCGATCTGTACTTATCCAGAATTTCCTGGAACAGAAAAGGAATACCTCAGATCCCAGATTGGAAGAATATCCGCAGGTACCATTTTTAATCCTTTCAATGGATCAGGTAGATTTCCTCAGTACTTCCATAATGCATGCATGCATAAAGAATGCTCAATGCCATGAAAGGATGTTTCCTATGTCTTTAAATAAGCATTAATTATAGGAAAAGTAAAAATAGGATTCCAAAAATTTGTGCACTATGCGTAAGGAAATCTCATATGGAGGAAGCATCCAATAATTAAGTAAAAACACTTCTGAGTATACCCAAAGCAAATGGCAAACTTGATACTGATGTTTGAGGGACTTTGGTCATACCATCCACCTCCCAAATATTTCTATAGGTAGCAACTTTTCTTTCTGGGCGATTCTAGACTCAAATTCAAATAGTTCATATAAATATGTGTCGTAAAGAGTCTGGTTTTCAAGGTACATAGTGACAAAGAAATCAATTTATTTTGAAACTTTGTCTTCGTTTTTAGTCATATTTAATATGTATCTGAACATTGACTTCGAAGCCCTACCTGTAAATACCTATTGCATATCGATCAGCAACAGACGCAAAAACATCAATTTTTACTTCGTCTTTCGGGGTAGATGTGACTGGGTTAGATTATGCAGCTTTATTTTACAGCACAATGATAATTTCGCAAAGCGTAAACCGTATTGCGTACCGTGGTACGCTATGAAAAGACAAGTGTATGAGAGGTACTGAATGAATCAACTTGACTCCACTTTTTTAAGATAATCTTGATGATTTTATAGAACATAAGCTCTATATCCGCATCAGACTCTTTAAACAACACACACTGTCCAACTGTTATTACTATTGATTTTGATTTATCGTAAAGCAGCGTTTAATACAAGACACCTGCGGATAAGTTGGAACAATAGTCAATAACTCAAACATCAAGCCTCATCATATTTTATTTTAGTAATAAAGTGCACAGCAACAACAGAAATGAGTAATCACTTCATAATTTAGATCAATCAGTGACGTAAACATGTTATTATTCTTTAATATTCAGATAGATGATTCAATTAAAATTATTTTTAAGGTAAGGTAGCGCAGAATCACTACTCGTGCATATTCAGCCTGCCCAAGAATGTTTATCAATGTTATAAGAAAAAAATTGGGTTGGAAGTTCGATAAATAGCTGGTATCAATAAATTGGTAAATGTAAATGAATTGATAGCATCTTTAGCGGTGGTAATAGTTAATACTAATATGTTTCAAACATAACCAAAGCATCTTGTTTGAAGCAGGCTACTTACATTTCGGCTACCTCTGTGGTCTTTATCAAAAAAAAATTATAAAAATTTAATTTTGAAGTTCCCGTACAGAATCAAATGATTTTACAAGTTTTTCAAATCAAGGATATGATGAAATTAAGATAATTATTGATATACATTCAAATGAACAATCATTTTTGACGGCATTATTTTTAGTAGTACTTTTGAGTGCTAGATAATGTTTTGGAACCGAAGCCGTACTTTTTCAAATCACCCCCTGGACCACGGAAAGAGAGGGGGTTGCAACCCTCGATTTTTTCCGCTTGTCGCATGATTTTTGTACGGCGTTGCGGAATAATGGATTAGAAGCAGTATTGAAATAGTATGAAACTGATGCCGTACAAAATCAAGTGACCAAATTTACAGTGGAAATTGTCGGAAGATAAAAAAATCCGACTTTGTGGCGCACCATTTTTTTACGGCACTGCGGGTTTTCTTATTATTTTTCATGGATCTATAGATGGTAAGAATGCCGTACAAAAATATATGACCAAAATGTACTCACTCTACCTGTACTTTTGATTCCTCACCTGCACTCAGTTGGACAGCTTACAAGCGACGGCATGGTGCTGAATCTTATTATATTATGCTCTTACATTGTTCTATATAGGTCACCTGGTGGTTCAAATGACCCATCATTTTTTTAACACGGGCCTGTAGTCTATAACGCATCTCATTGGGGATCCAACAACAAACCATACAGAAAGCTGGAAAAACTTACAGTCCAGTCTTTGTTTCATTCGCTTTACAAAGGCAGATTCCTTAATTTTTCTTTTATAATAGTTTAGCTTGCGGTTTAGGATCTACAATATTCCAAGAAGTATGACATTATTTTCTCGACTTAACCATTGGTTGTCCATTCGAGAAGCAATAACTCTACCATTCTACTGGCTGGAAAGGAACAAGAAACAGGTGCTTCTGTTATCAGTATCTAACCACTAGACTGATATTTTGGTGATTTGGTTATAAAGAGCAGAAGACATAACCAGTACTGGAGTCAATATATGCTTGACAAGTTTTTATTTACAAATCGAATAGAACAAAATAAACGGTAACCAAAATCACAACATACCTCACTGTGAAAAGCATCACGTGTTTGCTATTATATTGGATAGTAAATGAAATACTTGTTCTCACACACCATTTACAAAAGAATTCTATTTGTCAACAAAAATCTATAGATGCGCGGAAACTAAACCATTATGGAAAATTTTTCTTCACATAAGCAAAACGGTTCACTGATTTCAATTAATCGATACTCCGAGCAATTATAACAAATATTACGTATAATATTTCCTGTTAATGATTGATTTTGAATGAGAGAATAAATAACTACAACAATCAAAATTATATCGTCGACATGGAAGTGGAAAATTCTGAATATATATTTTTTTGTTAGCAAAAGTGGTCACATTTAAACAGATTGCAAACTATATTGTCTGATTCACTAATACCGGGTCTTAAAGTTTTTTTATTATGTTATAGGCTCTCATCTGAGATCAACTGGCCAGTTGTATTGTGGATGAGACATCTATTTTTTTAATAACTATGAATAAAATCATATTGTTTTACATAAGTCATAGTTGACAGTTACAGCGTTGATTTTGGTTTTTGAGTGCAAAATTTATTTAACAGTTTTTATGCACAGTTGTTTTCACTAGCTAGTATAGTGATCATATTAGCAGATAATGAAATATAGTTTGACAATCTGTGATACAGGTCTGTTACCTCATTACTCATCAGTTGGCATTCTAATATACAGTGTTGAGCAGTACCAAACTCTCCACATCTGCAGTGAGGGTAATCGCCTAAACCTATTCTAGTTTTGTATTGGGTTCTACAAGTGGTCTATTCGTTTCTTTTTCAAACACGGACTCTGTTCTTATGTTCTGCTGGATCTGTTTTATGTTGATCCGGATAGATTTCTATGGTAGTGTTCGCTCCACAACTGCTTGATGGTAATCCAATGCTGATCTCGTCATTAGCTTAAAGCTCTTGACAGCCACTGGCGCTTGTCTGCTGGCTATACAGATTCTTATATTTTGCTTATCAAAACCTAACATTTTCTGTAGAAAATCATGATGATTTTATAAATTCGTCAATATTCGTCAGAGAGTTCCATAGGGTGTTTGCTCTTTGTTGCAGTGTCTTCAGTCGATAAGTCTGTCCCACCGACGATATTTTTTTATCGTCGGTGGTCTGATATCAGACAAAGGAAAAAAGATGAAGAGTAAAGAGGAAAAAATGCCTCGGTTGGTTTGTACGATTCCACTTTACTATAACGTGTTGTTGTTTACCAGACAATTTCTTATACATGACATAGAGTAGAGTTACGGAATCGAATTTTGACTTTTGTTTTTGGCGCTTCAATGTGTTTCTGTGAATATTTATTCATTTTTTTTTCATTCGTTTATTCGCAGGATAATTACAAATAATGCCAGACCTAGAAGTATAGTTATAATACCTCACAAAAATTTTGTGGTAGCCATTGGTATTCCTAATCAGCATTTACATGTCAGACGACACCCTGCGCGGTGTTTTACTTGAGCCAGCGTAAAAAGGGCATATGAAGAAAAGATTGATCTAAGGACCAAATAAAACGTTAATTCTCAACTTTCTTCCATCGAGAAGACATTTTGAAAAATTTAGAAGCCAAAATAAGAGATCTTTTGCATATGGAAAGCATTGATTTCTGAGCATTGCATAAATTATTGCCACTAGATATGTGAAAACTTTGAATAGAAGTAGCCTTAACGCTTTATTGGTGATCAGATCCTCTCTAAGTCGCTTACGTACTTTAAGGTCTTAAATATTATTCAGTAGTTCCGCTGGTACGTAATTAGAAATAACTGCAGATTCTGCGGGTGTGCTATGTAAAGCTTCTGCGGATGAATCTCCCAAAGACGAATTTTCAGATTAAGTTTCTAAAACCGAAGCATTACAATCACACATACAATTGGCTCTGTGATATCTTCTGGAGAATAACACACTATACAGGGCGGGTCAATAGTGCGTGGACGGAGGATTGTGGGCTTACTAAAAAATATTTCAAAAATCTGTCACTTGACCATGGTAGGGACCATTGAGGGCTATAACGTTTAAATATTTTCACTTAAATTTTGACGTTTATACAGGGTGATTCATATCAAACTTACATTTTTTTGAATGGAACCCCCTATACATATATTATTGCATATTTGGATTCCTTGGTCAATTCTAGTGTAACTTTATGTATCACACATGGAACTTTAAACGAACCGTTTAGGCGCAAATCACCATTTTTGGTATAAGCAGGTATCAGAAAAAAATTGAATATCGCAGCAATTATAAGACTTAGAAGGCCTTGACTTTGCGGTACGACTAAGCATGAAATGCGTCATCTTAGGTCAGACGGCTAAATTTGAACTCTTTTTGTACTTGGAGAAATCAGAGGATAAATTAAAGAAACTTTAATCACAGATAACTTGATTTTTTCAAATAGGAATGCCTAATTTGGTTTAAAGAATCAAATGTAGAATTTGATTACCTTTCTAACGATATAGCATTCTTGATATCAATCTTTTTTTGTTTTCATTTTATTTCAAATTTTCAGTCAAATCGGTGTTTTTCAATTTTCCTGCATGCAAGCAACCTAGCAGGCCATGAAAAGTAAACAAAAGCTCGTTAGTATCGAAGAAAGCAACTAACTCAGTAGAACGATGCAAACTAACTAGAGCAACGAGGCAAGATTATGAAAATTCCTTACAACATGTTAGCTCTAACCAGAAACAGTAGCGGTAACAAGAACGCTCATTTTTCACAGCCTACTAACTATTATCCAATTTCCAAAGTCAGTAAGAAGATGATATTTAGTCAAAGGAAAACTAGTGATTGTTGCTGGCAGTAGAATATCTATGTATTCTGAATCAATTTTCACATTTAGTGATATAAAAAGAAGCCATTTCCGTAAGTCAAAAGTAATGATACCTTTGTCTGAAACCCTTCAAATTCTTCAGTAGGTATATATATATATATATATATATATATATATATATATAATCTATTTCCCGTTTTACCCTTACGGGTGTGGGGCATATAATAGTCTCTTTATATTTTATCACGTATATACAAATCGAGCCCATTTTTTCCTATCAAGCGCCAACTTCTTCGCCTCTCTATGATCCTTTCCTCTCTTCTTTAAAATGGCACCTATTGTATCTTCCCATGTCTTCTGCGGTCTGCCTCTCTTCTTTTTTCCCTGCACTTTCGCTTCCCATATTCTCTTTACTGGTATGTTTTCTCCCATCCTCTGGAAGTGTCCCCACCATCCTAGCTGTTTATTTTCTATGTAGTCTAGTAGAGATTGTACTCCTAGTTCCTGTCTCACTATTTCATTTCTAATTTTGTCCATTCTAGTTACACCCTTCACTTTTCTCAAGTATTTCATTTCAACTGCCTGCAGCTTACTTTTTTGTTGTTCTGTTAGTACCCACGATTCACAACCGTAAGTTAGTATTGGCTGATATATTTTTCTATATACATTTATTTTTGTTGGCCTGGATATTTCCTTTCTATTTAAGAAGCCCTTGTTAAGAGAGTAGTATAAATTATTGGTTTTCCTTATGCGCTCTCCGAGTTCCATGTCATTCCTGCCTGTATTTTCTAATATGGTTCCTAGATATTGGAATGATTCTACTTGTTCAATATCTACTCCTTCTATTTGTATCCTCATTTGTGTTCTCTGCTTTGTCACTGCCATCACTTTTGTTTTCATTTTGTTCATTTTCATGCCATTCTCTTGTAGAATTCTGTTCCAAGTTGTTAAATTATTTTGCAAAGTTCTTTCACTTTCAGCTGCTATAAGTATATCATCAGCAAATACGCACTCGTTAATTTCAATTTTTTGTAACTTTCTATATCCTATGTACATTGACTTTGTGTTTCGCTCAACTTCCTTAATAATATCGTCCATAAACAGTATGAATAGTAACGGACTAAGTCCTCCACCTTGCCTTACACCTCCAGTAGTAACAAATTCTTCAGATGTCATGTTTCTTGATATTACACGGTTGCCAGTTCTACAATATATGCTTTTAACTACATTCACTAATTTTCTAGGTACATTTCTTTTCAATAAAGTCTCCCATATTTTTGACCTGGGCACACTATCGAAGGCTTTCTCTAGATCTATAAATGCAAAGTAAATATGCTTATCCTTAGCTATCATTTTTTCGATTAAGTTTTTGGCTGTAAATACATGATCTTGAGTGCTCCTTCCCTTTCTGAAGCCACTCTGGACTTCTGAAATGGAAGAGTCTACTAATTCTCGTAATTTCTTATCTATAATTTGCTCATATAATTTCAGTACAGCTGATAGTAGCGTTATACCTCTGTAGTTGTTGCAGTCGGTTTTATTCCCTTTTTTATATATCGGTAGTATAAGCCCCGTAGACCATTGTTGAGGAATAATCTCTTGTTGGTAGGTTTTGTTGAGGAGCTTGAGTAACACTTCTAGTCCGTTTTGTCCTAATTTTTTCAACATCTCTGCATGTATTTTGTCACAACCTGCTGCTTTGCCATTTTTCAACCTTCGTAGTTGCTCTTTCAATTCCTCCATATAAATATTGTTCTCCTCTCTGTTATCACATTCTTCTTGCATAAGGTCTACTCCTTGTGAAACAGCATCCGTTGACTCTAATAGTTCCTTAAAATATTCTTGCCATCTCTGCATTACTGCTTTCGGTTCTGTCAGCAAAGTTCCTTGTCTATCCATTATCGCCACAGATTCTGATCTCTTCTTGTTTCTCTGATTTTTCAGCACTCTGTAGAAAAGTTTCTGATTACCTTTGGCATCTTCCTCCAATTTCCGCCCAAATTCATTCCAGCATTTCTTTTTACTTTCCCTTACCATGATTTTCACTCTATCTCGTTGTTCCTTGTACTTATTATAGTTTATATTTGTTCTATTGCTTAAATATTTGATCCATCTTTGCTTCTTGATTTTAATTTGTTCTTTAATGTCTTGATTCCACCAAGCTGTCTGTTTCCTGTTGTGATTTATCCTATAGCTTCCACATACCTCTTTTGCTGTTTCTATTAGCACATCTCTAAATTTTTCCCACATCATCTCTAGTTCCATATCATCCCAGTTGTCAATGTTCCTCAATTTACTATCTGTTCGTTCACTATATCTTTGAGCTATTTCTTGATCATTCAGTTTATAAACTCTTACAGTTTCGTGCTGGAAGATTTCACTTTTCTGACCTTTTTCAGATCTACTTCTCTCGTTTCTTATTTTTGCTACTAGAAGGTAGTGGTCACTATTTATTTCCGCTCCTCTTCTAACTCTTACATCTAAAACTGACCCTTTGCTTTCTTTTTCTACTATAAAATAGTCTATTATTGATTTTTCTGCTCTGCTTGGCTCTTCCCTAGTGAATTTATGGATGTCTTTATGGTGGAAAAATGTATTCATTATAACCAAATTATGTATTTGACAAAAATCTAGCAGCCGTTTTCCATTATTATTTCTTGTTAGTTCACCCTGATCTCCTATGACATCCCTATAGATATTGTCCCTTCTTCCAACCCTACTGTTAAAATCTCCTGCTATACAGATGTTGCCTCTCGCCGCTCCTACAACTAGCTCTAAGTCTAGCCAAAACTTATCTTTTCTCTCTACTTTTTCGTTTTCGTCTGGGCCATATACTCCTATTACCGTTCTAATTTCCTTATCCTCCTCCAACTCTAATGTTATAATCCTCTCAGATATCCCTTCCCATTTATTTATTTTTATGTTTCTGCATTTATTGACAATGATACCAACTCCCGCTGCTGCTCTATCCTGTACTTCTACCCCGCTGTATATGAACAGGTGATCGCTTTCTAGTGTTATAATTCCTTTCCCTTTTTTCTTTGTTTCCGTCACTATTAATATATCTATTTCTAATTTGTTAAATTCTTCGTATAACTCAGTTTCCTTACCATTGATGCTCCGCACATTCCATGTCGCTATTTTCATCACATTATTCTTATTGCTTGTATTTTTTACATTTTCTTGTTTTTCCATGATTCTGTTTGTTCTACCATATGTATTGTTATGTCCTAGAGTCAGTCCATTTTCCATAGCACATGTCTGTCTATACTGCCCGCCTGTGTTATTATCTTTTAGTTTTTTGCCTGCTGTAACATGTTTCTGTTCTTGTCCCATCTCCATTCAATACCATCTACAATAATTTTACTGTAGCCCATTTTCACATCCTTGCCGTCGTTCCTCATTTCTTTCGCCATTTTCCTTATCTCTGCTTGTTTTTTCCTTTCATTTTCTGTTAGATCATCATTAATGTACACCCTATCAGTAAGATTCTTTAATTTATGTTTATTCTTCATGATCTTATCTTTTTCATCTGCATTTTTCATTTTTACGACACACGCATCAGATCTTATCTTGAAAGCATTCACTATTTGTGCATCTACTTGTAAGTGAGTTTTAAATAAGTCAGTTATCTCATCGACTAAAATGTTTTCCTCTATTATCTCTTTTCCAAATCCTACCAATACTATATTATCCTTTTTATTTTCTTTTTCCATCTTTTCGACTTTTACTTTCAGCTCCATTATATCTGCTTTGATTGCTTTATTTTCTTTTCTTGCAGATTCACTTTCTTTTTTGACAGCTTCATAATTTTCCTTCAGTTGCAGTATCTCATGTTGGATATTTTTCTGTTCTTTACGAATCTCCTTTTGTTCCTCTTTTACTTCCTGCAGGTCTATAGCTATCTTTTGTAGGAGTATCATCATTTGATCTATTTTGTCTTCTTCTTTCTTTTTTGGTGATCTCGCGGTTTTCTTACTTCGGCTAAATGCTTGCATTTCACTTCCGTCGTCGCTCCTTCTTCTTTTTCCATCCTCTGAAATCTGACTACTATCCGATTCCATTCCGGACTTTGATGTACCTGACTACGGTCCTGTGTTATTTACTGCAACCGAGCGCTAGGCTATTTCCCCGAATCGACTTCTCGGAGGTACTCTAACCTCTTTCGGCGCTTTGTTTACTTTTATGTATCTATTAATATTCCCAATAATTTTACGTGTTTTTTACTTTATGTGATTATTGTTCTGGATATATGGAATAAATTAACCTTTACTCACAATTTTCTTCAGCTCGTAACACTCTAATTTCTAGATAATATTACGGAGCTATTGCACTGCACTAATCACGATTCCTTGCCAGGGTCGGACTCCCCTCTTCAGTAGGTACTTCTACTTATTAGCAAAATCGCGGAAAATGAAATCTGCATGCATAGTAAAACATAATTTAGTTTGCAGGAAACTACATGAAATAATCACAATTACAGCATAGCGTAATTAAAAAATTCTAGCAATTATTTTAATATAAATAATGTTCAGAATGCTCCAGTTGGAGATATTTTCACTTTTGACTTAACTAAGCGGAAATGACTAATTTTTTTATCCCATTAAACGTGAAATTTCATTCTAAACATGTTAGACTGTAAGCAAAAATCTCCGGCACTTTTCCTTTTTTTTTTGTTTCAAAATTTTTAATCGTTTTGGAAAGTTGTCAAGCTCTAGTAGACCTCAATAGCTAGTAGGCTGTGAAAAACAAACACTTCTGTCATACCCCAGCTACTCATTGACATTAGATATCTTGCCGCTGTTGTATCCGGTTAGAGTTGATATGCTATAAGGAATTTTCATAATCTTGCCTCGTTGCTCTAGTTGGTTTGCATCTTTCTACTAAGTTAGTTGGTTTCTTCCATATTAACGAGCTTTTGTTTATTTTTCATGGCCCGCTAGTTTGCTTGCATGCAGGAAAATTGAAAAACACCGATTTGACTGAAAATTTGAAATAAATTGAAAACTAAAAAAGATTGATATCAAGAATGCTATATCGTTAGAAAGGTAATCAAATTTTACATTTGATTCTTTAAACCAAAATAGGCATTCCCATTTGAAAAAATCAAGTCATCTGTGATTCAAGTTTCCTTAATTAATCTACTGATTTCTCCAAGTACAAAAAGAATTAAAACTTAACCGTCTGGCCTCAGGTGACGCATTTCATGCTTAGTCGGGCCGCAAAGTCATGGCCTTCTAAGTTCTATAATTGCTGCGATATTCAATTTTTTTTCTGATACCTGCTTATACAAAAAATGGTGATTTGCGCCTAAACGGTTCATTTAAGGTTCCATGTGTGATACATAAAGTCACACTAGAATTGACCAAGAAATCCAAATATGCAATAATATATAGGGGGTTCCATATAAAAAAATGTATGTTTGATATGAATCACCCTGTATAAACGTCAAAATTTAAGTGAAAATATTTTTACGTTATAGCCCTCAAGGGTTCCTACCATGGTCAAGTGATAGATTTATGAAATATTTTTTAGTAAGCCTACAATCCTCCGTCCACGCACTATTGGCCCACCCTGTATAGCTCCTCGTCGAGGTGATTTTCTAGGTCATAGTTCAGTGAGAATTGATCTTCCATGGCATCCGCAAATCCTCTACCTTTTCCTCAGACATGAATACAATGTCTCCAAGACCTTGGATATGTGGAAGTTGTTCCTGTTTGCTATTTCTAAGCAATTTTGCTACAAAGAGGAATACCCAAGTCAAGCATTCCTGCAGATTTAGTACTGCTCGTTTCATGCAGAATTCATGGAGTCGTTTCTCACTTGACGGACAAGATTTATTACCCTGCTAATGTCTGTAGGATCAGATAACCTATTCACAATATTGGGTAGTCCTTGCGTGGTCCACAATCCTCAAACATAAGTTCTTACCATTCGAAGTGAACCAGTCAAAACATATCTAAATTATTTTCATTTGTAATGCCAGTTTGACGACTGTTCTGGTGAATCCTTTTTCGAGCGAATTTGTGAGAGCAAGTCAACATAGCAGTTCCGGTAAACGTGTATCTACTGCTATCACAAACATAATATTTTAATCTATGATGCAGCAACTGATTCTAAAATTGTTCCAAAGGTACCCATATATCTCCACTGGGCTATTACACCTTTGGAGGTGGAATGGGTGGAGAAGGTGACGAAGAAGACGAAGAGGCTGAAGAGGGCGCTGGAGGTGAGAGCAAAACGTCCTTCAGTGTAAATCCCAAGTACGAGCCACCTCAGCTCAAAGATCTGCTGGATGGTTCTATGTCCTTTTGGGTGCATCATGGACAGTATATACTTCCGCAAGGTAAGAAGGTACCCTGCGTGATCATATACTTGTTATATATTTTCACGTGCATTCCACTATGTTTGTCATGAGCTTAACAGATATGGAATCCTTGAAACAACGATATTGAGCTTGAGCAGGGATCATCTTGGGGTCTTCTTTGTATTTGATTTATTCAGATGATCTAATTAATAAATTGATATCAGACTTCACTTCAGTATGTAAAATAATATCGTATGCAGATGACACCAAAGTGTTGGTGGCCAGTTCGTGGGGTAATATTTGAAGTTAAATCGCTCATGATTTTATAATTATATGTAGTAATATGAGGACATTATAAGCTTCTGGATTCCAGGGCTTCCACGTGTACTAATTAAATAAGATAAATATCTACGGTAAATTAAATTTATGAATGATTTATCCATCCGTGTGGGACTATAAGCGCATCGACCACGTCACCGATCGACCAGATCGACCAATGTGCGAAGGCGCAAAGGATCATTCAAAATCTTCATTGGCGCCAGTTATTTCAAGTCAATCAATATTTCTACACAACCTAGTATTTAAATATAGAGTTGGAATTCCATGTGTACAATAAGAAGTCAAATTTTCCTGGTCTTAAGGAAGATAATACTCATTCTTCTAGATCCAAAGAGTTACTGATTCCACTGTTGTTATTTTTAAACAAAAACTGAAAGATTTTCTCATAGAAAACAGCTTTTACAATTTGGAAAAGTTTGTGTTTTTCTTGTTCTACATATCTGCTATTTCTACGTTTATTTTATTTATCGAATACATGTACATGTCATTTAAAAAATAATGGATGGGTTACTATACAGGGTGGTCCAATAAGCGTGCGGTGCTCTCTAGCGGCCATACTGTTTAAATTAGACGAAAATGTTTTAAATAAAAAACGTTTCTTTTCAAATGCTCTACATTTAGAAAATAATTTCAAAGATGGCGGACTTCCGGATATACCGGAAGTAGGTATCAACTTCCTTATTTCAAATGAAACAAGCAAGGAACGTACTTGTTTTCAGGTAAGATCGTTGTTTCAAAAGAACATTAAGTCAATAGACTAGCAAATTTCAAATTTGAAAAGCTAAAAACTTTTTTTTCAAATGGGATGGTATGATAAGTTTCACATCGGTGGATACAAAATTAAATTCTCTTTCACTTTTGTTTAGGCACATGTGGTTCTATCTTTGATAGTTTTTAGGATATTTACGGTTTTGTAATTATTGCGTAGGAATTGGAAAAATCGTAGGCGGCGTGGCTCGCAGACGAAACAATTGGCAGGAAACCTTTCATCCAGTGTTTTGACCTCTAATACTAAAGTGTGCTTTCGCTCCATCTAACTGTAACCACATCATTCTTAAAAACTTCAATGGTGAATTTTTCAACAGGTTTTCCAAATTTTCATTTAGAAAATTTTGGAAAACATTAGTTTATTATGCGGTTTCCAATAATACCACCCCAAATGCTTAGACTCAATGCTAGTTGTCAACAAACTTGTCAAAATTTGGATTTACGTGTGCATAAAATATGAGAGAAGGAAACATGTTGTAGTAATACATGAAGATAGTAAGTTTGACATTCTCGCAATTGTAGTTGAAGATCCGCATAGCAGTGCTATAGCAGAAATTAGTCGCTATTTGGGCATTGGTCAAACATCTGTGAACATGATCTTAACGGAGTACATATAGGTACATCCTTATCATGTGCAGCTAAATCAAGCAATTGAAAGACAAAACTTTGAAAACTGAATGAATTTATGTAACTGGAGTCGTGCTCCAGTCCAAGAAAAAGCACTCCTTTTCAACAGTGTGTTGTTCACGAATGAAGCTACATTTCTTATGGAATTATTTCATTTTCTTTTTTATGAAATGTGGCTACAGCATTATCATTAACGGCCATGTAAACTGGCATAATTTACATTATTATACCGACGTAAATCCAAATTTTGAGAGGTTTGTTGACAACCAGCATTTGGGGTGGTATTATTGGAAAACGCATATTAAACTAGTGTTTCCTACAATTTGGCATTTGAAAAAAAAAGTTTTTAACGTTTTTAACTTTTCAAATTTGAAAATTGCTAGTCTATTAATTTAATGTTCTTTTGAAACAACGATCTCACTCAAACAGAAATACGTTCCTTGCTTGTTTCAAAAACGAAAACCGCATGTTTCTATCGCATTTAGTTTCCGAGGTATTAACGTTTCCTGTAAAGCACTACAAACGTCAGATTTTGTAAAAATTGCTGAATAAGTCCGAAAATAGGCTTCGTAGACACAAACAATGATAAACAAGCTGAACCTAAAAATCGATGCTGAATTCAAAAACGTAATAATATACAGGGTGTTCTATTTAAAATAAGGAAGTTGATGCCTACTTCCGATATATCCGGAAGTCCGCCATCTTTGAAATTATTTTCTAAATGTAGAGCATTTGAAAAGGAACGTTTTTTATTTAAAACATTTTCGTCTAGTTTAAACGGTAAGGCCGCTAGAGAGCACCGCGCGCTTATTGAACCACCCTGTATATCTAGAAAATTTTATTCGTGAATGATATTGATTCAAGGCCGAACCTCCTGGTGGAATCCCAATCCAATGCCTGAGGTAGGGGACGAAGAAATGGACGAGGAAATGGGAGAAGAAGAGGAAGATCAAGGGGATAAAGCGAAAATTGAAAGGGTTGAACCAGAAACCGGTCCTCCACTTTTAACTCCCCTATCTGAGGATGCCACCATGGAAGGGGTAATGTACAAAAAAAATTAATCCAACACTGTTTACTTTCTTTTGTGGAAACTGTCGCAAATTTTTGTTAGATTGCAAGAGTTCAAATTTTTATACGGCATTTGGAATTTTTTTTGGAGGTAAACATACTGTTGGATCTTTAAACGATGATGAAGGGTCCGAGGGGTTTGTACATTTTTTTTATTTAGCACTTTAGTCATTATTCAGGCTTACAAATTTTCGATAATAATCATTATCCTTTCACCTTCTACATCGTAGAGTTGAACATTTTTAATATTTTAAAAATTTTGAAAACGGAAAATTTAGAAAAAAAGTTTAAATAATTTAAAAAATATTGAAGATTTTGCGAATTTCGATAATATCCAAAATTTTGAAAAATTGTGAAATTTTTAAAATTTCGAATTTTTTTTTATTTCAAACACAAAAGACCGCATCAACCACGCAGGGTTATTAGCGGCCGGACGGCACATTTATAGGTAATGGTCACACAAATAACAATAGGTTGGTTTTTATATATCGTAATAGAGGTTGATGTCTTTTAAGAATTGGATTGTGTTATACATGTCTGTTGTTAAGGCCCTTTTGATGTTGTTTGGCACGTGGTTTCGCACTCTGGCACTCACATACACTGCACAATCCAACAAGATGTGGCGAACTGTCACTGTTGTGTCACAAGTGGAGCAGGACGGGGGGTCTGTGTTGCTGAAGATGTGTTTGTGGGTGGTAGATATATGTCCAGTTCTTAATCTGGAGATACATACCTGGTCTCGTCTGGATCTGGGAAGAAGCAGTTCTTCTGTGACGTCCTGTATTATTTGGTACAAGAATCTGTTGCTTTGCTCCCACTGTTGTTGTTGTATATGTTTAATGTGATCCCGTATGGCGGCTTTAACATCACTGAACGGGTACTCCTCCACTTGTGGTGTGTTCTCATTGGTCGCCGCTCCTACCGCAGATCTGTCGGCAGCTTCATTGCCGGGGATGCCTGTGTGCGACGGTGCCCATAGGAATTTCACCGTTTTCCCTTTCAGGTGAAGTTGATGAAGGCTCCCTTTCACTTCTTTCAGTAAAGGATTTCGGGGATATAGTTGTTGCAGGCTCTCCAGTGCACTCATAGAGTCTGATACAATCAGAAATAAAGTGTATGGGATAGTCTCTATAATGTTCATAGCCAACTTTATTGCTGTGATTTCTCCTGTATAGACACTACAGTGGCTAGGAAGTGAGGCAGTTGTTATGTGCCCTTAAAAGACGGCGGCGCAACCTACTTTTCCTGTTGCTTTTGAAGCGTCAGTATATAAAACGTTATACCCATCGTACTGGTGAACCATTTCTATGAACTTCTGCCTAATAATATGATGGTTGATGTCTGCTTTTAAGTAGGTCCTCAGAGCTGTGTTGATATCTGGTTGAGGGGAGATCCACGTAGGTGAGTATGTTGCATGCTTAATGGTATTTGTCAATAGAATTTGATTGAAGTTGGTTCTTCTGATTCTTTCGGAGAGTGGAATGTATTTGCTGCTGTGAAGCTGCTCAGAGTAATCGTTGCTGAATGCTGAATTTTGGGCTGGATTATTGAGAAAACTTGATATTTTTGCTGCATAATTTAAAGATAAGTACTGTCTGCGGAGACTTAGAGGTGGTTCAGCTGATAATATATATAGGCTGTCGGTGGGGGTGGTTCTTAGTAAACCGAAGCATATTTTGATAGCTGTATTGTGGATCACGTCTAGTTTTCTTAGGAGACTTTTACTTGCTGTACCATAGCAGGTGCAACCATAATCTATTTTGCTTCTTATGATTGTACGATACAACCTCAGCAACACTGTTGAGTCACTACCCCATGACTTGTTGGATAGAGTTTTTATTAAGTTTAGCCTCTTATTGCAGGATGTTACCATATATTTTATGGGGGGGTCCCACTTCAATCTAGAATCTAAAATCATCCCCAAGAGCTTTGTATTTTCAACTTTGAGCAGCTTGTTCCTGTTTAGAGTAAGATCAAGTTCTGGGCTGTTGCATTTTGTTTTACTAAACACCATGTACTTAGTCTTTTCAGTAGAGAGCTGGAATCCAGATGTTAGGGTTCAAGCTTGTGTCGCATTTAGAGTATCTTGTATGATGGTTTTTCCAGTGTGTAAGTTGCTTGTGGGAAGATATATGACTAAATCATCTGCGTACAGTAAAAACTTGACGGGAGGGCGATATACCTTTGTCAATTCATTTTTGGCGATTAAAAATAGAGTAACACTCAGGACGGATCCCTGAGGAATGCCATTTTTTAAGTGTTTACTACTCGACGAGACTCCGTTGGTTCTAACTTTCATTGTCCTGTTTTTTAAGAAGTTTATTACAAATGCAAGTATGTCGCCTTTGATACCCATTTTGATCATTGATTCAAATATCAAGTGTCTCCATATCGTAAGCTTTGCAGATATCGAAAAATACGGCTATGACTTTCTGATTATTAGTAAAAGCTTCTTCGATTGCAGATTCCAACACTGTTAAATTATCTGTAGTTGATCTTTCACTACGGAACCCATTTTGATAGTTACTAATTGAATTATTCTTGCCAAAGAACCATTGTAGACGCTTATTCAGGATTTTTTCCATCACTTTGCTCATCGAGCAGGTTAGAGAAATAGGTCGGTAGGAGTTGGGATCGACTTTTTCCTTATTAGGCTTTGGAATCGGGATGACTATTGCTTCTGTCCATATACTAGGAAACTGGCGTGTTTTAAGTATCATGTTGTATATATCTAGAAGAATCGTTTTTGCGGTCAATGGTAATTTAAGTAGGAATAGGTACGGCATATCGTCTGGTCCGGGAGATGTGTTCTTGGATGTTCTTAGTGCCTCGTTCAATTTTTCAATTGTTATGTATGTATTCATAGGGCTGTCATCGTCAGGTATTGTAATCGGTTTGGATTCCTGCTGTCGTTTAAATTGAATAAAGGTGTTGTTATGGTTATCGGTACTGAACTGGATTTCGTAGTGATTGGCTAGCGTTTCGGCTATACCGATGTTGTTAGATATGATAGTATTATTGTGTTCTAGACATTTTATATCATGCGATCTGGTTGATCCGCTTATTCTTCGAATCTTATTCCAAATTTGTGACGGCGGTGTCGATGCGCTTATTGTAGATATTTATTTGTGCCACGATTCTTTTTTGCTTTTCTTGATTAAGTATCTTGCCCTTGCTCTTGCTTGTTTGAAGTTTGAGAGGTTCTCAGATGTGTTGTTTTTTCACTATATTGAAAAAATGTTTACTCTGGACTAACGCTTTCGAAATTTGATCGCTCCACCATGGCACAGCTGTTCTATTTTTGGTATTTGGTTAATTAAGTCTTCTATGTCGCGAAAGTTGATGTCCTTTGGATGTGGGATGTATATATTGCATATGTGAATTTTGGTGTGATATGTTATCTTGACAGCAATGGCTTCGAGGTTAGTGTCGTCAGCTTGAATATTATTTTTTGTAAATATAGCTACACCACCAGCTCCCCTACCTTCGGTCTGCCTATTTTTGTGAAAACATATGTAGTTCTTTAACCCGTGCTGAAAACTGTTGTTATTGAAACGAGTTTCTTGCAGGCATAAAACTGATGGATTTTGATCTTTCGCTATTAGGTTAAGCATTTCTTTATGAATAAAGAATCCATTAATATCCCACTGGATTAAAAACATTATTTTTATTGGGTTTGGTAGGATGAATCGGACGCATCTTCGTCGGTGTCTGCTGCAGATTCGATTTCCAGTTTTTTTGATAGTTTCCTCCTTATTTTTGTGATGCGTATCTTTGTTCGGCGGTCTTTTAGGTGTGTGTATAGCTCCTTCAAAAATAGTAGAAGTGTGGGTGGGTCCTTAGTGTAGTTCTTTATTGTGGCGATTATGTCTTTGGATTTGTAGGAGTTGTCAATGAGGTCGGCTACTTCGGTGGTGTTCAGCTTTATTTTGGGAAACTGTGACTTGATGTACTCCTCAGCTGGTTTTAGGAGTTCCTCCGTTTCTGCCGTAGATTTGATTTTCTTTATAGGTGCCTCTATTGGGGGGCTCAGAGAGTCATTAATGTCGGATGGTGATGATAGTTGTCGTTTAGCCTGTTGAGCTGACGAAGTTTGTGGGGCATGGGTATCGATTTCAGTTGCTGGTGGTTGGGATGTGTCTGCTTGGATGTTTTGGTTGTTGAGTTGTGATGTATTTGATGGTACAGTATTGATTATGGTGGTGTTTTCTTCGATAGCTACTACGTTATTAGGTCTGTTCGGGCATTTCTCGATGGTATGGCTTGATTGTTTACACTGGCTGCAGGTGGGGCCGTCTAAGAACAGTAAGATTCTGTAGGTCGTTCCTTCGTATGTGAGCGTCACTGAGTCTTGTATTGGGTTTTCAGTTGGAACGATGAATACTTGTCTGCGAAAACTCAGTACATGACTGTATTCGTTTTCAGCCATGCCCACTCTTAGGTGCGTCATTCCGGATAGTAATTTCATACCCATGTTTTTCAGCAAGTCTTCTATGATAATATTAGGTATCGAAGGGCACACGTTAGAAATCACAAGTCGTAGAGCGGGGGTAACTAATCGTCTTATTTCTATGTCGTGTTCTTGAATTTTTATAGTTTTGTGTATTGAGACTACTTCAGTTGCTATGTTGGAACTACTAAGGTATATGCAGATGCGATTGTTGGAGATTCGGGAAGCGAATAAGATATTTTTTGGTCCAACAATTGCTCCTACTGCAACGATGTAGTCGCGAATCTTGATTCCTTCAACGGATGTCAGTAGAATTGCTTGATCTTTAGTTGGAGACGTTATAGTGGGTTGTTGTTGGAGTGCACTGGAGTACGATGGTTGGTTAGTATGAGATGTATTGGTTTGTGATTGTGATTTTGAGGTACGTATTAGGTGTTCTGATGTCAGTGATGTATCTTATGCCGGCCCTGTCGACGCAGCGCTGGACTGCCGCGTACGGCTAGTGCGCCGGTGCGACTACCCGTATAAGGTTAGTTTATATTTGGTGAATTTTACTGATAGTTGTATGTATGAAACTTACTATTTGGCTGGTCGGTTGTTGGAGTACCACTATTATTACAATACATACAATTTTAACGAGAAATTAGTACGATATATCGCATTAATTAGGCTAGAATATCACTCACGACAATAGTGCGTCTGTCGTGGTTGACGGTCAGGGCCGTCCTCCCGGCAAAAAATTTCGAATTATTTGACTGAATCAACCTGACTTTGTTACTGTCACAGAAATAATCTAAAAAGTCGTTGAATATATAAATGATCAAGTTTACAATACCTGCAATAATAAAACCCTGAAAGAACTTTCAGAGCCTCTGCTTCATTTACTAAGTTTTTGGCAGCAAGTCTTATTTTCAGTTTAGTATATTATTTTGATGCTGTGATTGTACAGCTAGCTACCTAAATTATCTATAGATTTAAGCTCAGATAGTTTCAATATCCTAGGTATAGTCAGAGCATAAGTCAGATTTTCCCTTGCTACTAGATATACTTATTATATTATTTATATATACATTTTGGAAAAGTCTGTTTAACTCATGAAGGAGATATTTTTATAGTGTTGCTTCTCTCCTTTTATATGGAATGAGTATTCGATGCAACTGCATAGTCCATTTACAAGTGAAGTCACTGAAGGCGAGGACTCTGATCTTAAATCCAGTTCCATTCGCGGATTACTGCTTAAGGATGGAGAACTTGTTTCAGTGCAATCAAGTTTGAGATCTTTAGAGGTTTTTTATGGCTGTCGTACTGTTTCCGTACTCTGACTGATACATCAGATCAAATTATTAGTTCATATAACACATATGTGAGCTTCAAAATTATTCTATATGTTAAATCTTTTTCTAGATACCACCGTGGAGCGTGAGGAGTACCTCAAACATAATAGAGAATTTTGCTATAGCAGTAGTAAGATCCAACCTTTGGCCGGGGGCTTACTGTTTCAGCACGCAGGGAAAAAAATTTCAGAACGTTTATTTAGGTAATAAGCATTCACTTTTAAACAGTATATTCATAATTCGTTTTCGTTTAACAATATATACAGCATGGCACAGCATAAAGCATACAAATGAAATTGGGTGAAACTAGACCACATTTCACGACAAAAAATTATCATCACTTTTGAAGCACTGCGTGCATTTCTTTGAAATAAAAACATTAATAATAGATGCTGCTTAGCAAATAAAAAAAGTCAGACAAAAAGTGAGTGATCAAAAAAATTAAGATTTTTGATTTTCATGGAACTACCCCCATACTGAGCATACATGTACAATAAGTTAGCTGAAAATAATGTGGAGGCGTGTAGTGCCTATGAGCCTGAAAACCTGAGACCGGCTTGCTACAGAGCGCTCTAGTGGGATTTCAACACAACGTAATTTTTTTAATACTTTGACAGGTTTTGGTCTGAAGTATCTTCCTCAGAACTACTCTCTACTCCCTCTACCTCCAGTTCAGCAAGAATACCCTCCAGGTCCAGAGATAATGGAAATGATGGACCCTACAGGTACTGTTATACTGTTTTATTGCCATAATGGGGTCAATCCAATATTGGTGATATCTTTGACACGTCTCTCACGTTACATAAAAGGCTAAATCAAAATTTTTCTGCTATATTATTATTATTATAAACCACAGGTAAACGAGTGTGCGGTAATATATTGTAGTGAGTATTTACCCTTAGACTTATTTCTCTCTTCATATACCGTTTCACTGAGATTCGGCTGCAGAATGCAAGATATTTCGATCCAAGCTTTATCCCTTGCTAATTTGTCCTTACATTTATCCATCTCTTTCTCCCAAAGACATGGACGCATTGACACATCTCTACCGCTTCAATTAAATCAGTTTGTTTAAAATCCGCTTCCGCGTCATTTAAGAGCAGACTTATACTCCCGTCTTATAAATGAGGTTATCACGCCAAAACAGACAGGCATATCTACAACTAGCGAAAATTAGCGACATATAGTTCATGATGTCATGAAAAATAAAAAATAAAATGTAACGAATTGCATTTCAATCTAATTCTGACTTCATGTTCGAAAAAGGTGCTGAGGAGGAACAATGGCGAATCGACCATTTGCCTAAGCCTAAGCCCGTGTTACCTGAAGGAGAAGAGGCGGAACCAGAAGAAGCAGAAGAAGAAGAGGAGGAAGATGAGGACGAAGATTAGATTTTACAGTTTGTTTCACCTTCGCAAGTTTATTTGTTGTGAAATAATATTATAAGAATACATATTTTACCATAAAATGTGTTAATAACTTAAATGTGGGATTCGGTTTGATTTGATCTGGCCATCGATGTTTTTACAACGTATTTTTCTTTGTATTCAATAGGTAGATCCAAACAGTTTAAACAGCAATGGTTAAACAGAAAATGACCAACAATAACTGTATTGAAGATGAAGGTATACAAAGAATCATTTCATTAATTAATTTATTAAACTATATATAAAGCTGAGGTCTAAGATGGAAACAATTAAGAAATATTAACATTATAATATATTATTCAATGAGCGGAATAATCAGTCAATCAATATATTTATTTGTTAAGTATACGTAGTTCGCAAAAAGCGAGGCTAAAATATTCCATAACTTTCCTTAGCTCTGAAGCTCTATTATTTCCTTCTGCACCGTATCTTTGCCCCTTCCTGCTATCTTCAATACTTCAACTGGATAGGGTGTTCATCTGCATTTTGGAGCTCCTAGCACGACATACCATTAACAAATAACTGAATTGCTTTCCATACAATCATCTTGATGAGGATGATGAGGACCAAATATACGAGGGTTGCTCTATACCTTCGGGTACCAGATGGCGCACCGGCAGAACCTATCTGTCGCCTGCTAGTCCTGCTACGAGGACCAAATGCTTCGAAATGGTGTAGATCGACAATAATGAACGCACGACTGCGCAAATCCAATAGGTTGTGACAGCCGCGTCGCTACTGTTAGAACGGGCAACGGCGTCGGTGTTCACGCGTGTACATCTACAGTTTCAGCTTTAGCGTAAGCACGTTCATGATCGATAAACAGTGTGTTCACTAGTGTTCATTACGTTTACAAATTAAGAATTTGCGGACATTGTATTCGTATACGGTTTATGCAATGACAGTTTTTTTTTACTTTTCGACATCTACGCCGGTAGGTGTCATCTATATGATCCCGAAGGTAAGGACCAAATTTTAATTCTTCGAAATGATGTAGGTAGACAATAATGAACGCACGCCTGCGCAAATCCAATGGGTTGTGACAGCTGCGTCTCTACTGTTAGAACCGGCAACGGCGTCGGTGTTCACGCGTGTACATCTACAGTTTCAGCTTTAGCGTAAGTACGTCAATCTACAGCGTGTTCACTAGTGTTCATTATGTTTACAAATCAAGAATTTGTGGACATTGTATTCGTATACGATTTATGCAATGGAAGCGCGGCGGCTCCTCGCACGGAATACAGATGGCGACACCCTAATCGCAGTCAACCCAACGAAAGATTTTTTTTCGACTTTTTTACAAGAGACAGGAACCTTTTACGACGAGGTCACAGTGATACCGGTAGACCTCATCTATATGATCCCGATGTTGAGGACCAAATTTTTAGAAATTATGAACAAGATCCTACAGCATCCACCTACGCTATTGCAAATCTCATCAGTACGGTATTTCGCAGTGGAAGGTGTGGTCCACTGCCCACAAGAGTGGTCTTTATCCGTACCATTACATGTCAGTATATATCTACAGTTTCAACTTTAGCGTAAGTACGTTCTACGGTGTGTTCATTATGTTTACAAATGATGAATTTGTAGATATTGTATTCGTATACGATTTATGCAATGGAAGCGTGGCGGATCCTCGCGCGGAATACAGAGAGCAATACCCTAATCGCAGTCAATCCAACAATTTTTTTCTTTCGACTTTTCTACAAGAGACAGCAACCTTACGTCGACATCCCAGTGACACCAGTAGGCTTCATCTATATGATCCCGAAGATGAGTATCAAATTTTTCGAAATTATGAACAAGATGCTACAACATCCACCTATGCAAATCACCTCAATACGGTATTTCGCAGTGGAAGATGTGGTTCACTGTGCAGACGACTGGTCTTTATCCGCACCATTACCTGCCAGTACGCATATTTTGAAGAAAGGTGATCCTGTCAGAAGAATGGATTTTTGTCGATTTATGCTTCATGTGGACGTCGAAGATGCAACTTCTTAAATAGGAATCTATGGACGGATATGAGTCACATATTTGAAAATCTATGGATACACAATAATTTATAACGTGGCCTGCATGTTTTGCTTGCTGGTATTCCGAAGTTTTGGTTCACCGACTACTATTTATGACTAATTGTTATCGAAAAGCTCATTAAGTAACAAATCTTCAATAACTTGCAACAAAGTTTATGGTACCAATGTATAAGTAGAAAGATGGGCAAGTGCACGGTTAATTATCTGGTGACTTTTTAAGATAGATTCATTTTTTTGTAACTGTTCGCGAAGTGTTTTATAGATGATCACCTTATTTTATTCGATAATGACGTAGTAGCATATTTTCTACGAACTAATGCCAAAAGTTTCAAAATATGCCATGACATTTTTGTTTCATTAGGATTTTTGTTTAAAGGTCTGCATTTTAATTGTAAGCTCTAGAATCCAATTTATCTCAGAAACTATTAGGAATTGGACATGGTATTATAATATATGGTCAAATTCATATAGCTTACCACATCTACTATCACCACCCCAAATATCTGTATCGAATTACCAATCACCCTGTATTATACTTCGAGAGCCCCGTCCCCGAGATCACCATGTAGTATATGCTTCAGATCTCGTTACGGCGTCTTGTTCACAAAAATAAGTGGTACCACCTCCCTGCCATCCCCTGTATCCCGCTGGCTGTATCTATTACCTCATTCTGTTTCAGACCCGTTGCGGTGCGGTCGTTACGATAGTGGTTGTTTTGTTTTGTGTTTCCGTCGAAATGCCGAAATCGAGGAAATGGACTATCCACGATTTTCACAAAGTAAGTGTTAATTGCTAAATACAAAGCCTTCAAAGATGTGTCGGTAGCTACGACGACACGCAATTGAATCGGTGAGTTCAAGAACAGTACAAGTCCAAAAAATGCCGTTTTGACTTCAGATGGCCAAAATGTTTAAAATACGAAGATCCATCGGTTGCGCTTAAAAAGATTAAAAAATATAAGAATTACCCCATTATACGCACCATCTGTTTACGGCGTTGCGATGAAAAAAATTACAAGTCTACGGCGGTGTGGGTGAAAAACATTGCAAGTCCCAGGACATGTACTGATTTTAACGTCATTGGTCAACTCATTGTTGACTGCCAGCGCCACAGTTCGCGATGTCGTTAATAATAATAAAACAATTTTTACATACATAGCACCCTCTATTGACGTTATGTTATGTTATGACCTTATCATACGCTAAAACTAAAAAAAAATACAAAAAGCCTGTAAAAAGAAGACCGCGTCCAAGAACAGTACAAAGGCAGCAACCTTTTTTTTAATAGCTTGGAGGAGGGTGAGACTTTTGGATCTATTAGGTTGGATTCTCATTGGTCTAAGGAATTTCAACAACTTTTATATGATGATGAACACAGTTACTTTACTCGTTTTAGAGTTAATATGTTTTTTCATTTATCTCAAAACTATATTTTTGGACTTGTTCAATAATTGAATCGGTAAGTCCAAGACTTACCGATTCAATTATTGAATGACCTACATGAAGAATTTTCCTGGTGCCATTGAACATCTCTAGTAGCAAACTTTAGTTTATTAGAAACCCCCATACCTAGTACTGACAATTTTTTCTGATGCCAGTAATTCTGTGTGGGGGCATCGTGCTGGGGATTGGAAATCTTCGGAGAAGAAAAATCACATATAGAAATGTGGGGCACTAGATTTCCTCATTTAAATTATATCACTCAACAAGTCTGGAATTTGGGGTGGAACACGTAAAATAATGGTTTTTGGTGTATGTATGTATCTACTTTATTGTCAAACAATTACAAGAATTTACAAGAATTTTATTGGTACAACACGAAATGTGTATTTGGAAAACTTTTTCAATTTTAAACTAGTGTGGATACTTTTTATAAATCTTCACTCCGTTATGTACTATATAATTGAATATTTAACGAATGATGATCTCAAATTTTGTTTTATTCTGAAAACAGCAGCTAGATGGGGCCCACCAGTTTCTACAATCGTGAGTAGAAACAGTAGCAGCTAAATGTCACCAGTTCCTACAATCATGAGTAAAATCTGATTGAGACACTGAAATAGCAGCAAAATGGGGCCTACCAGTTTCTACAATCATGAGCAAAATCTGATTGAGACATTCAGAACCATTAGCAGCTAAATGGGACCCACCAGTTTCTACAATCATGTGTAAAATCTGATTGAGACAGTGAAATAGCAGCTAAATGAGGTCGAAAACGCCAACCGTTTCTACAATCATGAGTAAAATCTGATTGACACACAGAAACAGCAACTAAATGGGACCATACACGCCACCAGTTTCTACAATCATGAGTAAAATCTGATCTGATCTGAGAAATTATCGAAAATGGCAAGCAGGGAATTATGGAAACCAGAGTAAAATCTGGCTTCAATGGCTTATCCTCCTTCTTCTTTGAGGCTCTTCATTAGACTCAGATCGTGAAACCATCTTTAAACATCTACAGGGTGATCTCGAGGACGGGGCTCTCGAAGTATAATTAGAGGTTAAACGACTTACCTGTAAGGAAGTTCAATCCTCAATTATACGAGAGAGCCCCGTCCGAAGAGATCACACCCGCCCTCCCAAAGCTCACAGTGCATGATCTGAGTAGAAACAGAATGAGGTATTAGATACAGCCAGCGGGACACAGGGGATGGCAGGGAGGTGGTATCACTTATTTTTGTAAACAAGACGCCGTAACGAGATCTGAAGCATATACTACTGGGTGATCTTTTCAGACGGGGCTCTCTCGTATAATTGAGGATTGAACTTCCTTACAGGTAAGTCGTTTAACCTCTAATTATATACGAATTGGAAATATACTCGTATATTATTATAATATCACCTCTTCGTTTCCAGGGACTTTCAAAACGTATTAGATGTTTCCGTGGATCACGTCCCGGATTGGTTCGGGAATAATTCGGATAAAAAATCGTATAATCATGGACGTGCGCGGTATTGCAATCCTTATCTAAACTAATTCTGTGATGTAAACAGATATACATTTGAATATATAGAGAATCAGATAAGAGATGGAGATAGCTTTAAGAAATTACATGTAGTGCTTTACTCCACACCTTAAAGGAATATACAAGTTAAACAAAATAAATTTTCCTTAAATAGTCTGCAGAGCCGTTTGAATAACATCCAGTGAAAATTATTTTCACTACAGTAGCTCATATAGAAACACTTTGAACTGATTTTCCCACAAACAATACTTTGTTGACAAACTCCACATTTGGGAACACCCTGTAACAAGCTTTTCGCAACTTCAAAGAAATGCCTGCATTTATATAATGTAGCTCAAAGAGCAAAGGAAAGCTTATAATTTGTATAAAGAAAGGGTACACTATGAATAAATAATCATCAATTAGACCTGCATCTCCTCATAGTCAAGGATATTGACTGCATAGGGGGGATAATTGAGCATATATAACTGCTCAGCAGCTAATACAAAGGGAAACTCCCAAAAATGTATCAAGCCATATTGAAGCTTCTTATCTTCGTCGTAAGTTTCCACGGTTGTAGTCCTACGAAAGGGTACAGCAAATCTCAGATTTTATTGTTTGTGTTAACTATCATTCTCAATTTATACTTCCACGTAACAGTTATTATACACCTAATGAGAGACAGAAGGTCCTTAGATCTAGCAGACATTTTGGAATCCATATGTGGCATGTTCTTTGCACTTCAGGTAGGTGTATACGGAGTTATTCACGTTTTTCGACACGAAGAATTGTGGCCAAAGTAGTAGTGGTAGTGATTTATTGGTGCTTGCACAGTAAAATTATTCATACAAGTCAAAATTTGGTGACCAATAAGTAATATATAGTTAAAACTAAAATAAAAACAGCCAGGTAAAGTACAATGTTGACATATCAAACCTAAGATTTCTTTCGAATGTGGGCTTTTCTTGTATTGTCACTATAAATTTCATTACACCTAGTATGTGTCGTTTCGTGGTCGTTTCAGTGCGTTTCATGTGACATAAGCATTCTAAAGGTAATGTTAGTAGGTGTGTCCCTTATAATTACACTCAACGTATGGTTGGTTAGACCTATAGAATTTTTATGCAAAAAAATGAAAACAACAGGTAGGAATTTAAAAAAAGTTGTAGTGTGCGTAAGATTTCTGCTATAAAGACAAAACAAAAATCGATTCCAGACATCCGCTTGGAAAAAATACAGGGTACATTTAAAAAGTAGTTGAAGGACAAGCATTCCAATGATAAAAGCTAAAAAGTGTGTTTTTGTATCAAAAATGAACAAGCCTTGTTTAAATATACAAAATCAGTTGAGAAACAAACCTTTTTCAAGAAAATAAAAATTCTGACAAACAAGTTTGGCGTCATAGATTTTGAGTCGTTGCATCTGCTACAAATGCTTGTTTTTACACAATGATTTCTACAAATATGTTTATGACATTTGTAACGCATTAGTAATTGTTTATTATCGTTTCGTGGGCAAATATAACACCTTGTACGCTTAGGGGCTCTTCCAAAACGCCTGTTTAACAATCTGTTGTAACTCTTGTTAAGTCAGAGGTTTTTATCACTGTTTGGATTAGCCATTTCTTCTCACAGATAAGACATACGAAATTACGTTAAGGTATAACGGGGTCAATTGTGACCCAAGGGACGTGGATGACCTGACTGGGCGAAAGGTTGATAGCAACTCCAATACGTAGGTGCTTTAATTGTCGTTTAAAGGGAACAGCTAGACGGTGGCGTTGCCAGTTGGTTCTGCTTTTCTGTAATTTCATTCATTATTTCGGCTGGGGTCAGAATTGACCCCGCCCTACCAGTTAAGGGGTATATCTGATAAACGCGTCTTTGCAGGGCTTTGCAATCTGTAGAATAACTCCAGGTCAATATACAGGGTGATCAACTTATACTCCGAAGTTTGATACCTCCGTTAATATGAAAGATACAAAAAAATTCGAATAATATTGTAGGTAAAGTTAACGTCTAGATTTTATAATATACACATATACAGGGTTATTGATGAAGTCACGACATACCAAAGTTGTGTTTTTTCAAATGAAACGCCCTATACATTATCCCAAATTTAAATTGTGCTCGCTCTTCCTATTCCGGAAATATAGGGTTTTATCAGGCTATACAGAGTATTATCAGAGATATGACCATTTTTATGTGAAAATCTTAATGAATTCATCACTCTGCATCTTAAAAAAATCAATAAATGGTGGTTGATTCTCAATGTTAGAATAATTTCGTGGTTATCTAGTTTTATCCAAAATTATCAATTTGCTGCTACCTTTATTTCTAACTTAAACGTCAAATCAAAATATTCGGAAATCGGTACACATTATCGAGTTTATCAAGAGTAACTTTTTAGTGTAGAATTGAATGATGTTCAAGTTCACATAAATTTTTAATTTATAAGTCTAACCTAAAAAAGTTATGTTCAATACTACCTGGTATGAACCGTGTAACTAGCGTCCTCTATCATAGTCAGGTATAAAAAAAATCCAAGCTAGCTAGCCTAGCTTCCTAGCTCCAAAACATATTAGAGTGAAATTTCATTACAATGTTGGCAGTAGTTTCAGCAAAACCGTAAAAAATGTGTATAATTTTTAATTTTTCTTCAACGCCCTGTATGTTGAATAGAAATGGCGTTACGAATTTTTTTTACTGAGCAAAAACCAATTATTTTTTAGTTTTCTACCTATCCTAGAGACGGGGTCACCTTTTTTGGAACACCCTGTATATAACACTTTAAATTATAAAAGAATAAGAAATGTCTATTGTTCAGTACTAGCGATATTGTTTATCATCACTGTTTAGATTATATAACAAAGCAAAGAATCCAAAGAATCCAAAATATGTGTTGTAGGTTTGTTCTCAGGCTGAGAAAGTATGATCATAATCTCCGAAAATATTAAAACCTTGAGGTGACTAAATACAAGTAAACTGGTTAAGTTACATTGTCTGACTATAACTCAGAAAATATTATCTTCGTCTACTCCCGCGTACCCGATGGAAAAACTTATACCGCGAAGGGATACTCATTCGCTTAACCTGAGACACGGAAGTTTGTTGACCACCAGTCGGCAATGTTCCAAAGATGTTTCACCTATAATGCCGCAAAACAGTATATTGCGATAGATAATACCTTGAAGTCCTTACCAGTTGATAGATTTAAAAAGAAAATGAAAAGCATCTTATTGCTAGCATAATGCTCAATCTCGAGTGATAATTTTTTTTCTTCAGTGTTACTGTTAATACTGCTGTTTATAATATATATACATACATTCCCTGTTAGCTTAGGTTTAGGTGTTAGTTTAGAATGTAGTTTTATATATGGGTTAAATGTAAGAATAGCCTTAGGCTGAATTTCGCCCAAATAAGTCGTTAAAATTAAAAAAAAAATTAAATGAACCTGCCTGTATCACGTTGAATAGTTACCCAGTTTGGTATTTCGGTTAGATATCCTTCAGAAGAAAAAATTATGAATTTTCTCCAAACCAAAGAGTAAACCATAAGTTTTTTCAGTTTTTGTCTCATTCAAATTTCAATAGAAGCCTCTGTTCTAGGGTGGAGCAAAAGTGATATCCTTGTTTTGCCTGAAAAACCAGCTTAGATATTTCCTGCATCAGATGCAAACTGTATTTTGGCAACCCAAAAAGACTCCAAATGAAGACGAGTTTTTTACGAATAGTCTAATAATAAAGACGGGGATTTTATATATGGTTACAGCTGTTTCAACACTGTTCATGGTTCTATACATACCTATCTCCTTCGGTGAAGACAGGCTAATCTATGAGGTAATTTTTATTAGTTATTCCGCTCTATTATCTAATCGAATAGCGCTTCAGCGTTGTGGGAGGATATTGAGGTATTCTGCGAGTACCAACGACCCAAGAACTGATGGAGTTTTGTTATGTTTTACTTCCCACACCGATAGGTGAGGGTAGTGTTGTGATCGCGAAAATTTTCGATTTTGAGATGGTACGCTTTTTGGGGGTTTTATGATATCTACGTCCACGTCACCCATTTCCGCCGGTTGTTCGTACTGTCGGTCTCTCTGTCGGTCGGTCTGTCTGTTGGTGTCTTTCATGGCTCGTAATCGCAGTAAGCGCTGCATGGATTGCTGAAATTTGGGTGACGATATGATGTGAGGTTGTAGTAAGTAACGCTGCCATAATTTTGAAAATGCGTGTATGGCCGGCGGTGTAATTAACAAAAAAAAATTCAAATCCTCCTCAAGCGTCGTTTTTAGACGTTCATAATCATTTTCTATTTTTTTATGAGAATGAAATTGGGGTTGTTGGGGGGTAGGAACCGTTCATTGACCTGTGAAAAAAAGGCGGCATAAAACACTTTTCTTGCGGGCGGGCTACGATTTGTTTGCAAGGTGATCTCAGGCTATAGCTTCATGCTATGGAAAAATAATAAACTGGTGTCACCGTAATGTATGGGAAGTACTGAGTCAATCAACTTGACTTAATTTCTTAATACCTTTATTTGGTCCTAAATACGTGTAACCATCGCAGGTAGTGAGCTTAACTTTTGATAGCCTAAGAACTGTTAAATATTTGCCCTTTTTTTTCGTTTTTTTGCTTTCAGCTGAAAAATGGTGCATCGGACGGAAAATCTAGTTCCATTCAATAATAAAGAGACCTTACATTCTGCGTCAAATGGTATATAAAGCATTAAATTTGGTTTAGTAGTATAGCCGACATCTAATGCTAAAAATGATAAAAAAATCGTATTTCAGTTCAAACTCACATTTTGCGGCTTTCCAAGAACACATATTTTGAAAAGAGATACTATCATTAAAAAAATACATCTAATAGAAGTTTTAGAGAACGCAATTTCACGTTAAATAGATACCTTAGCTTTTAAACTTAGTCATTTATAGTTCAAAATTTGGCATTAATTATTCAAAATCGGTTTTTTTGATATTTTGAGCTATTTAAGTCATGTAAGGTAAAATCATATCAAAATTTTGTACCCTAAAAGCATAACCTGACTAGAGATTATCAAGTGAATCAATGTGTTGTATCATGATTAAATCTAAAGTATTGTTAATAAGAACTTACGTGATAAATAAATTAATCATAGTTCTTAATAGTCTAGGTGCAACTAATTAACAATACCACTTAAAGTTTATTGATAAAATATAAACGTAAACACGGTATAAATAGATAAATGTATAAATAAATAAACAGAACATTATTTTAACTGGAAAGTAGCATCAAAAGCTGATGTTAGTAGCAACCAGGGCTATAAATCCATAGGCACACAGAAACGTTGTTAAGTTTGCAACTAATTATTAGTACTCGTATATTGATGTTTTTCTATTACTTCAAATATATTTACTATGCTATGCTATTTTAGATATTAGTAAGCAGTATTTGGTCGAAAAGTATCTTATATTGAATTCAAAGATCCTTGTCGTTGGCTCAACTTGTCTGTACTCGGCTGGATTGATACCGAGATTGAAGGAGTGGCAAAAAAGAGGAGGGGGCGTTGATAGTCTCACGTAGTCGGTACAGTTTACTTATTGCCGATTTTGGACAATTCTTAATGTTATTTTAAGTAACGAATTTACAACAAAGTGATTTGTTTAATCGGATGTGACAGAATCGAAATTTATGTGTAAATAAATAATATTTTTCCGAATTTCAAAAGAATTGATTTGTTTGAAAACATAGAACTCACTAATATGGTAATGTTCCTATTTAAATTTGCGGCGACCATTTTCAAAAATACTTGGCTTATGTAATTATAGCACATAATATGAAGAATACTAATTCTGCTTCAAGAAAAAACGGAAAACAGATTTCGTCATTGTATCAAATACTCACAAATTATGTATGAAAAAATAGTAACCAACTCCAGTTCGCACACTAGCCTACTAGGATAACATAAATTCATTAGCGTAACTAGCCGTCTAACCTGAGGGCGGCCAGAGTAGTCAGGTATCACCATTATTTAAAGAACAAAATAAAAGTCTTCTGGAAATTGCCCGGACACGCTATGCAAAAGACCGTACAAATGACAACCTTATCTAGGGGTGTCTGAGTATTAAAATATCAAAGTGAGTTTTTCTTCTGCGGATGCCTGGACCCTCCCAGGCATTTAGTAACTGTGTTATCTATATTTCTCCAAAAGACTAAACATAAAAAATTTAAAGTATCATAATTGTTTTTATCTTTCATTTCCGGGGGTTGCGATTGATAAGTTGCTTATCTTTTTCATAGTGTACGAGGGTTGCGGTCAAGTAAATACTTAGAAATCCGAAGAAGCATAAATTTTCATCTTTCATTTGCAGATGTTGCGACTTGTGTTATTGTACTATACTTGTTAAATGCTTTCTAACGATATATACATATCTTGACCGTATACCAGGGGTAAAATAAAGTGAATTCCAGCCAAAAGGATAAAGTAAAAGCAAACAGATTTTAAATTGATGCAAAATTTTGCATGTCAAAATGATCGAATTTAAAAGCTGAGGTAACTATATCACGTAAAATTCTATTTACTACATCTATTATTTCATCTGTTTTTTCAATAAAAGTGTTAGCTTCAAAGATATGTAGTCTTAAATAGCCGAAAAATATTAGATGCCCCATTTTTCAGCTACAGTCAAAAAAATGAAGTCAAGTTGATTGACTCAGTACTTCCCACACATTACGGTGATACCAGTTTATTATTTTCCCATAGCATGAAGCTTTAGTCTGAGATCCCCTTGCAACAAAATCATCGCCAATACCCCCCCCCCCCCAAATTGTCATATGCCCCTAAGTCTTTCCTGCACAGGTCAATGAACAGCCTATTATCAATAATACAAACTTTTCTGGTGGATTGACGGAGGTATAGAGGAGAGACGTATATCGGCTTTCATACGCAGTAGCGTACAAAAACCCGCGCTCTCTGGTGGCCAAGCGGACGCACCGTGGCGTCCCGCCAAGAAATCTATGCTGCTGTGCAGCGATTTCCTTGGTTTGCCTTTACCTTCGGGTGCCAGATGGCGCACTGGCAGAACCTTCTGTCACTTGCTACAACAATACTCGTATGTATACATCGTAAGTCCTTTAGTTTCTGTAATAGGCATAAAGCAATGTTCGGATAGACCTAAAAAAGTTATTTATGTCGCTAGGTCTTCGGATAGACCTAAAAAAGTTATTTATGTCGCTAGGTCTTCCTTCACAGGTCAGTGGGTAGTCTATTATGGATACAACAAATTTTTTAATTTTACAACCCCCCACCCGCCAACCACCCCAATTTCCACCCCCACCCAAAAAAGTAGAAAATGATCAGGAACACCTAAAACGCCTAAAAACGAACGAACGTTTGGGGCATATTTAAAATTTTCCGTTTTTTGCTAATTACTCCGCCGCCAATACACCGATTTTCAAAATTATAGCAGCATTACCTACTACGACCCCACAGCATATCGCTGCCCAAATTTCATCACAATCCATGCAGCGGTTACTGAGATCACGAGGACAGAAAAACGCGTACAGACAGACCGACAGACAGACAGACCGACAGACAGACAGACAGACCGACGGAAATGATTGACGTGGATTTTCGTTACGTAGACATCATGAAACGCCCAAAAAGTGTATTACCTCAAAATGGAAAATTTTCGCGATCACAATACTCCCCTCACCTATCGGTGTGGGAAGTAAAACTAAAAGAAGCGCAAAAATTGGACAGTTTTTGGGCTGTCAAAAGTTAAGCTAACCACCTGGAATGGTGCAAACTCAGATTACATGCAGTTAGGGCCAAACAGACGTATTAAAATGATTTTCAGCCTGCTGGGAGTTAATTCCAGAAAATATCTTAATTTGATTGGCGTGTAGTGCCCATAGAAAGAGTTTGGGGTAGTATTGTTATATTTTAGGAAATCATTCATTTTGTAGGATAGTCTCCTGGTTTTCTTGATATTATTATATTTATGACAAATGTGCCAACTACTATAACAGTTCCAACAGCTGTACCCCTTACCCTAATTCTAGTATCATGATTTTAGTCACAGTGAGAAAATCCAACAATTGCTTAGCTTGGTTTCGAAATTTCCAGAGACATTGTCACTGGAAAATCCCTCCATTCCGGAAGGAACTTGCGCAGATGTGCGTTAAACGCCGTGCTTTCATCCATGATTGCACAGCACATCCTCAGGGAACTACGATTACTGATACTTATCTTAGCACTTACATAACAGGATACAGGGTGTTCCCTAATTAATGGCATACATCAAAACTGCAGATTATTTGGGTGGAAATATTGAGGTTTAATCAAACATACTTCAATGCAATAGATGATAATAACCGAAAACCGGGTGTCAAAGTAGGAATTATGATTTAGATTTTGCTCAAAATAACTCACCAAATTGACTACATCTAATGTAAATGTTTTTTATAAGCATTTTTACGTGAAAATGGCACACTTTGTAAATGTCGCTAGGAGTTTTCGTTTTCCATATATCTGCTTATCAATAGGTCCGTACACAGTCAAATTTGCAAATGTGAATTTTTTATCGAAGTAGGCTGCGATTATGAATGATTGAAGGAGGGAGAGGCTTTCTGGTGATCAAAACCATCAGTGTATAGGCCTACAAGCGGCCCTTGTGTTCTTAAGTACCTCTCCTTACGCTAGGTCCTTAGTCCAGCCCCCATCACAAAGGTTAGGGTTATTATATAATCAAAAACACAATGGCTTTCCGGGATCGACTGAACAAACTTTATGTTGTTTCACCAGAGAACCATATTGGCACTATCTTATAGAGATGGGACTGTTCCTATACGATGTGTCCGGTCATCGGTGTCGGAGCCCTTAGGAGGATGAAATACAGTATTTTTATCGACAAATCACCCCCATAAGTAGTTTTTCTCCCACCATAATAAAATGGCAGCCATTTTGCTTTTTGTTTGATGCCACAGTTGGTCATGGTTACCTGTGTAGAAGTCCTACAAACACAAAATAAGCCTCATTCGCCAGCGAAACATGTAGACCATAAACTAATGGTGAACATTTTTCAAATTTCATTTCATATCAGGGCAAAGAAATTGTTAATTATTGTTTTTTCACACTTGTAGTTTTTTCAAAAAATCTAAGCTGTTAACCTACATTTTTTATTTCCAAGCGGTCGTACATGGTGTTTCCTAAAAAAATAGATGTACATCTTAGCCCTAAGTAAACTAGTTTAGAAGCTATGATGGTTTATTGTCTAATCCGGTGTTGAGAAGGCAATTAAACAAAATACTAATTGGTCATGACACTTATTTTGGAAAAAAATGTTACAACCATTGTTCGAAATGTCCTTCTTGGTGTTGCAGGGATGCTGTTGCACTGACACATGTTGCGTAGAGCGACTGATCATCGCTTTGTCATTCCGTAATTCATTTCTGATTTGAATAATTTTGGTAATAAGCTCCTCACGTGCATTTGACATATAGACATAAGCTTTTTGTTCCATTGTACCCCACAAGACAAAATCAAGTATGGTCAGGTCCGGTGAACGCGGTGGCCAAGCGATTGTTCCACCGCGACCAATCCACGACGAATATCGTTCATTTTAAATGACTTCGCATGGATTGTGATGAAATTTGGGTAGGTACCGTATGTTATGGGGTCCTAGTAGGAAATGCTGCAATATTTTTTAAAAATCGGTGCATTGGCGGCGGAGTAATTAGCAAAAAACTAAAGATTTTAAATACTACTTCTACTTTTTTGGGTGGCGGTGAAATTGGGGTGGTTGGGGGGTGGAGCGTTCTGAAAACTTGTTCTATTCATAATAGGCTGTAACTTGCCCTGTGAAAGAGAATCATAGCAACATAATACCGTTTTTTAGGTCCATCCTGCGGCCCTTTGAAACTTTTGCGGCCCGTCAAAGCACCAACATAATTTTAGGAAAAATCGACAACCTTCATGAGTGTGCCGAAACTATATTTTCATATTATCATTACATTTTTTCAGGCACATATTCATGAGAACTAACATTTTCAAAACATATTTTCATAAAATCAAAATGTAGAACAAGGTTGACGGATGAAAATTTACAAAAATTTTTTTGGGGATCTCAGTATCCCAAATACAGCCAGACTTCAATGAATTATCAAACAATATTCAAGAATAAAAAGTGCCTTAAATTTAAATCAATGAATAAAATGAAAGAAAAATGAATAATTCTTTTCTATATTTATGGAGAGCCTCTGTCTGTCCGTCCGTCCGTCTGTCCATGGGCGCCAGCAGAGGGGTGATTTGAGCAGTCAATTAAAGTAAGTCGCCCCTCCCTATACAATTTTCTGGCGGCGCCCTTGCGTCTGTCCGTATACAAAGGTAGCCAAAAGTACAGGTGCTAAAAAAAAACTAAATACAGATTCGGTATCAGCATGAAAAAACTAGTCCGAGAAAAATCCGGTTTTCTCAATACCGCTTCCGGTTCCCCAGTGCAAGCGTCGTATGAATTTACTCAAGTATTATTTCCCACACCGATAGGTGAGGGGAGTATTGTGATCGCGAAAATTATCGATTTTCAGATAATACGCTTTTTGGGCCTTTTATGATGTCTACATAACGAAAATCCACGTCACTCATTACCGTCGGTTTGTCCGTCTGTCTGTTGGCGTCTTTCTACCCTCGTAACCTCAGTAACCGCTGCATGGATTATGACGAAATTTGGGAGACGGTATGCTGTGGGGTCTTAGTAGGTAATGCTGCTACAATTTTGAAAATCGGTCCATGGGCGGCGGAGTAATTAGCAAAAAACCAAGAAATTGAAATATTCCTCAAACTTGGTTTTTAGGCGTTTTAGGAGTTTCTGATCATTTTATACTTTTTTTTGATGGGGATGAAATTGGGGTGGTTGGAGGGTGGGGGGTTGCAAAACTGCAAAATTTGTTATATTCATAAAAGGCTGTCCATTGACTTATGAAGGAAAGACCAAGTGACATAATACACATTTTTAGGTCCATCCGAACATTGCCTTTAATATTATTACACCAAGGGACTTAGATTATTGAAAAAGCCAGAGAGCATTATTTTCCCGTTTTTATCTGCTTTGTGGACTACTCTAAGGCGTTTGATAACGTAAAGTGGCCTAAACTGTGGGAAATCCTTATCTCCATGGGAGTCCCTTGCCACTTAGTATTTCAAATACAGCAACTCTGAGTCTGAGTCTAGCTCAGCTCGTGTAAGAATTGATGGTAACCTGTCTGGTCAAACAGCAACCAAAAAAGGAGTTCGTCAGGGATGCGTATTATCTCCGATGTTATTTAACATTTACTCTGAAATTGTGATGAGACAGGTATTGGACAACTGGAATGGCGGTATAACTATTGGCGGAAGCAAAATATCTAACTTAAGATTTGCTGACCATACAACACTTATTGCTGCTTCTCGAGAAGAACTAGTAACTCTATTGGATGTTTTAGAACAACACAGTGCAGCATATGGTCTTGGTTTAACTACAACAAGACCAAGGCTATTATCGTAGATAGAGAGCATGACAATCATCGAGAAATAAAGTCAATAGGCCGTTGTGAGGTAGTTCAAAGTTTTGTGTACCTCGGTTCTTTGATCGACAATTCAGGTAGCTGTGAGAATGAGATTCGACGGCGCATTCAATAGGCACGGGTGGTCATGACAAAGCTTACTAAAATATGGCGTGACCATAACATCACTAAAGCTACCAAAATTTCACTGGTTCAGTCTCTTATGTTCTCCATATTTTTGTATGCCTCGAAAAGTTGGACTGTTAAAAAGGCAGATCGAGCTCGCATAGATGCTTTTGAAATGTGGATGTGGAAGAGAATGCTGAGAAGTCCTTATAACGCCCATCGAACTAATGTTTCCATACAGGATGAGCTCGGTAATCCAAAGAGACTATCCTCCATTGTGTCGACGAGAATGCTTACATTCTTCGGACATATTCACAGGAGCGATAATATGGAGAAACTTGTAGTTCAGAGTCACGCCACGAGTGGGCGGCACCGTGGCCATTCCCCTACACGCTGGGTGGATACGATGAAACAGTTGCTAGATATGAGTATCAAGAGCGCCACTGAACTGACAGTAAATCGCGAACGATGGCGAGCTACAGTTCTCAAAACTGTTGATAATATTCGTGTCGGAAATACTCTAGCTCCGACTTAATGCATTTTACGAGTTCAGAACATGTCTGTTAAGACATAGTGACTATGATGATGGAGGGACTTAAAATTTTCTGATGTACCTATACATACGAGTATTGCTTTAGACCATTCTGTATTGTATAACAGTAATTATTTAATTGATTTTAATGAAGTTTTGACACAGTATTACTACCATGGCGAGGACGGAAAATGCGGATGGATTTTAGAAATCATGTCAGTGGCGGCACAGGAATAATAAAAAAAAATCTAAAAATGTAAAAACAGCTCAAACTTTGTTTTAAAGCGTTTTAGGTGCTCCCGATCATTTTCTACTTTTTTTGGGAGGAGGGGGTGAAATTGGGGTGGTTGGGGGGTGAAATACTTATGTTGTACTCATAATTAGCGGTCCATGGACCTGTGAAAGAAAGACCTAACGTCATAATACACGTTTTCAGGTCCATCCGAACGTTGCCTTGCCTATTATAGAAAACAAGGGTGAGTGGCGGCGGAGTAATAATAAAAAAATCTAAAAATACCAAAACCACTCAAACTTCGTTTTTAGGCGATTTGAGGGTTGCTGATCGTTCTCTACATTATTTTAGAAGGGGTTAAAATAGGTTAGTTTTGGGGTGAGGGTTGTGGAACTGGAAGTTTTGTTGTATTCGTAGTGGTACAATATAAACTAGTTGTTAGGTACTCTGGAGATCTCAGAGTTGAATTGAGCCAAAGTAGGATGGGTTCTCGGATAGGGTGGTTAGGAAACCACGGAACACTTTTCATTGTCCTTTAAAGATCGATACTGATAATATAATCGGTTTTTAAATATCGGAAGATCGGCATGCCATGTGATTAGGATACCAGTTGAAGATTGCAGAATAAAAACTGTATCATCCTAATTTCTACGGAGAGAGATGCAAGAAACTATTTACGATAGTTTTTGTGACAGATGTTTTTTTGCGCGCGTGCGGGCGATGGTTTGGTTGCAAGGGGACTTCAGACTATAGCTTCGTGCAATAAAAAAGTATAAACTGGTATCACCGTAATGTGTGGGAAGTACTGAGTCAATCAACTTGACTCCATTTTTTTAATTATATCCATTCTGGTTAATGATTTAAGAGCACTATTTAAGTTACATTCGAATGTGCGGCCCGCATAAAAAAATTAATTTGGATCCGTTCTGTATTGAGTCCCGTGGAAATTATGAAATTGATTTTAATGAAACTTTGCCACAGTATTATAACCGTGCCAAGGATGGAAAACGCGTATGGTTTTCATAAATCGTGTTACTGGCGGCACAAAAACAATAAAAACTAAAAACAGCTCAAATTTCGTTTTTAGGCATTTTAGGGGTTCCTGATCATTTTCTGTTTTTTTTTTTTTTGGTTGCGGTGAGATTGGGGTGATTAGGGGATGGAGCATTGTAAAATTGTATGCAAAATAGGCACTCCATTGACCTGCAACATGATACACTTTTTTAGGTCCATCGATACATTGCCTTGCCTATTTCAGAAATCAAAAGACGATTTTTTTTCTGATGTATGTTACTGTTACATGCGAGTACTGCTTTACATCGTTCTGTATATATTATCTAACCTGAAATTGATTTCGATGAAATTTCAATAGAATATTATTACCGTGGTAAGGATAGAAAATGCGTATGGTTTTTAGAAATCATGTCAGTGGCGGTGCAGCAATAATAAAAAACTAAAAATATAAAAATAGCTCAAACTTCGTTTTTCCTGATAATTTCGTTTCATCCAGTTGAAGCTTCACAGAATAAAGACTCTGTCGTTCTAGTTCCTACGGAAGGAGATGCAAGAAGCTATTCATTAGAATTAATTTTTAGGTTGGATGTTTTTGTGGGCAGGCGGGCGATGATTTGGTTGCAAGGGAACAGGGCTGCGCCAACCCCGTTTGCACGGTGTGCACCGCACACGGGCGGCAAGCCTAAAGGGACGACAGCGCGGCACCCATGATGTTTCGTCCATCTGGATAAATCTGTCTTTTTTAGGCTCCATTATTTTGCGATCAGCTCAGTCTCCTCAATGTCCCGCTTCCCGCTCCATACGCCTATTACTGTTAAGTACCGTCCACTATGGGACATGCCACTGACACCGGCTATTCAGCTTTAAAGGTGTTACGATATATTTAAAAATGATTTATTTGATACATTTCCCAATATTTCGATTGCTCTTAGAATCCTTTTAACACTTCCAATATCAGTTGCAAGCGGAGAAAGATCATTTTCAAAGCTAAAGCTCATTAAAAGTTACTTAAGATCCTCGATGAACCAGGAAAGACTCAATAATTTGGCATTAATTTCCATTGAATCTGAATTATATGAAAAACTAAATACAGACCAAATTATAAAGGACTATGCAGCAGTTAAAGCAAGACAAGTGTCTTTTCTATAAATTTCATAAAAAGATCATCATATTTTATTTTCTAGGAGTTTTTATTTTTAAGTTTAAAGTACATAATTATCTGTTGTGTTTGTTTTTTGTTTATGTTTAAAATATTAAACTTAAGTTTTTAAAAACTATTTTATATTATTTTGTAGGAGCTTTTATTTTTAAGTTTGAAGCACATAATTATGTTTTGTTTTTTCACTACTTAGGTTTAAAACATTAAACTTAGGGTACATAACGTTTCGGTTTTTTTTTCGTTGCTTAGTTTTAAGGATTTTTATTTATGTGGTATTTGTGTAAAAGATATTAAATTTTTGACAAAACCTAAAAGTTAAAAGTAAACGTCTCTGAAATTTTATTACCGTCTCATTGTACTCGAGGTAATAGGGGGCGGCCACTTATCATTTGCACACGGGCGACAGAAACACTTGGCGCGGCCCTGCAACGGAATCTCAGGCTATAGCTTCATGCAATGGGAAAATAATTAAATGATATCACCGTTATGTGTGGGAAGTACTGAGTCAATCAGCTTGATTACATTTTGATAAAGGTTCTGGTCTAAATTTCAGGCTTACCGACCTGCCGTGTTTGGTTATGTGGGTAGTTTCTGCATCCAAGCCGCTATTGCCTCGACTCACGCATTGTTCATAATTATTCCATACGACATGGTATTCATGATACTCATACGGTTGACTGCCTTACAATTCAGGCTAGTCAATGAGGAATGGAAAACGTTATTTGATGCAGATCTGAGCTCAAAAAAAGCAATTGAGGAGTTTCGTCGGAGATTCAGAAGATGTATAAAACACTACGATTTCCTTCTGCAGTAAGTTTAAGTTGATACTATATGATACGTACTAGCAATTTAGTTCAGAAAATGTTTCAAAAATATCAAAACTTTCGAGATTTTCTAATATTTAGAGAACTTGAATAGGGAATTTGACAAACATTTAAATTCGGCATAATGTATGTAATATTAGTTATGTTAACAAATCACTACATGTCACTAACAAAAACTACCTGCTTCATTGCAAATGTCCCCTAGAAAGGTTTAAAATCGGGCCGAAATCCAAATTATCCCGAGCGGCTAAAAACGCGTCCTGATTGATCGTGACGTCATGGGGCATGATACGCCGACTGTGTTCAGGCTCTAGGCGAGGTAATTTGCACACCTTTGTTCCCGTATTATCGTTGCGTTTGCAGTTTTGTTCGTTCGTGTCTATTCCCTCTGTAATCGTTACTGTAATCTGATTGTATTGAAACTTTATCATAACACTTTAATGATAGATATGTGAAGTCCAGTACAATAACTTGTGGACGTTTTTATGTGGTTAAAAATAATAAAAAAAACTCTCTCTTTGAGACTTGAGAGGTAAGAGGCAAGCAAAAACTGTTAAACGTTAGCTTCCGTTGTCATTTAAACTGCTATAGTTTTAAAAATTGATAGTCGGATATGCTGTAAACATTTACCTACATCGTATCTACCGTATCTAGATCTACGTACCAGTTCTGTTCTTCTTTGGAGATTCAGACTGTTATATTCAATGCGGTTTTTTGTTGTTGTTGACGATGGTAGTATAACGAGCATGACATACATAGGTATTATTTATCTAGACTCAATTACAATACAACTGTTTGATGAACGAAATCTTATACATATATTCTGTTCCAAAAGACCCAAACTTTCAATAAAATATCATACTTTTAGGTTCATTTCTACATGTATTAATGTAAAATAACCTTTTTTTTAAATTTTTGTTGTTATTTGCAATTATCTAAATGATAAATAGTATTTGGAGTTTTTTTCTTAAACATAGTTTGCCTTACTATTCAACACGTTTTACTGGTAACTACTTTATGACAAAATATGTCATTTTTACCCGTTATTCCTTTATAACTATTATTTGTCCGTAAAGTTGACACAGCAAAGAGTAGGTAAATATGACCCAAAATAAAGCTTTAAGCCATTTTTTCCGCGGTTAGGTTTTAATAGTCGGTGGGTCAGGTTTACGAGACAATAAAAACATTTGATATAGATGTTTTCACATACTCTTGCATAGTGGTACCCAACAAATTCGAATAGGTTGGTGATACCAGGTATTTCTGAACATTTTGCTCCGTATTAAATAAAAGCTTCTATAATTTATTCCACAAAAATAGATTTACAGGTGCGCCACATACGTAAACAAATATTTATGTCTCATCCCTGCAAGCAACTGATGCCAAATAAATTAATCGGCCTACCTTTGCATCGATATGATTGGGCAGAACCTCATAAAGCGATGCGCGGTTATGCTCTGTGACGTCAGCGGATATGGCGCTCTATTTATAAATAGGCCGTTTCTAACGCTGTTTCAGCATGCGAAACTTTGAAGCCTTGTAACAACGCTACTTTTAACTTTTAATGAATAGTAATTGGGGAACGTTTCTTTCAGCTATAAATGAATCGTATTATTGATTGAAAAAAGTCGACAAGTTCCCTATTGTTTCGAAAATTTCTATAGTTCCAAAGTATTTTGATTTCAGAAATTGCAATAAAACATATTTCAAATTAACTGCAGGTACACAAAGACAATAAATGACAGATATTCCTTGCACTTGGCTGTAATATTATTTGCAATTATTGTTGGTAATGACATCATGGAGATATACAGGATAGCAAACGCGTAAGTATATTCCAAATTCCATTGTTCACTACAATGGGCTAGTATCATGAATTTTTTTTTGGTTGCATATGATAGAGTACGTCATAAAAAGCATCTCATTCTTTTCTCCGATTTTTTTGGGCACAGGAGAGCCGTAAAAATTAGGAAAATATTTAAATTCTCCTAGGGCAGTGACGTCACTGCCCTAAAGGCGAACAGCCAATCAAAAGACAGATATGTGTGCTGTGTTGCCGCATTCTGATGGCGCGCGAAATGCCGGAGCTGTACGCGGGCTGGCTCATCTATCTTGTCTTCTGTTCCCGTCTGCGAGTCGGAGCTGTTCTTGGCAACAATGCACTGCTGATGATTCGCGCGGTTGGCACTGATTGGCTGAATTTGAATTCCTTTCTTTAACCTTTAGAATGGAATTACTAAAAAACAAAATGATGTAGAAAGTAACGAAATGCAGCAGTACGTTTATTTTTGTATGCACTAAGCGGTAATAATCATTAAATCATTGTTCTTAACCTCGTGATACTAGTCCATTGACGTCTTATCCTCATATACCTGGCAAGCAAGTCCTAGATTACTGATTTTGTTGTTTTCATACATTCATTCATGAATTAGCAAATATGACCGATTGACCGGCCCTAGCCTAGCACGATTGTGGCTACACAGAAGAATGCTTCGCATTCCATGGATAAACCACGTTACGAACACAGAAGTCTTACGTAGGGCGAATACAGAGAGACAATTGTTGACCACCATTAAATGTCGTAAAATTGCATATTTGGGCCACATACTAAGAGGTGAAAAATATCACTTGCTACAATTAATATTGAAAGGCAAAATCGACGGTCGAAGGGGACCTGGGAGACGACAACAATCTTGGCTCCGTAATATACGAGAATGGACGGAAATACGCAGTGCAGCACAACTGTTCCGTATGGCGGAAGATAGATCCGCTCTAGCCATAATGATCGCCAACGTCAGGAGGACCTGATACGGCACATGAAAGAAGAAGCCTAGCACGATAAGGTCAACAAATAGATTTCAAATGACATAGAAGTACACCAATTGGGGTTTTTTTATGGTCGGCCTCCCGCAAAGGCTGAAAGCCTATGGCGCTGTAGAAGCGCTGCGAGAGGATAAGCAACGGTTCACGTTAAATTTGCAACGCTGCAGGTTGTAGCCGTCGGGTAACAAATTCCCCGGCAGCTGATTCCACAGCGTCGAAGTTCTCCAAAAGAAGGAATGCTGGAGGAGACTGGTTCTCTAGTGTTCCTGGTTCGGACGGCCTGTGGCGTTATTATCTGAGAAAGCTCACTCGAACATCTTCCGTGATAGAATCTGTAAAACAGGGATAGGTCAGCCACCCCCCTTCGATGTTCCAGGCTGTGGAGGTCCTTTGTGAGGTTAGGCGTATCGATTAGTCTAATCGCTCTTTTCTGGATAGTGTCCAGAAGCTTTAGAGAGTGCTTTGGAGCGCATCCCCACACATGGGAGCAATACTCCAGCGTTACAATGGACAATACACCGAACGTAGAATTGTTTAGCGAAATACTGAAAGTAATTTGCTCAAGTATAAAAAATACACACAAAGAGTAAGTCGGCTCTTGATTCTTTCGCGTAGCACTAATAAACACTGAATATTTAGATTAAATCGTCCCCTAGACATGCTAACATAGCGAAACACATGCAGAGTTTGAAAAAATCGGATTAGTGGGTTGTTGAACCGTACAGCGTTTGTTAAATACACGGAAACAATGTTTTTTAAAAAAGGAATATAAGAATGTTTATTTAGTTTTTGGGGAGTCCAGATTAGAGTTTAAATCTGATCTCGTCGGGGGGGGGGGGGGCATACTTGTGCAGTAATTTTTTTAGGCGGCACTATATAACGCTTTTGTTCGTTTTAACCCGATAACCCCCCCCCCCCTCAGATACGCGCCTGGCTAAGGGACTTCGATTCTTTTTTTTGATGTATGTTACATACGAGTATTATTGCTTAACATCGTTCTATATTGTGTAACCTGGAATTGATTGTAATGAAGTTTCGCTACAGTATTATTACCGTGGCGAGGATGGAAAATACGTATGGTGTTTAGAAATCGTATCAGTGGTGGCGCAGCAACAATAAAAAAAGTAATAATATGAAAACAGCTCAAACTTCGTTTTTAGGCGTTTTGGGGGTTCCTGATCCTTTTCTGTTTTTTTTTTTTGGTGGGGGTGAAATTGGGATGGTTGGGGGATGGAGGGTTGCAAAGCTGAAAAAGGTTTTTTTAAGCATGATAGGCCCTCAATTGACCTGCGAAAAAAGAATCTAGCAACATAATACACTTTTTTAAGTCCATCGGAACATTATTACAGAAGCTAAGGATTTTTTTCTGTTGTATGTTATGTACATACGATTATTGCTTTACATCGTTCTGTACCCCTAAATATGTTAATCAATGGTATTATGTAACCTGAAATTGATTTTAATGAAATTTCGACACAGTATTATTACCGTGGCAAGGATGAAAAATGGGTATGGTTTCAAAAAATCATGTCAGTGGCGGCGCAGCAATAATAAAGGATATAAAAGTAGCTCAAGCTTCGTTTTTAGGCAATCTGGGGGTTTCTGATCATTTCGTCTTATCCAGTTGAAGCTCCCAGAATAAAAATTGTGTCGTACTAGTTCTTACGGAGAGATTTAAGAAACTATTTACCAGTTTCTGTGTTGGATGTATTTTGAGGGCAGGCGGGCAATGATTTGGTTGTAAGGGGATCTCAGACTATAGATTCATGCAAAGGGAAAATAATAAAATGATATCACCGTAATGTCCGTAATGTATGGGAAGTACTGAGTCAATCAACTTGACTGTATTTTTTATGTATTTTCATAAATTGTGTTTTAAATTATGAACATATCGTTTCAGCGCAACAATCGAATCCGCCATAAGATCAGTTTGCTTCGTGGCAGCAGGAGTCCTTGTCATTTTTCTGCTGTGCTTCATGATACCTGCTCAGGAATTAACAGACGAAGTATTGTTACTTTTCATACGTCTCTCGTCAATATTCTCTAATTAATGTTTTCAGGCTGGTAAGGCGGCTGAAAACATTTACTTCAGTCTATGGTATAACGCTCCAGAACACGCCAAACCTATTTTAAATATAATTGCCAAAAGTAACAAACCTGTTAAAATTGCTCCATTTGGTATGATGGAGCTTAGCTCAGAAAGCGGACTCGCAGTAAGTCAATAATATACTGGAATGAATTATACGAAAATATATAAGTATATAACAAGACTTTTGACGTCAATTTTTTCGAAGGTACAATTTTATATTACAATATATGGGTGGTCTAATAAACCCACCGTGCTTTCTAGCGGCCTTACCGTTTAAATTAGAAGAAAATAGCTTGACTTAAAAAAATTTCTTTTCAAATGGTCTACTTAAAAAAATATTGCAAAGATGGTGGACATCCGGATATACCGGAGTAGGAATCAACTTTCTTATTTTAAGTAGATCACCCTGTATATTATTGCATTTTTAAATTCAGCATTGATTTTGAAGTCCAGTTTGTTAACCATAGTTTATGTCTACGAAGCCTATTTTCGAACTTATTCAGTAATCTTTATAAAATTTGACATTTATAGTACTTTACAAAAAATGTTAATATCTTGGAAACTAAGTAAGACAGAAAGATGCGGTTTTCGGTTTTAAAACGAGCAAGAAACATACTTGTGTCTCAGTAAGATTTTTGTTTCAAAGGCACAATAAATCAATAGACTAGCAACTTTCAAATGTGAAAAGGTTAAAACGTTTAAAACCTTGTTTTCAAATGGGATGGTATGATAAGTTTCATATTAGTGAATGCAAAATTAAATTCTCTTTCACTTTTATCTAGGCATATGTTCTATCTTTCACGGTTTTCAAGATACTTACGATTTTATAATTATTACGGAATGGAGCGTAGGAATTCGAAAAATCGCAGGTTGCGTGGCTCGCTGACGAAACAATTGGCAAGGAAACCTTTCATCAGTTTCATCCATAGTTATTCGGCCTCTAGTACTGAAATGTGCATTCGCTCCATCTAACTGTGACCTAACCACATTATTCTTAAAAAACAGTGGTAAATTTTTCAGCAGGTTTTTCAAATTTTCATTTAGAAAATTTTGGAAAACGTTATTTTATCATGCGGTTTCCAATAATACCAACCCAAATGTTTAGCCTTCATACTGGTCATGGCCGGCGCGTGCCTCGTTACAATGTTGATTTGTCTTAAGATTCACACAAAAAAGCGAATCGGATGACAATCTGTCAGCAGTGAAAAGGCAACTGCAATAACGTAATCCACAGTTTTTAAGTAATGTGGTTATATGTGACGAAAAACGAAATTTGATTTTTTTATGATAACGACTCATAGTCTTAACGTATAGGCTATGGGAGCATAAAGGCCAAGCCTGTTGAAGGGGTGATACACGTACGAGCAAGTACGCGTACTTATGGCTCGACGGCCTTTCTCGCCTGTGTGTTACCCTAAGTACGCGTACTTTAAAACCGTCGCACAAACCGCCGGCGGTCCAACTGGTTTGAAATCTTGCTCGTAGCTTGTCTCGGCTCGTAATGCGAGCAGCGAGCCTCCACTACCACTTTGTTTCGGCAAGCCATCGATGCGCAACGCTTGTTGTGTTTGGCGTTTGTTAAAAGTTTTGTTTATTTAGGAAAATTATCAAAATGAGTGATTTCAGCTTCACGTGTGTCACCGCGTCGAGCCGAGTAAGTTCGCGAACTTAAAAACCGCGTACTTAAAGTTCGTACGTGTATCACCCCTTCTAGAAGCGCTGTGCTGATGGTAATGTAATTCTCCTTACCACATATACTTGCTTGTGTTAAATGTGGAGTTATTTTAGTGTCGCTTCCTTAGAAAGAGGTTACAGTACCAGTCTCGTTATATACTTACTAATATATCCTCGTAAATATATGACCACATAATCTTTATTTTCAGGTTGTCAAAGGAATGTTCTCGTATGCTATGTTTCTAAAGACAATGAAAGATATGTCGAATTAAAAACGTTAAAAAACATTAACATATTGGAAGTATAAACACCTACAGTTACACTTTATTATTTTTTTAATAAATATATGTACAGCAATACAAAAGTGGATTTTATTTGGAATGAAGGTGCTTGCTTACTCCGCAGGAGGGAAATAAATTCAATCATTTGGTTCACAGAAAAATCGGAAAAATGAAGGGTACCGGCTGGATTCGAACCAGCGTCTCCGGCATTCTAGGTTGACGCGTTACCAACTATACTACGGTGCCCCGCAATATAGCCGTCGGCGCTGTGTATCGGCTATATTGCGCTGCACCGTAGTATAGTTGGTAACGCGTCGGCCTAGAATGCCGGAGACGCTGGTTCGAATCCAGCCGGTACCCTTCATTTTTCCGATTTTTCTGTGAACCAAATAGGGTAAAGTCGGGTATATTGTACCAGTTGTTAAATTGTACCACCTCAATATTTATTAAATTGTAAGCCTCTAGCGTCATCTAATTTGCTCTTTTGATACCTCTTGTTGTCAAAACATTAGTTACCAGAACGCGTAAACGGCGGTCTCTCGTGAAACTTAAAATTTGAGTTTTTCTGAAAAACGACTTTACGCAGTAAGTATTATACAACTTTAGATAAGCCTTTGTATCCGAATGATCAGTTTTTGGTAGTTGGGGTAGCGTTCTTCACAATTATTGGATATTTGGAAATAGTTTGGGCAGTTTATATTTACCCTAACCTCACTTTTTTAAAAGAAATAAACCAATTTGTGTCAATAATATCGGTTTGCTAATTTGGACCACCAACCAGTTTGTTAAATCGTACCGGTACAATTTACCAAATTCCACCATGTTTTTCAGTCATGCCTCGCAATGGTACAAAATACTGCCAATGATCAGAGCAAGATATGAAGGCAGCAATAAGAAACTATAAAACTGGACATTTTGTGCAAATTGGGTGCATGAAAGCTGTGCTTCGTTTCCCAGTCGATTGGGCTATGATTTGTGACCTTTGTGTTTGAGTTAAATAGGTATTGAGTATTAGTTATTTGCTACGACAATATTTTGTTTTTGTTCCTAATTTGTGATTTATGTATTTAAGTTTTACAGATAAAAAGTTTAATTCATTGCAGTGTATTGTATTGTAAATATGTTGTTCTATCAACAACGATCATCTAATGCATTTTGTCATGGTACAATTTACCGAACCGGGTGGTACAATTTAACGAACCAGTTGGGTAGATTGTACCGTTTGCAACATTTTAAAAAAACATTTATTATGTCAAACTGACAGTCTTTATGTAACTTTTCTATTATGCAATTTGATAGGAATATGTTAAGTAACTCTAATTTATACTTTTGTTGAATTCAAATCACGTCAATAGCGAGATATTTGATAAAGCGTGCAATGTGGTACAATTTACCCGACTTTACCCTAATTGGATTTTATTTGCTTTTTCCACTTTTTCCGATATTTTCTTGTGGGAATTCAAATTCTGATTTGATCTGATACATTATTATCTACTATACCTACATACCTGCAATTAGTTACCGATTTATTACAGATATTTTCGACGGCGTTAGGGCCTGGCCACATCCCCACGTCACGACGTCGTCAACGTGGAACGCCCCGTCGAACGTCGTCGCCGACGTGTATCTAGAAGGCCCGATTTTATCAACATCAGGGGCATTTTAACAAAGGCTTTGACCAATCAGAGCAGTCCATTCAAGAACATGCATCTTAATCGGCTGCTCTGATTGGTCAAAGCCTTTGTTAAAATGCGCTTGATGATAAAATCGGGCCTACTAGCCACACGTCGGCGACGTCGTTTGACGTGGCGTTCCACGTTGACGACGACGTGACGTGGAGATGTGGCCAGACCCTTAGTAGAGAGTAGAGACGACTGTGGTTTCGAGTAATTTAAAATAACTGACGCTTTAAGTAGGGTTTTCCTAGCAACGCACATTTTACGTGGCGTAGAACCTAACTCAGTTGGCGTAAAACGCTAAGGACATAGCTAATGAAAACCAATGGAGGCGTTTTCCTACACCGCGCAAAACCAAAAACGTTTTGCGCCAGCGTACTACGGTCAACGCAACGGGACGACTGCTCGGAGAGCAGTCTATTCAGATGTGCGCGGCGTGTTGCGAAAGGTGCTATGAAAATGAGTTCACAAATCCGTTTTAGTGCTGCTGAGGATGAACCATTAATAGAGATAGCTAGCGGTTACCCTATTCTTTGGGATATGGAACTGAAGGAGTTTAAAAATGTAGATAAAAAAGACAGAATATGCAATGAAATGGAATGAATGAATGAAATGTAATTTTTGTTGTATTTTACAAGACTTGTTTGTATCTATGTATATGATGGAAAGTATGTGAGGCATCGTTTGTAAATCCCGCTGTCCAAGTCAAAAATTCGTCTAATCCTAACTTTCCTGAGACCAGTGGCAAGACATAGGTATACAGATTTATAAGTAATGAGCAGAATAATTATTAACAAGTTTTGTGTAAAATGGATTTGAAAAATATAGGTTTGATTATTAGTAAAAAATCGTATTATACCTAGTTATTTACCTCAATGTTTTGCCAAGTTTTTCAGGCGGCGAAATAGGAAGTCGCACACGATTACATGGTTCCACATTTAAATCTTCTTTCATAAGATCGAGAAGAAATGAGAATTATTGCTGCCTTGTAACTCTAAAATATGCTTTAAATTTTACCTCGTCGTCAAGAAGATAATGTCTATGTGTACATGTAATTTAAATGTTCCTTCGCTGCTTCTTTTTTTTTGTTAAATGGCAGCAGAATTCCTAGTGCTATTATGAATCGTGGTTATTATGTCAATTTCTTGTTGCAAAATTTCATCTTGCAATATTAAAAGTGCCAAAGCTAAATTCTTTTTTTTACTCATCGCGATAATCAGGACACAACTGAATATCCTAGGAAAACACTTTTTACGCAGCGCATAGGATGTTACGTTGCGTCGGCCGTATTACGTTCTACGTCGCGGAAAATCGGAAAATGTGCGTTGCTAGGAAAACCCTGCTTTACTTTCTTCCTTCTCTTTCTTTAGGGCTGTTCCAAACTACGGTTCTATTACCGTCCTAGAACTGTTTTCATCATGCCCCGCCCATTTTGTGATTCTGGAATCGATGATTGGTTGGTACGCTGGCGGACCAACAAATCACCGTTTTTTAGAACTGGGTGGGGCACGATGAAAACAGTTCTAGGACGGTGATAGAAGCGTAGTTTGGAACAGCCCTACAGTGTTGACTTGACCAGTTGACATTTCATTGATAACCTCGGTTGTAACCTCACACCGACGATCACTAACGAACGACACGACACTAACCTCACTTTCTTGACGACTTTCTTTTCTTGGCAGAAAGAAAAACACAAGAAAAATAAACAAGAGAACCTTGTGCTTGTAAACACAGATCACTGTAAATGTACTATATAAACTTGAGACCTCTTTAGTGATATGTGTGGTATAATTTGTTTGTTTTCAAAGGGTGAATCAGAGACTGAGCAACAACACCTCTCAGAAATTGTGAGAAAACAACAATTTGCAATCTTCTATACCTAACAAAGTATGTTTTCAGCTACAGTTGTTTGAAAATACCATTAAAAGACGTGGTCCGAATTTCTACAACGTTAAATATGCTGCTACTAACAAATATTGTATGTTGTTTGCAGCCAGTGTTTTATGGTTACAGGGAAAAACTCCAACAGAACAACCTCTGGAAGATAAGGAATCAGTATTTATTTACAATGGTGACATATTCAGTGGAATTCCTGAACAAGTCAGAGATAAACTTGGAGACACTATACCTTTATTAGACTTGCTCAAGGCATCTGAAAATGTGTGTATTGCATTAAGTAGAGTAGCAGGACCATATGCCTTCATATATCTAGACAAATCTAGGAAAAAACTATATTTTGGAAGAGATCTCTATGGGCGCCGAAGCTTACTTATAGGAAAAAATGGAAATAGATTTGTTATATGTAGTGCTGCAAAACGAAGGAAGGGATTTGAATTTATGGAAGTACCTTCCATTGGTACATTCTGCTGGAACTTAATAACTGGTGACTTAATGTTCATACCATGGCAGTATCGTAATAAGAATTTTGAAACAAAGTTAGAAGAACTTAAAAGTTTCTTGAAACAAGATTTATCTGTTGAAGAAGTATTAGCACCTGAGGAAAGTACAATCCAGACTGAGATAGACTCAAATAATACAACAGTTTTACAGATGATCGAAGGTCTTGACACAGATCTAGCTTTCCATAAACTACTTAATATAGACAAATGGTTAAACAACATAAACAAACTAGAAATATTATTACAAAAGTCTATAAAAGCAAGGGTGTCAAGTATTCCAAAGTCCTGCAGCAATTGTTTATATAAAAATGTTCAATGTAAACATGCCAAAATAGGTATATTATATTCAGGTGGTGTAGATTGCTCTGTTTTAGCTATTCTATTAGATAAATGCATTGACAGTGAATCTCCTATTGATCTAATGAATGTAGCATTTGATGAGTCAAACCAATACAATGCACCAGATAGATTAACAGGTAAGATTACTTTCATGAATATACCATCATAAAAAAATGTTTCACTCAAACCATATTCAGTAAGATGGTGGGACATGATAACTTTTACCAAGAGGTCTGATAGGACAAGCTTTTTAGGATGTAGGCTTTTAGTATTTTGAATGTTGGTTCAGTGGGGTTGGAAAAAAGGGCTAAAGGTGGCCTTCTGCATGGCTTTGCCTCCCAGTCACTACTACACTACTTTACCAGTGTGGAAGTGGTCTAGTCTGGTTCAACTCAAATTGTCAAGAAAGTCATTTAACACTTATTTTCACCAATTTGTTGAAATTCAGTTTTCCCCCCAAAAGCTAATATATTTGGTATAAAAGGCATTGGTCTGTGAGCTGTCATACTCACAATATTTGAATTGTTCAAAGCAATATACATAATTACATAAATGATCTGATAACTAATGGTCATTAAAGATCTTCTTTAATGTCCCCCCTTTTATCAGTTCAACTTAAAGCTAAAACTTGGGATAAAAAAATTGATGAAAATTGTCAGATGAAACTAACAAGATGCCAAGATGGTAACTGAGTACCATCTGGCAAAAAAATTAAATTGAAAGTGGGGTCTTGTGACACAACTTTTTGAAGCTCCCACAGGTACTTCACAATCCATATAAAGTCGATATCTTCACCTATTACAAAACGGCAAATCATTTAATCATTACCTAATACAAACAATAATAACAATACATCTAGAAATATATGTTTAAAGTTTGAAGTTAAACATATAAATTCAAAAGACAATGTAATTAAATATTATATATTCCGTCATTTTGTAGTCATTAGGAGCTTTAAAAAGATGTGTCACAAGTTTCAATTTCATATTTTTCCCCAGATGGCACCCAGTAGCTATCATGAAAGTTTTATCAGACCTTTTTACTTCAAAATATAGAATTTATGCATCAATCTCATTATCCCAAGTTTCAGTTTTTTGAGTTGACCCATTCAAAAAATATAAGGGGGGATGCTTAAAGAAGAGCACTACTGTATAATTGAAATTAAAGAGCACTACTGTATAATTAAAATTAAAAAAATTCAAGTTGCATTTCTAAACCCTAGAATATGTTACCTAGTCAGTGGCGTAGGTATATGGGGGAATATATCCCCCCTTTGAACTAAAAATAAAAATGAACTATACCATGTCTCATACCATTTGCCTATAGCACCTGGTAGGGCTACCATAATTATTATTGCTAACTCCTAACTATATCCCCACCTTCAAATAAACTACAATAACTTGAAAGGAATGATTTGAAATGAAATATGCTTTAAGGAAAAAATACAGTAACTCTTTTAAAAGCAAACCGAATATACATATGTATATTTTATTATTTAAGGATTACAAGGTCTGAATGAACTAAGACAAATTTGTCCTGAGAGGAAGTGGAATTTTTTGCCAATCAATGTGCCACAAGAAGAATTAAATTTGATGAGAAAAGAATGTATAGCAGATCTGATTTACCCTCTCACCAGCATCTTGGATGACAGCTTAGGATGTGCCCTATGGTTTGCTGCTAGGGGGAAGCAAGATGATTTTACTTCCACATGTAGGGTAAACAAAATAAATAGCCTCCTTACTAAGAATATAGAGGTAGTACAGTTTAAACTTTTACATCATAACATTTCAAGAAAGTAGAACCTAGTTTTTTTAACTCCTATACCAGGGAATGACAATATGCCTAGATATTTAAAAACACAGCACCACAGAATGAATTATTCTTAATTCTGTGGTAGCACCATCCATCATGTGCGTCGTTTAGGGGGGCGAGAAGGGGCGCTTGTGTCACCTAGAAATACCCTAATGTGTTTTTAAAATTTAATGCTTTTGCAATATTTCAATAAATATCTCGACTCAAAATTATTCCTCAAGTTTTGGCAATGCCACACTTCAAATATTTGAAGACTAACAATTACTGCTGATTACTGATGATTTTTCTATTAGTGTGGTATTAGTGATAATACCTATCATATAGGTACTTTGCATTTGCATTATGTATAAAAAATGTAGAAATAAAATTAAAATTCACTACCAAAGCCCATGCCATCTACTATGAGAATATAATTAATCTCTCCCAAAATTCCATCAAACTCAATGTCAGTCATTGCTGAAATTACTACTATAGTCAAAAACGTCGGAAAGGCTTGAAGATTAAAATATTTTGAAATCCCTATGTTGTCAGATATACATATACTGAGGTACAATGACAATCTATTTGAGGAGTTCAAAAAATGAATTACTGGAATATGACTGTTCTCAAATAGATAAGAATCAGTGACTGCTAAAACACAGACAATATAATATTCACTATTTTACTTTCCACCGTCATATGCAAAAACCAAAAAATTTCAAGGGTGTTTGGCAGAGGGTTAGCCAAACTTTTTGGGCATATAGATAAGCTTTTCAGAGATAATTTATTAATGAACTTGTGCCCTAAACGACCTTGATTTTTTCATATCATTGCTTTTGTCATATTTGTGAGTTTATGAAAATTAACACTTGCACTTCTGTAAATTTTTTTAAATGTTTCTTAAACTTGTTTTTTGTGAAGTAATAATTACATAGTTACAAATATTACCAAAATAAGTAGTTGTGAGCTGACATTGCTATCAAGTATGTTGAAAAAAATTAGGCAGGTTAATTTTAACTTCATCAACATCCCCCCACCATATTTAATTGATTTTATTTACGGAATAAATAGTTCATATCTGAATTTCTGTTATGTAGTCTTTATAAAAATAATCTTCCGGAACTATTGGCCGTTGTATCTGAAATTTTGTTTATTTCTGTGTCATGGGCATCGACTGCTTTGGTTATTAGCTTCGTGTTCTGTGTAGGCTTTGTTACTGTTTCCCGGCAACTCTTAGGAAGAGCATTGTTAATTATTAGAAGCCAAGAGTGAAGGCTCAGGTGGGGATTCTCGCTGAGCTTTTTTATGGATATTTATTTTTGGTTGAAAAAACAAGAAATACATTTCTACCTCCAACGAGAATCGAGACCTTCCAGTCACGAACCCTCGACCCTAACCACTGGGCCAACCCATCCCCCCATAATTAAGGGTGATAAACCAAACATCTTACTACACACTATGTGGTCACAATCAGTGAGTACGTGGACAACATCTTCCCCCACTAGTGAATTGAAATTATACTTAGAAGTTAGGCTGACAATTTGCCAAACTCCCTGTATATTTGAAATTTTTTGCATATGAGGGTAGAAAGTAAAATAGTGAACATTGTGTTTGAGAGGCCCTTGATTATTATCTTCTTTGAGAGCGGTCATCTTGCAGTAATTCATTTTTTTTTTTTGAATTTCGCAAACAATAGATTGCCATCGTACCTGCGGCTCCGCACCATCACGATCGAAATTCTAAAATGTATAGCTTTATTGTAATTACAAAAATAAAATAATAAATTCTTGTCTGGACTGCATTTATCCTTATTGTCATTAATTTTGACAGGTTACTTGAGCTTGTTGGAACAAGTAGCATGTGATTGTCATCGCATTTATTTTTTTTACATCAAGTTAAAATTATTATATTTGATAGCAATCTTAGATCACAACTCATTATTTCAGTAGTATTCGTGATTAATTATTAATTCACCTCAAAAAGGCTACCCTACAAATCAAAAACAATAATAAATAAGTTTAAGAAACATTTAAACAGTATATGCAGAACTGAAAATGTGAGTTTCTATAATTTCTTAAAAACATAAAACAGCAATAATATAATAAAATCAGGGATGTTGAAGGCTCGGGTGTATTAGTAAATAATTATCTTTGAAATGGGCTTATCTATATACTTAGAAGTTAAGCTGACAATCTGCCAAACACCCTGTATGTTTGACATTTTTTGCATATGAGGGTAGAAAGTAAAATAGTGAACATTGTGTTCGGACCTGTTTGAGAGATCCATGATTATTATATTTTTTGAGAGCGGTCATCTTGCAGTAATTCATTATTTTGAATTTCTCAAACAATAGATTGCTATCGTACCCAATTAAATACATTTGAAGATATTTAGAGATTTCAAAATTCTTTGAAACTCAAATCTTTGCGACGTTTCTGACTGTAAATAATTTCCATTTCATGCAAAACATAACTTTCCCAACTGGTTATGAGACATACTATATTCGAATAAATCTGTAGGTCCTTCTGGTAGGAATGGGCGCTGACGAACTTTTTGGTGGTTATACGAGGCATAGAGCTGCATTCGCAAGAGAATCCTGGCAAGGTTTAAATAATGTTTTAAATGAAGATTGGCAAAATTTATCTCATAGAAATCTGGGAAGGGATGACAGGGTAGTCTCGGATCATGGTAGACAGCTGAGGACTCCATACTTAGATGAAGAAGTTGTGAATTTTGTGAGGAATTTAAAACTATGGGAAAAGTGAGTATGACATATGTAATAGTACCTATATACTACTGGTACTACTTTAAACAGACAAATCTTAAATTTTGAAATATAATGACTTGTAGTCAGTTTATCCAGGGAATTATTATTAGTGTAGGATCCCTCTGCTCGATCCTGCAAGTATCTGTTTCTGATAAAATTAGTTTTAAATGAATCTTTAGAAAGTATAGAATGGATTAACGATAGAATAGCTTTTAAAAAACAGCCGCAATTATCTGTAATTCATTTTAGCGTAATTAATTCGCTAATATAACTTGTAACCATATGTTTTTAGTTAAGTTTAGGTCATTTGAAAGAAAATGTAAAGAATTAAAAAAAACGGTTGCCAGCTCTCAGTCAGTCGCAGCGTTAGGGGTGCCAGGTCTAAACAGATATATTACTGTTAATTACCTCCACTCTCGTCTTTTTTTTTTCAAAAATGTTAATACAAAATTGAAGCTTCATCCATATTAATTAGAGAAATCTATAGTTGCCGGATGAAAATGGCCGCAGAGGTTGCCCTGATTTTTATGAGCGATTCTCGCTCCAGGTAAGTGGAAGTGCAAGGGAAAAGATGCACGCATTGTAATGTGCGATAAATAAGAACAAAGCCTGACAGGTATGACACTTATACTGTAGTGACAATTTATGGATAATATGCGTATTTCCTTGCTTAAAAAAGGTGAACACGCCACCCTTTACCATTTCTAATTCATTTAAAATTAATTTGATCAAAACTCAGATACATGGAGATAGAAATCAGTTGTTGGAAACGACGTACAAAATTGGAAATATTTGTGAGCGCAAAATTCTTTTGTCTAGAATACATAAAACAAAAAAAATGCTTTGCAAAGTGTTGGTATTAATTTGATATTTTCTCTTCTTGCAGAACATATCCTTCCAAAACAGTGCCCCAAGGGTTTGGAGAAAAGTTGTTGTTAAGATGTCTAGCTTACAAGTTGGGTTTAAAACAGGTGTCACGATTCAAGAAAAGAGCCTTACAGTTTGGTTCAAGAATAGCTAATAAGAATGAAAAAGCACATGAGATGTCTACAAGACTTTTATAAAGAAAATATATTTTTTATTGTTACGAATTATTTTTCTGATACATTCTGCCCAAAGTGAACTTATATATTTATCATAAGGTATCTTTTAGACTTCTGTCTATATGCTTTTTGACTTTGAGTATAACGTTTCATTTGACCTACTATATATTTTCAATCGTCTTCAGGTAAACTGTCGAACATGTTCCTTTCGTTGCTATTTAGTCTGGTCTAGGTGACGTGTCATTTTTTTCGTAGCTGGTTCTGATTGGTCGCCGTGATCCCGAGATGTTCGATTTCAGTGGCGTCGGTTCTTACTAACGTGGCCGTTCGATTATCACTGCCTTCTTCGTTTGCGGCTAAGTTTGTTCTGTCCAATTTTTAATTTTTCTACATTTGTTATAAGGGGCTGCTATACTGGTGTAATTTCCACGCGAGGCTGGCTGTCACGTTCTTATTAGCGAGCTTCTTTGAACTTTGAATTTCCGCCGATACCAGTGAGGTTCTCCAATGCATATTTTGCCGCATTCACATGGCAATTCGTAGATGAAGTTTTTAGTTTCTTGATGTTCAATTTTTGGTTTTGTTTTCGTTAGTAGACTTCGGAGAGTGACGCTTCTTGGGAATCGTGTTTGAATTTTATATTCTTGCCCTATTCTTCTGATTGCATCTGACAATCTATTCACGTATGGTATACTGAGTAAATGCCTGTATACCTCGGGACCTATATTCTCTTGTGTTGCTTCCACTAGCTTCTTCGGATATGCGTTTTTTCATAGATCTTTCACATGACGTAGTTCTTTTCCCAGTCCCTGTTGTGTATTACAATAATGTTCTTGGCTCGATTGACCAAGGTCCGAACCGAATAACTCCTTTATTCGTTGATGTTGCGCTGTTTGAGGCATAATGCAGGTACTGTCCTGTGTGCGTTGGTTTTATGTATACTTTGGTTTCTATTTGGGTATTTTTTCTCATTACCAAGACATCAAAAAAGAAGGCTTTTTTATCTACGAAAGCCCTGAGGGGCCACGTATATTAAAAATTGAGTGACAATTTCTAGATAACAGAAGAAATAGATAATAAGTTGAAATGAGAGAAGAATTATTACTCTGAGGTTGAAATTGTTTCTTAGTAAGTAGAAATTTCTAGTTAGTAAACAGAAATTTCTAGATACTAAGTGAAAATATCTACTTAATAAGTAGACATTTCTAGATACTAAGTTGAAATGTCTAGTTAGTAAGTAAAAATTTCTAGATACTAAGGATCAGAGGCGGATTTAGGATTCCCCCTAGTGGGGGTGCGGACGGAGCTCGAATTTCATGATGAGCTGGAAATATCCATAAAAAAAAGCGCGCAGCGAGATTCCCCGCCTGAACCTTCACTGCTGGCTTCTAATTAACAGTGCTGTTCCTAGAGTAGCACAGGGAAACAGTAACAAAGCCTACACAGAACACGAGGCTAATGACCAAAGCAGTCGATGCCGATGATACATAAGTAAAAAAAAGAAGTTATAGCTTGTAAAGAACGAAAAACTTTACAAGTGTACGATCTATACCTATGTCTATTCAGGAACAAGTTCAAATGTCTAGCTAACTTCATGGATATAAGTGGATACACTTAGGCCCGGTTGTACAGTCTCAGTTCAAGCACAGTTCAACGTTGAACTCGGTTCAAATATGGAAGTCCAGTTGTACAAGGTCAGTTCAACTCTAAGCTCGGTTCACTAATTTATATTTTTAAGGTTCAGCTGAGCGCTCGAATTTGGGCGCTTAAACCGAGTTCTAAGGACCTAATGTGTCGTAACCAGCCTGTCCGTTAATTGTATTTGTTTATTTTGCTGTATGTTGTGTCAACTATTCTCGAATTGGGGTTCAAATTTCGGACATTTTACCGATTTTTGTAATTATTTGCCAGCCCATTAGCTGTATTTGTTCATTTTGCTGTAAGTTGTGCCAACTATTTCCGATTACGGCTCAAATTCCGGACATGTCCGGGATTTTCCGGACGGATGGTCACCCTGGTCGTAACCTAATTTAATAATTTGATTTAGATAAAATTTTGCAAAGTCATTTGTTGTAAATTAAAGTACGTAATGGCTCAGCAGCTCAGAAAATCTCCTGGAACTAACAAATGATGGAGACTTCGATGAAGCAGTAGAAATATTAAGAAACGCAAGAAGGCGTCAAAAGAAATACAGAGATAGAGTTGATCATTTTTTGGTGTGGAATGACGATGAATTCATTCAAAAGTTTCGACTTTCTAAACAAGGTGTTCGATTTGTTATAAACCAGGTAAAAGCACAAATAAAGTCTCCATCAGAATGGCGAGTACTTTTTTGTTTATGTAATGAATCAAGAGTATTTTGTAATCCTATTGTTTTTCAGGAACTGTGCTGTAACTGCTAAACAAATGGTTCTTGTCACATTGAGGTATTATGCGACTGAAAACTTTCTTTGAATCGTTTTATACATATCTTTACCTGAAAAACTATTGTTTATTACAATTACCATCATTGACCAATCAACCCATAACCAACAAAACAGCATTCAAACAACTAATTTTTGACAGAACAGACCAACTACGCATGCGTTAATGTTACCAACCTAACTACTTCTTTCGTGAACCTGGTTTTGTAGAGCTGGGTTTATAAATAGGCCGTACAACGGAAATGAATTTTTGAACCAAGTTCGTCATTGAGCATAGTTCAATAGAACTGTGGCTTGAACTGAGACTGTACAACCGGGCCTTAAGATGTCTCCTGCAAGGCCTTAGTGTTACAAGGGAGCAAGTGTATCTAATGGTACAGACGATTTGACAGCTCAGGGGGATTACAGAACGCAGACTGACAGCATACCATATCTAAAATTTCTACTTAGTAAAAAGAAATTCCTAGATACTAAGTGGAAATTAGGAAATTTATGACTACAAATTTCCACTTAGTATCGTGGAAATTAGGAAATTTGATGACTACAAATTTCCACTTAGTATCTAGAAATTTCTACTTACTAACTGGAAATGTTCACTCAGTATCTATAAATTTCTGCTTAGTATTTACAGATGTCTACTTAGTAACTACAAATTTCTACTTAGTCCACTTAGTATCTTGAAAATTTCTATTTACCAAATAGAAATGTCCACACAGTATCTTAAAATTTCTTTTTAGTTATCTAGAAGTTGTCACGGAATTTTTAATGCACGTGGCCTCTTAGGGCTTTGGTAGTTATCTTCTTGTGTGGATTTTATGGATGAGTTCATGTTGTTGAGATGCGGAAATAACGTTTCCAGCTCTTTAATCTTCACGATCCAGTTTGCGAGCGTATCACCCACATAGCGAAGCCATATAACTTTGACGTTTGGCAATGGCAGTTGTTTCGAACCATATATAAAGGATGGTCATAGACGATAGCATGGGTAACCGATCTTGCATGTAAATTTATCCTTTTCTCGAAAATACCTGCTCATCAGACAGGCCTCTGATAACTCCATTACTCCACTCACTGGACGAGATTCGTTCTCTCTTTCATTATTGGGTCTTCTTGTAACCTCTTCTCGATTACCCCCTGTGCCTTCTTCAACCAGTATATTTATTTGTGTACAGGCGATCGATACCGAAACTTGTAAACCATCTAGTTCTATTTGTACAAAAGATGTCTCCCCTCTTAGTGGTTATATGATGTTCAGTAGATGTTTCACAAGATTATACGTTGGAGAGCCTCTTGAACTTGTTATCGATCGCAGTGGTATGCCGTCGTTTTTTTATTTTCGGTAGGCCGTTGAGGTGGTTTTCTAAGAGTTGCTCTCCCATAGTCGGTTAGATATTCATTGTACTTCTTCAATGTTCGGTATTCTACTCGTAGGATCAAGTGGTAGATGTTTTAATTCCTTCATAACTCCTTCCAGTTTTTGATGGTTTTGTTGTCGTGTCCATGAGAACTGTGGCATTTCGTCTATTTGCAAGTAATGTCTTTTCTTTCTAGTGTCAAGATTGTTCTTATCTGCCATTCAATAAAAACGACACGTCAGCTAGACAAGAATAAATAGCAACGAAAAGACGATGTTCGACAGTTCACTTAAGAGACGATTGAAGATGGTAGATCAATCGAACATTGTACCTACTCAAAAATTGTATAGACAGTGGAAGTCCAAAACAGATCTTGTCTAGAATATTCAAACAACGGTTTTATATTAATGTCTCGTCACATATACTTGAAGATAAAACATTACTGATGTTTCAGCCACGTCTGTGGTCTTAAAATGACACTGTTTACCTGTTATTTGCTTATGTCAAAAGCTCTTTCAGAAATGCATGTTGAAGTGATCAAGGTGCAATTTAAAATTTGATAAAATATTACTGATGTTTCAGCCACGTCGGCGTCTTAATATGACACTGTTTACCTGTTATTTGCTTATGTCAAAAGCTTTTTGAGAAATTCATATTGAAGTGATCAAGATGCAATTTAAAATTACTGTGACAGGAAGTTCAGCTTTTTTGGCACCATTATATCAGCTTAAAGCAGTCTTCAAAGAAACCACTGGAGAGGCAGTCCAGCAAGGAGGTAGGATTCGATTTAAGTGACTGGAAAAGAGGACTTACTGCATGAGCTGTGAACTATCTTCAGGGTGAACCTTCAGTGTATGGCCCTATATTTATTTGTCAATTTGTGGTGCATATGAAAAACCTGTGTGGGGGCGGTTTAGAATATCTCCCATCGTATATCCTGCGTGTCGTAAAAGGCGACTAAAAGGAACCGAACTACCGTCGGTATAAGCAGTAACCTCTTCTCAACCAGCAGCTTTGGGTGGACGAGTTGAGAAGAGTCAGGACACCGTCTTGTCCTTGGGGTGAGAAATTGCCCCTAAAGGCGGATGAACCAGTAGATACCATCTGGTCAACGGCATGAGGATGCAGAAAGCAAACGGAAAACTACTACATTAAAGATATCCCAAGAGAAACTCGTAAAATGAGTAAATGCATTTTACGAGTTCACAACATGTCTGTTAAGACATTGTGGCTATGATGATGGCAAATAAAGTATGATAGGATATTCCAGAGGACAATTTTAGTTTTTTTACTAACTAGTTTCATAACGATAAATTGATAAATTCAAAACGCGGCAGTACCGCATCCCATTCAAGGCCCAATAACAAACTACAGGGTACGAGGGTTGCTCTATATCTCCGTCAATCCACCAGTACACAGACAGCTGTTTCACGCTTATTAGCGATCATCAGTGCGCCATAGGTCGATTGACGAAGATAGAGAGCATCAGAATTTTCATGTCTACCAGACATATGAAGCATGTGAGACTTATGGCGCATTGATGATCGCTGCGTGATAAGCGTGACACAGCTGTCTGTGTACTGGTGGATTGACGGAGATATAGAGCAACCCTCGTATATCGACTCTCATATGCAGCAGCATGTAGAACCGCGCTCTTCTGGCCAGGCCGAGCGGGCGCGCCGTGGCGTTCCGCCAAGAAGTCTGCTGCTGCTTAGCAGCGATTTTCTTTGGTTTGCCGTTACCTCCGGGTGCTAGATGGCAGATCTTTTCTGTCGCCTGCTCAAACTACAGGGTGTTTCCTAAGTTGGGACGTTTATTCAAAGGGCATCTAGTATCTAGTACTCGCCAATAGAAGTGATTTTTCCCAGTAACATAACCGAAATGTTTATGGATATCAAGATATTGACCGATAATGAAATCCTCATTTCTAATTCCGTTCCTGTGCGATTAGCTCAAAACAGGTAACAAACGAAAAAAAACCCGTTTACAACGGAGCGGAGCATAGATGTACGTAGCAGCGTGCTTTTGACTTCTCTCGAAAGTTGACGTCCTACATCGGACTTGAACAACAAAAATGGTGCAACCGGCATAACTGATAATGAACTGGTGGATATGATTTTAGTGTAGGCGGATGTAGTCAAAATGCCTCTCGGACTTCACGAGAGTGTGCTGATCGTTCCCCCGACCGTATTCACCCTACCCCCAGTTGATTTGTTTGTATAGTACAAAGAGCTAGAGACATAGGATATTTGTATTCACATAAGAGTGGACAGGCTGGACGAGCTAGGCAACCTCGAATGATGATCCAAATTGAAGAAGAAACACTTGGCTTTTCCGTTTCGATCTATATCTATAAGACTCATGTAACAGAACCGCATTTAAAACTTCGCAGCGAACGAAAAATATTTTCTTACAATTTTTTTTATTCTGCTGCTGATTCACTGTACATCAACTTTGCCATAAGGCGGTCGTTTCTGAAAAGGAAAGTCTCAACTTTTAAAACACCCTGTATAAGGAAACCATGACTGTGAGATTGAAGCGAGGTGGATAGAAACTAAAACTCCATGACTTTTACAAGTTTTAATAAGAAAATAACGCTACAGGATATACTATGAAATAAAACGTATGCAACACACCAACCAACAGAGTCTCCAATAACCTTTTGATATTTTGAGACGTGACATTGCTCTGATTTTTTTTCGATAGCACTTATTGTTTTCTTTGCGAAAATACGGTAATTTCAAGTAACATCCCCATCAATTAGGCGTACAATACCAATCTCTCTAAATATTTTAGAGGAGTCCAAAGAAATTTGAAAATGTTATATCTAATAGGTACCTAGTCTATGATAGAAACATTAAAAACAAACACATCCTTATTTTACAATGATTTAAAATTGAAAAAAAAATTAACAAGCTGACTATTTTAATTTAATTTAGTTCACAGAAGAAACCAGAGTGACTAAGGTGGCCTTAAATATTTTAACTACTGGCTCGAGAAGGCACGTTTCATCTTATTTATGCATGGACTATGCCAAAAGTCTTGCATGGCTCTATTTATTCGATTCCATAACAACTGAATAGTTAAACTCCTAATTTTATCTACAGCACTTTTAATTGTAGAAAATAATAGCTGCAAACACATTCTGGAATATCACTATAATCAACCACAAGGCTCAATTTGATTTGACTGTCTTAAGGCAAATTAATATTAGAAAACCTACATAATTCTATGTGATTTACATTTTTGATAATTAACATGTAACCTGCAAATTAAACAAATAACTGAATTTAAATACCACTCTCACTATGCAAATGGCTACATATGAAACTAGTTTAAAGTTGATGAGAGCAGTGTTACATCAACTGAACTATTAGCGATATACAGGAGGGGGGAGGGTTATCAATATTTTAAAAGTTCAGGATAAGCTTGTATGACCAAAAAAAGGTTATTTCACTAACACAGTAATATGGCATATTAGTTGGCGACTTAATCTATAATCACGCAATAAAGTATCTTGAGATACCTAATAAGTCTTTATGATCCAAGTTTCATTTACTTTCTCAACTCAGTGTAAGACTTGGGGTGCATAACACAAAGACCTTGTTCTCATTATTTGCAAGTACATGAAATATTCCAATCTAGTATTTGCTTTCCCATTATCCACATCTATTTTACTTATCATCACTTATTGTAAACTTAATTATGACTAATCAAACGAATAGTTTATTAACAACTTGGTTCAAAAGTAAACAGCATCCATTTAAAAAAATACTAAGTACGTATTCACAACATTTTTGTTTTGCGGTGAAAGCTCATGCAAAATCATAATACCCACCCAGTATATATTACTGGCCAGAATATCAGAGATTTTTCAGAATAGCAGAAATCAGCAAAGTTATTTCCCTTTTGGAATTTGGAAGGGCTTCATCAATATTGTTAGTAATGACTGTGATGCATCCTTTATATGTGGACAAATATAGAAACATTCTAGTATTGTAACTGTAACCACATCACTGTATTCTGTGTTCAGAATGACCTATTATAATAACCTATAAATCTATACATTCTAAAAAACATGAATATATAATGTATATGTAATAAAAATACTCATGTTAAATGGTACTAGCCATAATAAAACAACACAATGGTGATTTTATTATTAACATATAAAAACACAAATACAACTTCCTTTGCAAGATATATAAGTTCTCTCAAATATTTGCAATATTATCATTTCTTACTATTAAAATATACCCCAATAGAATGAAAACTATCAGCATAACTGTGCTAGTGAATTGATGGGAGGGGAGGTGCTATAAAAAATGTGTCTACCCATAAAAGCAAAATGAAGTATGCATCAAGGTCCAGTGAGATTCTAGATTTTTGTTTGTGAAAGGGTTTTTTTTGGATAAGTTTAACTTTTCCCATTATTGCTAGCAGTACCCAAGTTTTTTAGACAGTAATGATTCATTTATATGCTTTAAGCTAAATGATTCATGATCACTATAGAAGCCACTCTGTTCTGTGAACTAAGAAAGATTATGCTGTATATAAGCCTTTATAAATTTGATTATTTCAACACGATAATAAAACTTAAAGATACAAGACATATGAGAAATAAAAAATAACAGCAATATAATAATATCAAGAGGACCAGAAAGTAATTTTGTTTATAAACTTCACTTTACTAATACACACAATTTTAAAGCTCACTTTTTAACCAATAACAACTGATCCTGTTATCAGCAACCTTTTGCAAATTTTCAAAGCTCGCAATGGCATTTTAGATATGAAGCAAATGTTACATACCATAGCATTAAGAGTGAAATATATATGCAGTAGTTGGTGTAAGTTTTGTGCTAAAGCCATAATGCACACTCAAATTCATTAATTTTTTTGAGCAGGACCATATGATCTGCTTTTATGAAAATTAGTAAGATCTATTTTTGCCCTACTACCTTTAACACACAAATTGAAAGTTGGTGCTTCCTGAACAAAACTATTCAGAAACATAAAAATCAAATTTACTTATTTAATTTGGTAGCATGTTACCAGTGGCATACATGCCTAATCTGAAGGGGGGGGTTATAGTAATGCACAATGTAATAATGTTACAAATGTGTACTCATTCTTCGTTCATTGTTTAGAAGACTGTTCTAAAACTACTTTAGGAGCAACCAGAATAGCACAATGGATATTTAATAACACCAAGTCATTGAGAATAGGAAGTTTTGGTAGGTATAAATAAAATATTTGCTAATATTCCAAGCCCATGGGGGGGGGGGGGGTTCGAACCCCCACAACCCCCCCGTGTGTATGCCACTGCATGTTACAATACTGCCCAGAAAGAATGATACTATGCATATTTAGTTTGCTATAAATTAGAAAACAATAAGATTTTATTACTGACAATTCACTCCAACCTTAACACATCTTTGGCATGGTTTTAATACAATTACAATCTGATAGATGTCAACATTTGCAGAAATAAATTTACTTTCTGCTCCTCCAAATTGTAGAAGCGATACACCCAATATGGTATCAATTTTATGATATAATGCACGATTTATCAGTTTTTTTCTTATCTGCAATACTTGGCCTTGTACTTAACATATTTGCACCTCTATTAAGCCTGACCGCTTCATCAGCTCTATCTATATTTGGTAAAGCTCTTGATGTAGTAGAGGTTGTAGAACTCCTACCTGCTGCTTCTATTGTTGTAGTTGTCAAAACTTTTGTTCTTGATGGTACAGGAGGTTTGGACCCACCTAATGTGCTTTGTGAATTTATAGTAATGTTTGACGTAGAAGGACCTTGTCTTGTGTTAGCTGCTACTCTTGGAGTGCTGTTTTCTGTTATTTTAGGAGATACTGTTGTAGAAGTTGTTTGCTGCTCTTTGATTCTTGCTGGGACTGGAGGTCCACGTCTACCTGCAGTGCTAGGAGGAGGACTAATTTTGGGAATGACAGCAGGAGTTCTATTATCGGATTTATCATTATAAGATTGGTAATTGGTCTTTTGTTTATCAGCATTATCGGATGGTTGCTGTTTGTAACTAGAATAAGTATTTTGATTATTTGATGATTTTTGAAAATTTTGGTTGAAGCCCTTCCACTCATGAGTAAAACAGCTTCCAAAATTTGGTGGTTGATTTTGTGATGTATTACAAAGGCTTTCTGTTACTATGTTTGGTCTATTACCATTATTATTGCCTTGATTACCTTTATCTTTGTTCCAACTTATAGATACATTGATATTTTTATCTGATTCATTATGATACAAATTTTGAGGATTACGGTAGGTGTTTGGTTCATTAACCATAGAGGTTTTATTATAATTTTGTTGGTTGTATTGGTTACCATAGGAAGAGAAGTTAGGTGGTGGTATGCTATAATTTGGAAAGCCAGGATATCGAGGTTGGTTATTGGTGTTGAAAGGAGTATAGTCATTTGAAGGTATTTTACAATTTTGAGGCAACCAATTGTCACCAGTTCCATAATCCTGATTTTGAATATTAGACTGTCTCAAGTCTGGACCTTTAAAGAAATGAGATGGTGTATTAAAATTTCTGGAAGTGTTAGGCTGCTGACCCTGATTTGAGCGTTCATGAGACCAGTTAGTGTTATTATGAAAATTCTGTCTTCTATCCCTATGATTGTTATTATTGTTCCATCTAGGTCCTGACCTTGGTGCTCTACCTCCTCTACCACGACCACGACCTCTTCCTCTTCCTTGCCATTCATGACTTCTAGCAGTAGGCTTTTTATTATTTCTAGTGTTAGTTTGTGGTTCAGTTACCTGCTCTATTTCCATTTCAGGTTTCCCTGAAGATTCAGAATCATCATTCTCACTTTCTGTGTCAGATTCAGTATCAGATTCACTTTGAGACTCATCCTTCTCCATAGCATTTTCATCAGAAGAGAGTTTATCATTGCTAGCGCTTGAGGAAAAGCTGGTACTATCTTTACTTTGAGCATCAGAAAGACAGCCTTTCTCTTGAGAGTTGTCTTTGCTAGTTATTGATACACAACTACTACTCTTCAAACATGAATCATAATTTGGCTGATCCACATTTTTAGTATTTTGAATCTTGCTCAGCAATGAAAAAGCCTCATTGCACTCATTTTGATCAAGAATTGTGGCTTTGAGTATGCAAGACCTATAAGGCAAGCCATCAAGAGTTGCAGCTGTTTGTTTAGCATCACTTTCATATTCGAAAAACATATATGAATAAATGTAGTTATGTTCGCCATTTATAAGATCTATTAAGGCAATATCACGAATTTTACCTTTTAGTTGAACTAACACAGTAATGAGTTGTTTCAAACCATCTTCTGTAGTTTCACTGTCCAAATTCGTTATTTTGACCACGGATTTACCATCCAATAGATTATTCATATCGTTTCATTTATCATCTAAAACAAAAAATATACCTATATAGGTGAACCATTTTTACAAAGGACTTCAATTATAATTTATAATGCGCCAAGCAATGAATTACCTAATGCAGTCAGGTAACAGAGAGCCCAGAGAGGTATTTCTTAAAACTTGTTTTGACGGGGCTAGTCTTCTTCTTCTTCTTCTTCTATACTTTGTAAAAGGAAGAGATAAACCTCAAAATCTGACAAGTAAGCAAAAATTAATTTGATGAAATGATGGAGATGAACGATGGTCCAACTTTCTTGTTCTCTTCGGGGAATCACAAAACGTGAACATCCAACATCATAATCATAAAAAAGGCATTCAAGCACAGACACAGGCCACAAAACATGAGATGGACGACTTGTCAAACCTTAGATAAGGAAAGAGAGGGGATACCGCACGCCCATTTGATGCTATATGGATTAGCTGATACCGAAAATGAATAGCTGTCAAAATGCTGGTGGAAAACTGACGGTAGTGTCAAGGTGGTGTTTTTTGCGATATTTAACGTTTTTAAGACCAATAATTGTGAAATATTGTGGTGAGCGTAATGGTGGGGTGTGCAGCTTACCGTTGTAAAAGCCACAGCAGCAGGAAGGAGCCAGGAATTACTTTTCACAGGTAAATTTATGATCTTATTTTTTGGTGTATCCGAAATTCATGCAAATATCTCGATATCTAGTTCAAAGATATATGTGTATCCGAAATATAATTTGGAATGTACCACTAACATGCGAATCATAATGTTTTTGAGCACGTAAAGTCTAAAAATTATGTTTTTAAGGGATTTTTTGGTTCAAATACAATCAGTTTTCCAGTGGCGTATCTAGTATAGCTTACATTTTGAATAGAAATATTATGACTTTGCATTGTAATATATAATATACCAATACCCTTATACAAGGTGTGCATTTTAAGGGTGGCCTTTATTTGTAGTTGTATGAATAATAAAATTAATTTTCTTTCTTCCTCGACAGGTTTCCTAAAGATCTTCCTAGACATGATTTATGGATCAAAAATATGAGGATCGAAGGTTGGAAGCCTACAAGCAACGATAGGCTTTGTTCTAAGCATTTTAAACAGAATTTCCTTCATCAAACAAATCAAAAAGTATATCTTCTGAAAGGAGCAGTCCCCACCATATTTGACGAGCTTCCGGAATACTTACGTCCAAAAATTGTAAGTTATAATTCCTAGCTTACATTGTCTACGCTTAATCAATATTGAAATAATAAACATCCTAGGACTATGACAGATGGATAGATGGATAGATGGATAGATGGATAGATGGATAGATGGATAGATGGATAGATGGATAGATGGATAGATGGATAGATGGATAGATGGATAGATGGATAGATGGATAGATGGATAGATGGATAGATGGATAGATGGATAGATGGATAGTTGGATAGATGGATAGATAGATAGATAGATAGATATACTTTATAGTCTAAGAATTTACAAGATTCTTATTGACAAAGCTATATAATAACAAACAAAACTTTTGGGATATTCACTAAAACCTGTGAGGAGGAAGTTTGTTATAAATCTTCACTCCATTGTATATAATTGGATCATTAATGAGTTATGATTTGGGTGTGATATTAATTTAAAATCATTCTTATGCCTTATGCCTATATTCTATATTTATGGTCTCAAATTTCGTTTTATATTTGAGTATTAGTGATGACGTTTCCAAAATAAACAGTGCAATAAAGTAAGGAGAAATACGATTACGAATGGCTGAATAACCATTTAAAAATTGATAGCTATGAAAATCAAAAGCTAACCTCAAAGATGTAATAATTTCTTGTGTTACAGTTACATTATTAAACAACTATATTTAGGTGTGTTTACTCGATACGAAATCAAAACAAAATGTTACTGTCACTTTTCCTATAAGATTCAGTCACTCATTCACATCTACTTAAATCATAAATTAATTTGTTCTGTCTTTCTTTCGGAAATAATGTTTCAAACATTGTCTAATATACAGCTCTGTTATTTTAGGCAAAAGAAAGAAAAAGACCCCGTGAACGTGATGTTCATCCAGAACCATCGCCATCAACCTCAGCTCTGGCTGCACAGGACGACTCTCCCCGGAAAAAGAAACTTAGAAGAGAACTGCTGCTGCAAAAAGATAAGAATAAGGAAAAAACGAAAAAAATCCGTGCCCTTGGTCAGTCACTGAAAAGAGCACACAAAAAAGTAGCCTCTTTAAAAATAATTGCTGAGGAATTAGAGCGACAAAATTTACTATCTCAAGAAAATTTAGTTTTAGTTCAAAATATGAGCAAGGTTAATATAGAAATATTGAACAGAAAAATGGGGAGAAATGTTCAATATTCACCTGAACTTAGGAAATTTGCCCTGACATTAAATTTTTTTTCACCAAAGGCATACAACTATGTGAGAGATGTTTTTGACACTTGTCTCCCGCATAGCAAAACTATTGCTAAATGGTTTCAGAATGTGGATGCTGAGCCTGGTTTTACCAAGGAATCAATAAATACCTTAATAAATAAGGTTCAATCATCTGACAGACCAATAATTTGTTCATTAATTATCGATGAAATAGCCATACGGAAACATTTAGAATGGGATGGAAAAAAATTCCATGGTTATGTGAACTATGGTACAAATCTAAACGATGACTCTAATGCTTTAGCCAACGAAGCTTTTGTTATAATGTTGGTTTGCATCAATGGAACTTGGAAATTACCTGTCGGTTACTTTCTTACAGATTCTTTGAATGGCAGTCAAAAACATTCAATTGTATCTCAATGCATCCATCTGATTGAACATACGGGAGCCAAAGTTATGTCAATCACATTCGATGGTGCTCCATCTAATACCGCTATGTGTCATAACTTTGGATTCCTATTTAACATTTCAAATATACAGACAAGTTTCAGAGTTACAGATCACAATGTATATATTTTTTATGATCCATGTCATATGATAAAACTTGTTCGCAATGCATTTGGTGAAAAGAAAATCCTAATTGATTGTGATAACAATTTTATTCAATGGAAATACATAGCGCTTCTAGAGAAGCTGCAAACTAGCGAGGGCTTACATTTAGGGAATAAGTTACGTCGCGCTCATATTATTTTTGTCAAACAAAAAATGAAGGTTCGGCTTGCAGTTCAGTTACTTAGTGCATCAGTAGCCGATGCTATTGAGTATTGCGAAAAAAAGCTGAATCTTGAGGATTTTAAAGGTAGTCAGGGAACAGTTAAATTTATTAGAATTGTAAATAGCATTTTCGATATTTTAAACAGCAGAAACCTAGTAGCACCAGGTTATAAAAAAGCATTATGTCAAAAAAATATAGATCGATCTGCGGAATTTATCAATAGTGCAATTTTTTATCTTTCAAAGTTGAAATTATCTAATAATGAGCAAGTAATCATGTCTAACAGAAAAACTGGGTTTATTGGATTAATAATTTCATTATCAAGTTCTTTAGGATTGTACAAAAAACTTATTTCTGAGAGAAAAACATTACTGTACCTTCCGTTGTATAAGATTAGTCAAGATCATTTAGAATTATTCTTTTCGTCAATTAGATCAAGAGGTGGCTGGAATAATAACCCAACCGCTCGACAGTTTCTAGCTGCTTACAAAAGGCTTCTGGTTCGAGCAGAAATTAGAGAGGGCGGTATGGGTAACTGTATTCCATTAGATCAAATCCCTATTCTAAGTAGTTCTACAAAAAATGTAAGGTCTGAAGATGTAATTAATAGTAGTTTATCGAACCATAGTTTAATAGACATAAATGAGCCTTCTGATGATCTAGAAACTATTTGGAAGGATCATGACTACATCATGAATGCACCTGTGATAAGTGAATGTTCATCCCAAATTGTGCAATATATTGCTGGTTATGTTTCGCACCAATTACAAAAAACAATAAAATGTGAAACATGTGTCACAGCATTGATTGGTACTAGAGATCGGTTTCTCAATTCCCTAATTGAATTTAAAAGCCACGGCGGTCTGACTTACCCATCAAATGATGTTATCAAGATATGTTTGAAATCGGAACATTTTCTGAGAGATAATGAAAATTGTATTCACACCAAACATTTTGTACCTTTGCTGATAAGCAAAATAATATCAAGTTTTCTAGGCACCCCTATTTTCAGCTGCTTAGAACGTCACGTATTAGAAAATGATGTAAATCATATATATTTTTTAATAAAAGCTGTATGCACAAAATACTTAAATATCAGAATCCATTTTATTGTAAAATCTCGATCACAACAGGACAATCCAGTTCGGAGCCAATTAACAAAAATGATTCTGTTTAAAGGGCAGTAAAATATTGGTAGTTTTTGACCTTCATGACTGTAATATTGACTGCCATCAATTGTAGGAGCAAGCGAAATGCCACGTTCCTACAAAAAATTTATTTTTGTTGAAGCACACAATACTGAGTTTCACCCAAACTTCCCCATAAGTAAATACATAACTGCAATAAATTAGAACTTACTGGAAGCAAGGGGTTAAGTGATAAAATAGAGTTGTAATTTCTATGTAAGTTATAGGACCTCACCTATATTGAATGAATTGTTCGTTTTTATTTACTAGCTAATCTAGGGGTCATTTTCTAATTTTGTAAATGTTTTGATTTTGGATAAGATTAAAGGACCTTTGTATTTCTAGCCCAAAACTTACTTTATTTCATGTCTGAGATAATTTTTATGTTTAACCCTCCAGCTTTTTCATTAATTATTGCCACCGTCGCAAAAAGAAGTTAAGTATAAAAAAGCCTCGTTGGAGTAATTAAAAATACTGCTCTTCAGTACACACTACAAACAGCAAGTAACAGCGTAACAGCAAGTAGATTTTTTCACTGCATATGGGGACTTCGAGATTGAAGGCATCAAATTCCTCAATCTCGTAAGCTAATCTATAATAATAAAAATGCTTTATTGCTGCTTCTGTTTACAGTATGTAATAGACAGTATTTTATATATAAACATAATGTCAATAAATATAAATATACTATAGGTATTATGTGTTCTTTAATAATAAAAAATTGATTTACTACAAACTACAAGCAGTTTTTTTCTTTCTGGGTAGAAGTATAATCGTGTCTTTCATCAGTCATATACTGCAAATGAACATAACATGTTCATGACTGAATAAAATATATACATTATCAATTTTTATATATTATTGGCCACAAAACAGCAGTCGAATGAAAATCACGGTTACGGTAATGTTAGTCACTTAAATTTTAATTGTGGATGGCGAAATTGGCCATATAGAAACCCTGAATAACAATATTTCATTAAATTTTATTTGAAAAAGATTATTTCTACAAATAGCTCAACCATAACGTTAATCCCATTAGTTACGCCACTGGGAATAGCGCTTTGGTGCCATTTGGTATCAGAAATGTCAGTCGCGGGTTCCGTCCTCTCTCTTTCCTTGTCTAAGTGTCAAACGCTATTCTACGCCTATCCAATATGGCATGGCCGACTCTACTCACTAGGCCGGAGCATTGAAATATGGCAACACTGAATCGGGGGCCGAGCTTTTATTTGTTGTTAAGTCATTAGTGTAATCTTCCAGAGCAAAAAAGAAGATTGGAAGGTGATTTTTAATGTGTTTCTAATTATTTACCTGCACAAACTGTGGTGGTCCGGAACGCGCTCCTGGCTGTCATACGTTAGAACGCACCTTTAGCTGTCAGGCTGCCAAAGTTTGACATTGACGGCAGAGACAGATGGTAGAAGGAAAAGATTAAAATTTGTTGTTATATTAGGGAGTTATTGAAATAGTGCCATCCACTAATACTGCCGTCCTTACACAAATAGTGACAGGCACTGCCTGACTTCAAAATTGTTTCTGAAACAGAGTTATTGATGCGTTATGTCAACCGCGGATTTAATTGTAACCAAAAAATGCTGCCGTGGATTACATAAAGCCTTTTATATAAAATCTTCGCAAAAAGATTATCTTATTTAAGTGTTCTGTTCACCACTTCATCAGTCACATCTATAAAATAACAAATTTCGTGTTTGAAAACAACGAAAAGAAACATACGTCAAAATAGTGCCTTGGCACTGCCACGGCACAAGGGGTCCATAAAAATAGTGGCAGGCACTAACTTTATTACTGCGAGGCACTATTTTTTTCCTAGTGCGCATGCTTAGATGTCAAATACGGCCAGGAATTATTAGTGCCTTGCTGCATCGCTTCTTCAATAACTCCCTAATATAAGTGTACGAGTGTAGTCATTTGATGAAGTTCAGTTAAGTAATTTATTTGATTATCCTATATTGTTCAGATATTTTGATACTTGTCAGATCATAAGTGAGTTTCTATATTGATTTTCAATCCGTGTTAATTGTCAATCCGTGTCCACAGAAAAAGATATTGTTCTGTGATGCTTTTGGAAGTAGTGGGTTGTGGGATTCGTTGCCATAGTTTTGGGGATAGTTTGTTTAATAATTACGAGCGGGGGTGTTTTTGAAAAACGTAACAAGCGGGAGACCAAATTTTACACAAGGCATTTTGAAGTCTTTTTCACGAATATTTGCAGGTATGTTGTGTTTTGAGTTTGTATTTTTAACTAATGTGGTCTGGCTACGATATTTTAAAGTGTTTCACAATGTATACTATATATCCGAGCTTTTAAGACGACTTTATATGGTGTTGGGTCTCTGATTTACGTCTACTCTCGGTAGGTCCTGAGGTATTGCAGGCTGGTGGTGAACAGGGATAACTCTGTTTCAACCCTTACTGATCCTCTTTATTTATATACGATATTTATTTTATGGTTGTGGCAACCGTGGCGACTGCCGGGACAGCCTAATCATCTTATAAATATATAAGTGGGATGAATCACGTGTCACGAGCTATACGGTTTCCTCTAACCAGCCCTTTTATATGTTTTATATCATAACATTTCTGTGTTTGATTTCATTCTCTCTGAGTTGGTACACATGCATGCTAAAAGAATCTGGTTACCATGGGCACACATACAACATTGGGTTCTAAATACCACCACTAGACATCTTGATCACTTTGGCTATTTCTAAATTGGGTATCGGTGACCAGTTGCTCACTACAAAACGAAACTATAAAGATGAAAAGATGCCTGCAAAGTGTGTAGTACTAGGTTGCACTAGCAATAATTGTGCTTCCAATAAAGGACATACCAAACATAACCTTTCAGAGTGAAAATAAGATTGGAACGTGATTGTTAATGTGTTTCTAATTATTTACCTGCACAAACGAAACTATAAAGATAAAACATGCCTGCAAAGTGTGTAGTACCAGGTTGCACTAGCAATTGTGCTTCCAATAAAGGACATACCATAAACATAACCTTCCAGAGTGAAAAAGAAGATTGGAAGGTGATTTTTAATGTGTTTCTAATTATTTACCTGCACAAACGAAACTGTAAAGATAAAACATGCCTGCAAAGTGTGTAGTACCAGGTTGCACTAGCAATTGTGCTTCCAATAAAGGACATACCAAACATAACCTTCCAGATTGAAAAAGAAGATTGGAAGGTGATTTTTAATGCGTTTCTGATTATTTACCTGCACAAACGAAACTATAAAGATAAAACATGCCTGCAAAGTGTGTAGTACTAGGTTGCACTAGCAATTGTGTTTCCGATAAAGGACATAAACAGAAGTGGATGAACGGTATTCCTCGTAAGGGCGCTATATTTATAAGAATAAAGACAATAATTTACAAACATTTCAAAGGATAAGACCTATTTTAAAGCACGATGTGGTACCTACAATGTTTTCTGGACCTCCCAAATATCACAGAAAAAGACAGTTAATAGAACTCGTCTGGGCATACCTACGAAAAGATTTGATAGTGATAAGGGATCAAGACCAGCAAGAATGGCTTCAAAGTGACCTAATAGTGAATTTTTCTAGCTCAAGTGAAAATTTACAAAGCAAATTGAGTGTTCATTTAAGTAGAAAAGGAAGTGGCAGCAGGAAACAGGTTGCGTTTATTTTTATTTTGTAGTGTTTGACTACGATGAACCAGACATCAGATGTAAGTTGTATTAGTAGTAGTAGTTCTAAAAAGTATTTTTCTTAATTTATCAACCGAGATGAACTCTTAATACATATAAAAGGTAATAATTATTATTCTGAAACTATAAAAAAATTTACGGTAACCGGACCCCTATTTGACAGCTAAGCCACGTTACCACATCTAAGGCTCCGGCCTAGTGTAGAGTCGGCCATGAATATGGCGATTGGGGAAAACAGCTTGTGAAGTTGTGAATAGTTTTGTTTTTTGTTTGGATTGTGGTAATAACACAGCAGCATAATAGAGAGTTTTTGGTCCGCACATATGTCACTGAAATCGTGGTTATCGTTATTTGGAGTCTGCGCAGTAACGATTTGACACACAGTTAACTTTATTAAACATAACGGACGTGGTTAATTACGTCAGATTAGCGGTATCGTTATTTGTGCTTTTATGGTTATTTTTATGTGACATTTGCTACGTCATCGTATATATATACACTAATTCAATAATCTCCTCCATACTTTTCTAAATGATAATTTATCTCGCAATCGACGTCTAGGGCACAATCCGTTCTAATCACGTATTTTGTTTAGAATGTCCAAATTAACCTAAAATTCCTACACTTGTCAACGGTGACAGTACTGACAGTTCGATTTCGCGTCCAAAAACTCTACATTTTGCGACGAAAAGTTATCGTTATTAACGACAAAGTTAACCATAACCATAACGAAATTGTCGTTTGCCGTGACTGACCAAAAACTCTCTATTATCTCTGAGGATTTCCTATATAAAAATGGTTCCCACAAAATTTGACCTTGGGAGGGTTTATGGATATTTTTACGGCTCTAAAGTTTGGGTAGAGATGCCAAAATGAAAATATCGATACCGGTACCAATTCGATATTTTTTAGCCTCAGGCGCGTTTGGTTCGTACAGAGAATTTTGTGCAATTGATTACACCCCTCAATAATTATATACCGATACACCTACAAAAGTATCGATACCAGCCTGGCATGGCTCAAAAAGTATCTAAGATAAAAATAGTCGATATTAGTGCAGAAGTACAAGTATATCGAAGTACCGTTACCATCCCTACAAAAAATCATCCAAAAGTGGGGTTGCGCGTGTAATTTCCGCCAACTTGAGTTATTGTGCTGGTTGTTTACTATGCTGTGGTTGTGATAATAATGCAGTTACTTTCATAGCTGACGGCTGTTGAAGTCGCTCAGAGGACATATTATCAGTTTTCTCTCTATTGCTGCCATCCAACCAAACCAAAGGTTTTCCATAAACCTGAACGATCTGAAAAAAGCGCGGGGAGTTGTGAATAACAGTAATTAAATATTTATTGATCATAATACATTGTTCAGATACTTATAATATTGGTTAAATTTCCTTAAGAAGCCTTAAACAGTGGTTTACAGGCAACAGGTGACAAACACAGCATATCAGTTTCTAGCCATTATGTATAATTATATGGGCATCTAATTGAATCTAGGGTCATGTGATTCTGAGTGCCTAATTGGTCGCATTGATCAGAAAGTAGCGTAGACTGTAGTGATCACTCAGTTTCTGATGAACGCCATGATCAGTTGGGGTACTACTGGAACGTCGTAATTTATCCACTGTAATTGGAACCCAACGACCTAAACTTCTTCTTTTATCCTTATGGTTTCTGCGCGATACCACGACCTAAAAAACATGTTAAAACCAAAACTATATGACAAGCATCAAAAATACATCGTTACAGTAGCATAGTAGCCTGCAGCGCTTTTCTCTGATGAACGCGACTTTGATGAAGTACATCACTGTTAGTTTTGAATCTCCAAAGTGCACTGCTTCCCTGTGACGTTCCTCGTAGAGCGGTCAAGTTGATTGACTCAGTACTTCCCACACATAACAGTGATAACCTTTTATTATTTTCCCTTTGTATGAAGCTATAGTCTGAGATCCCTTGCAACCAAATAATCGCCCGCCTGTCCTCAAACAACATCCAACACGAAAACCAGTAAATAGTTTCCTAAATCTCTACGTAGGAACTAAAACACAATGTTTATTCTGCGAGCTTCAACTGGACGAAAAGAAACAATCAGGAACCAAATTGCTTAAAAACGAAGTTTGAGCTATTTCTATATTTTTAGTTTTTTTATTATTGCTACGCCGCATTTTTCATCCTTGCCACGGTAATGATATACTGTGTCTAAATTTCATTAAAATCAATTGCATAATTTACAAGTTACTAAATTCAGAACGATTTAAGTCAATACTCGTATATGTATACATCAGAAAGTTCTAAATCCCTTGATTTCTGTAATAGCCAAGGCAATGTTTGGATGCACCTAAAAAATGGTATTATGCCGCTAGGTCTTTCTTTCACAGTCAATGGACAGCCTCTATTATGAATACAACTAATTTTTGAGTTTTACAGCCTCCCACCCCCTAACCACCCCAATTTCACCCCCACCCAAGAAAAAGTAAAAAATGACCAGGAACCCCTAAAAACGAAGTTTGAGAGATATTTAATTATTTTTGTTTTTTGCTAATTACTCCGCCGCCCCTGCACCGATTTTCATAATTATAACAGCATTACCTACTAGGACCTGTCAGCATATCGGTACCCAAATTTCATCATAATCCATGCAGCGGTTGCTGAGATTACGAGGGTAGACAGACGCGAACAGACAGACAGACAGACAGATAGATAAGACAGACCAACGGATATGACTGACGTGGATTTTCGTTATGTAGACGACATCATAAAACTCCCAAAAAGCGTATTATCTCAAAATCGAAAATTTCTGCAATCACAATACTCCCCTCACCTATCGGTTTGGGCAGTAAAAAGAACTACAACCGCTACAACGTTCTGTCACAGAATTCCAGCAGCACAATTGAATTCTGTGGTCCATGGCCGACTCTACTCTTGTGGTAAAATGCATGGCCGACTCTACACTAGGCCGGAGCCTTAGATGTGGCAACGTGGCTTAGCTGTCAATAGTGGCCCTATAGTTTCAGAATAATTATTACATTTTATATGTATTAGAGTTCATCTCGGTTAATAAATTAAGAAAAATACTTTTTAGAACTACTACTACTACTAATACCACTTACATCTGATGTCTGTTTCATCACAGTCAGACACTACAAAATAAAAATAAACGCAACCTGTTTCCTGCCGCCACTTCCATTTCCACCTAAATGAACACTCAATTTACTTTGTAAATTATCACTTGAGCTAGAAAAATTCACTATTAGGTCACTGTGAAGCCATTCTTGCTGGTCTTGATTTCCCTTTCACTATCAAATGCTTTCGTAGGTATGCCCCAGGCCATGCCCAGATGAGTTCTATTAACTGTATTTTTCTGTGATATTTGGGAGGTCCAGAAAACATTATAGGTACCACATTGTGCTTTAAAATAGGTCTTATCCTTTGAAATGTTTGTCAATTATTGTCTTTATCCTTATAAATATAACCAGCCCTTCCGAGGAATACCTTTCACCCACTTCTGTTTATGTCCCTTATCGGACGCACAACTGCTAGTGCAACCTGGTACTACACACTTTGCAGGCATCTTTTTATCTTTATAGTTTCATTTGTGCAGGTAAATAAGTAGAAACCCATTCAAAATCACCTTGCAACGTTCTTTTTAACCTGGAATAAGGTTATGTTGGGCCATGGTTTGGTAGTTCTCTACTCATGCCTCTACTGGGCTGCAACCTGGTACTACACGCTTTGCATCTTTTTATCTTTATAGTTTCGTTTGTGCAGGTAATAAATTAGAAACAAATTAATAATCACCTTCCAACCATATTTTCCGCACCTGGAAGAATACACATGACATAACAACAAATGAAAACACGGCCTGATCTCCAACGTTGCCATATTTCAATGCTCCGGCCTAGTGAGTAGAGACGGCCATGTAAAATGTGGTCCCCTGTTCAGGGCGTTCTGCAACCTTGTTTATCGAAAAAACAGGATACAAAAAATAGTGCGCGCTATTTAACATTTGAGATCTAAAAAAAGGTGTTCACAGCATTTATTAATGGAACAGTTATGGGAATCGGATATTTATAGTGCACCTAATTATACAATCGTAAACAATAATAATTAAGAATTGGTCATCATCCGAGAAGTTTCTCGTTATAGAGTCGGCCATGGTTAGCCACGATCCGACGCAGTTCGATGTGAACTAGTGAACCCATGAGTGAACAAAGCATCAAAGCATGTGAAGAAGTTGCATCTCTAAATTTTAGCCCTCATCTGACGTGACGTTTGACATGTGTGTCATCGTGATGTCATCCATCAAAATGGCGTTGCCTTTGATGTCATGATGACGGCTGCTCGATCAAAACAAAGCCAAATGTAATGACGACGAATGTTTTTTGAAGGTGTTTTTCAAGGAGTTGTTATAGGAATGAATATTTGATTAACAAAATATGGCTTCCGTAAAAGTAGCCGTTAGAGTCAGACCATTTAACCAAAGGTAATTTTCTTCTGCTTCAGTGAACAAAAAATGAGATCATTGAACTTAAATTTTAGGGAACTCGACATGGGGGCCCAGTTAATAATACAAATGAATGGAAAAACTACAGGGATTCTGAATTGCAAGGTAATTGTCTTTAGTTTCGGCTGAACCTTAACGCTGCCTGTCACCAAACATGATGATGTTTCTTGGAGGTCGGATGTGTCCTTTATTCATTTTGGTTGAATTTTCTCTATGGCGATTTAAGTATCACTACAGTGAAACTTCAAAACATAACTATAGGAAGAAAAGATAATATTTACAAAGCCAAACCTAGCATAATAATATAGTATAAGGAAAAAATTTTAGTCCTTCAAGCACCTGAAAATGTATATGTATTTTTTTATTTTTATTTCTTTTTGAAAAGTTTTTGAATCCAAAACAGCCTTTATTCATGTTTTCTAAATACAGTTTAAATAAAAGGATATGTATCTGGACATGGGCTCAAGACTGGCTTACTTTCAGTATTAGTTATTTATTATTGCTGATGTCTGATTATTTTAAGTTTATTGTAATAATAATTTGATTGTAGAATGTAAAGTTTAAAAATATGATTTCTAACAAAATTATTGATTTATTGTTTATAAATTAGCATAATTTGGAATCTTTGCACAAATATTTGCATATCCTCTATTGTAGGATTATTTCATTGAAATACAATGTGCAAATCATTTGTCATTGTGATGACAACATAAAAAAATGTTCTTTGTATAGTTTAATATCAGCATAATATTTAGTTATTTTTTTCATTATTGACTTGAATATTATGATATCATGATAGTGATGTTCTGAATCACATAATATATTATTCATATTGTATGTATTTATTTTGTTTCATATTTCTATGGTCTTTATACAAAAACTTATTTTATTATCTATTATAAATTATGGGAAAATAGAAAATACTTTCAGGCACTGTGTTTTTGCGAGTTTTGGAAAGTCTCGTAACTTGATTGGTGTTGTGTATATTTGTGGTGATTCCCACTAGACAAGACTAAGGGTTGTATTTACAGTTGTATTAAGGGGCCCTTAAGTAAGGTTTTGTTTTTTGGAACCTTACTTGAGGGTCCCTTATGTAAGTCTCCCTTGAGTAATACTCAAGTAATGTCAAGGCGATTTTGTAGGTTAACTAGTATGGTGTTGTCAGTTTCTGTTACATCCGGAAAAATGACTGGCACAAAACATGAAATACTGGTACAAAACATAAAGAGATAACAGAAAACATCTAAATGTGTAGGCGTAGACATAACAAATTGACTTATATTTGAATTATAACAACATCACTAAACGAATCCCCCCATATCGTAGATGTTGTCTAGGAAACAGATACACAAGAAAAGCCATACTTGAGGGTCGCTCAAGTACCCCTTGAGTCAGGCACGTATCCAGGATTTGGTTTTGGGGGGGTCCAGATTATGGGTGTCACTTGGTTGACCTTTCGTGGGGGGGTAGTCCAGATTAGAGTTGCCACCTTAAATCCTGAAATTTGCAGGGTGCATCTTTAGACGGAATTTTATAACCTTTCGGGGAGGTCCGGACCACCTGGGGCCCCCCCTAAATATATGCCTGACTTAAGTGTTATTTAAGGGAACAAAGTATTACTCAAGGGAGGATTATGAATACAGCCTAGAACATTCATGCTATTCATGCCTTAGCAGTAGAATTCATGCAGCAGCCTCTCTGACTTGATTTTGAGAAACATAAATTTTATATTCAATCTATAGGCCAATACAAGAGATGAAAGCATCAGATATAAGGAGTTCACATTTGACTACTCTTACTGGTCCCATAATGATAAGTCTGAAAACTATGCTTCCCAGGAGAGAGTGTACAATGATTTGGGCAGAGAAGTAGTTGATTGTGCCTTTGAAGGATATAATGCTTGTGTTTTTGCTTATGGACAAACAGGTAGTGGGAAAACATTTACTATGATGGGATCAATGGTAAGTATTGCTATATTAACCATTTTATCAATTTTACTTATACAGGGTGGTCCAATAAACATGTGGTGCTCTCCAGCAGGCTTCAATTTTTTGGTGCAGTTCATAACCATAGTTTATGTCAGAAACTCATAAACTACTGTTCTTAAACATACAGGGTGTATCAGCTATGTGTGGGTGGATGATAGCTGCTTCCCTATTTGAGATAGAAAAATGTATCAAATGAAAAATGTAGAGGGCATTATAATTTATGTTCCATGATAATATTTACCATTATACAGGGTGACCAATCAGATGACGTTATTAATTTTTTTTAGATAGCCGTTACCAAGACCTATCCAAAACACCCCCTTATATGTAGCGATTATTGATAGTTTTCGAGTTATGATTAATTTTTGGAAACTTTAGAGATTTTCCAGTGTTTTCGTCATTAAAAAAAACAAAACACAAACAAACAAAAGCAAGCGCACTGGCAGAACCTTCTGTCACTTGCTACAACATGCCTCACATGTCTGGGTGACATGAAAGAATTGATGCTCTCTATTTCCGTCAATCGACCTATGGCACACTGATGATCGCTAATAAGCATGAAACAGCTGTCTGCGTACTGGTGGATTGACGGAGGTATAGAGCAACCCTCGTATATTGGCTTTCATACACAGTAGCATATAAAAAACCCGCGCTCTCTGGTGGCCAAGCGGACGCACCGTGGCGTCCCGCCAAGAAATCTATGCTGCTGTTCAGTGATTTCCTTGGTTTGCTTTTACCTTCGGGTGCCAGATGGCGCACTGGCAGAACCTTCTGTCACTTACTACAACATGCTTTACATGTCTGGGTGACATGAAAGAATTGATGCTCTCTATTTCCGTCAATCGACCTATGGCGCACTGGGCCGGTATTCCCAACTCGCTCCCCTCGCAAGCGAGCGATTCGTCAAAGGAGCGATATGATTGGCAGTGATATGGCATTTCTAGATTCTCACCTACCCCTCCCCTCGCAAATTTGGAAAGCGAGCATTGAGATACGACAACATCGCGTATTGATGTAAAATGTCCGAACAAAGCCTGAAGTTGTCAAAACATAACCAATAAGTTCATTTTATAAAGTACCGTATACATCTCAGACGATAAATAATAATTGTCGGTGATATACATCTATTCTAAACACGAAGATTAGTAACAACCAAAAAGAAACATTCAGGATAAATCTGATTTAATTAGCGGCGAATTTGGCCCCCATTTAATGTGAAAGAACTGTTGTTTTCTATTTTGATACCAATATTGTTGTTTGAAATTAAATAATGATAATCACAGCGATTATACTTTAGTTATAGTTCATATTATAACTTCGAATCATATATCAGTACATTAAACTATAAAATTTTAAAAGCTTACAATTTTTTGATAAAATCACTGAAAAATAGTAAGCCAAAATTTTTACTATTGGTTGAGGATATAAATCTGTAGTTTTTACAGGGTCATCCAGATAAATGCTATTGTGTCCAAGACATATCAAAAGGTTTGTTTTGTTAATCTAAATAACCTTTTGAACTAGTTTTCAGCGAGTTTTGTTAGTGTTTTTTGAGTGGGAACTCGGAAAAAAAATCTATACATTTTAAAAAGGTACATTTTAATGTGAAGGTTGCGCTTGACTTGACTCCAATCAATTTCTCCCATAACGGATCCGATTTGCAATATCAAATATTAAATCGTTTTCCAAATTTAGGCGATTTTTAGTTTACTTCTTATTTGGGCCATTGATGAAATTGCGTACTCGCACAAGTACAAGGTAGAAAATGAAATGAAATACTTCAAAGCCTCGGTTGTTAATTCCGTGTACTTATTTTCTCTTTTCAACCAGAAGGTATCAAAATTTCCAGAATTGAGCTCCCAGCATAACATCTCATTGGCAGATAATTCCAGCAGATTATAATAACGCAAACGTCCAAAAGTTTTCTACGGTTTAAATATTTTTAACATACATGAAAAAAAGGGTCGGGAATCAAGAAATATTTTTTAATACTAGGGGGTTCGTGTTATGGAAAAGGTTGAAAAACACTGTGTTAGAAGGCCTCTTAAAACAACTCGATGGAGCTCTGAAACATGTATTTGTACTTCTTCTTGGTTTAACAGTCCAACACATACAGGATCGTCCACTATAAAGCATAATAATTATACATAAGAGCACACATCTCAACTTAAGGTACCCTAATCGTCGGTGATAACCTATTTACATTGATACACCAGTGACACGAGCGACAGAAAGCACTCCCCTTTGACGCGAGCGCTTCAATTGTAAGGAGAGGATGTCAGAATCTAAACAGCAGTGATTCTCATTCCTCTCGCATTTAAAGGCAGCGTTATCGCTCCACACGAGGGGTCAAGAATACCGGCCCTGATGAACGCTAATAAGCGTGAAACAGCTGTCTGTGTACTGGTGGATTGACGGAGGTATAGAGCAACCCTCGTATATCGGCTTTCATACGCAGTAGCGTATAAAAAACCCGCGCTCTCTGGTGGCCAAGCGGACGCACCGTGGCGTCCCGCCAAGAAATCTATGCTGCTGTGCAGTGATTTCCTTGGTTTGCCTTTACCTTCGGGTGCCAGATGGCGCACTGGCAGAACCTTCTGTCACTTGCTACAACATGCTTCACATGTCTGGGTGACATTAAAGAATTGATGCTCTCTATTTCCGTCAATCGACCTATGGCGCGCTGATGATCGCTAATAAGCGTGAAACAGCTGCCTGCGTACTGGTGGATTGACGGAGGTATAGAGCAACCCTCCTATAACTTTCATAATAGTGAATCAATCTTCATTCCGATTACACTGTTATATTTGTCAGTGAAACCTCTTCAAAACTTCAAAAGGATGTATCAAATTATCACAAGCATGGTGGTCTCATTTAATATTTTGAAGTAGGAGTTGCTGCGCTGGGAGTGAGGGGGTTGATAGCACAATGATTACTTATTTGATGGAAGAGTTCCCCCTCGAAATACAAATCGATGGCGATTTTTATCTTTTTTTTAATCATTTCAGAGATAAGGTGGGTGGCAAATTATAGCTGAGACACAGTGTATGTAAAAAGATTAAATGAAAACATGGTTTTATTCAGAGTGGACATTAAGCAATGCAAAGTGAAAGCGATTTACCCTGTCTATATTTAGTATAGAAACTGCCAAGTATTCCAAGTATCATCCTTCATTTGTTCTGTTTCTAGGATAATCAAGGCCTGATTCCCAGAATATGCAAAGCTCTTTTTGACAGGATGGCAGAGAATTCAAAAAGAGGTACAACCCACAGAGTGCAAGTTAGTTATCTAGAGATATATCAAGAACGAGTGGCTGACTTATTACGAGGACGTGATAGTACCTCTTTAAAAGTTCGCGAACACCCCAAGAAAGGGCCGTACGTTCAAGGATTGACGACATGTCTGGTAGCTAATTACAGTCATATTCAAGAATGCATGGAAAGGTAAGAAACACCTTATGTTGTTAAAAACCATTATTAATATGTGTTGCATGTGGAGATTGCAGTGCAGTTGCACAAGGTTTACTTCACCATTTCATCCTTCAAAGCAATGCCTGCAGTGACAGGCAGTACAACCCAATTTGACTTGTAACCCCAAATTTTTGGTCAACCCTACAATAGGATAAAATGAGACAAATTGAACTACACATAGAGTCAAGTTCAACGCCTCAGACTCTTGTGCTTGTCATCAAACGATATCTCTTTTCAGTAAAACTGGGTGCAGGTATGTCAAATTTGAATTGTTTTTGTTCTTGGAGAATTTGGATAGTTTGATTTTTTCAAATGGGAATGCTTAATTATTTTTATAGAATCGAATGTAAAATTTGACTCTTGTCACCAAACGATATCTCTTTTCAGTAAAACTGGGTGCAGGTATGTCAAATTTGAATTGTTTTTGTTCTTGGAGAATTTGGATAGTTTGATTTTTTCAAATGAGAATGCTTAATTATTTTTATAGAATCGAATGTAAAATTTGACAGCCTTTCTAATGATGGATTGTGAATATCAGCCTCTGGTAGTTTTCATTTCATTTGAAATTTACAATCAAATCGATGTTTTCAATTTTTCTACCTATAAGTAACCTAGCAGACCATGAAATATAAACAAAAACTTGTTCAGATGGAAGGAAAAACTAACTTAGCAGAAAGATATAGACGAACTAGAGTAGAGATACAAGATTATAAAAATTACTTACAACAAATCTGCTCTAACCGGAAACAACAAAGGTAACAGATCTGAGGTCATAGAGAAACTGCAGTGTGACAGAAATGGTTATTTTTCACAGGCTACTAGCTATTGTAATGTACTAGAGATTCACAATTTCCATTAAAATTTTTGAAATGAAAAAGAGACCGCCAGTGAATGTTGCTGGCAGTTTAATATCTTTAGAAAAAAATCACATTTAATGATATAAAAAGTACTCATTTCCATCAAGTCAAAAGTAATGATTCTTCTGACTGAGTTCAGCAAATTCTTCAATCCCTGTTAGCAAAATCGCAGAAAGATTGAAGATTGAATTGAAATTGGTCAAATTATGAAATAAAATCTACCTGACTGAAAATTAAAATCTGATTTGTCAGTATTCCTTTTTTTTGCAATCTTGCTAATAGATACCCTTGACTTTGACGCAAATTATTACATCTGATAGTTTTTCTTTCATTTTAATGTGTTTAATGGATTTGAAAATTTTTAACCTCTATTACATTGCTTTAGCTAGTAGGCTGTGAAAGGTATCAATTTCTGTCTACTCCAGATTCTCTTTGATCTTAGGTATGTTACTGCCATTGTTTCTGGTAAGTGTTGATTTGTGGTAAGGAATTTTCAAAATCTTGTTGCAATACTCTACTTCGTCTGTATTGTACAATCTTGTCTCATAAAACTATTACATCCGCATCGCATGTTAGTTGTTTTCTTCCATCTGAACACGTTTTTGTATATATTCCATGGCTTACTAGCTTGCTTATAGGTAGGAAAATTGAAAAACACCGATTTGATTGAGAGTTTGAAATTAAATGAAAATGGCGAGAGATTGATAATCACAACCGTATATCATTACATGGCTATCAAAATTATGCATTTGATCGTCTAAAAAAATTATATATTCCCATTTGAAAAGATCAAGTTATCTTCGATTAAAATGTCATTAATTAATCTACCGATTTCTCCAAAGATAAAAACAATTCAATCAATTCACAGCCTTCTAAGTTTTATAATCGCAGCGCTATTCAATGTTTTTCCGATATCTACTTATAGGTACCAAAAATGGTATTTTGCACCTATACGGTTCGTTTTAAGTTCATTTATGGTACATAAAATCACATTAGAATTGACCCAGAAATCTGAATATGCAATAATTATTATTTATTTTTATTATTTATTTATTTTAAAAGCTACATGAATAAATGACAGAAGGCACTGCCTTGTGCGTGAACATCCCCTGGTATAGAAAATACAGTGTATTCCATTAAAAAAAAACATAACTTTGATATGTCATGTGATTTCAACTTATTAGATTAGTACTGAGGAATTATTTGACTAAAAAAGAGATACCGTTTCAGATGCGTTGAGCTTGACTCACCATGTATGTATGAGAAAAAAAGTAAAGAAAGTTACCTAATTCAAAAGAAATTGTTAAAAAACCTTGTAATTTCCTTCTTAGGGTTTACTATGTCATTTTCAGAATTTGTTCACAAACAGAATTTTTTGAACAAGTGATTTTTTGAGTTACATGTTCTTTTTAGGGGAAATGCAAATAGAACAACTGCAGCGACAAATATGAATGATGTTAGTAGCAGGAGTCATGCTATTTTCACAATAACATTTGTACAGGCTGGTTATTGTGATGGAGTCCCCAGTGAAACTGTCTCCAAGGTAAATACTTGTATATAAAATTCAAAACATGAATGATTATTATGTTTTAAACTATGCAGGGTGTATAATTCAAATATAATTATGTTATTTTCAACCAAAACTTTTTCAGATCCACCTTGTAGACCTAGCAGGAAGCGAAAGGGCAGACTCAACCGGAGCAACAGGCCAAAGATTGAAAGAAGGTGCTCACATCAATAAATCATTAGTGACATTGGGCTCGGTGATATCTGCCTTAGCTGAGCTATCCAGTGAACAGAAAGGTGAAAAGAAGAGCTGCTTTATTCCATACAGAGACTCTGTATTAACGTGGTTGCTTAAAGACAGTCTGGGTGGTAATTCCAAGACGATTATGATTGCTGCTATCAGCCCAGCTGATTGCAATTATGGTGAAACTCTAAGCACATTGAGGTATGTACTGAGAATTGGTAGTGTAGCAAGAAGGGCCTGTTCCTTTTTGATATGTTTTTACTGAACCGATGAGTTAGGGAGGGAACTACGTTATGTGAAGAACACGTCTCACGAAAGCACACAAAAGAGCCTCTCATGATCCAGAAACGTTACGTGAAGATCAAAGTGACCTTAAGTGGAGGTTATGGTAAACTGCTTGAGGATAACACATTTGCGGGGTAGAGGCAGAGGTAATCGTCCGTCGCCGTCGTTGAGAAATAGACATTGTATAATTATTTATTTATACCTGTATAAATACAATATGGGTAGATGCGGTAAAAAGAGTTTCTTAGAAGTGCAACTGAGCTATCACACAAAAAATTAATTTATCGTATGTACAATGTACAAGAGCGGAAATAAGATAGAAAATAAGGTGAAAGTATGAAAAAAACGACAAAAAGTACCAATGAGAATATTATGCGTGTGTATGTTATTTTTTATAAGCAAATCTGAGGAAAGTAGCTAAAGTCAATGAGGTTCGTTCACTCCAGACTGAGCAGTTTTTAGACATGCCGATGCTGTTAACTGAAAAATGTAAAGGTATTACAGCATTGGCGGAAATACGGGTGAATAGGGGGGATATGTCTCCCCTTGGAACTAAAAACTAAAAAAAAGCTATCATGTCTCATACTGTTTGCCTATAGCGCGCCCAGAAGGCACCGGCAAAATTATGGTTGGATTCACAACAACCTTCAGAAAAATAAACCAAATTTTGTTTGCCCTCCACGGTAGGCCACTAAAAATATATCCCCCCATAGTGAAACTACATTCTGAATTACAGCCGCCAAATTCGGTATTTCGATGAAGTACATATTCAAAAAGAGGACGCATTTTAACAACTTTGTGAAATCTATAACACCTCCAATAGAGATATACCTATGCCAAGTCGATTATGTACTGTGAAGAAAAAGAAAAATTTGCTCTCTCTGCTGTTGATCGATTAATAAAAAAATACAAAATAAATGCCCATCTGACCTATAATGCTGCTACACCAGGATGGTGCTCTTATTCTACCTGATATATGACACCTGATGAATATACCTATTCAGAGAAGAAAAACGACTTTTTGGACGAAAAGTGGTGCGTTAGACAGAAACGACATTTGGTTGTATCAAGTTTAGTGGCGACATTCCGGTTTCAAAATGCATCATGATTATAACATAAAAAGTAAAAGAGATAATATAGATATTCGTATATGACCAACTACAATTCAATCTCATTCTATATTTAAAAACAGTGATAAAATCGGTAGAGCTTGGGTCGCCATAGAAGACATGCCTAATATACTAGTAGGCAATCGTCTTAGCTTGTGCGGAGATTTACCAGAAATACAGATTTACTGTAATAATTTCAAATATCATATTATGTGAATACGTTTGCCTTCACATTTTATGATGTTACAAAGTACAAATGTATCTAGCGTTAGAATGTATTTTTTATTCCCGGCGCAAAAATGTGAACCCAAGACCCTAACGTTCGCAGTCTGGGCCTGCTAGCAATCTACATTTTAAGAATATACATACAAAATTGGCTAAAAATCCTAATACTTCTCAGTCATCCTGAGAAAATTAACTGCTCAAAACCAATTATCCCGATTGATTTAAATTTTAGTAGTTCTTCAGAAGTTAACAGCCTCAGCTCATTCATAAACTAGTTTGCATACTGTTGTATTGGTTACGTTTTTATCAGTGTCTTATTGATACCCCAAGAGGGTGATTGATGAGACCGTGAATTTAGTCAAAAAAGCGCCACATTTGGCAATTTTTTAATAATTGTCTATTAGGAAATTCAAAAAATACATCGACATTAGCCTAGAACTGCCCTTTTCTTCATGCTCATTTTTTTTCAGTTCAGTTCTCAAAATTAATAGTCAAAAAATGGTTACAACTGAACCATTGCAAACAGCTTTTATGTATATGTATAACCCCCTCTTAAGGACATTCGTTCGTTACGCTAGAGTCAATATGGTCTCTTATTTACCGAAACACTACATTGGCTAAAATAATTAATAACTGATTCAAACAGTCGTCAATCCTATTTTTTATGCAATAATATAATGTCATATATATGACATTGGATGGATTTTGACGTATGCTAGTACAAGTAATATATACTAACATTAATAAATTTTGATTTTAATCAATCACATATTCCAAAGGATATTTTTAAATATTATTTATTCTTGTGTCTACTCTTACAATATGTTTATTTTACCTCCAGACAGAAAAAAAATGCGCTAGTCGGTCATAACGGCCCATGTTGAAATTCTGATTTTTAATCATTAATGGCCTTCTGAAGTGGTCGATAAGAAGTGTTGTTTTTTAGGGCAGATACCTATGTGATTAAACATATCAAAAGTGAAAAAAAATATTACATCTACTAACCACTCTCGTTAACAATGCAGCTGTAGATGTGATTTTGTAATATCGTAGTTACCCTTAAAATGATTGTTGTTTATCACCCTATATTTTTTAAATAAGTTTTGCACAATGTTTTGTTGAATCAACTCGCTGTCTTATCAAAAATTTGTTAGAATTTTTCTACCTTAAGATACTCTATTTTTTAGGTATGCTAATCGGGCTAAAAATATAATTAATCAGCCTACAGTCAACGAGGATCCAAATGTGAAATTGATTAGGGAACTCAGAGATGAAATCAGTAAGCTAAGGGCGCTGATGTTTTGTGAACAAAGATCAGACATGCTGGCGCAGCTACATGAAAAGGAAGCCCGTGAGAAGGTTAGATTTAAATATGCTACTAAAATATGTAATTATTCCCAATTTAGACAAATCACATTCTTTTATAGAGGAATTCAATTGAAAAACACAAAGATTTGTGTGATGTGGTAGTTTCAAATTGTTATATAGGACATTTGAAATAAAACTTTTGAAAGGATTAAGGGCCGGTTGTACAAATACCGGTTTAACATAAGCTTTATTAAACCTAAGCTTAGCAAAGCCTGGGCTTAAAGTTGACATCCGCCGTTGTACAAGACGGAATATTCGCTGGATTAGTTAAACCTGGTTGTTAATGAAATTCACTGCGGTTTGACAGATCGTGTCATTTGTGTTTAAATTACAGTCAACCTCTGGTTAAGCTACATGATTCGTCAGTTTACGGTAAGCTCGTGTTAAACTTGGAGTGGGATGCAGGTTTTGCAACCTCGGTGGCCTAACAGCAGGTTAAGTAAAACCCAAGTTTTACCTTGCATTGTACAATCGGCCCTAAATTGTGTATAAACCATAAACATTCCATATTACTGCTAGTACTGAAAACGAATAAGTAATCCGAAATCAACTTGGGTTACACTAATTTACATTGATATAATCTTAGAGATTCAACTTATCAGATTTATTGTTTACCCAGGAACTAACAGAGGAATGGGCAGGCAAATGGCGAGAGGCTCAAGCTATATTAAGAGAGCAAAGAGCTTTAGGACTGAGAAAGGCGGGACCTGGAGTAGTTTTAGATTCCGACAGACCGCATTTGGTTGCTATAGATGATGATCCTCTTTCTACGGGTGTTACGTTATATCATTTGAAGGTAAGCTTTAAAATTATTGTTTATGTTAAGTACCTCAAAGTTTAAAAAAATTTATATGGAAGTTAATTTTTGTTGTTTTAGCACATACCTTAAAAACTGGATACAATAAAAATGTGTCTTCTTCGCTTCTGTCATGGTTATGCTCTGTTAAATAATTGAGGTTTTGAATCAATTTTTTTTTGTCATAAATCGAAAGATCATATATAAGTTTTATAATAAAACTGTTCTTGTTTTCTTTTTTTTTTCGCAATAATTCAAAAGTTATATCAAAATAAAAATGGGTTTTTGAACCGAGTACCGAACACACGCCGACGGCTCCCGAACCCGTGTGACGTAACGATGGCGGCTTTGACCAACGACGTCCTACATCTATACTAGATTCTAGATTCCCAGCCAATCGTGAAAATACTTGCTAGTAACTAGCGTATATTTGTTGCAATATAGCCGATGAATGAAGTTTGCAGCTCGAGACGACCTCTCCGATCGAAATAAGTATCTTTTTGAATGTTTGAAATCAGTTATTACTACTATGATAAGGTAAAATTAGTTTAGTTAGTTTTCAAATATGTTTGTGAAAAATGTACAATCTATAGAAGTTTGGACACAACACAAGATTTTTCTTAGGTGTCCTTATTATGAACCGATGTTATGTCTATGTTATGTTAAATATTGAAATAAATACAAATACAAATACAAAAAATACAAATACAGATTACAGATTCCAGTAAGTAAGTAAGTACCTAATCAAATATGTCTTTTTCAAACTATCTGGTGCATGTTCGGCTGGCCTAGTGGTTAGGGTGTTGGGATCCGTTGGTCTATGGTTCAAAGCTCAGCCTGTCCAATTTTTTTTTTATTTTTTTTTATCAAATAATTCATTCATGTGCTTTTTGCACTTGTGTAAGACGTCGGTGTAAAACTCAAATGGATAGTATGTCATAGCAGCACATGATTAATAAAATGTCATGGATTTAATATGGCCATATTTAATATAAGGTAATTAACTGTACTAACAATATATAAAAAATTAATAAAATGGGTAAAACAATTGTAGAATAACAAAACCTTTTATGGGCAAGAGTAAGACAGAAGGAATTCTGCCGGTTATGGGCACATGGGCATAGGCTGACTCTCATATCAGGATGGTCTGTAGCGCACCTGAAAATGAACTAAAGCCACTGAGCATACTTGCTCCACAAACTTGAGAAAGTAAATACATCAAGAATCGTCAATAATAATTATGCCAGTAATTAATCAGAATATTCTTGCTAGATTGTTATGCTGTCCCAGTGACGACAACGCACTGACCATGGAAGTATGTGCAAGGCTTTTCGTTCCGAGCACTGTAATGCCAATGGTGCCTGAACAAACAAACGTATCGAGTTGTGCAATGAGTAATACAGTACTCACTCAATACAGTAGCGACAACGCTACCGAGATTGACAACAATCTCCTTCTCTCTATTTCTCTTGTACTCTGGTCTAGACCACTTGGCAATAAACGCTCCAATGCTGAGGAGTGCAATGGACACCAAAACGCGAGGTGTCCCCCCCACGACATTGAGCCTTGCGTAATACCCTATAAGCCGTGCAATGGTCCCAGACCTGCTCAAGGTATAGCCACAAGAAACACAAAACATGCCAATAAACCTCGGGCTGACAACGCAACAATCAATAATAATTACAACAATCAATCATCGTTTTTAAATCATCTCTCAAACCAGGTTATCTCAAATATTATTAACAGTGAAAATAATAATACCAAGTGCGCAGTAACAAGTATAGCTCGTGAGAAAACTCACCCCCTTCTTGTAGCACCACTACACAAACCTAACACACTGTTTTCTAAAGTTACCAAAACCCAAATGGCAGCAAATATTAAAAGCGCTTTATTCAAACCGTCTCAATAATAGTGCCTGTGTGAGGATAATATAAATAAACCATACTGTCTCCTAATTAAACTTTCGGTATCAGCATAGCCTTTGTAGTAACCGTGAGAAGCTGCTCAGTCCTATTTTCCAATATAAACAAATAGCGCCAACGTTTCTCAACTTCATAAATCGTCATGCGTAGTTATTTTATGGATATCGACTTGTAAGGGAACACAGACATAAACAGATTTGGAAATTATAAACGCTAAAAAATATACAGGGTCTTACACTTGTTACGTACATTTTTTTCTAGGATCAACATAAATATGTTTTTGGAACAAATTCTATCAGACATATTATTTGCACTGCATAGTGCAAAAACTAAGTACAGGACACGGTGGACAATTAAAAAAATCAGTGCAAATGGTGTTTGTCCGTCAATATCAATCGCCAATATATTTTTTTGAATGTAATAGTTGGTTAATAAAACAAAATCCATTCATTTTTTGAGTTTTTAATATAAACATAAAGTAACTCAAACTCGTATAATCACAACAGTCTTTTGTTTATCACTCGGTATCTTTATTTATTTAACTTTGAGCAATGAAGCTTAATAATTAAATTTTCATAAAAATTTAACAAACAAAAATATATAAATGCAATGCAAACAGACAAAACTTATTCTTCTATGAGTTTCAATGTTATAATTATCTTCTTGACCAAAACTTAAAAAATTATTTGATCATTTAATATTATTATTGATAATAAATACTTATACGATAAATAAACTATAAGTCTAATTATTTTACATAAGAGTTAACACTTCAAGTAAACAAAAATAAAACTATATTTTTTAGTCCCGAACATAGAAAAAAGTATAAAGTATCTAGGAATATATTTAGACTCACACTTACGTTTTGATGTACATATTAATAATCTATTAAAAAAAATTGGATTCATTTCATATAAGATGAAATTACTAACAAACATTTTAACAGAAAAGCATCTACGTTTATATTAAAAACTTAAAAAATGAATGGATTTTGTTTTATTAACCAACTATTACATGTAAAAAAAATATTGGCGATTGATATTGACGGACAAACACCATTTGCACTGATTTTTTGAATTGTCCACCGCGTCCTGTACTTAGTTTTTGCACTATCCAGTGCAAGTAATATGTCTGACAGAATTTGTTTCAAAAACATATTTATGTTGATCGTAGAAAAAAATGTACGTAACAAGTGCAAAAAGCACATGAATGAATTTTTTGATAAAAAAAAAATAAAAAAAAATTGGACAGGCTGAGCTTTCAACCATAGACCAACGCATCCATTACCCAACACTCTAACCACTAGGCCAGCCGAACATGCACCAGATAGTTTCAATAAGACATATTTGATTAGGTACTTACTTACTGGAATCTGTGATCTGATTTCAAACATTCAAAAAGATATTTATTTCGATCGTAGAGGTCGTCTCGAGCTGCAAACTTCATTCATCGGCTATATTGCAACAAATATACACTAGTTACTAGCAAGTATTTTCACGATTGGCTGGGAATCTAGAATCTAGTATCGATGTAGGACGTCGTTGGTCAAAGGAGCATCTTAACCGCCATCGTTACGTCACACGGGTTCGGGAGCCGTCGGCGTGTTTTCGGTACTCGATTCAAAAACCCATTTTTATTTCGATATAACTTTCGAATTATTGCGAAAAAAAAGAAAACAAAAACAGTTTTGTTATAAAACTTATATATGATCTTTCGATTTATCACAAAAAAAATATATTTTTTTCTTAATTCAAAATGATAATTGTCAGCTCAAATAGAACCTGTGCCATCCCTTTTACTAGACATGGGTAGATATAAATTGAAATAATGATAACTATGAAGTGTCCGACTGAAACTATTGATTAGGACCGAATCTGAAACCAAATTTCGGCTTCAGTACAAGACAAAGTCACTTTTTCCTTTATACAGTCCAGTAGAGAAAATATAAATCTAAAGAACAAAACAACTTCTTTAACATTTTTTACATCTTATATGACGCTCTTGTTAATCAACTCAACTACAATAAAATTAATATAGTATGTGCCCACCAAGAACAACTAAATATTTTTATTGAAAATAATTCTTGACTTTACACCACCTATCTTCATCCTCAGAGATCTTCCACTTATAGTCCGGGATCCCAGGCCCATTTTCACTACTTACTACTAACAAGCTAATTTTGCGTGAGTAGCTTCATTTTGATGAGACGCCCAACTTTTTCCTCTACAAAAAATCTCGATTGTGGTAGCTAACAGGTGTAGCAGGGATGAAATATGTCAATTTGACGAGCGTCAAAAATTAATTACTAACAGTTAGTTTTTCAACTAAATCTTAAGAATGTGATCAACCTTATTAGAAAAAATGTTTGTCCTACAAAACCTATGGTTTGATCACATTGTCCCCCTCCATCCAACATGTACCAATAACAAGGTCATACAAATTTATTACTAACAGCCTGATTTTTTCACTATTGCTTCGTTAATATTTATACAACTTGACAGCAACATTGTCCTACAAATCACGTGGTATGTTATCCTGGTCCTACGCTCAGAAGTTGTAGTACAAATCCCGGGTGTAAAAGTAATTACTATCAAGTCTAATGTTCGTGGACAGCTTCGTTGCGATGAGTCGCCCAACTTCTTCCTCTACAAAAATTCTCGATTGTGGTAGCTAACAGGGGTAGCAGCGATGAAATATGTCAATTTGACGAGTGTCAAAAATTAATTACTAACAGTTAGTTTTTCAGCTAAATCTTAAGAATGTGATCAACCTTATTAGAAAAAATGTTTGTCCTACAAAATCTATGGTTTGATCACACTGTCCCCCTCCATTCAACATGTACCAATAACAAGGTCATACAAATTTATTACTAACAGCCTGATTTTTTCACTATTGCTTCGTTAATATTTATTCAATTTGACAGCAACATTGTCCTACAAATCACGTGGTATGTTATACTGGTCCTACGCTCAGAAGTTGTAGTACAAATCCCGGGTGTAAAAATAATTGTTATCAAGTCTAATGTTCGTGGATAGCTTCGCTGCGATGAGGCGTCCAACAATTTTCTATACGAAAATTCTCGATTGTGGTAGCTGACAGGGGTAGCAGGGATAAAGTTTAGTATGTCTATTTAACGAGTCTCAAAAAATAATTTATAAGCGGTGGGTCCTTTTAATCAAATCTTAAGGAAGTAATCAACATTATAAAACAAATATCTGTCTTAACAAAATTCAGCACGTATCAATCAGGTGGTCATAAAAAATGATTGCTAACTTATATTTCACGGTAGCTTAGTTAATACTGAAATAATTTAACAGCCACATTGTCCCACAAATTCATTGGTATGTTATCCGTGTCCTACGCTCTGAAATGATCCTTATTACGAACTGCAGAGCATTGTGTATCATGTAAATTGTTTTTCACATCTGTCAATTGAATACAAATTATCGTATGCAGATACACTGTACAGATTCTGATATACCAATAATAATGTTGGCAAATTTTAAATACTTAAAATAACCACTTCAAACCATGATCAATTTAAGCACAAGTAAAAAGAAATTGTACTTAAACATCAATGAAATTCGTGCCAAGCTTGGGGATAAATTATGTTGTGCACTTGCCATATGCCATAGTTCTACAGGCAATGAATATAATCCTGTGTTCTTCCGTAAAGGAAAAAAGAGGCCGTTTAGTATTTTGAAAAAAATGAACATTTTCAAGAAGCTTTTATTCAACTCTTAGAAAGTGAACTCACAACGTCGAATGAGGTGGCTCAAGTTATCGAAGAGTATGTATGCAGAGTATGCTGCCTGAAAACAAAAAATGACATAAATAAAGGGCGGTATGAACTGTTTGAAAGAGGGTATAGGTCAAAAAATGAAAACGAGGAAATTTTGAAACAAAAAATCGTCGGATATGACCCTTCCAGTTTGCCGCCGACAAAACAAGAATTATTAGAACAAATCAAGCGAACGGTATTCATCTCCTAACCTGGTGTAATGCACACATGCGGTGTTCCACAGATAAATTACCATAAAACTATGGATGGACAATTGTTGACGACAGGTACCAGTACTATTGGTTTGATGGCCCCCAAAGTCCATCTTTTGACGAATTATCTTCCAACTCACAAGGTAACCCAATGATACTATCGTTATTTATAAATTGATTATTCGGCAATTTATATTGTTTATATTATTACAGAGCCTGATATCACGAATAATGAAAATGAGGGAGATGAAAGAGATGAAGACGATAGTGAATTCAGTAGCGGAGATGAAGATTTGTCAGATGAGTCTGATGCTGATTAAATTAATTTTTGCATACATTAAAATAAAATTTTGCACTTAATACAGTAGACAATGAAGTTATTTCTTATAGATTTCGGCAAAAATTACAATTTGTAATTATAATACAAGTAAAAAAATTACAATTCTTGTCGGACTAACGGTACATACTAGTTTCCTTCTGGGACATTATTTCCTTTGAACAGAGAACACAGTTAACCTATTATGTGATATTTTGTCTTACAATTAGTAACGAAAAAATGTGGTATTGATAACTTCTGCGCGTAGGACCGGGATAACATACCACGTGATTTATAACACATTGTCGCTGTCAAATCTTATAAATATCAACGAAGCAATAGTGAACAAATCAGGCTGTTAGTAATAAATTTGTATGACCTTGTTATTGATACATGTTGGATGGAGGGGGACAATGTGATCAAACCATAGATTTTGTAGGATAAATATTTTTTCTAATAATGTTGATTACATTCTTAAAATTTAATTAAAAAACTAACAGTTATAATTAATTTTTGAAGCTCGTCAAATTACCATATTTTATCTCTGCTACCCCTGTTAGCTACCACAATCTAGAATTTTGGTAAAGGAAAAAGTTGGGTGTCTCATCTAAAGGAAGCTACTCACGCAAAATTAGCTTAGTAGTAGTAGTTATTTATTATAGATTTCGGCAAAGATTACTTTTTATAATACAAGTAGAAAAATGACAATTCTTGTCGGACTAATAATACATACCTGTTTTCTTGTAGGACATTATTTCGTTTGGTCAGAGAACACAGTAACCTATTATGTGATATTTTGTCCTACAGTTAGTAATGAAAAAAATGGTCTTGTGGTATTAACAACTTCTGGTCGTAGGACCGGGGTAACATACCACGTGATTTGTAGGACAATGTTGCTGTCAAATTGTATAAATATTAACGAAGCAACAGTGAAAAAATCAGGCTGTTAGTAATAAATCTGTATGACCTTGTTATTAGTACATGTTGAATGGAGGGGGACAATGTGATCAAACCATAGATTTTGTAGGACAAACATTTTTTCTAATAAGGTTGATCACATTCTTAAGATTTAGCTGAAAAACTAACTGTTAGTAATTAATTTTTGACACTGGTCAGATTGACATGTTTCATCCCTGCTACCCCTGTTAGCTACCACAATCGAGAATTTTTGTAGAGGAAAAAGTTGGGAGTCTCATCAAAATGAAGCTACTCACGCAAAACTAGCTTGTTAGTAGTAAGTAGTGAAAATGGGCCTGGGATCCCGGACTATAAGTGGAAGATCTCTGAGGATGAAGATAGGTGGTGTAAAGTCAAGAATTATTTTCAATAAAAATATTTAGTTGTTCTTGGTGGGCACATACTATATTAATTTTATTGTAGTTGAGTTGATTAACAAGAGCGTCATATAAGATGTAAAAAATGTTAAAGAAGTTGTTTTGTTCTTTAGATTTATATTTTCTCTACTGGACTGTATAAAGGAAAAAGTGACTTTGTCTTGTACTGAAGCCGAAATTTGGTTTCAGAGTGGTGAAAATGGGCCTGGGATCCCGGACTATTATATATGTCAACAGTCTCAGAGTAACAACTAAACATAGAGGTAGTAAACAACTAATAGGGGCGTTCAGTGAAATTCCAATAACCATATTTATGCGCATTTTCATGAAGTATTACTTACATATAACATACAAAAAAATGTCAACTTAATTGGATGAGAATTGAAAAAGTTACGCGCCTTCAAAAATTAAAATATTTCATGCGCTCAAAATTCATCGTTGTGACGTCATTGGGTCTGTCGGCGAGCGCAGACCGGCTGGCGGCTGTACAGCGACAGCGCCCAGCATACGTTTATAATACGTTCAAGTGCTTTGGTTGACACTATGTTTTGTTTGATCGGGTGTTTTTTTCTAACACATTCAAAAATCCGGATTCTTCTACAGTCATTTTATCGGTAGTTCTCAAAACTCAAAATGAGTGACTGGGTATCCCGATATAAATTTTCGGATTATTTTGTATAAGAAAAGCAGTTCGATTTTCTACAAGTTCCTTGTTGGATGATCCGAACTCGAACCACTGGTTAAGGAGTAATATTATTTTGGGATATGTTTTAATGGCATTTATTTCTGCCTTCCCTTAGTGGCTGCCTTAGTATATTGCACACAACATATTTTGATATAACTTTATATTGGCTTGGATACACTTATCTGTCTTCCACCGTTCCCTCTCTCGTTGTCTTCCGTACATTCTAGTTCTACTTGCGAAACATTGGTGCTATAATAGATTCGCTGCTTAGTGACGAACATCGAATTTTTTTTTGTGCTGGTACCAGGTTCATCTAAATCTCATTTTCGTTGTTTTAAGGAAAACATTCCGAGGATCTCTAGCGTGCAAGGGCGCCGCCAGAAAATTGTATAGGGGGTTGCGACTACCTTAAATTGAGTGCTCAAATCAGGCAGGGGCGATGAATTTGGTTTTTGCTTATACAAGTTTTTTAACTTCGCTGCTCCAGGGGGGGGCGACGGCCCCCCCCTGCATCCCTCTGCCAGCGCCCATGCTAGCGTGTAAGGTTTGTTGGTCTTTTTGAAAAACAAAAATGTGCGGAACTACTTCCGGTTTCATCTTGAGTTTCACATCTTTCATTAATTTGTAACACATGTAATTTTCAAAATCTTCCTCAAATTTAAACAAAATATACAAGACTGAGATACACATTTGAAGTAGGGATATTTTGTAGGCTAAGTATCCACGATTTTCTACCCAAAATACAGAAATGTGAGACACAAAGAACTAGATAATATAATATAAAACGATTTTTTCTACATAATCAAAATACATATGAATTTTGGTTACATCAAAGGACTGAAAACAGCCTTTTACACGTTCCACATATCAATCAGAATTGATTTCTCCAATGCTTTTATAATTTTTAGGTATATGATTAGTTCAGTATTTGGATTAAAAAAATCTACTTGTATCTCTTACGTTTTAGTGTACCAGTACCAGCAAAATCTGCTAACAACTGACATCAACATACCTTTAGAATGGCATTCACAAATGCGGATTCTTGATAATAATACAATTCACTTAGTTATAAAAATACTTATGTTATTCAAATGGTCCTCACAGAGTACTTTGTTGACTTATCGCTCACAAATTCATTCCTACGCATAGCTCTCTGCCACAATTTCCTGATTTTTATATTTCGTGGCAAACCAATAAAAAATTCATCAGGAGTGGTCACTGTCGTATTTTCACATTGGGGAACCATACAATATTTATAATTTTTCTTCATCTGTCCTCCTTCCATTATTATACTGAGTATCAACCAATTCAAATAGCTTGGTAAGTATTCAGTGTCGATGAAACAATTAAATAAATTAATTATCCAATACACGCGTATGCAGTTCGCAAAGCTTGCATAGCAAGTAGGATACGCTGCAGCGTTATTATTTACCAAGCACCCGTACAATGCTGCGTGGCCAAGATGCCGCGCCGCGCCGGTCGGAGAGGTGTAGTGACGTCACCGTCGCACACTCGCAAGTGCCGCGCGTTTTCAATTTGCAGCACTTTGATAATTTATTAGAATATGAAATCGAGCTCAGAAAATTCTGAAATTTTGCACAGCTGCTAAACTCAATACGCCCTTTTAGAATATGCAATAAAAAAAATATGCTGAACGAGCCTATTCTAAGAGGCCGACATCTTTTCTTACGTTGTCATATTGACCACCAGATACGGCAATCATAATTATTTACTATAGTCTTAATTGTATAATATCCAGAAATATTCCATTCTACGTTAAAAAAGACGATATTTTGATGGTTCAGGAATGATTACACCAAAATCAATAGATATGTTGACCTCTACTGCGTTCCTGCATATTTCTTCATCATAAACGCAAATTCTGAAGTCTTACATACATTTTGAGGAGCTGGCAACGCCGACATAATTTTCATGCGGCTTATTTACGGTAGAACCTCGACTGTCAAACGTTTGTTTTGTTTGTGCGTCTTTTATGCTTGGTCAGTAAAATCGAATTCGCTATTTGTTGCTAACTGTAGTGAAGCTTTACGGACTTGCTGTGCTATATTCGAGTGCAGTTTAACAGTTTTTCGAGATGGGACTCAGAAAGTGCAGTGTTCGTAACATGGGTTGCATTGGAAGAATTTTCAGGTTAGATAGTTGGCAATGTTTGGAGGCTGAAGTGTCAAAAATCTGTTTATTTACTTAAGATGATGGCTTTGAGCACGTCATGCTGAAGTGGTTTGTTTACTACCTCTACATTCAGTTGTTACTCTGAGACAACAGTCAATCCAAAAGAAATCCCCTGATACTAGATTTTGTCCAAAGATGATCTTATTTACTGTATCAAAAACTGACCGCCTTCAAGATTTCTGTAAACAAATTCTAACAGTTGGCAACACGTAGTTTCAACAGATTTCTTGCGTCTGAATCCAAGCTGTGGAGGTGAAAGAATATAATTTTTATCAAAAAAACGAGAATAATCAATTGTAGTCTGTTTGTTCCAAAATTTTTACAAACACTTGACACTTGATATTGAAGTCTGCCTATAATTGTCAACGTTGTCCTTTTTTATTTAGAGGAACAACAAGAACACATTTTAGTACTTTTTCACTTCAATGAGAACGTTCCTATAGTTACACCTTTCGACAAGACATAAGTCACATAATGCAACACAGAACTTGATATTTGTATTTCTCAGGAGGGAGAAACTACAATAGGTACTGAGGAAGCGGAAGTTAAACAAGACATAGAACTGAAAGGAGCAGGTATGGAGCCTAAGCATTGCACCATCACATTCCAGAATGGAGTAGCGACATTGATACCACATCCAGGAGCTCAAGTGTTGCTGAACAATTGCGTTTTGGAATCACCTGCTAGGCTATCGCAAGGCTGCATTATATTTTTGGGAAAAGCGCATGTTTTCAGGTAATAAACATGGTTTAAAGTTTTTTAGCAATTATATTGTCACATACCGTGACTTGTATATTACAACATACGGAATCAAAAGGTCTTCTGCGCGGACTTCCATTGTCTATATAATTTTGGATTACAACGTTTCGATTGATGTGGTATCTTCAATCGTCTTCGGGTAAACTGGCGAACATGTTCCTTTCATTGCTATTTATTCTGGTCTAGCTGACGTGTCGTTTTTCGTGGCTTGTCCTGATTGGTTGCTGCGCGTTCTGTTGGGTGCATCAGTGACGTCGCTTCTTGCTGATGATGACGTGGCCGTTGATAGTCACTGAGTCCCACGTTTGTGTCCAAGTTTGTTTTGCCCAATTTTAGCTTTTTTATATTTCTTATGAGGGGCTGCCATATTGGTCTAATTTCCACACTAGGCTTGCTGTACACGTTTTTGTTGCTGGTGTACAGCGGTACCTGAGCGTTTAATTTGAGTATCCGAGCACGGTTTATTTGACCCGTTTAAAAGCATCAGGTATAGAAACCTGCGGGTACGACAACAAACAGACTCTTTTTTGTGGAACATTCATTTAACACTCCCGACATTCGGTTTATGCGAAAAAGCAACTTAATTAAAGAGTAGCAATTTCATTCATTCATCCGAAACCAATCACAGACGACGTCGTTTCGCTTTTATTAAAGCTCGTCAGTGTGATTTAGGTCTCAGACGAATAAATGAAATTGCATGCTAGTGCCTAGCTGGCAAAGTCGTACTAGTGAGACCTAAATGACACTGACCAGCTTTAATAAAAGCGAAACGACAGCGTCTGTGATTGGTTTCGGATGAATGAATGACATTGCTACTCTTTAATAATGATAAAGTTAATAAACTCCAGAGTTACAGCCTCCCAAGCTGCCCTCACCTCATGTTCCAGTTCGTCCAGCGTGGCCGGAGGATTGGGAAAATCGCGAATGTAGTGATACTTTTTCAATTGGCGATAAATCGGGTAATCGTTGAGCCCAATAAGGAACCCTGACCTTCGCTTCCTGTAGGAACCTCATGGACACCCTGGCAAGATGAGGACGCTCACTATCTATTATCTTGCTTGAAGAAGCCCTTTTCGGGATCTCGGATGTATAGAACAGCAACTGGTTCTAACACCTCATTTACATGATGTTGGGCCGTCATTGTGCCACGAGTCACTAGTAAAGGTGACTTGCTGTTGAATCAATATATTTATTTGTATACCTAACAAACAATATATTTATTTGTTAGGTATACAAATAAATATTAGTACTAATTCGCAAAAAGCAAGGCTTTGTGCGCGAACACTGACTAGTATAATACGAACTAAAATATTCCATAACCTTCTTTAGCTCTGAGGCTCGATCATTTCCTACTGCACTGTATTTTTGTTACTTTTTGTTATCTTCAATACTTCAACTGGATGGGGTTTTCAGCAGCATTTTGGAGCTCCGAGAACGACATTCCATTACCAAATTATTAAATTGCTTTCTACACAATCACCTTTCAATTTTGCAATGGTACATGAAATCATCAAGCTAATAGGACGGTGTACGTGGCGTTCAACAGCAAACTGGAGATCACGTCGTTCAGCCCGCCGTCGTCTAACGCGTTGGCGTCCATTGTGTGCCCTCAGACAAAACCTGGAGTCGGCATGACATTGTCGGTTTCTTGGCACCAATCTAACCTTCGGCAACGATGATTTGCAGTGAGTTCCTGAAAGCACTAGATGTGGACGATATGATCTAAAGCCCATTTGGTGGGTGGATTGTATTATGTTTCGAAGGGCCAGTAGCCGTAGACGATGATCTTGCTGATTCTCCTACATGCTCAAGAACCTCTAGCTCTCTGCATTCGCCCTTCTTGAAGCCATACGCGCCATGCTGCTACAACTCTAGCCACGCTACGCGCCATGGTTACAGCAATAATTGCTCCAAAAGAAGTACCACTTTTCGTTGGCCTACAATCCGGCCTTATTCAAAGGGACTTTACTGCGCAAGCGGAGACTGTTATCTTCTAGGGGGCATCTTTACAGAACCAACTAGTCTCGTCACTTTTGCGATAGCTATAACAGTATTTGGATAAGAGTAAGACAGAAGGAATTCTGCCGGTGCGCCATCTAGTACCCGAAGGTGACGGCAACCAAAGAGAGAAACGCCACTAGAAGCAGTTTACCTCTCCTTGGTGGAACGACAAGGCTCGCTCGCTTTTTGCCACTAGAGGCGCGGATTTTGACGCACGCAGCGTGAAGCCGATATACGAGGGTTGCTCTATACCTCCGTCAATCCACCAGTACGCAGACAGCTGTTTCACGCTTATTAGCGATCATCAGTGCGCCATAGGTCGATTGACGAAAGTAGAGAGCATCAATTTTTCCATGTTTAATAAACATGTGAAAGATGTACGAGTAAGACAGAAGGAATTCTGCCGGTGCGCCATCTAGTACCCGAAGGTGACGGCAACCAAAGAGAGAAACGCCACTAGAAGCAGTTTACCTCTCCTTGGTGGAACGACAAGGCTCGCTCGCTTTTTGCCACTAGAGGCGCGGATTTTGACGCACGCAGCGTGAAGCCGATATACGAGGGTTGCTCTATACCTCCGTCAATCCACCAGTACGCAGACAGCTGTTTCACGCTTATTAGCGATCATCAGTGCGCCATAGGTCGATTGACGAAAGTATTGATTGACGGAGGTATAGAGCAACCCTCGTATATCGGCTTCACGCTGCGTGCGTCAAAATCCGCGCCTCTAGTGGCAAAAAGCGAGCGAGCCTTGTCGTTCCACCAAGGAGAGGTAAACTGCTTCTAGTGGCGTTTCTCTCTTTGGTTGCCGTCACCTTCGGGTACTAGATGGCGCACCGGCAGAATTCCTTCTGTCTTACTCGTACATCTTTCACATGTTTATTAAACATGGAAAAATTGATGCTCTCTACTTTCGTCAATCGACCTATGGCGCACTGATGATCGCTAATAAGCGTCAAACAGCTGTCTGCGTACTGGTGGATTGACGGAGGTATAGAGCAACCCTCGTATATCGGCTTCACGCTGCGTGCGTCAAAATCCGCGCCTCTAGTGGCAAAAAGCGAGCGAGCCTTGTCGTTCCACCAAGGAGAGGTAAACTGCTTCTAGTGGCGTTTCTCTCTTTGGTTGCCGTCACCTTCGGGTACTAGATGGCGCACCGGCAGAATTCCTTCTGTCTTACTCGTACATCTTTCACATGTTTATTAAACATGGAAAAATTGATGCTCTCTACTTTCGTCAATCGACCTATGGCGCACTGATGATCGCTAATAAGCGTGAAACAGCTGTCTGCGTACTGGTGGATTGACGGAGGTATAGAGCAACCCTAGTATTTGGATAATCGAAAAGCCATGCTTTGGAGGTGCTATGTAGGTAAATAGCGTCTGAATGAACATGTGTTAGTTGTGTACTAGAGAGGGTATTGCCAAGCTGTGCGCACATTTTTAATGCGAATATTCCTTTTTTTTTTGGTGTGCGAATTTAATTTGCGAGTAGTATACTTTATTGGCGTTTTTTGCAAATATTTGTTTATGTTATTAAAATTAGTAATTTACAGATTCAACGATCCAGCTGAGGCTGCAGAATTAAGGAAAGGCGAGAGAACTCGCAATTTGTCTCGTTTGAGCTTGCTGAGTTGGTCTACGCCGGATTTGGCTGTTTCTATGGAGAACTTACAATCGTATGTATCAAGTTGCTTGCACATCACTAAAATTATTTTTTTCTATCTGCGTTAATCACCCCCATAATGGCTAAAAACTAAATGTGCCTAAAGTGGTTTTATAAATGGTTAAAACGTCGAGCGCATTTATATTTGGTCACATTTTTAAAGAATCAAATAATGTTAAACTAGAAGTATCCATATCTATACCGGATACTTTGTACTAGCTTGAAGTCTATTTGATAGATATAAGCTGACTAAGAAGTGCACCTCAGACTCAATTCTTTAGTAGTGATCTGGATTGGCAATCCTACAAGTCAGGACCGTAATATTTCTATCACCATTCTTACCTCATTTTAAGGGTAATCATGATCACTCAGTCAGGACCATCTTGGTAATATTTTTTCTGAATATCTCATTGCCGAAATGACCATTTTTGTGAACAAAAAATTGCTTCAATATCTAGAAATTCACTCATTCTAGGGTTTTTTAGCTATCACTAGCCAAACAGCTGTTCGCTGTTGACATGCCTGACTGTACAAAGTATCAGGAAAAATAGTATATCTTTTCATCACTATTCATAGTCGTCTCTCAAGTGTGCACTTGAGAGTACCTTACGCAAGTACTCAATATAAATAGTAGTACAAAATCGCCTTGCAGCGAAATGTCATGTTGGGATTTCGTTATTTGAGTATCCCTCAAGTGAGCTGTTACGCTTGAGGGGACTTGTTAGTTTCTGTCGAACGACTGTTAAACACAAAACAGTACCTGACGGACTCAAGTATTAAGGAAAACTAAAGTGACAACTATGATGAATAAGGCCCTAGGCTAAAAAAACACCTCAAAGTGGTATTTACGACAGTCGCTCTGTTAACAATGATACTAAAAGTCCATTCCACGAAACCTGATAGTGAAAGTAAATAAACTTTGACTATTGAGTCGAATTTTATTGGAAAGAAAAGGATATGCTCCGCCCACAGGCAGGGCCGTATCTGAATATATAAATAACGAAATTTAGTTCTAATTTCTGTTCGAGATAAACAAACATAAATATGTACAAAATCACCTACCTTACTCAGAATCAAGATTGCTTGATAATTCGTCTACATCACTATCGCTGGTGTCATTGAGACTTATCACATTTCGAAAGAAAAACTCGCGACTTTCCGCTTTATGGCATGCTTTTCAAAATCGTCTACCTTTTCGAAAACTTTCGGTCTACGGAATCTGTTGAACTTGACATTGTTTTAAAGTAAATCACCCACTTATTAAAAATAATTCACCGAACGCTTTATAAATAATAAAAAAACAAGAAAATGCGGCACCAAAACTTTAATATAAACACAAGTGACGGGAGCTGGTTCTGAAGCACGTGATCTAGTAAACGTAATACGTAAATATAATTCGGAACTCGATACGATTGATCAAGACGAGAAAGGAAACACGACGTACGTCGTAGTATTTGATAACCACTCAGCCGCAGACACACGCTGTGTCTGCAAGTCTGCATCATATTAGAAATGCGTCGTTGCCACTTTGGAAAATTTTTCACTGATTTTCTTTAGAACATATTCAGGTTATTTTACAAAATATTGGATATTAGATAGATTCACAATGTAATCACGTCGTATCAGTTTGAAATAATTTATGGCAACATAAATTCATCTAAAGTGAGAAGTTGTAATAATATACTGAAAACAAACACAAAGTGCGAGCAATTTATTAACTCATATGACAACCTGACAACAATTATTGTAGCGTCTGTTGCGATTTATATTTTTACATTACGGTCCTGGATTTTTGCGCTCCGCCTTTCTGTTTATTTCTACTATCTGGTTCCGCGGAATGAGGTATAGTTTCTAGTCTTCTCTAGTCTTTTGAATCCAAAGAGAAACATGCATTTGCCAATGAATGGCAGTGTCTGTCGTGGCTGCAGCATCGTCATCAACTTAAGCAATTGTATAATTGCACTTCAGTTGTTTAGAACAATATTTAGACATATTCAGTCATTTTTATGGCCAGGTTGAACAAAATATGAGGTCAAGTATACCTTATTGTATTTGTTTTATATGATGACGGTACCAATTATTTATAATTTTCCTCATAGGAATGTGGACGAAGACAAAATCGATATCGAATTGCAGCGACAGAATTTAGAAAAGGAGAAGGAACTGTTTGAAAAAGAACAAGAAGAGTTCGAGAAGAAACAGGAGGCTTTCGAGAAACGACGAAAAACTTTGGAGAAAGCACAAGCATTACTTGAGGCTGAAAAGGACGTGGTGAAAAAGGAACATGCTGAACAGGTGACGTTGAGTTCAAGTTTGTACAAGGAGTGTCCTATAAGTCATGGAACATATTATTTTTTTCAAAAATTTATTGGATATATTTGTACAAAGTGGCTGACTGGCTTTCCCATGCCTGGTAATTCCTCTGGAAAGCCTCTGAATGCTGTCAAAACGGTTTCCTTTGAGTTCGTTCTTAATTCCCGTGAAAAGTAATAAGGTGGGAAGAGCCAGATACAAAATGAGTTCAAGTTAATACAAAAATTAAAATAATATTTTTTCTGCTGAGCAGTTCAACAAGAAAATAAAGTGAAATTTATAAAATATACATTTCATAGATACAAAACGAAATCAAAATGCAAACAAGACATAATAACCTATACAAGAGGAAAACGTTACATGTAAAGCTTGAAATGAAGGTGTTTTTTATATATGAAAAATGGAGATTCAAGATCTAATCGTGAACATTCTCTACAAAAATGCAAATTTTAAGTTACGTCTCTCAGAACCAAAAACGTCTATAATCGAAGAAATAATATCTTCTTTGCTATTTTGCACCATTCTGCGGTGTACGCTCATCATGCATAGGCCGATTAGCCTAGTTTCAGCTGTTGTAGACCGTAGCCATGTTTTTACCCGTCTATGTATTAGACGTTCGTTTGATCGAACAAGTGGATGGTGGAAGTGTCAAAAATATATTTAAGCATTCCTGAAAGCTCGGGTAAAGTGATTTGAAAATAATTCATAGATATCCATGTTTTCTGATACTCCCTTCGTTAATTATAATAGATCCTTGTAACGCTAGGTTTAAAAATTATACAAAATTTGCAGAGGGCACCTTTAAGTTTTGAATTGTATATACCATCCAGTCATAATTATTAAGCCATGACAATTTTAAACATCGACTAGAATTTGGTGCAACATCCTTTTTAAAATTGTAGTGAGTATCAGGAACATATGGATGCTTCAAGAGATTTGGACTTATAAGCCCAAATCAAGCAGCGGCGGTTTCAGGACTGAATTTCAGGCGGGCCATGGTGAAGGCGCAGTAGGTCAATAATAAAGATTTTGAGCCATCTTTCGAGCAACGAAAACGACTATATCGTCACATTTGTACGTCAATTCTTCCTAAATGAAATTTTGTGTTGTTTGTAGGTTTGGCTAGCTATTATGAGGACTGTAGTGTTTAATTAGTGATTGAACGTAATATCAGAACATATATTATTTTCTCGGCGGGGCCATGGCCCCCTCCCTAGATCCACCACTGAAATCAAGTGACTCAAACAAAAGTATCTGTTGAGAGGTTCCATTGATGAAGACTGAAGTTCTGAGTGGTTGTCTGTTTGCTCCTTTTTTCTTGTCATTGGTGGTGACGGATTATTGATACCATATCCGGAGCCTTCACATTTCGTAAAAAATGTCCAAAGCTCCGAAAATAGTTTAGGAATTTGGGATAATGTAATTAAAGAGAAAAGACGATTGATTTCATAAATATAAGAAATATATTATGCAACTTCCAGGGGGGGGGGGGGGGGAGGGCTCGAGCCCCCTTTGCCCCACCCAAACGACGCCCATGGAAACCATTATGCGTTTCCCATCCCAGCTTTATTTGATGTGGTTGATTTACAATTTTAGACTCGTCAGTTGCAAGAAGACTGGCAGAACCTGAGCGCGCAACAGAGAAGAAAGGAGCAAGAGCTTGAACAGAGAGAAAGAGAACTGATCCGTAGGAGGGAAGAATTGGAGAAAGAAAGACAGAGAGTACTAGGCGAAGTAAGTTTTATATCTATTCAAAGACATAGTTTCATGCTGACTTGGTGATAGAATGATTAGGTAAAGAATAAGAAAAGATACTAATTTAATGTCAAGTATACCCAATTTTTATAAATAAAATGTATTTCATATTGTTTGTTATTTTGATGTTTTTTTTATTTATTTTTTTAACATTTTATGGTTTGTAATGTTTATTTCTGTATTAATTATTATTATTTTTTTTTCTGTAGATAGACCTTGAATATGACACCATTAAAGATCTCAATGCTGGTGTACTATCAAAGTTTTCAAAAGCTTGCCAGTTGATTACCTCGAATGCCAATGAAATAACATTTCCTTCTGCACAAGCTAAGAAGCTATTTCAGGTATAATTTATTTGATTTCAGTTATTGTTTTTTTCTTCTTTATCATTTATGATTTCCTTTTTGTATTGGTATTTTCCACACGTAATGCTAGCAATCCATTGAGCAGCTTGGAAAACGTTTAGTGCCATCAAAAAATAAGCTATATTAGAAGGCTCTGCCAAGACCACAGCACTTAGGCCCCTTTGGGTCACTTGTACATCCTCCTAAGGATCCCTCAGACTGTCAGTGGCCTTTTACCCAGCTAAATGTTACATTGTTGCCAATGATGCATTCAAGTGTTTGATGGCAATCCATAGACCACTTGATGGTTATGCAACTTCTGGAGTACATTCCAGCATGCTTCATTAATTTTCTTGGATCTGTCTGTGAAGGCCCACATCCTATACTGGGTTGTATGCCGACATTGCCAACGGACTTGTAGCGTACCATTGTTGCCAGGTCAACTTCCTCCAGTATATTTTCACTGGTAGCAAATTCACTTTCGTTGTATATGGCTTATCAGAAGTTTTGTTGTACACCCAATCCTCGGCTTCGTAGGCCACCATTGATCTCACCCTAGCTCTAGCAGTTTAGTCTGATAGACGCTAGACTGACATTTAGGAGTTTTGGCGGACTAATATTCCTCATTTTCCTTTCCCTGCTGGAGGGAACCATCTTTTCCTAAGACTTTGTTTTAGCGGTAACCCAAATGGGGTCAAGAGTGGTGTCAAACGACTGTTTGACGTCCTCAGTAGAACGAGGTCACTTCCATACCGAGAAAATACCATACAATTTCTGGTGAAAAACTACAGCATTTTGAATGTTTATTACCTATGGTAACATAATCAAACCGGTTAATTTGTTGGGGTCAAAATGGGTGTTAATCGACTCGGCCGGGCGTCTTGAGTCGAACTTGGTGACTCCTAGACTGAGGAAAATCTACGTCACTTTAAAATTTGTAAATTTCTATACATCACCTAATCAAATTCGTCGAGGTAAAAATGAGTGACAATCCGAACAGGTGACAACCATACCTTGGGGGGATTGATAAAAGTTTATTTTATTTATTTATTTATCCTCCTACACACACCCAAAGGTACTTACAATGCAAGAGTGCTTACTGATTACAGCTACTTAACAGACATACTACGCTAGATTACAACCACTAGTCTAAAAAAAGAACAAAACAGAGACTTTGAAACAATAAAAATTTGCAAATCATCTAATAGTGATTTCTTATGGAGATTGTATTTGTATTCATTAGATCAATACCAGATTCCCTTTTCAGTCTGTTACATTCACGAATCATATTATTTAATGGTGAACTGCTTGATCATAAAATAGCTTGACTTCAGTATTTCGAAGTGCAATTTTAGGAACATTGAATATAATTCTATTTATCAAATAACTGTGTTTATACCTAAGACTATTTACTACATAATATACAAATATAACACACTGCATACTTCGTCTTGTACTTAATTTTTTCATGCTAAATTCACTCAACATTGCATTATAAGGGATCATATATGAATACACACCATGCATCCTAACAAACAGATATCTCAGAAATCTGTTTTGAACCTTTTCAATCATATCACAGTGAACTTCTGCCTGTGGTGTCCAAATTATGCAGGCATACTCTAAATGTGGTCTAACTAATGCATTGTAAAATCATATCACAGTTTTTATTTCAAAATATCTAGAATTTCGAATGATAAAGCCTAGGGCTCTCAGTGCCCTTTTTTTTTTTTTTTTAAGGGGGGGCGTTGCCGGCGCTCTCGCTAACCGGAACAAGTGGCCCCCCGGACACCACGACTGCTCTGGAACTATCATCTCTGACTTATCTTCACGAGCAGCCGCATTGGAACTGTATCTGCATCCTCTTTCCCTGTTCTCACTCTCTCCTCGCAACTTCTACCCTACATCTCCCCTCCCCCGTAGGGATTAGGAGTTCGGGTAGTGGTGTGGCCTGTACACGGCGGAGCATGACTTGATGGCTCATCCTCTTCTCTCTCTTTGCTGAAACAATACATAAGATAGAAACTATATATACAAACTTAAAATTACTAGACAAAAACTTGGCTCAAGTTGCGGTTTGTCTGCTCAGTCTCTCTTCTTCCTCTTTCTGTCGCATAATTGTGCTAATGAGGCCATTAAGCGTCTCCCAGTTCTGGCGGTTTTCTGTCATGACTTCCATAATATTTCCAAGGTTGACGTCTCTTGCCAGGCTAGCCCAGGCCGAATATCTGGCGCTGGCCCACCTTTCGCATGCCAGTATTGTATGGGCTGGGTCGTCCACTGCACCACAGTATATGCAGGCATCGTCCTCATCCTTGCCTATCCTCTTGGTATACGTGCGGAAGGAGCCATGACCGGATAAAAACTGGGTCAAGTAGTAATTTGTTTGCCGATGCGGACATTCTACCCATTGCCTGATATTTGGGATCAATTGCTTAGTCCACTGTCCCACCATGATGGTGTCATCCCATCTTTGCTGCCACTTCTCCAATGTAATATTCCGGGCTAGTCGTTTCGAAGCAAGACTTTTGCCGTCTTCCATCTCAAAAAGGTGCCGCCTTTCAAGAGCCAGCAGGTCCATAGGGGGTATAGCTGTAATCACTTGCACTGCTCTAGTCGATATTGTCCTATATGCGCTTGCTACTCTCAGAAGCGCCCTTCTCTGCGCCCTTTCAAGTGCCACCTGCTGGCGTTTGACATTAACGACCTTCGCCCAAATCGGTGCCCCATATAGGATGATGGAGTGTATCACCCCACACAGCACTGCTCTCTTGCCACTGCTGGGACCACCTACATTCGGCATCAGCCGCGCTAGGGCTTTCGTCTTCTCATCTGCCTTCTTGATAGCTGCGTTAATATGAGGACCGTAAGAGCCTGCTGAATCTAAAGTGATTCCCAAGTACTTAAGGGTTCTTGTGGGTGCAAAGCGGACACCTCCTATTACAAATACCATGTCTTCAGTCTTCCTCCTGGAACCTTTCAAAAGGACGGCTTCCGTCTTATGGAGTGCTAGCTTCAGTCTGTTTGCAACCATCCAGGTGTTAACCTCGTCGAGGGATATGTTTGCTCTGTGCTTTAGCGTAGCTTCGTCATCTCCGCATACTACTAACGCCAAGTCATCCGCGAAGCCGATGGCTTCAGCACCTTCAGGTAGGTTCAGTTTCAGCACACTGTCGTAGAATATGTTCCACAAGAGAGGCCCTAGGACCGATCCCTGTGGAACCCCTGCACTGGTATGTATCTTTGTTGATCCCACGCTGATAGCTCTATCTTCGAAGTAGCTGATAAACATATTGATCAGGTAGTCAGATATATTTCTCTTCCTCATTTCCGATATTATGAGAAGGCGACGCACCGAATTGAAGGCATTTTGCACATCTAACGTTATCAGAACGCAAAATTTACATTTAGTGGACTTCGCTAGATTTGTTACTACTTCGACTGCCTGGGCCGTCGATCTACCAGTTCGGAAGCCAAACTGGTTGGCAGCCAGGTCTCCTTTAACTTTTAGTTCCTCCATTAGGCGGTCTTTCAATAATATTTCTAGTAACTTACTCAGTGCGGACAACAGGCAGATTGGTCTATAGGAACTTGAAATGTCTAAGGGCTTTCCCTGCTTCAAAATTAGGATAATATTTGCAATCTTCCATATCTTAGGGAAGGTTTGTGACTCCAGCAACGTGTTAAATAAACTGAGGATCTTGTTTGGGAACTCTTCTGCAACGAGCTTAACCAGTTCAGAGGGTATCTGGTCTGGGCCCGGCGCCGCAGCTATCTTTAGTTTCTCAGCCGCCGCTTTCAGCTCATCCACAGTAAAAGGGTTTGAAGCACCACTGGGCCGTCTCGTGATAACATCGGTACATTTGGGAAACAGATCGTCAATTATCCGCATCTTTCTTTCCTTAGGGATTTCCCAAGGGGAATTGCTCGTGAGTGACTTAGTAACTATTCTGTAACCGTCCCCCCAAATGTCATTATCCAGGTCAACACATAGTTGTTGCCAGTGCTCTTTTTTGGATAACCGAATAAGTCTTTGTAGCTCTTTCCTTCCGGCTTTATAAGCTTCGGATGCTGCCTGGTATTCGACCGAATCTGTACCGGCTCTTCTGCGGAATCTAGTAAGTTTTCGGCGAGTTTTTATACACTCGCTACGCTTTGCCTCTATTTCTATGTTCCACCAGTAGGGTGCGATCACATCATGCCTACCACTTCTTTTTACTGTGCTGACTCTGTAGGCTTCATTGAGATGACAGGTAAGCTGTTCTGCATCCATATCTGTGTTGCCGAGACTATTTCCTGTTGTTCCTAAGAAATTCAACAATTTCTCTTTGTCGAGGATTTTTTTGTACTTGGTCCTCTTCCTTTTATGCGGGACTTTGCTTCTTAGGTCGATGAGGATATGCCGGTGGTCACTCAGTGTTTCAGTATCCAACACTGACCAACCAATGACCTCCTTGGCCAGCTTTTGGGACGCGAAGGTGACATCAATAAATGAAGAACTGCGACCCCTCTGGAAGGTCGGTGTATCACCCTCGTTTAGCACCACAGTGCCCTACCAACAATGATCTTATAGTGACTATTGAACCTTAAAGTTGATTGCAGCTGTACTCCCAGGTCCTTGCACTCAGTCTCCCTATCAAGACTTAAATTATTTATGGTATACCTAAAATTTATTTGATTCATCCTCCTGGTGAAAGTTATCACATGACATTTGCTTATATTTAAGTGCATCTTGTTTTTATTAAACCACTCTGTAACACTATCTAGGTCTTCCTGTAGGGCTGCGCAGTCATCAGCGCTCTTAATAACTTTAAATATTTTGAAGTCATCTGCAAACAGTAGGCTCTCAGAGAATTTAATCAAATCATTTACAAGGAGCACAAACAAAAGAGGTCCTAGGTTACTTCCCTGTGGAACTCCTGAGCATGCCATAAATGCCTTCGAAAGTTTATTACCAACTTTAACCTGTTGGTTTCTAGATATCAGATAAGAATACATGAGTTTGCAGGCAGTATCACAGAAACCAAATGCATTCAATTTTTTGATTAGAACTCCATGATCCACCTTATCAAAAGCCTTCGCCCAGTCTGTCATTATCACATCCAATTGGTTTTTATTTGAAATTGCCTCGGCAGCTGTATCCGTAAGAATAGTGAGGTTTGTTACTGTTGATCTGTCAGGCAGAAAGCCATGTTGCTCCTTAGCAAAGTCATTTTTAAATGTTTGAAGTATATCATTGTACAATATGTTTTCAAATATTTTTGCATTAGAGTTCAATACACTTATCGGTCTATAATTTTCTATAGAATTTTTATCCCCCTTACCTTTATAAATTGGAGTGATAATGGCACACTTTAGTTGGTCAGGAAAGCGATTACATTCAATAGCCCTATTGAATATAATTTCTAGCGGAACAGACAGAATTTCTGCACAACCCTTGTGTATGTATATGCTGGTATATATGCTGCCAGTGGCTTTCTTTGCTTTAAGTTGCTTAATACTATTTATAATTTTATCTTTATTTACAAGCGAGAAACTAAAATGTCCACCAGTGAAATTAAGGTCTGGCCTACCTGAATTTTGATATACCGACCCAAAGTATAGTGTAAAGGCATCTGCTGAGGATTACTAAATGAATGGCTCTCATAATTTACTTCAGAAGGAATGCAATTACAATTTTTCTTAGAGTTTATATAATACCAAAATGAATTGGGATCCGTATTAATATTGTTTTCTATCTGAGTGTTATACAATTTAAATTCATGATTTATTTGACATTTAATAATACTTCTTAACTCTTTATACTCAGCAATAATTAGTGAATTTGCTTTACCTCGTCGTATCTTTTTGTGCAATCTATTCTTATATTTAATTTTCTTAGTTAATCCAGGACTAAAAAATGGAGGATATTTTTTATTTTTAGCAGTGTCTCTTTGCACTTTTTTTTGGAACTGCTTGTTCAATGCAAGTGTACATTTTAGCATAAAACGTTTGTAGGCAATGGTTAACATCTGCAAGTATTCAAGATATTCAAAATGAGGCACGTCCCGGGGGAGAGCTTGGCTCGGGGCCCCCAGCCCCCCTCATCCACCATTTATGCAACGGCACAAACCTAATCTTTAGGTAGCGCTACCCCAATTCAAAATATCATAACTTTCTTAGTTTCCATTTCTTGATGTTGCATATGATGTCGTTGTATCCTTCTAGTCGAGTACTTTCGAATTGAATATTTCATATAAAAGTATCAAAATTTCGAAACCAAACGGTTAAAAACTTAAGGTTAGGTTTGAATTTTCGAAGTGGTGCAAGTTTTCATCGAGCGTTTACTCGTTTATGCGTTTCGTCTGGGATTGGTCAAATTCGATTCAGGACGCCAAGCTAAGTCGATTAACACTTGTTGGAATTTTATTCAACCCATTTTAACCGAAACTTGAGCGGTTGGGTTAAGTTGGGTTAGGTACTGAAATTTCAAAGTGCCGTAGTTTTTCATTGGAGCGTTTCCTCGGTCTGGGAGTGGTCTCGTTTGATTCAGGATGTCAAACCGAGTCGATTGACACTACTCTACCGCTAAACTCTGAAGTAAAGTTGTTAAAAATAAGCTAGATTATTTTGTAAAACATCCTTTTCATATTCTCAATATTTCAGCATTTTTTTCCAAAATATGTTGCCAGTACAGACTGAAACCTTTTATTGGAATAAATTGCAGGCTTTTGGCTACCTCTATATATAATTTGTCATTGCGTTTTGGATATCTGCGGGGTTTAAGCGATATTTTCTGTTTCCTTATGACATCTATGTGACTTCACGAAAATTTATTTTTTTCAATTGGCGTTTAATTAGTTAATAACGATAATCTTCAGTTTGTACCTCATGCAATAGGAAATTTTGGTACTATACATTTATCTGATAAATGTTTATCTTTTATTGATAATGTAATATTTTTAGGATCTAGTATCGAAGTCGGAAAATTTTGCTTTGTCAGAACACGAGAACGATAGTCTGATAGATATTTTAAATAATGTACAAGGATCTTCCATTATACAGGACTTAGTTGAAAAACATGTAAGTATTTAATCTGATTATTGATATGCTATCTGTTTAAAAAAATAGTAATTGGCTACAAAGCATATTAATCATATTTTATTATAACTGTTCTATCACGTTTCGATCGCCCAACAATAGAAATATCATTTTCCTGAAGATAAACTTTACTAACGCTTCGGTCACTTATGTGTCCTTTATTTGTACTATAAGAGAAAAAAAGGATATCATCTTTTATTTTTTGCTATTCGGGTATTTCCAACTTGCTAATATTACCTGTTTAATCACTGAAATGCATCTAATTTGTAGAGATGGCACTGTCTCTAAGTTTTTTCTGACCACGTGGTTTGAAAATTATCCCTTTGATGAGAATTCATTTAAATATCTTGAACCTCCCGCCTAAGAAGTCAACCATATCAAGCGTATATTCAAGGTTGTCAGGTTATTAAAATTTTTTCTAATTTTTCTATAAGCGATGTGAACTTTATTTTATGTTTATTTAGTTTTCCACTTTTCATGTGTAGACTAAAAATATTTTTCTGCACTGTTATTCCATTTTTACATCATTATGTAATAATTAGCAGGTTATTTAGGATCTCTTGAGAATTTTTCCTAGTTACTTTTCACGATTTTACCCATCATCTGCCAATACTCGCGACCTGTAAGTCTTTATCGGCCTGTCACTAGCGTCACGCATACATAACCTCCCCCTAGTGTCACGACTGTAACGATATCTAATTTACCCAAAATATACCATTTTACCCTTAGATAAGGAAAGAGAGGGGATACCGCGCTTGTAAGATGCTATATGAACTAGCTGTGACAGAAAACGAATAACTGTCAAAATTTTGGCGGAAAACAAATTATTTGGCACCTTAGTATTTTTTTGCGGTATTTAGCGTTTTTAAGAGCAATTATTGTAAAATATTGTGGTGTCCATAATGGTAGAGTGTGCAGCTTACGTTTGTAATAGCCACAGCAGTAGGAAGGAGCCAGGAATCACTTTTCACAGGTAAATTTGTGTTCATATTTTTTGGTGTATTCGAAGTTTATGCAAATATCTCGATATCTAGTTCAGAGATATACAGGGTTATTCACGTTATTCGACACGGAGCATTATGGCTAAAGTATTTGATAAAATAGTAAATAATAATTTGGGATGGATAGAGACCCATAAAGGCTACATTTTAAAAATATTTTCATGTTATACAGGGTGTCCCAAAAGCACGAAATGTATCAAAGTTATGTTTTTTTAAATGGAACACCCCGTATATTATTGCATATTCAGATTCCTTGATGAATTCTATTGTGACTTTATGTATCATACATGTGACTTAAAACGAACCGTTTAGGTATAAATCACCATTTTCGGTATAAGTAGATATCAGGAAAAAATTGAATATCGCAGAGATTATAAAATTTGGAAGGCTGTGATTTTGCCGCATTACTACGGATAAAATGCGTCAGCTTTGATGAGACTGTCAAATTTAAATTACGTTTATGCTTGCAGAAATCGATCGATGAATTAAGGAAACTTCGATCAGCGATAACTTGATTTTTTCAAATGGGAATGCCTATTTTTTTTCTATGGTTAAAAGTAGAATTTGATAGCCTTTCTAATGATATAAGGTTGTGCATATCAATCTCTGATAGTTTTCATTTAATTTTAAATTTTCAAACAAATCGGCGTTTTTCAATTTGCCTACCTATAACCAACGTAGTAGGCCATGAAATATAAACAAAAACCTGTTCAGGTAGAAGAAAACAACCAACTTAGCTGAAAAATACACACGAACTAGACTAAAGGGACAAGATTATAAAAATTACTCACAACAAACAAAGTCTAACCAGAAACAACGGCGATAATATATCTTTGGTCAAAGAGAAGCTGGAGTATGGCAGAAATGGATTTTTCCACGGCCTACTAGCTACTGCAATGTACTAGAGATTGGCAATTTCCCAAACCATTAAAAATTTTGAAATAAAGTAAAAACTACTAGAGAATGTTGTAAGCAGTTTATTATTTTCATAATAAAATTTCACATTTAATGATATAAAAAAGTATGCAATTCTGTCAAAACTCAAGTCAAAAGTATATCTGACTGGAAATCTGAAAATTCTTCAGTATCTATGTATTAGCAAGGTCGCAGAAAATGGAGAATGAATTAAAATTTGTACAACCTATAAAACATAACTTAAATGGCAGAAAATTTAAATCTGATTTGTCAGTATTCCTTTTTTGCAATATTGCTAATAGATATTGAAAAATAGAAGGGCTCCAGTCAGAGGTATCGACTTCGACGCAAATTAGTACTTTTTTACACCATTACATATGATTGATAGTTGCGGGCTGAAGCAACAGTCGCTGGTTGCTTCTGTTTCATATGAGGGTTTTTAATTGCCTTGGAAATTTTTAACCTCTAGTAAATTGCGGTAGCCAATAGACAGTAAAAATATCTGTTACTGCCATACTTCAGCTTCTCTTTGATCTTAGAGATGTTATTGCAGTTGTTTCTGGGAGAGTTGATTTGTTGTAAGGAATTTTTATAATCTTGTCCCTTTAGTCTAGTTAGTGTGTATTTTTCAGCTAAGTTAGTTGTTTTCTTCTAGCTGAACAGATTTCTGTTTATATTTCATAGCCTGCTACGTTGCTTATAGGTAGGAAAATTGAAAATCGCCGATTTGTTTGAAAATTTAAAATTAAATGAAAACTATGAGAGATTGATATTCACAACCTTATATCATTAGAAAGCTTATCAAATTCTACGTTTAACCGTATAAAAAAAATTAGGCATTCCCATTTGAAAAAATCAAGTTATCGCTGATCGAAGTTTCCTTAATTCATCGACCAATTTCTCCAAGCATAAACGTAATTTAAATTTGACAGTCTCATCAAAGCTGATGCATTTTATGCTTAGTAATACGGCAAAGTCACAGCCTTCCATATTTTGTGATCTCTGCGATATTCAATTTTTTCCTGATATCTACTTATACCGAAAATGGTGATTTACACCTTAACGGTTCGCTTTAGGTACCATGTATGATACATAAAGTCACACTAGAATTCATCAAGGAATCTGAATATGCAATAATATATGGGGTGTTCCATTTAAAAAAACATAACTTTGATAAATTTCGTGTTTTTGGGACACCCTGTATAACATGAAAATATTTTTAAAATGTAGCCTTTATGGGTCTCTATCCATCCCAAATTATTATTTTCTTTTTTATCAAATACTTCAGCCATAGTACTCCGTGTCGAATAACGTGAATAACCCTGTATATATATATATATATATATGTATCCAAAATATAATTTCAAATGTACCACTAACATTCGAATCATAATATTTGTGAGCATGTGAAGTGTAAAAATTATATTTTTTTAAGGTATGTTTTGGTTCAAATACAACTAGTTTTCCAGTGAGTTATAGCTTACATTTTGCAAGACAAGATATCGGTCAAATGGAAGTTCACGGTTAAATTAATGTTAATTACTTTAATTTGAACTGTGGATGCTGAAATTGGCTATACAGAACCCGTGAATAACAATATTTTGATAAATTTTATTTGAAAATAGATTATTTGTCCAAATAGCTTAACCATAATGTTAATCCCATTAGTTACGGCACTGGAACTCTCTCTTTCCTTGTCTAAGATTTTACCGGACACTTTGTACTGTCAGCCGTGTCAACAGCGAACAGCTGTTCAGCTAGTGATAACTAAAAATACCCCAGAATGAGTCTTGATATATACCATTTTTAAGCTTTGAAGAAACACAGGGCTGTACTCTGTGCAATTATTGCTAATGATGAGTAATTAACACTTGGTGACGTTTTCTTGTATGCTTATTTTACATTTTTCTAGAAAATTCGGCGTTTGTTTCTAAGGGCCGGCTGTAAAATGCAAGCTTTAGCTTCGGTTTAAAATGTGCCCCCGTTAAACCATGGAAGTTGCAAAATCTCGGTTGTATACTGCTGGCGTAGCACCCCACTCCAAGCTTAACGAGAGCTTAGCGTAAACCGACTAATGATGTAGCTCAACCGGAGCTTAACTGTGGTTTAAATACAAATGACATGATATATCAGCAGTAACCTTAAAAATGCTTGTGCCTTCATGACATTGTTAGTTATTTTCTTAACAATAACATCTTTTCTTGTTAAACAAAACTCAAATATTTTACTATGTCTAAAATATCTACCTAACAGCATAGAATGCTTCATTGTTTCTCTCTGGCACAATGCAAAAACAAAAAGGTATGTCAGTACCTAGCAAAGTTAATGTACTAAATTTACCTAGTATAGTTAACTCAGTTTCATTTAGCCCTCCAATATGTTGAATTTGATTACGATTTATAGATTCTATGAAATGTGTGGGGACAAAATTTACTAAAATAAGTGAAATAGGACTAGCTGTATCTAAAATAGCTTGCGTACTTACAGTTGTCTGCCCCATTTGTACATGTAAAGTTAAAAAATATGGTTTGCTACATGTGAAAGCAGGCATAATGACATTTAAACTATTAGAACCTGATGGGGTTGACTCTGAAGCTACAGCATCCTGCGTTGAAGTGGCTGCTTGGGGGATGGCTTTGTACCCGTTCTTTGGGCAGTCTCGTCTTATATGCTGGGTTGATCCACACATAGGGAACAGGTACCAGGTACTCTAACTGGTTTTCTGCATTCAGCCTATGGATGACCATTGGAGGCCACAATTGACACTTCACCCCCTAATTTGTTCTAGGGCCAACAGTTGTACTTTGTTGTATTTCAGCAGCTCTTCGGATAGGTGTGTTTCTGGTTGATGGTGAAAATGAAGCTTGGGTGCCAGAATTTTCGCCTCTTTTTTTACCTTCTGCGGTTGTCTACCTCCAAATAATTATATAAATCTTGTAGTATATCTTCTGGATTTTGGTTTGTTGTGACCACACTCCATCACACAAATCCTTAGAGTGTAAACCAATCAAAGTCTGATCTTTGGTTTCAGAAAGCCGAGATTAATTCGGTACATAATTGCAGCTTTTTGTAAAAGTAGTTATTTACAGGCTCACCTTTTTTCTGGATACACATGACAAGTTGACGTAATTTTGAGATTTTGTTGCCTTTTGAAAAAAATGCCAGCTTGAAAAGATCCACAAATGTTTCCCACGATACAATTTGTAGTTTCTTTGCTTCGTAGCAGAATTTTGCTCCATCTGTTGCAGCTGTTCAGCTGTTTCTGGCAGATACGATCCTGGTAACTGGTGTAATGTTTCAGCACTGATTGAGATATCCAACAATCCGTTAGCTTTAGCATGATTGCCACTGAATGTCTCAATATTGCAAAGAATTTCCGGCAGGGTTTGAGGCTAGAAAGGTTTGGACCTCTACAACTGATGAAGTTTGGAATAATATGCGGTCCACCAATTTTCCCAAAAATTCATCTCTCTCCGCCGATTTTCAGCTATCATCATTTCGAATAGTCTTTCCATAGCACTGGAAGAAGTACCGGCTCTACGACGCGTTTGTTCTGATCCCTGGCTGGGAGGCAACTCGTTTTCGGTAAACTGCTCCTGGCGAGGGAAACCATGAAAACTTGATGAAACTGATTTCTGTTTTTCTTTTTGGGGCACCCTTCTTTCGAATCCCACTTCTGATGAACTGGAGGTGGCCTTAAGGGTGGCGGATGCCCAAATACAAACGATTCCTTCCCAAAACCATTGATTAAGGTATTAACGGGAAGATGGGCCACCAGATGGTAAGATCTCGCGCCTAATTTTTGTTTCTCCTGGAGTGTCGCCACCTATATGAGCACAAATGTACCTCTACTGATACAACTTTGACAATATAACAACCATCGACTTTGATACGAATAAAGTACCCTACTTCCAACCATCTATCAACGCTACTTACTATTATCTCCGCCAGGTGTCACTGAAATTGGAAATTTGACATCTGACATAGTGATGGCAGTGTCATATTTCAATTGTTTAATATTCCGATGTTATTTGGAAAATTTGGGTCAACCACGATCAAAAAATATTGATTGATTGATTTCGATTTATCATCGTTTGTATTGAATTTTTCGCGATTTCGGGAAGCAAAATGGTTTACAGATGTTATTACTATAACTGTCCAAACAACAAAACTCGTAATCCAGAGATGTCGTTCTTTGCTTTTCCAAAAGCAACAGCTATACGTGATATTTGGATCAAGAATAGTGGCAATGTGAATTTGTTCCAATATGTTGGAAAGTCTGACCCACTGCCAAAACAATTAGGTGTCTGCGAACAACACTTCAAACAGAACTATATCCAGAGATCAGATACAAAGAAATTCTTGGTCAGACACGCAGTACCGTATGAGTATAATTCAGGTAAGTACCTATACCATTGAAACCAAACTATTGCCTTCTATTACTCATCTACATCACTAAAAACTTGAAGCAATACGCAAATTTACCATACTCTGCCGTTTTCTTAAGCCTATGGGGCATTCCACCACAACAATTTCAAACATAACGCTTTTGTATCTTGACTGAACTTATATACTGCCCAGCACAAATGCATCAGCAGAAAGAGTCTTTTCTTCAATGGTCTAATGTTGAATGCCTCAAAAAAACCCAGTGATTCATTCTGGTTATTAGGACGATGTTGATACCTAAAATGGATATTGAAAACACCTTCTAAAAATGTTATTCCTACTCAAAATCAGCACCAGCTGACCAACTGCATCAAAATAACTAGGTATTTTTCAATAAATAAAACAAAAACTTTGTGAACACTTTTCAATAAACCAATGCCAGTAACATTTCTCAATGCAGTAACTCCAATTTCATGTCACAATTTAAGCTTGCTAAATATTATGGCAAACAGCAGCAAAATGAATTTCTTTTGAGAATTACTGATCCCAAGAATTTGGCAACAAACAGACAAGAGTGGTTCCAAGGCATGGCATAATCATTATAAAGATGTACGAGTGGCTGATTAATGGTCACTTTAGGTATACTATGCTCAAGCATTGATTAAGGTATTAACGCTCAAGCTAATGTGTGGGTTTATTAGTGTGGGTAACAGCATAAATCTGCCATACTTCTGGTATTTCGTTTTGTTTTGTTGACAGTCCAAGGTATCAATGGAGCATTCCAATGATCACTAAACTAGATGCTTGCAATTACAGCTATTTAGAACATGACAAACCATATGGTCTCACTAAATTTCAGTTTAAAAAAAGTTGGTGAGAAAAATGCAGAAAAAAATGCTTGTTGTATTCTTAATTTCAAGTGGCTGAATCACTAGTGAATACACCTTCCTTTTTTTTCTTGTCAGAAAAAGTAAAAAACATGTCTACTTCTTTATTTCACTCAAAGTTTTACTGGGTGATACAAATAATTGGCCTGAACATTTTTTTATAATTTTATTTTATGTAAAATTAATACAAAAGAACAAGCATGTGTAATGTAGAATATCCTTGTTACATGATATTTATGTCAAGTCAATTTTTCCATGTTGTTATGTGAAGCGAGAACAATCTATCAAAAAAAAATAGTTTTAGAGATTAGAAAGAACCATCCATCCTGTTTTCGCCCATAAAAGCAAACTATACCTACTAAAACAGCCCTTATTTTGTTACAGGTTATGCACTCACAAAGAAGAAATGATAAACCACTACAGGTATGGATTATCGTACTGTCAGATGGTGCTATATCATGTGCTCATTGCACTTGTATGGCAGGATTAAGTGAAGTTTGCAGCCACATAGCAGCAGTTCTTTTCTTCCTTAAAGCACGTCCTAAAAGTGTCGGCCAACAAGAAAGCTATATATACATATTCTAAAAAAAAAGTTGGCATACACAGAGTTGAAGTATCATATTGTTATACATAACAAAATGACAAGAATTTCTGAGACATTAAAAACATTGTTATAGTTTATAGCTACTTCTAATATAATTAGGGACGCTATTGTATGATTTAGCTACATTATATGAGAATCATCTATCAAAAACTGCATTTTTTGTTTAGGCATTGTTAGTTTCACAGAATTCCTAGTAATTGTGAGGATATAATTTACATATATCTAGTATAAACTTATGTGAACAATATAAATGCATTTGAATATGATGTACAGTTGTGTAAAAAATATTGAGACTAATCAAGTGGAATTTGAGATGGACTAACTCTAGCAATACTACAAGTGGTATCTATCTCTACTGGGTGAAGTTGCGTCTTACCTTTTGTAAATGCTGGAATATGTAAGTAACCTCCTAGAACTTCAACTGAGTCTCTAATTAAAAAACCTCTATCTGCTAATATTATGTCACCAGGTATAATTAAATTTAAAAAGCCACAATTTTCTGTTAGATGCTTGTCACTTGTCCTTCCACCATAACCATCGAAAATGTAATTCCCCCACTTCTCCATGAAATACCTTACAATGGGCTAACATTCACCGTATGTCATTCAGGTACAAATATTATTTAAAGAAGATTCTACAACTTTTTCAAAATATTGTGGATGTCTTATTAAATATTAACTTATTTATTTGTTAATTATAGTAGGATATTCCAATTTGCAATTTTTTAGTTTATCAATGTAACATGAAATCTCACGTTTTTTAAGTAAATAAGTGTAAATTTTAATAAATAGCTCAAAATTGTTCATGGTGAGTAAACAAATTTTTCGATTTTGAGTTTTTTTTCAGTTTTTTGCATTTTCTGAGAAGATTTTCTATAGTACACCATCAGAAAATAGAGATTTCAACGAACGAAAGGCTCCCAAACTTTTTGAAAAAAGCTGATATTTTGACGCGAGAATTTTTGATTGAAAAATGGGGTGCATTTTTGATCTTAAGGTCAAATAAGGCGAAAAAATAAATATTTTAAATCAAATAAATTACAGTATATTTGGGACATAATAAGGTAAGTATTCACCAAATTTCGTAAAAAAAAATATTTTTTTTGAAAAAGATAAAAATAAAGGACCAAAAACTTGGTTTTTTGAATTTTTCACCAAAATTTTGAGGTTATGTGAAAAAATTGATAATACAAGAGTTGTAGATCTTTTTATTACCTACATCTTTGCCATTCAACTTTTTTCCATAGGACTTGTAGTTTTGCCAGAAATCAAGATAAACCATTTTCTACCCTTAAAAGCTCACCCCCTCCCACTTCCCGATCTCGAATCGACCGTAATTTATTTTTCCTTTTATTCTTATCATATTCTCCTCCTTTTCTAATGAGTTTCATCCTACTGTAATTTTTTTTCACTTTTTATTATTTTTGAAGGCTTCGGCACTGGTCTAAGACAGCTTTTAAAGCAAATGTTGAACTCAGCATGTCAGTCCCGAGATGTATTATCTGTGGTTGTTAAAAATGAAACAAAAATTGTAAAGAAAGATGCAACTGTTTATCATTTAGAATAATAAAATTTTTGAAATGTATCCTGTTTCATTACCTCATCGATACGTTTATGGTTAATTATAATAATAACGTTTAAAATTATGAAGTAATGTGATTATTAAGAACATCATTTAAAATCAAATTTGTTAGCAACATCAGACATGAAATTTGTTTTGAATAAACATAACTATAATATGTGCACAGACAATTACTCTTATGTAAATTATATAGGGATTTTGACATCACTGAATGGTGTTTCACTCATTGCCCTTCGATACACTGAATTATATACTGTTCGGAACAAGCCTTAATACATCGAAGAAATATATATATAATAAATACATAGGAAAATATAACTAATAGTTTTTCATTCAATAATCCTTTAGCTTCTGGTGTGTGCCACAATCAATGGTGCAACTTAACAATCATCCAATGAGTGTTTTTGAGATAGTCACCCTGTTTGATAAGATACAAATTAATCACACTATGTTAAGCAAAGTGCCATCTGAAATACATATTTTCACCTCTCTGTAGCTAGACACCATTTCATGTTACATATTTGGAAAAAAAGTATGAATGTGGGTATAAGCTAATGATATGAAATATTTTCATTTTGATTATGTGAGAAGCATACCCTATAATAATAAATAATTCATTTTAACTCCACCATTTATTAAAAAATATATGGATAGATAACATGAGCATTTATTGGTGCTGTTAGTATACACAGTATGTGGAATAAAGTCAGCACACTCTTCGCCTCCTGGTATCGGTCTGCCTCTTCTGTCTCGAATGCTTGGGAAGCTGGAGAATTTTTTCCACACCTATAATGACAAAAAGGAAGCATTTTGAAATAGTGCGCAAATTATTCGAATAGAGAAGTGAATAGTCATAATGTACCTATTCCAGAAACTCAACTTTTAGGTTATGTCAAAAGATGAATGTATTAAATGATCCATTTTTTGAACTTGCCTATATGGACATAGGTATACAACTAGCAATTATTACCTACGGATGGATGTTTTTGCTACTTTAACATAATCCACCAAAGGTTGGCCACTACAACTTCATTACTTCTATATACTTCACAGATAAAACTTCAAAGTAAGAAATGCATTATTTTGGAGTATCAAGTGACAAAAATGCAGTATGACTATAACAACTATCGCTCTAGTGAATGTGATAACTCATGGGATAACTGTAATTGGCGAATAAACGTTTTTTTTTTTTGCTGTTTTCAATATGCATTCAAGTTTTCATCATGCATTATCTCATGAATTACATCATTTTAATTGACAGATGTGCTTACCTGACAAAAAAGGTTCCTTAAAAAACACATCACAACAACAATTATGGTGAAAATGTCCAAGAAATTGTAAAAAACAAATAAAATACGGACAACAAGGTCAACAACCGCTGCCAGCTGATCGCTGACGCTGATCATCCGAAATTCGAAGTTCCGAACACAAAACATATTTCGAATGTTAGGTCGGTCGGTGGTTAGGTCATTGGCACTTCAAGGTCGTATTTTTATAGCTGGATGCTCCTTTGCTCCATCTATTGGGCATATTTATTATAAAGGATTCAGGAATTTTTGAAGCTTCTGAGATTGGCCCAGAGGGCGCCAGGTGACGGTGTCTGTGGTTTCTATGAGAGTGAGTGAGATAGACTAGAGTGAGTGAGATAGACTGCGAGCGCGCGATTTTACTGTGTGGTTGTTCATCTTCCCCTAAATACTTTAATCAATGCCAAAACCCTTATTTTTCACGATACACATAAACAATAAGCAATCATAACCATTCAAGATAAGCGATTGTTCTACCTGATCCCATGACAACCAACCGTCAAACCGTCATGGCGCGAAACAATTCAAATTCAAATCTGGTTTACCACAGAAATTTAATTATATCTATTAAATCACCAACGTTACCAGTTACCACATTTGTATGTGGATAGTCTCCAACGGTTTAGCTTCAAATTAATTGATTGGTATTATATCAAAATACTCATCTCAAATCCCTTTCCAGAGGAAAGAATTAGCTGAATTGCAAGCAGAACTAAATAGGAGAGTACAAACCTTGTGTGAAAGACAGAGAAGTGTTGAGTTATTGGATAAGAAAATTGTAGACTTGGTAGATGAGCAAAAGTCGATGTGCCAACAGGAGAATAAAGAGGAAGAATTGGAAAACTTGAAATCGAAACTTTCACAAAGAACAGTTGAGGAACTGAGGAGGATTGAACAGAAGAAACAGGGGTGAGCTACTAATATTTTTTATTTTGGTATTTCTAAATATGTGATGATTGTTCTTAGTTCTTATTTTTTATTTTTGTCTTTAACGCTCATATTCATATCTTCATTTCGTGTATTGGACTATTCTACTTTACCGTATTCCGTTTTACCAGACCTGTTTCAGATGAATGGTCATCTCATTATTTGGTCCAATTTTGCCGATTTGCTGGAAAAAAATATTTCAATAATTAATAAATGGATTTTTACTAAAATATAAATATGAAATAATTTTCTTCTTTAATGATTGAAATATTGCTATTTTTTATATGCGGGTACAACTACAAATGGCGTTTTTTTTTATTGAATCTAAACCATCATCAGGTGTCATTGATTTATGTAATAGAAATGTACGAGTAGTTGAAAAAACTAGCGGATAGCGAAAACAATCCGTCGTCTAGAGACGTTGAACTGGAATTAAATGGGTATTTACTTTAACTAAGTAGAAAAGGTATTTTTTATACCTAACAATAAAGTAAGACACTACAATATAAAATTTTATTCACTCCCTTTTTTACATCTCATCTTTATCCATCAAGGGAATATCTGACTTTCTATTTGACGCAATCTGAGTCTGAAAAATGTGACAGTTTTAGTGGCTTTGTAGATTTCTACGACCGAAGCCTCCCCTTGACTTTAACCCAGATCCGACACTGCTCAAAGACAAAGTACATATTATCTATGGGTTTAATGACTTTTGTTATGATAAGCTTACTTTGGAGATTATCAAAACATGGATTTTGATTATGTTATAAACGGTTATATGTATTAGTGATGAAGAAGCTAGTAAATGCCGACCACGAGTAGATTATTTTGGAGAACACACCGATTATGAATTTTTCTCAAAGTTCAGACTAATGTCACTAATTTGTTGTTCCCCTAGAATAGGGGTCAGCAACCTTTTTCTGACGGCGGGCCATTTTCAAAATAAAATTTTGTATGGCGGGCCGCACATTCCAATGTAACTTAAATACTTAGTGCTTGTATTAATATTATTAAAAATAAATACAGATTATTTTTTATTGACATTTGAATATGCAAATATTGCTTGGTCTGCTGGGGTCACAAAAAATGGCGTATGGCGTGAAACTGACACAAATGACAGTGACAATGACACTTACGCTCTAAGTTTGTTGATTTTTCCTAACATTATATTGTCGCTTTGGCGACCCGCGGGCCGCAGCGTGCCGACCCCTGCCCTAGAAAACACTTTATTGCTTCATCAACTTCTGTTATTATTAAGGGTGTATATTGTCCCCCTTCTGTTTTTATTAGCTCCAACTAATTGTTAGAAAAGTTTCATTCGTCTTTTTTTAGTTTTGTTAATATTTTTACTCTTCTTCTTCCATTTGTTATACAGGCGGGAATAAACCTTCATTATAACATTTTCTGTTTAGGATTTTTCTGTTTTCACATCGTGACATAGCGTTTTTACATTTACATATATCTCAATATTCTTCCACGAGTGAAATTTATAAACAGGTTTTCCCACTTGTAAAATTTGCTACTGTTTTTTACGTTTCTCCATATTTTCACAATTAATAATCTAAATATATTTATATACATAGTGACATAAACTGTAATGACATGAACTATAGAAAATATTACAGAAGTTCCGAGACCCATCTGTCAAAAATTTAGTAGGTACCAACTTAAGTTTAACTTCTAACCGACCAGAAAATTGACATTGTGAAATAGAGCTCCACTGGAACTGATGATTATGAAAAGAATGGCCTTTATGGAAGTTAGTAAATGTAATCTCTCTAGTGATATAAATGTGTTAAGTATAACATTTTCAATATTCAGCCTAACCCTGAACCTGAAAAGGATAAACTCCGTCCAAAGCCCGGACTCGTGCGAAGTGAACTACCCTAGCAGCGAACCTCGTACCGGCACCCTGAGCAGCGACACCTATCACACGGCGCCTGATAGTTGCTCGCCTGTGCCGAGCGGTGCCAAGCTGGACTATATTATGAGCGATAGCGGTGTGGAGCTAAGACCGTCCTCCAGACCGCACGACGACAGTGATTTGTCCAGCAACGAGGATAGGGTAAGTAAACGCAACAGTGGTGCGGGGTGCGGTCCATGGAAGCGGGGGAAGTACCGCTTCCCTAAACTAGCTTAAAGACCAGTGCCATAACAAGGGCGTGCCAAAGAAGGCGCTCACCAAGAGCGCAACTGAGTTTAGGGCGCAAAACAAAGATATCACGCATGGCGATGTTATCGGTTACAGTCTAACAACCATGTTGCACTCTCGAAAAATTGCGGACAAATGTTAACCACGAGTCATCATCATTGTAATTCTACTGATCTCCGATCTCTCTTCTATTATGTATGTATGCTTCTGGTTCAACTATTGCTTAATCGTAATTTGCTTTATAGATTTGACTTGCGCGTTTTTCTACCCTCGTAATCTCAGTAACCGCTGCATGGATTGTGATGAAATTTAGGCAGCGATATGCTGTGGGGTCGTAGTAGGTAATGTTCTTATAATTTTCAAAATCGGTGTATGGGCGGCGGACTAATTAGCGAAAAACAAAAAAAAATAAATATTCTTCAAACTTCGTTTTTAGGTGTTTTAGGGGTTCCTGATCATTTTCTACTTTTTTTTGGCGTGGGGTGAAATTGGGGTGGTTGGGGGTAGGGGGTTGCAAATCTCAAAAATATGCTGTATTCATAATAGGCTATCCATTGACCTGTAAAAGAAAGACCTAGCGGCATAATACCCTTTTTTAGGCCCATCCGAACATTGCCCTGCCTATTCCAGATACATAAATACATAAGAATATTGCTTTAGATCGTCCTGTATTGAGTAACGTAAAAGTTATGGAATGGATTTTAATGAAACTTTGTCACAATATTACTACAGCGGCGATGATGGAAAACGCGTATGTTTTGGAAAAATCATGTCAGTGGCGGCGCAGCAATAATAAAAAATAAAAAAAAATAAAAACGCCTCAAACTTTGTTTTTGGGCGTTTTAGGGGTTCCTGATCATTTTCTACTTTTTTTGGGTATGAGAAAATTGGGGGTGGTTGGGGGGTGGGGGTTGTAAAACTAAAAAATTTGTTGTATGCATAATGGGCTGTCCATTGACCTGTGAATGAAGAACCTGGTGGCATAATACACTTTTTTAGGTCAATTTGAACATTGCCGTGCTCATTATAGAAACCAAGGGACTTAGAATTTGTGATGTATACATACGAGTATTGTTTTAGATCGTTCTATATTGCGTAACGCGAAAATTATTCAATTGATTTTAACGAAGTTTTGACACAGTATTACTACCGCGGCGAGGATGGGAAACGGGTATGTTTTGGAAAAACCGTGTCAGTGGCGACAGCAGCAATAATGAAAAAACTAAAAATATAAAAACAGCTCAATACTTGTTTTTAGGCGTTTTAGGGGTTCCTGATCATTTTCTACGTTTTCTTGGGTGGGGGTGAAATTGGGGTGGTTGGGGGTTGGGGGGTTGTAAAACTGGAAGGTTTGTTGTATTCATAATAGTTTGTCCATTGACCTATGGAAGAAATACGTTGCGGCGTATTTTTTTTAAGTCCATGTGAACATTGCCTATTACAGAAACCAAGGGAATTTTGTGATGTATACATAGACGAGTATTGCTTAATTTCGTTCTATGTATATTGCGTAGAGTAAAAATTATTAAATTGATTGTAATGAAATTTCGACACAGAATTGACTATTGCGGCGAGAGTGGAAAACGCGCCAGTGTCTGAAAAATCGTGTCAGTGGCGGCGCAACAATAATTAAAAAACTAAAAATATAAAAACATCTCACACTTCGCTTTTAGACGGTTTAGAGGCTCCCGATCGTTTCGCATCGTTCAGTTGAAGCATGCAGAATGAAAACTGTGGCGTCCTAGAGTCTAAGGAGGGAGACGCAAGAAACTATTTACGAAAGTTTTTGTGTTGGATGGTTTTTTGCGGGCAAGTAGGCGATGATTTGGTTGCAAGGAGATTTCAGACTATAGCTTGATGCAAGGGGAAAACAATAAAATGGTATCATTATTATGTGTGGGAAGTACTGAGTCAATCAACTTGACTCCATTTTTGTCCTTTGTGGAATACAGCAAGAGAGAAAAAAGAGTTTTTAGTAGGTCTGTATGCAGTGCAAGTACCTATTTCTAGCTACAGTTGGTTGCCTGATCTGTAGGTAGCACGCAGTGCTCAGACTATAAAAACTGGCACTCGCAGCACACTATAAGCTCGGACTATAACCAGTGTCTCGTCACGCGATTGACTGAATACCAAGGCACGGGTAGCGAACCGGGAGCGCTCGTATTGGTCAATCGCACGTTATCGAGCGCTCCTATTGGTCAATCACCATCAATCGACTTTGAAAATGACTAGCTTATTATTTAAAATGGATAATCGGGTGAACACGTTGCTGAAGATGAACTTTGGCCAACTTTCCTTAAAGGACGAAATAAAAATTAAATGAAGCAGACAGCTCCTTGGTTTCAATAAGTTGCGCTGAGGCGTTTCAATACGGGGGTTGGAAGTTCGATTTTCCAGATAGACGATTTTTTTTCTTGACTAGGCACACTCTTAAGAAGTGACTTTGTGATGCTAATTAGAAAAAATGTTTAAGAAATAACCACTGTACTTGTGGAGAGTGAAAACTTTTATTATGTGCAGGCTGCAGCTGCAGCCTCAACAATCTCTAAAAGGATTTTCGTGTAGTTTTTTCATTAAAATTTTATGCACGCCCCCTTTCAAAAATTCAGAAACCGCCACTGGTAGAATGAGAATTTTTAACAAAAATAGTTTACAGGTAAAAGGACGCCAAAAAACTATCTAATCCACAATTTAAAAAAGGCAACAGGAAATTGGAGGTATAAAGAGAAATAAAAGTACGATTGATACTGTTTTCAAAAATCATCATACCTATAGCTATAGTCGATTATTCAAGCTCAACAACTGAACAGCCTGCTACTTTTTGAAAATTTAGAGGATCCAAATCTGGACATCGCATTAAGGATTTTTATAACAATGCCGGTAACAACGCTATATCATGGCATATACAGCCCACTTTTTTGTGAAGGTTAATAGTATATAGCATTCGGTGAAATTTTACCAGGTGCTTTTAAATTTTTATTTATTATTTGTCATTCTTAGTTGACGCGATAATCGGGAGGCGCAAATTAAACGCTCGCCTCGGACGCTTCAGACTCTCGTTACGACACTGTTAAAGACAAAAAATAAATATTTAAACATTAATAATAGTGTTATTTTATAACAAAAGGTTAATTTGGCAGAATTATTTATTCGAATCCCCCCGTAAACGTAGTAAATTTAGTTAGCCTTTTACTGCCTGGATGCGCGCCTTGAGACCGCTGCAGGTCGCCAATCTCTCCTCTACGTAGGGGTTATTGACCTCGCTGGTAAATTGAGTCGAGCAGTCGAGCAAAGTTCCTACGCTAAGCAGCGATCTTTTCACCGCCTTCCGCGACTTCTAGTTTATCCAGATGGAAATACTATATGTTTTTCGGATTTTACTTAGTGTTTCGTTTGTAATGGAGGGTCATGAAGGACAATCTTCTGCTAGTGTGGACAATAATTTAAACTGTGTTTGTGTTGTATGCGTGTTATTAAAAAAGGGATTTTCTAGTCAAAACTTTCAAGAAAAAAGTGACATTATCAAGTCGGGTAGCCCAATGATTCCTATCAATTTAGAGACCAGAGTGAAGAGTTCTGTGAAATAATTCACTAGAATTTTTCATGTTGGGTTTTACAAGTATGATTTTTTTCAAGATATTTGGACGACTTAAGAAAAATGGGATGCCGAAACAGTAACTGCAGCTGCTTCAACAAGACTTTGATTTCAATTTTTTACTAAATATTTTTTGCAAAAATTTACTGACATACACTGGCATTTTATTCAACGTTCTACAAACAAAATCAAATGATATAGTGATCTTGATTAGTTCTTTTTAATTTCCCCCAAGATTTTGGATGCCACTGGCATTATATTTATACAGATTACATTTTTGTATCGCTTAATACCGGTTGCCTGTGTATATGGTACAATAACAATGTAAACATTGTCATGGGATTTCTGTTCGGTTATTACTATCCTAAAGGGTATAATTTTGGACGTTTATGTTATTGAACTTTTTATAAAATTTAAACCTTTCATTTTTCGAACTATTGTAGCCTTTTTTTGTATAATTGTCATCAGAAGTTCCACAAAAATACAATTTTCGCTAACGAACGGCTGTACCGTAGCAAAACATAGTGCGATTAGTACTCGAATGTGTGATCGCTCGGAAACACTCTGTTGGGCGGTGTTTTTCAGCGTTAGTATCCCCCAATCCACCAGTTGGTGCAAAAATCCACTTATAAGTGGGAATGTTTTAATCTCGGGACGACGCTAATAAAATATGGAATAACTTGACTGCAATGAAGCTTTACATGAATTATTCTGTTGGCACGTTTTGACGCGCGTGATATTCGTTACTAATAAATATTACACTGAACTGTCTACATTTAACTGCTTACATTCGGTTTTGACAGAGTGTTTTCGGAATTCACAACATTGGCTTCATCTACGCTTGAAGCTACCACAGCCTACATAAAAATAAAGCTACTATCCAATCGATTTGAGTTAAGGTTACCCAAGATTTGACAACAGTTTTGGAGTCTTATTAATTTAGTATAATTTTCTCTTGCAAATGTAGACACATTGTTTATATTGTTCCAGGTTATCGTTAGTGATTCTCAATCGACCAGTTCGATAGAAAATCGCTCGCCTGTAAGCAAGAAAAATAAACGAAGGGAAACGGACTTGTTGATAAGACGGTTGGCACAAAGAATAACGCAGCAAAAGCAGATTATAGTCAGAAATCTTGATAATCAAATACCAAAGAACCATTTAGATTCTCAAATTGCGGTAAGTAAAAATGGATTAAGGTCGTTAGTTAAAATAATCGAATATCACTATGATTTTTCCATATAATTCGAAATTTCAGGTAGGTAAATCATCTAGATGTTTTATGAAACTGACAAATAGGTAACTTAGTTTTGAAAAAGTTAGTCTTGTTTTATAATTCAACTTTAATGTCCTAAATGTTTAAAACAGAGGGTCACTTTTTAATCTTCTATTAGTCGATGATAGTTTAGAATGTTCTTTAAAGTCATGGATTGTGTGCTGATCAAGCAGTGGTATGAAAGACGTTTTCATACCATTATTTATTCATTGATTTGGTTATAAAACTGTCCGAATTACAGTTCACAGTAACTGGAAATGATATGAGTTCTAAACATTTTTATTAAGCTCAGACTTACAAATTTATATAAACAAAATACTGGTTAAAAAGCTGTCTTGTACAGAGGGTCATTAACACATAGAGTGAGACAAAGTGAAGAGGTATAGTTGAGAATAACAAAACTAACAAGAAGCTACAGCTGGCGGCGGCATATTTGATCTTCCGTTGAAGTCGGAGGCGCCATTTTAGATTAACTTCAATGCTCTCGTTTGAAGTTGAAACAACATTAATATGCTGACAATTGTAAGTAGTACAGGAGCTTGACATGACACGATTCTTGACACCCGACTATAAGCAACTGACCGTAAAACACCATATTTAGCGCATGCGCATATAGGATTGAGATAATGCTAGTTTCTCGTCAGTTTTTTTATTATCGGGTATAGTTTTGAGTTATTTCACTACCACCCAGATACAGTTAATAATCTAGTGGCAATTTTTGAGTGCGGGATTAAAATGACCACACTTTGTTTTTTATTAGACCATGGTCTCGCTGAACAATCCGATACGTTCGAGCTGGTCCAGTACAATTGAGTGCGATTATCCAAATAACCTAAAATATTGCTGTACCTGTATTCGCGGTACTATAGATCTTCATACTACAGCTGGAAGAGCAGCTCTTCCGTCAGAAATGTGCCGAATGTCTTCACATATATTTATGAATACTTGCTAATAAAGATATTTATTATTTTTATTTTTGTTTAAAAAAAGGTGTAGCCCGGGCTCCGGCACACCGAGCTGCTGTTGCATTACCCAATGACTACTCCTCACACCGTGAGGTGAGCAATCACTGGGTCCGCGAATCGTACGCCCTAAGTGGACGAAAGGACCTAAGAATGATTGTCTTCTGCATTCTGGCGGCTGAGATGTGCACCGCCGCATGGCACACCGGTAGTGCAGTGAGCAGCGTATTCTTCATTTCACCTAGGGATCCAATTACCATAAACAGCAGATTTACAGTGTAGTCGGCCAAAGCCTGTGAAGTTGTCCGAGCAACTCCTGATATTTGGTCCGCTTTTCCTCCTCCTGAGAGACGATGTTCATCTCGGCAGGAGCCGAAAACTATAACGAACAACGTCGTCTGTTGTTGGTGGTGGCTATGTCGAGCTTGTTTGCCTGTAGAAGCTGGAGCGTGGAGAACGAGAGAACGAATAATTCCAGTAAATCCGGCTTCTAACCCTCTCCACAACTGACTCTATGTCCCCTGGAGCGTTGGCAGCACTGGCGTCTGATCGATACCGTACAAGTGCCCTAAATTATAGCAGAGCACTCGTAGAGTCGCGTTGTGCCGATGGGCATAAGCCGTATGTTTTCCATGCCGACAAGAGATGTTATTATATTTATTAATACTTTCAAAAATGCTGCAGATCTATTTCCTCGGTGGCCCACATTGTGCCAAAGAAAATAGAACCCCTATAAAAACCGCTTCAACGAAAATGCAATTGTACATAAACATAAGCTTTATCCTTATACGCATACGCATGAAAGCATCCGTTAAAATTCCGAACATGTTCTAAAATACAACATTTTCCTTTACACCGATGAGACTGTGGAGATGAGACATGTCCATTTTATTCATCTGTACTATTTTTTATTTAGTACATAACTTCACAACTGTATCAGGGCCTTATTCAGTCACTGTTTCTCCTTTCAGGTCTTACAGGAGTTACAAAGACAATACATGTCATTAAAATACGGGTGCACTTCTTCCCTGTCTCCGGCGTCTGAGCATCCCTTACAGGACATAGATAGCCCCAGTCCAATAAGGCCTCTCCATACTGGTTCTACGTCAGCCTTATATTCGCCACCTTTGCAAGTAAGTTGAGAATTGATCTTGAACTTACTCCTAATACTAATCATGAATTATTTTTTAGTTGCAGAATCAACGACTAGCGTTATACAATCAAAGTTTATATAGATCGATGCCTTCCATTGCTACAGGTATGTGATTGTTTTGGGATTATGTCCGTACCTATAGTTATGGTTATTCTATATTATAGTCTGAATTGCTCTTAAAATACATATTTTCATAACATGTCAGGATGGAATGGTTGGAATAGCTTCCAAAGTCAAAGCTGACGTATTCCACAATAAATGTCCCTCTCATTGCCCAGCTATGAGATAAGGCTCGCCACCAAAACAGTTCGGAAGGATGCTGCTCCCAAAAAACTGGAAGTCGGCTTGTATCCAGCCGGAGATCAACTGCAAATCTGCTCTGCTCCTAGATTCAGTCGCACATAATTATGTTTGGTCAGGCTCACGTGGATACGGTCGAAAAGTCAAAGGCATTCAATCAACTGTGGCATGCGGTTCTCCTAAACAAGCTTCCGTCCTAAGGCTTTTCCGTTAAACTTTGCGTTTCAGCCGACTTCCTCTGTGGTCGCAGAATCTATCATGGTAGATGGCTTCTCTTCCTTCCATAATATCACGGGCAGAATTATTCAGAGTTTGGTCTTAGACCCACATTGTTTCTGCTTCACATTAGTGGTCTATTCTCCAGCAGTAGAAACCTGATGCACAGTTTTTCGGATGAAAATGCTTTGCACGCAGGCATCTTTGGTTGAGCTAGAGCACAGAATGATGGCAGCGGCTGCTCCTCTGTGAGGGGATTTGGAGACCCATACCGCTTGGGAGCTTAAGAATTTGGTAACATTCAATCACACAAGGTGTCGAAGCGAGTATACAGTTCTAACGAACAATCTTGTTTTGCCAAGAAGTCATTAAAAATTTTAGGAGCCAGCATACATCTGACACGAAAATTTGAAGTAGTTGGAAAAAGACTCGGATTATTAGATAATTATTATGTTAATAGCAGGAAAGGATACTACTCGCAAGTGAAATCCCAACACCTAGAGAAAAGGGATATTTGCTTTAAAAACGTTTGCACAGCTTCGGTGTACCCTCTCTAGTGCCCATCTAACACTTGTTATTTATTCGACGCTATTTACCTACATGGCACCCTCACAATATTATATGTGTAAAAAATGGTTTTGTCGATTCAGAAACTATGATATTTGTTTCAAATGTGACGAGAGACTAGTTGGTTGTATAAAGATTAATGAAGACGAAACCCTCAGTTTACGCAGTTAACACCCCCTTTTGAAAGGGGTCGGATTGTACACCAGCAAGAACATGGTGCTTTTTTTCAGAGCAATTTTTGTAACCATGGGTCGTAGCATGGCTACAGTTGTAAACACCATGGCGCGTATAGATCGAAGAATAGCGAAGTAGAGGTTCTGGAGTACGTAAGAGAACTGCAGGCCGGTAACATCGCCATCTGGCCAATGTTTCTTCGAGACAGAATGCGATCTACTCGAGCTGATGCTGATGCTTGGTATGCAGCTATAGGGTGGCCCCTTCGGATCTGCATTGTACCAAATGCATGAAATGTGCTTCAGATCATTTCGACCGCATCTAGTGCTTCCACTCACTCATCCAGTCACCATCGCTTAGATTGGTGCCAAGAACACCAAGAACACCGAGAATGGCATGATGAGTAGCATCAGACGGCTTTCTTCGACAAATACAGGTTTTGTGTGGGGGCACACGCCATCGCGTTAGACGACGACTGGGTGAACGACGAGATCTCCAGGTTGCTGTTGAGCGCCATATACACCGTCCTATTGGTTTGATGGTTTGGAGTGCCTACAGGAGCTGAGGAAAACGTACGGGATTGTATGGTTCGCTACATTCACGATTTACACAATCCTACAGCCTCGCTGGGGGAGTTAGAACATGTTTAGAGGGCAGCTTGGGCACCTTTAGAGTTGATTAACAACCATAATGCGAGCATGCCGCGTAGCGCGTAGGTTAGAGGAATGAATTCGTCAGCATGGAGGTCCTCCTATTATTACCTTCTTGTATTTTTTATGAAGTAATTATGAGGCATTTACGGAAACAGTGATCTGGATCGGGATCGATCAGTATAATGTCAATCAGCTGTAAGGAAAGCAGCTACTGATATGAGTTACTCGATCATGATCACTCACCATCACCATCATAGTTTCCGTAAATGGGTTCGTTTATTATTATCTTTAGTCCTGTCCCATTTCGTGAACCGCATCCTTTTTTTCCCAGTGGTCGGATTTCACTTGCAAGTAGTCTACCTCTCACCATTCAACCCTCTTCCGCTGCACAAAACCACAATAAAGCCTGACCTGGAGTATTGCTTAAATATCTGGGGAGCTACTACCTTGACGCAGTCCAGAGAAAGTAGTTCGACTAATCGGTGACCCACCCTTAACGCGCTACCTCCAGCTGCTTTCTCACCGACGTGTGGTTGGTGACATATCACTTTTTTTCGGTATACAAACGTACTCCTCTATAATTCCGCCGCTCACTTAGCAACATCAAAAACCAAGCGGTACGACCTCACCCTCATTCCCGGGGTGTCCAGAGCTTGGGACGGACTGCTAGGAAATGTATTTATTGAGGCTGCGAGTGTTGTCTTGTTCAAACGTCGGATCAACAAATCTCTCCTAAATTTAACCTCTTCATAGCAGCTGTGGTTCTCTGTGATTTAGGTTTTGCTTTCACTGCTGCTGCTTCTGCAGTGTTAAAAAAATGTATGAATATTTTATGTCTGTGACCTATGTACTTAACCTGTTCACTTCGAACATTTTATTACGATAATAATTACTGTAATATTTACTAGTATTTTTTCTGTTTGTTCTTAAACCTAACATATCTTGTTTTCTTGATGACTTGTAGGTAGAGATCCACCCGACTCACCTCTACATTTCCGAATTTGTCGTTTTATTGATAGTATCATCTTTATGAAATGGAGGTGGAAATACTACAAATCCTGTAAGCCTTTGTAGCACTGTGACAGTTTAAAAGATAAACTTTCATGTAGCATCTAAACCGCTAGTAACTTTTAATTTGATCACACCCATAGATCGGCTAGGTTGCGTTTTGAACGTTGAAAAATAGCTCGAAATATTGTGCTTTCTAGTTGCAAACATAAATGTCCGATTTTGATCTATTCTTAAATTAGAAAAAATCTTAAGTTGTTGACCATGACTAAAAGGCTTTGTTTTCATCTATAGAGAAAAATATTACTACTCATTATTGTAATTATTAATCCTTCTGAATGAGCAATGTCAAATCACGCAAAGCTAAAAAACAGTAGCCCCTCATAAACATTTCTGAAAAGGATAAAATCAAAATCACAGGACTATACTAGTAGACAGAGAAAGAAGGAACTTCTGTTTAGCATCCCATTGTAGCGCTAGTATATCTATCTGTAGAAAATAGCTAGATATACTCGTCATTTTTGATGGTCCACATACCATTCATTCGTAAAAAACCTCTGCTGCTTATTCTGAACCAGAAAGTACCTCTCGTCATCCAACCTACATACGTCATTTAAAGTCCAGGTAATACCTGACCTGGAGTATTGTCCAAATATATGCTACTGCTTCTACTACCTTGTCCATATACAGCGCTCTCTAGCGGATAAATTCGACTAATCTGTGATGTGCCACCTCCAGCCGCTTTCTGACCGGCGTACGGTTGGTGACCTCCAAAATTTTTGCCGATATTCCAACTTACAACAGATCATTAAAATTTTCTACCATGTCAAAAGTTGCGAGGTTTAGGACATAATTTTATATGATTTTTTTCTTTAAATTAACCCAAGTATTATCTCATTAAATATTAGCGTGTCAATAAGGAACGACTTATATACCATGTATAGCCAGTTTGTTCCATCGTTATGCTAGTTATTATGCTGAAGTATTGTAACTAACATCGGGTTTACCTTTCCCTCCTCAAGCATCAAAAATTAAATTGTTTGAAATTTGTAAACAACGTACATGTTTCAAGAAGCTCTGTTTTGGATTTTTATCTGTATAATTTTTAAGGTGTCAGGATATTCAATCATAATGAGGTCCACCTTAACGTCGTGATACTTGTGTAAATACCGACCAAAATAGAGCTTGGGTTATTTGGTATAATAGTGTAATACTGCAATAGATGTACGAGTATTAGTACTAAGTTGCTGAGTAAGTCGGCATTCATGTATTAATAACGCAAGTTCAAAAGAATCTTTGGAAAATTATGTTATGTTTTGATTTATTTTTTTGGCTTCAGCCCACTAATAGTTAAGTAAGAGTAGCTTAAGCTAGACTTCGCCAATAGTCTACAAATTGCTGTTTACACTTTTATGCTCTTATCTGAATAAAGTCGGTTTATTATTATTATATTTCACACTGTTCAAGTTTGCTCGCCGAGAGTTATAAAGATCATGTAATATCATCTTTTTATAAAAAACAAATGACCAAAAACGACAAAAATTTACAAAAATTCTAGCCACTGAATTTCGTATTCAGTGTTTTTACTTTGGCGACTTCCTTAATAGTCAAATTCAAACGAAGGGTACAGGGGAATAACGACAAATGGTCCATCCGGACAGATTTGGAGAAAATCGAAAATATAAGTTTCTACTTTCCGGGTATAGCCTATCTTGTAGCTGCTATTTTGCGGACCCCAGCTGTTTTCACCATTTAACCATTTCGTTATCTGATAGTAAATACAATATGCCATAAGGAGAGACAGTCAGCTCAATTTCGGATAAAAATGGACTAATGCTGTTTTTCCCCTGGACCGTTCAAACTCTAATTTACAGTCTATGAATTTTTCCTTTCAATTCGAAGATGCAATGTTATTAGACAGTCTGCTTCCAGATTGTTTTGTATTTAGCTTTGAACATAGTTCTCTTGACTTTTTATTTTATTTTCTTATTTATTCATTTGAACTGTATCGAAACAAATATGTATGAGGTATTGGTATCAAATTTAAAATGTTACATTAAAATTTGTTCAACTTATTATGCTGACCTTGTTTTTAATTATTTTTAGATACAGACTGTGATTCAATAGTTTCAATAACTAGCTTCTGCGTACGTGGAGCAGGTAGCAAAACGCACTACGAATACGAGGTTAGGATTTGCACTTCGGACGACAGGTGGACTATACTCAGAAGATACAGCCGTTTTAGAGATTTACACCTTGCTATGAAAACCCGCTACAGAGACAAAGTAAGATTTTTTAACATGTTTTTAACTCGTTTTCTTAATGTAACTTCTATTGTTATTTCTATGTTCCATCGTTTTTCTCCCTATTAAAAACCAAACATGCTTGAGATAAAATTAGTTACCTCACGGCCATGTTTGTGGCAAAATATATAACTTTGAAAATAATTTAATTTTGAATGACATATCATACAGCTGTCCCAGGAGATATATTTGGTTTTTTTATTAACTTACTAGTAGTAGTAATAATTTAATTTTGAATCACACTGCAGACAGCTTTCCCAGGAAATATATTTGGTTTTTTTATTAACTAACTTACTAGTAAGGGGGAGCAAAGCCGGACAAGTAGGCCACCTTTGGTCTTTTTTGCCGACCCCACGTAGTCAACTTTGAAAACACTGGAAGCCTACGTCTTAGAAAGCTTCTTGTCGAACCTACCAAACCTTTTGACGAAATTCAATATGTCCGACCATCTCGCTGAATATAGTGACTCCTCCTCGAACTCCATCGTGCCGAATATCCGAACCCTGAGGTTACGATACACAGCACATTTACCCAGAAAGTTGTTTCGTCATCCTCCGGGCATCAGGATCAGATGGTGTCCACCAAGAGGTTGAGCGTCTCTCAGCATTTATTTAGAAGCCATAGCTCACGGTCCTTGTCAGGGCCCGCCATCAGTCTTTTAGCTTGCCTGTAGTCATTTTTATCTAACCAGGCATTCGCCAGTTCCTTGTAAGCCCAGTCGTGGAGGGCTGGGCCTCCTAATTTGAAGCATCGGTTCGGGAACTAGTAAAGACTGTTGACCCCACAACAGGGTCACCTTCTTATAGCTTGCTAATTTCTGAAGGGCCTCAGAACATTCTTGAGCCAGAGCTGATCTGGAACTACCTTACTAAGTATGAATTTTTGATAAATGACCCCTGGATGATGGGCGAGATTAAACTCGAGCCACATAGTATGATGTGTTTCACTCGAATTAAAAGCAGTGGTATCAGATGCAGGTAATTGAAGAAAGTCGACAATGGATTTATCGCACGAAATTCATCGTTTCTGTCACTTGATGGTGGATGGCCGTATACAAGGGGTAACTCTTCACGGACGATAGCCAGTTTTATTTGCCTTGTAAATATGTTGCAAATAAATAAATCCAATAAACTAAACTAAACACTCTAAAGGAGTCCAGATTTAGTAGGTCAGACTTCTACCTGTAAGGTAATGAAGTGCATCGTATAAGCTATCCCTTGGGACCTGCACAACTAATTCGCTATACTGATGGTGGTATGGTTACTAAAAGTTGAGCAGTGTACTGGACATAACATAATCTGTTACCTAATGCTTAAACTGGCTTGACGTCTATTTGATAGATATCAGCTGACGAAGAAGTGCATCTTAGATTCAATTTTTTAGTAGTGGTATGAATTGGCATTCCTGTAAGTCAGGACTGTCTCAGTAATATCTTTACTGATTATCTTATTGCCAAAAATAATGCCTATTTTTGAGATAAAGAAATTGATTCACTATCTAAAAATTGACATCAAAAACGCTTGACCGAAACACATTTTTTCGTTTATATATTGTTAGTAGTCAATTACCCGTCAGTAGCTGTACGATCACCGAGTACCCTGTGCGTATGCCGTCAAAGCATGTATCAAGATTTATCCTGGGGGACTTTTAGTTATCAGTAGCTAAACATCTGTTCGCTGTTGACATGGATGACAGTTTAAAGTATCGTAGGGTATAGATATGCTTTGACAGTCAAGCAGTTGTATCTTCGATGGCTAGATCTGGAATTATTTGCTGCACTTCAATGTTGCCTTGGATGAATGGGCTGGTTTACAATGAATTGGCGAAAGTTTGATAACAGTGATATTACTGCAGGCAAGCAAAAACGGACAAGAGTCGCACGCAAAGACTTTTTAACAAAGGCAGATTATCGCTGATGAAGATTCTTACAAGTTATTGCTGATTGAGTAGAAATTTAACAGTTATGAAAGGCTGTATCTGTTCCAGAGGCTAGGAAGACGAAACTTTGTTTTTGGAATCTCAGTTATTTTAATGACTGTGGTTTGTTTTAAATTTGTTCGTCTAGTAGATCTAGACAGTATACAATTGAAGAATCCAATGCAAGAAGTGCCTAAGTCACATTTTCATCAATTATAGACTATCCGTGCCACCGATGCGAACTTTTTGTAAGCTTTCTGGTAGTATATCTAAAATTGTTGTTAGATGTACCTAAGCGATGAGCATATGAGTTATTTAAAATAGTTCTCAGTTCAGTGCAGCATGCGCTTAACTCCAGCCAAATGTTAGATTGAAAATATTGTAACATACTGTATATTATGGTATTCGTGTATTGTGTATTAGTTGTCATGCATGATGTAAAATCAAAGTGTTAGGTTAGATCTTTGAAGTGTAAACGTCATCGAATCGTCTATTATAGTTTTCGGGAGTGACGTTGGGCATTCTAGAATGTCATCGAATTCTCTAGATGGTTCGATGAAGTGTGTATAAGGCGCCACGGGAGCATGGGAGTTCAATTCAGATGAGTTGTAGTTGAGATAAGCTTAAGAGATATTGTATTGAGTTGTGAAGTAAAACGGTGAAAGGTACGTCCAGTTTGATTCTTTGGTGGACAAAAAGAGGCCGTCGTGACAATATATTCAATGGAAGACGAGCCTAAGTATGCAGTCTGTTAGTGACTAAGAACGACCACTTCAAAGCAAAAATTGCCTTAGTCCACTAGCGAATTATTTATGCATAATTTGTGGTTTACCATTCGTTTTTCCATTCACTGATAAAAGCATGCTCCTAATGATTTAACTCAATTTGTCTAAGTGAGGTAAGTGAGTTTTTAATATTCTTGAAAAAATTATGTTTGTATAGGAAAATCCTGTTTTATGCTGAGATAATCTAAAAAATTTATCATATAAAGCAAAATTATCAATTTGACCACATTTCTGTCTTGTAGATATCACATATCCAACCTACATCTGATATGCGTCCTGGCTTGGAAAATGTAGTCCCTGCTGAAGCAATAGACTCTGACACCGATATTTATAATTACTTTTGTATTTGTATTGTATCTTGTATTCTCATATATTATAAAATAAAAATACTTATAAGTATGCGACAGGTTTTTATTACACTTTTGAAATCCAAAGAAAAAAGTCAATTTTTGTAAAATACAAAATTTTGGAAAGTAGATCACTAAACTAGCTTTTACTTAAAGTCGCTCACTCTAAAAGTAATAAAAATACAAGATGATAATAAATCAAATGATTATTCGAAAAGTTATTATTTCTTTTTCTCAAAAATAGAAAGATGTGACTTGGGCACTTTTTACATTGGACTCTTCAATTGAACAATACCTGACGATACTAAGATAGCAAAACAGATATAGTTTGAAAAAATCTGATCCAGCGGTACATTCCTTTAAAGAGGCTATGCAATCATTCAGGCTTGAGAGATGACCTTAATGATCACCACGTATTTTTCCTAGGTGTCTTCCATACCGTTTCCATCGAAAACCTTATTCGCAAACACAGAAGCGGTAGCGCAGTCACGCAAAAAGCAACTGGAACTCTACTTACGCAGACTGATCGATGCCTGCAAAAGCCACTCTGCCTGCCCTTTGGCCTATGGAGGGCCCATCACCAAGGCCGCTCTGATTAGCTTCTCGCCCTTTTTCCGGAAAGGCGTTTTCGAAAACGGGAAGTACGGCACTTCATGATGCGAGATTAGCCGATAGGTATTTAGCTGTAGTTAGATAGTGCAAGAATCGTAGCAGGTGGACCATTTCATTAATTTATTTTAAAGGTGAAAGTACTACAGGGTCCGGCACGAAGGACGAACGTTTTTGAAATGGCTTCGGCTATCAGGGCGAGAGAGGTGGGGAGGTACCATTCGACTCATGGAGCGTACAGTTTTGACCGAAATAATGAATCTATATCACCGCTGTACAGCGTGAGCTTCGTCGATACTTCAACATTCATCGGAATCGATATGCTTTCAAGGTAAAATTCCGATCTCAGAAGCCGCGATCTGGCAACTTTTTGCTGTCATATACGACTGCCCTGGCGCGCGACTAAAAGGGGTGACACACGTACGAGCAAGTACGCGTACTTATGGCTCGACGACCTTTTTCGCATGTGTGTCACCGTAACTACGCGTACTTTAAAACCGTCGCGCAAATCGCCGGCGAGCCAACTGGTTTGAAATCTTGCTCGTAGCTTGTCTCGGCTCGTACTGCGAGCCGCGAGCCACCAATTTGTTTCGGCAGCCCATTGATGCGCAACGCTTGTTGTGTTTGGCGTTTGTTAAAAGTTTTATTTATTTAGGAAAATTATCAAAACAAGTGATTTCAGCTTCACGTGTGTCACCGACGTCGAGCCGACTAAGTTCGCGAACTTAAAAACCGCGTACTTAAAGTTCGGACGTGTGTCACCTCTTTTAAGAGCATTCGTATAGCAACAACCGCGACAAAGGTCGCGAGCATGAACGGTATTCGCTACGTCTCAACTGAGAACAGTAGTGTGACTCCCCGCGGTCATATTGTGGGATATATTTTTTTATTTATTTAATCAATATTATGATTGCTGGTTTGAATACATCAAAACGGAAACTCAAGACGCTGCTTCTGGAGGAATAAGAAGAGGACGATGATATTATTATGATGTTACTTTTCACAAAAAGGAATAAAATCAATCCACTATCTATATAAATCGAAGGTTGACGAAGTCTGCTTCCAAATATTGATAAAAAGAAACTTGAATGGTAGCGAAAAGCAAATTCAGGCTGTACTGTCGATTGAATCAAAAAGTTTAGATTTGTATTAAGTTTATGACTGCTTTTCGTGGATTTCGGTCAATAATTTAAACCCCAGTCTTTTTCACGACGTTTCGGTTTATTATACTTAAACCATCATCAGGTGTAATTATATGAGGTGTCGGTTACATTTCTGTAAATTTGTTTTTGTGAAATAGCCTCTACGGATTGAGAGAGCTGAATTCAGCTTCGAAAAAATTTACAGATATGTAACCGACATCTCGTATAATTACAACTGATGATGGTTTAAGTATAATAAACCGAAACGTCGTTGAGGAGAGTATAGTTTAAATTATTGACCGAAATCCACAAAAAGTAGCCACAATTTAAAGTCGCGGTCATTAGAAAGTTAATTCTAAATTTGATGGTTTAAGTATAAACCAAAACGTCGGGAAGAAGAGTGTAGTTTAAATTATTGACCGAAATCCACGAAGAACAGCCATAATTTATTGTCACGGTCACTAGAAAAATAAATTTAAATTTAATGGTTTAAGTATAATAAACCGAAACGTCGTGAAGAAGAGCGTAGTTTCAATTATTAACCCAAATCCATGAAAAACAGCCATAATTTATTGTCACGGTCACTAGAAAAATAAATTTAAATTTAATGACGAGGGTTGCTCCGGCAGAATTCCTTCTGTCTTACTCGCTAAATTTAATGGTTTAAGTATAATAAACCGAAACGTCGTGAAGAAGAGTGTAGTTTCAATTATTGACCCAAATCCACGAAAAACAGCCATAATTTATTGTCACGGTCACTAGAAAAATAACTTTAAATTTGATGGTTTAAGTATAATAAACCGTAACGTCGTTGAGAAGAGTGTAGTTTGAATTATTGACCGAAATCCACGAAAAACAGCCATAATTTATTGTCACGGTCACTAGAAAAATAAGTTTAAATTTGATGGTTTAAATATAATAAACCGAAACATCGTGAAGAAGAGTGTAGTTTAAATTACTGACCGAAATCCACGAAAAACATCTATAATTGATAGTCGCGTGCACTAACCGTTTCCAGCACTAGTTTCAAAATCATCAAACCAAATTTCTAAAACGTCAATAGTAAATTCAAACATGGCAGGTAAAAATTACACCTGACAGTTTGAATTTACAATTGAGGCTTTAGAAATGTAATTTGATGCTTTTGAAACTACGGCTGGAAAAGGTATAAAAAATAAGTTCAAATTTGTATTAAGCTTAATTGAGTAGGAACTTCAATCATAGAAAAAGGTACACATTTCCCAAATGTTTAAGTCTAGCATCATCGAGAGGCGAATTTTTGCAGTAATTTCCACCATAACCGCATCATCTGCGTCGCAAAAGGATGCCATTTTTGTATTCAGCCGTCACTCTGTCGCGCGACCACATTGCTCCTCGAGCAGCCCGGCCACACTGCAGAAGTCGCGTGCTGTCCACGCCCATCGGCCGCCCGACATAGTCGCTTGCGTCTGAAAGTTCTCCATATGAGACCATACGACCATAGTCGCCGCTGTCGGGTCGCTACCGCAGGGTCGCGGCTTCCGAGATCTGACGGTTACCTTCGAAATACCAGTCTTCATTAGCTGGCCATAGACACAGTGTTCGATCCGTCGGGTGTAACCGCGACGCATACATCCGCCAGTTTTATCTGCCGTCCACTAAATCTGCTGTAGCCCACTATCGCAGCATAAAATACTGGTGTTAGAAAGCGACGTTCTAAATGGGTTAAGAGTTATTTACTTAGGAAACAAGAATTTGGTCATATTCCACTATTAAAAGAGCTAAGAGAAAATGACTTAAGAATTATTTGAGGATGGATATACGGACATATCATATAAAAGCGTTGTAGCCGTGTTCTTCAAATTCCTGTTTGTATATTCCTTACTTTTTAGTTTACACAAAGGCGGATGCTCTCTATATATTTCTATAAATTTAGTTTGAAATGTTTTCTGTAAAACGACACTCTCTTCAGACGCCATCATATCCCATACAAAAACAAACTGCTATCACAAAACTGGCCAGGTGTTGCTCTGAATCAGAACTGCGTGTTAGTGGACGGCAACGGTTTTTTCCGACGGTATGGACTGACAGGCCGGGCTGTCCCGGTTAGATCTGGCGCGTGGCAAAATCCACTAACATAAAGATAAAACCGCCAGTTTGAACCGCGCAGTGCAAAATGAGAACCTCATTTTGTTCTTGAGTGATGAAGCTCACGTTCATCTTAATGTCAATGGGTAAAATGCTAGAAACTCAGAAGGCGAGTGGTACCCCCTGCGCATCTCTTGCTAGGATAGGGGAAGAGTACTAACCATTTCAAAAACGTTCCGGACCCTGTACTATGTGCGTCGTACTATTCAACGTATTATGATTTCTATTTTCAAAACAACGCAGAAACCAGCTATTAAAAAGCTTGGCAAAACAAAAAAAAAGATGCGGTTTTGTTTGTTTATAGGGGCTTTTCCTATAATATAAATAATGTCTATTCTTAGATTTTTATGCTCCACCTAAAACTAATATTTTTTGAAACTCTTGACATTTATTTTTTCAACTAGTCATACAGATTGAATTAAATACATTGTAGTTGTAATTTATTCGAAACATTTCAGAATCGAACGAATAGAACTGACAGAAAAGAACATTATGTTCGTTGAGCGTGACGCAATCTATTCAAAATTGAGCTATGCGAGTAGAATTAGGGCCGTATTCATAGTCGTCTCTTGAGGAATACTTCCGTTAAGTAAGACTCAAGGGATACTTAAGGTACCCTCAAGTGTGGCTTTCCTTGTGTATCCGTTTCCTAACAACATCCACGAGCCGGCGAAATTCATTTGGCGACGTTGTCATATTTCAAATATAAGTCAGTTTTGTTATGCCTATGCCACAGCCTCCTACAACTGACAAGCCATGAAGGTAAAAAGGCAACATCGCAACACATGTTCAGTGTAGTCCTATCGCGTGCCTATCGCATTATCGCAATCTGCCAACTGGCCAGCAACCAGCCTACCACCAGTCCTTACTTTCTCTATATAACCGAAGTTTCGAATTACGGACGGATTTCAACGAAAATTATTAATAGCTAGTTTATGCATGGAAGTTTTCACTGATTGTGTAAAGATACCTACCTCAAAGAAGGCATTAAGTGATAATTTTTCCTCCTTACTTCAAAAGGGATTTGGATGAGATGGTCTCACTCTTTCCTAATATTATCCTGAGCAGAGTGATGAAACATACCATGAGACATAAAAAATTATATTTCACAGTTTCCTATCTAGAGACTAGTGGTATAATATTCAGATTAACAAAATCATTTTTGCATATGACATATGTTAATGTATTAACGATTCTGATGTACCTATATGTTTTTTTGAAATATTTTTTTAAGAAATACAAACTACTTCGAAGAAAACGATTATTCTGTTTTGAATCTTACAAAAGAAATATTTACATATAAAATACAATGTTCACAAGAGAATACAAGAAAATAGTAACATCAATTGAATACTGACTAAATTAGACAAAACATGCAGCTTTTTGCATATGTAATGAATAGAGCCCTAGTAATTTATGATATAAAAACCGTAACATATCAAAAACTAAACACTGTTCAGCAAATCAGATTTATTCAAAGTAAAAATATTGCAAAATACTAGATGACCGGAAAACTCTTTGCAAAATAATATAATATTGTATGAAAAACAGAATAAATTCCTTAAAAAAAAAAGTGTAGCTGGTTTCTGAGGACTCCAGATAGTACGCTTAGCCTAATTACTTATAAAGGTGACACATTTTAAACATACCGTTAGAAACCATAACATGTAAATGGAAAAACTGAAACCTTTTAACTTAAGACATCAAAAATGATCAAGCCACTGCTTATTCAATTTTGTATGCTATGTGCAGCATATCCACAAATAAAGTTTGGACAGATTTATCGAGTGAATATGTCTCTAAATAATTTGTTCTCAAAACAAAACTGAAATCTATTACATTATCTTATATATCCATGTGATCTTGTTCATCAAAATTAATAAAGTTAAAATTGTTCATATTACCAACTTTTATGAGATTTTGAATCCTAATGTTTTTCTCTGATTCATATATTTGTTTGATCGATACATTGTAATTGCATCCAGAAAGGTTCCTGTAACCACTGAATCTTTTTTCTAAATTATCGGTGTCAAACTTTCCAGGTAAAATATAGTCTATATCAAATTCTGGAAAAGAGTATTTTATAATTTGTATCAAAACCAAAGTACTTCTTTTCAAAACATTATATGTGTCTTGTGTAAGTCCTTTGCTAGTGGGTGATTGATGCCAAGTGTCAAGCCACTCTACAAAGTTTTTCAAAAAGTTCAACTTATCATCACTTACGGATAACATAGGAGTGGCTAGTACATTTCTTTTGATCTGCCCTTTGAAATTACTTTTAGCATTAAGTACACTCCACCAGTTTCTTATAATTTGAAGAAATGATGCAGTTCCCCCAAAAATACTACATGACTGTAAAGCGGCTATAGTAGATTCGTGGAATATGTTATCTACCAAAGTAACATTTTGTCACTCTAAATTATTTGGGTAGAGAGACTTTTCATTCAATTTGAAAGCTCTTTTTGTAGTTTTATTGATTTCTAATTTATATAAGTCCCTCAAATCTGAAGACTTGCTTTCAATTCAATTGAGTAGTCATTGAAATCAGGAAAAATAAAAACTTTTTCAACTTCCTTTTGGTTAAGCCAATTATTTCTGATGTTTTTGTAAATGTGCACAAAATCAAAAAGAATAAAAATTTTTTCATTCACAAATTTTGGATTTTCAATATAAAATTGGTGTGATAGTTGATTGAACGTATTTTGATTTAAGCTACTATTATCCGCTATGATACATAAAACTTTAAATCCATAATTTTGTACACTCTTAACTGCATCAAGTACATATTTTTTCAAATCTATACCTGTAATGTTATGAACTGGCACCAGACCAATCACTTCCTTAAAATGGCCAAAAGCAGAAGAAATCATAAACGCCATAACTGTTTTAGCTAACTAATTGCTGTTGTTACTTGCATATCCTGTAATATTATTTGACTTATACTGTAACCCAGCTTTGACATAATATTTCATCGATCAATAAACAAACAATTTTTTCTCTTCCATTGAGTAATGAAGCAAGGTGTGAAAAATAATCATTTTTGAAACTATCATCTGGGGAAACATGAAATGATGATGTGATCATTTGAAGGTATCTCTGTGTAGGTAAATTCAAAAACTCTCTCAAATAATTATATGATGACGAAGACTGATTATAAATTGATAATGAGAACAAAATGGTTTCTAGGGAATATGTATTTTTCTTTGATGCCAATAGCTGTAACTGATCTTTTATTAAATGTAATATTGTTTTCATTTTCTCATCATTTGAATTTTGAATGACAGAGTCAATTATGTTAAGGGTTTTTAGAATGAAAAAATCCAAATCAGGAGCTTGGTCTGATTGCATTTTTAACTTATATCTGGATAGCAGATTCTACAGTTGTGACCATCTACCTAGCTTGCAATCATGTGATAAAATCCACTTCAGCTCTTGTGGTGAGAGTTGACAATCTTCCACATACACTGAGACAACCAAGTCATTACCTACATGGATTGTAGAAACAACTTTCAAGAAGCCATCTTGACAATTGTTTTGGACACTAACATTCAAAACATAGAAATAAATATCTTTTTCTAAAACCTTCACATTCCACTCATTTAACTCAACATTTCCGCTAAAACCTTGCACTAATTCACTGAAACTTGTCACAACATCTTTCTGGAGAAATTGTTCAATCTGTAGTTCTTTTTTTTTTATCGGCATCGACTGCTTGGGTCATTAGCCGTTAGTTGAACTTATGTATGTTCTTGAAAGGGTAAGTATCTTTTCGGTGAGGGATAACTAATATTTTAAAAGTTTTATATTCTCAGGTACAAGTTTACACTCTTTAAGAAATTAAAAATGCTTTTTATTGCACCGAGACTGGTGCCGGAAAGTCCCTGTTGAAGGATATTAATTACATCAAACCTTTGTCGTGCATGTGCGTACAAAGGGCATTCCAAAAGGAAGTGGTCGGTAGTCAGCTGGCATCTACAGTTTTGGCATGTGGGCGGGTCTGCTCTTTGCAGATAGTGCATGTGTGTAAGGTTTGTATGACCTAAACGCAGACGTGTGAGAATTACTTGTTCTCTTCTACTAAGCGGTGGTAATAATGACTTCCTTACGTCAGGTTTATATCTCTTAAGCATAGTAGAACATTGATTCCATCTGTGTTGCCATACTGATAATATTCTGCTTTTCAGATATGCTTTTAGATCGTCCGGGTGGACTAACGCATTTCCATCAGGAGGGCCAGATGTCGCTTGGCGGGCCAATTCGTCCGCACGTTCATTTCCTGGTATACCGATGTGTCCTGGAGACCAAACAAAGGTAACCAGTTTATTTTCAAAGGCAAGCGATTGGTATCTGTTTAAGAGTTCTTGATGTTCCTTTGCAAATGATCTTTCCTCAGGGTTCCTTCTGGTTGGGGGTTTTGGCTGGGAAAGGTATGCTGGTTGATTCTCAAAAAGTCTTGTATGGCTCCATCCTTGAGCCGTGGATAACATAATTTTCTTCGATGGCTCTGACCATTTTTGTCAACATATGTTTCATAAGCTATAACATCATCAGGTTGAAAATGTTTCACACATACCACTGAACTTTGTGTTACTTCATAGTTGTCACGATGGATTGCATGGATCCATTGTTTTCTCAGAACTTCATGTTTTGGAAAAGAAAACGTGCTTTGTGGCTTCTCATTCTTCAAACTATTCGCGTAGTTTGATTTACATCCAGGAACACTACAATGTCTCGGCATCTACAAATATAAGAATTGATAGCCTATAAAATCACCAACACTTGTATCACGGTATAAGTTACCTTTGCTTGGATAAATAGCAATATTTCGGTATTGCATTGCAAACTTGAACCTCCAAAACTACAATCTGCGGTACCAAAATATGAGAAATTACTCTTTCTGTAGAAAAACTAAAAAATTAACGCGTAAGTCCGACACAACCAATAGACTTGAATAGGACTGCCGGCAATGTTGCCAAGTTTCACATTTCATGGCTTGTCAGTTGTAGGGGGCTGTACCTATGCCTACGCATGTTGATGTTTTGTGTTATCCCTTTTTGTTTTGTGTCAATATTTCGTGATTTGAGCTGGACATTTTTCCTGATGTGATAGAAAATGACAACACCGTACTCCAAAATTAACCTACAAAATCGCCTTGACTGCCACGAAATTTTATGTTGACATTTCGTTACCTGAGTATTACTCAAGGGAGCTTTACGTAAGGGACCCTCCAGTATTAAGGGACCCTTAAGCAACGACTATGAATACGACCCTTAAAGTTTTCGAATTTTTTTTATTATTAGTAATGTTTTTTATCGTGCCGTGTAATGCGGTATCTTGTTAAAGTGATTTCCGAGCTTTTGGACTCATTTTATAGATTTTATGTTAGTTTAATGAAAAAATCGATATCCATAAATTTCATCTAACTGATAAAAAATGGAAAAAATCCATTTGTTTCGATTCACTTGATAAAATTTAAAATGCCTATATCGTAATTAATATTTTTGCATATTAATAAAATATATAAAAACTAGTGAAATGGGTTTAGCTAAGATTCAATCTTTAGACTACTTCCGCTTGTGAGAGCTACACCATAAAGTACAATTTTTTATCAGTCTGACTTGATGTTGTAAACTTTCAAAGTATTATAAAGTATTTTTAAAAAACCGAAAATTGTATGTGGAATTGGTTTTTAATCGATGAGGATAGTAGTTGTTTCTTCTTTACAAGAAGGCTAAAAGGTGTACAGTAATAATATGGTGCCCGCAAGATGATTACAGTTTAATTACAATGCTATTGATTTTTTACCATTTTATCGTGTCAACCTATCTTAGTCCATTAGGCCAGCCAAATTATTATATTCCGTAACATTTTTATAAAAAACATAACTTTTGAGCCCACCTTCCAAGATAGCCTACTAAAACAACACGTTTGACTCACACATTTTTTTTGCAATGCATGAACTTTTAGATTTAGACATTTAAAAATGCGCGCTGTTTGACAAAAATACATGGTGTTTTTAGAGTTGGGACTTTCCTTTGTACGGTGAATCAGCAACAGACGAATAAAAAGCAGGGTAAGAAAGTACTTACCATTCGTTCGCTGCGAAGCTTTAGATGTGGTGCTGTCACATGTGGCTTACAGATACGGTTCTAATTTCGCACCACGAGACTAAAAGCGCAAGTATTTTTTCAATTTGGAGCATGCGAGGATGTCTAGGTGTTCCAGCGTATCCATCGTGATGTGGATATGTTACTCTCAATAGCCGAATTCGGGCAATGCCCGAAAAAAATACGCAGAACTGGTTTTGAGCAAGGAATATTTCCCAAACCCGAAATAATAATTTTATACGGCTATTGAGCATTACCAAATAGGCAGAACTAATTTTGCGCATCTTGAAATACACAGAACTAGTTTTGCACAACTTGAAATGCACAGGACTAGTTCTGTATATTTTCTGAAGGACCAGCACAAATTCTGCTTCTTCCATTTAATCAGCGCCAGCGACTGACTCAAATAAATATAAAGTTGGAGAAGTTAAATATATTTTAATGAATACTAACAAATAATAAATCGCCAAATGAGGCTGGTTTAAATTTTTTATTTGATTGTGTGAGCATCAAATTGGCTTGTGCTTCCAAACCTCTTTTTGCGTTTTCACGATTCGTACTTATATTGCAGGAACGTTGGCAAAGAAACCTAACTTAATCTAACCTAACCTAACATAACCTAAACGATAGGATTTTGCTGGTTTTTGACACACAATGCATAACGAATGTTCACTTTGGTTGTCATTCCGTACCACAGAACTAGTTCTGTGCATTTCAAGTTGCGCAAAACTAGTTCTATGCATTTCAAGTTGCGCAAAACTAGTTCTGTGCATTCCAAGATGCGCAAAACTAGTTCTGCCTATTCGGTAATGCTCAATAGCCGTATAACATTCATATTTCGGGTTTGGGACATATTTCTTGCTCAAAAATAGTTCTGCATATTTTTTTCGGGCATCGCCCGAATTCGGGTATTGAGCGTAACAGATACAAACATCTTGTCTCAAGTTCTTTGCACGAGATAGACAAATCGACGGGGTGTCCACCAGTTCATTATATTTATAGCGGTGCAAAATTTTTTTTGTTTTGTTTTTAAAGTCCGATGTAGCACGTCAACAATTCTAGAGACCTCAAACGAGCGCTGCTACGTAAATCTATGCTCCGTAATCAACTGCGTTTTTTCTCTTTTTTGATCCAATCGCACAGGGACGGAATTAAAAATGAGGATTTCGTTATCGGTCAATATCTTGATATCCCTAAACATTTCGGTTATACGTTACTGGGAAAATTTACTCCTTTTAGCGAGTAGTATATATACCTATGAAGAAAATTCCCAACTCAGGAAACACCCTGTATAGTTACTGAATCGAATATTAAAAAAATATGGCTTTAGTTTTCTTTAATATTTTAAAAATCCGAATTTGGTTTTTTCTTTATAAAATTTTAGTGCAAAATTTCAGCGAGTGAGCAAACAATTTAGGCTATGCCATATCTAACTGGCGTGGCTAGAGTCCATCTACTGGATGTTTTTTTAATCGGACACCATTTCTTGCTTTGTCTTGTCTTGACGTCTATTTTATAGGTATTAGCTGACTAAGAAGTGCATGTCAGACTCATTTTTTTAGTAATGATCTGGCGCCGGTATTCTTAACCACGCGCGTGGAGCATATGGATCTAGATAACGTGGATCAAACGGTGTTCCGACGGCACACGACGTTCGATGTGGCATGGCCTTTTATGCTATCCAAAATATCAAATAATTGTGACAAAAGAAAACTAAACTCAATTTTTTGCACATTTTATGTATTTTCGTAATTCGATGCCTTCATTACCTGGATTTATTTATTTACCTGCTTACAAATTTTCATCCATAATTATGGCGAGGTTGAAAACATATTAATTATATTACCTTTAAGGGCGTCAAAAAGTAAAACCCAACATGGCATTCGTTTTCATTAATTTTAAGAGTGAAAAAATCGAGATGTAGCCTTGTTTAAGTTCTAAATCTGTCAGTTTACTTAGTATTGTTTTGCACCACAAAAGCAATCTTAAATATATTAAGCTTGGTTATACAGCTTTAAAATAACTAGTTTGTAGACAAGCTGTTAACCTTATTCTTCAACAACGGGTTTTATAACTATTTTACTATTATTAGCTTTGGTTCCTTAAGACATTTTACCTAGGTCTAGGTACAAATGAAATAAAACAGTAATGCAGCCTAACGCTTTTCTGGTCGTTAGAACCTAAAAAGGTTTACTACTATTTCGGCTTCCTCTACAGTCTTATTAAAGTATAAATTGATTGATAGATTAAACGAACTTACCTTAAGTGAAGTTCTATCTAGATTATATGCGGGCCTCGCTCGTAAATAACCAGATGTAGTATCCCCGATCGGGTCGAATTCCACACGATATCCAAGCTAGAAAAAACCAAAGGGGAGCGGCAACCTCGCAGTACTGCCGCTCCGACCCTTCCGTCGTCCATGATGTCATTCTTCTTCAAAGCCGTACGTTGTTGCACTTTCCAGGGTAATGGGTATGGGGGGGCGTTATTTACTTCACGAGGCCCGCATATAATCTAGATAGAACTTCACTTAAGGTAAGTTCGTTTAATCTATCAATTATATGCGGGCCTCGCTCGTAAATAACCAGATGTAGTTGTTTAAAGCAAGTGCGACAACGGTACTAGTCTCAAACTCGTTTATTTATAAACCAAGGTTCCACTTCTGCTAGTTCTGTAAAACTGCGTTTGCAAATATTTCGTTGGAAACCAAAGGCCTCTGATAAAAACTCGCAAATACCTTGGACTTTTCCGTCCAGCCTGCTGCTTTCCGGATTGTATCATAGTTAAAACCCTTCAGAGATGCTGCGGACGTGGAAGCGTGACGTGTGCTATGTGAAGTGTACCTATCTGTGTCCAGGCCGCTCTTTTTGAGCATCACTTTGATCCATCTGCTGATGGTTTGCGAGGATGCACTATGAAACGGCTGCTTAAAAGTAATAAATAGCCGGTCAGTCGATCCTCGTATGGTCTGCGTCTTTTCCAAATAAAGCAGTAATGTTTCTGCTGGACAAATGTCCTTCTCCGGACGGAAGAAAGGCAATATTAAGGTAGGTTGCGGAACGTTTTTACCAGAAGTCTTGAGCCTTTTAGAGATTCTTATTTCTATCCTATCCTCTAAAGTAACAATATTCCGTATTTCTATATTATGTAGTGTTTGAACTCTCTGCCCTGTGCATATGGCTAGCAGGACAGCTAATTTTTGGGTTAAATGAGCAAGTGTTATGGTGTTATTAGGCATTGTGCGAGCCAAGTCAAGAACTAACTGTGGATCCCATGTATCCACGTATTTTGGTGGGTTAGGCCTCAGGTTATAAGCCCCTTTAAAGAATCTTCTTATGCGAGGGTCCTGGGTTAGCTTTGTCCCCAGAATTTGACTTAACGCGGCTCTGTATGAGTTGAGGGTGCCGTAAGATGCACCTTTCTCATAAATACTGGCAAAAAAATTTAAAATGACAGGAACTGTAGGCGCGAACATATCTAGCGCATTGGTTTTACAAAATTCCCACCAATTTTTGAGTCCGGAATTGTATTGTTTTAATGTAGATTCCGTGATTGCAGCTATACATATGTCTAACGCGCCTTCTGGGATGCGTCCGAGTCGAAGGCCTTGGAGGATAATCGCCCTGCTACCAGGGAAATGTTCTTCCACACCGGGTGAGGTCTGTTATTAAAAGAAAGAAGACTATCAGAAGGTTCAAACACTAGAGGATCTTCTACTAACAATGAACAAAATATAGGGTACCATGGTTGTGCCGTCCACCGTGGTACGATCAATATCCCTTCTGCTTGATCTCGTATAATCTTTTGTAGGGTTCGAAGAACTAGGGTAAATGGTGGAAAGGCGTAGAAATAATGGCGAGACCAATCTAAAGTGAATGCGTCCACTGAAAAACAATGTGGGTCGCCACGCCATGATACGTACGTGTCGCATTTTGCGTTGTGTTGCGACGCAAAAAGATCGATACTGGGTTGCCCGAACCTCAAAACGATCTGCTTGAATGCAGAGTCACTGAGTGCCCACTCCGTACCTATAGGTTGCATCCTAGAGGCAGCGTCTGCCTCTTTATTTTCTGCAGAAGGAATGTATGTTGCATAAAGAAATAATCCCCTAGCCTCACACCATTTCCAAATGCTTTGGGCTAAGGCACTTAATGTAGGATATTGGACGCTACCCATTTTGTTTATATATGCTAACGCTGTGGTGTTGTCTAGACGTAGCAAAATATTTCCGTTTGACATACTATTTGCAAATGAATTTATCGCGTGGAAGGCAGCCAATAACTCTAAGTAATTGATGTGGCATTTCCGTTCTGATTCGTTCCAGAACCCGTATTTCGTCTCATTGTTTGCAAATGCCCCCCAGCCTGTGAGGGATGAATCTGAGAAAATTTCGATGTCGTAGTTGTCCACCCTGATGGAGTTCTTTGCTAAAGGCAGCTGTTGTAGCCACCACTGGAAATCGGACATAAGTGATGAGTCGATAGTCATTTCCGCCTCATAGTTATTAGCTGCCTTCCTAAGAGCCAAGTATTTGGCACGCTCAAAGTTTTTTGTGTATGCCCATGCATACCTGATAGCAGGGCAAGCTGCAACTATATTACCTAAAAATTTTGCAAAATCTCTGATTTTACATTTTTTCCGTTTGGAAAAGCTTTCCACCAGCTTTAGCATCCGAAGACGCTTATCGTCAGTAAGACATACTGACATGTCGACAGAATTATATTGCATTCCTAGGTAGTTGATAGTTGTTTCCGGAGATAGCTTACTTTTACTGTGATTGACAATAAATCCCACGGATTCTAAGAGTGTGACAGTTGCGTGTACGTTCCGCAGGCATTCTGCGTAACTATTTCCTATCATCAGGAAATCGTCCAGATAAAGTACGGATAGGTTCCCCCTTTCCCTCAGATATGATAGTATGGGTTTCATAATCTTCGTAAATATCAGAGGGGCACAATTGAGACCAAATGGCATCGAATTATATTCGTAGAGTCTACCCTTGAATCTAAATCTGAGAAACCTGCGATAAAGATGATGTATTGGCACTAATAAATATGCGTCTTTGAGGTCCAAGGTAGCCATGAAACAATTTTTTGAGATTAATTTTGCTACAGTCTTGTAGTCCTCTATTTTAAAATGCTTAGACTCTATGAATTTGTTAAGGGATTTCAGATTTAAAATTACCCTGTCTGAGCCATCTTGCTTTTTGCGTAAGAATATATTAGATATGTACTGAAACTTGGATGGTTTAGCTCTGCTTATTGCTCCTATATCGAGCAATTGCTTGATAGCTTTGGCAATAGTCTCTTCCTCGTTGGTAGACCACGAAGGTTCTTTAGGTAAGCAGATCTGCATTGGTGATTGCAGAAAAGGTAATTTTACACCCTTAATCCACGACAAAAGCCTTTTGTCATTAGTTAGTTTTGTCCATTTGACATAAAAAAGAGATAGCCTGCCAGCTATTTTGCTAACCCTGTCTAACGTCGCTGGTTCTTGTCCTTGGTTCTCATTGGTTGGCTGCGCTGGTGCTTCGGCGCTCCCCGGCGTTCTGATTCCCAACGCCGCCGCCACTGGTTGTTCAGGGGGCCCTGTTGGTACTGTCGTCCACCCCGTTGGACCCCGGATTGATGTCGAGGTAGACTCCGCTGGTTTAAAGGCTTCTGGGTTGCACTAACAGAAGGCCTAATATTTTGCGATTGTGACTTAGGCTTAACTGCTTTCAGTTCACGACTCGATTTTTCCAGACTTTTGGAGGATTTGAGTCGTTCCTCCAGGTCGTTCCCAAACAAGAACCCATCCATTCCGGCTTCTGTCAGTGTCTCCTTCACATCGCTATTGAGATTCAGCGTAATCAGTTCTCGCCTAGCAATAGTTTCGGTATGATGGAGATCACTCAATAGTCTGCTGGCGTCATTTAGTAGTTCGATGTACTTTCTATTACCCCCTCCCTCTTCTTTGAAGATCAAGGTAAGTATGTCACCCAGACATGATAAACTTGCACCGATTTGGCGCTGCAGGGCGGACAGACGTTCATCCCTTTTGTGAACGGCGCTGGAGATTGCTGCCTTGACCTCCAAATTTAGTATTGGGGCATTCACTAGTGTGCAGTTAGGCGGAGGAGGATGTTTTAGTAATAATCGTTTCCTCTCGTCATCGTCAAGTCCTCTTTGTAAGCAGCGAGACCAGCGAAGGGCAAGGTCTTTTTGAATTGGAGGTCCTACGTCCGGCTGATCCGCTGTATCACTACCCAATATTTCCAGGATGTCTGCGCCCAACTCGACATCGTCCTGGCGGGGTGTCTCTTCATGTCCAATTTCCGAGGCCTCTTCAGGGTCTCCTGAAACCCGTAAAGAGTATGCATCAGCATGGCTGGTCTCTAGTCCGATACTGTCATTAGCATCGAGGTGAGCTGGCATGAGCTCGTAAGGTCCAATACTGTCATAAGTATTGTAACGAGTTGTCATAAACTCGTCGCATCGAGCTGTCATAAGCTCGCAGGGTGCAATACCATCATAAGTATTGTGGCGAGCTGTCATAAGCTCGTGAGATTCAATACTATCATAAATATTGTGACGAGTTGTCATAAACTCGTGAGGTGCGACAGTGTCGCATCGAGCTGTCATAAGCTCGCAAGGTGCAATACCATCATAAGTATTGTGGCGAGTTGTCATAAGCTCATGAGATTCAATACTGTCATAAGTATTGTGACGAGTTGTCATAAACTCGTGAGGTGCAATACTGTCATAAGTATTGGGAAAATAGCAAAACATATGTATTCCTATAGATAAAACCGCAAGTGAAGCATTTTTACGCTTATACCACTTACCTGTGAAATATTCCCTCTCCTCACGAAAACCGCTAGGTCCGGCAACACTGTGAGGGTCGGTCGCCCCGTCTGCGTCACCGCAGGTAGGCGTGGGGTCCCGGGCACTGTGCCGCGGCGGCGACCGCGGCGGCGTACTAGAACGTAACGACGATAGCGATGAGGGAGAGACCGTACGGAAATGAGAACGCTCTAATTCTGCCAATCGCCGTTCCATCACATCTAAATGTTTTTTGAGACGTTTCTCGCGGGACGACGAAACTCGATCACCACTATCACTCCGGCTCCGACGACGTTTCTTGTGTTTTGGCATGATTTTTCTAGTAATACAAACAACCGTGCGGAACTTTCGACACACGAACGAAGAATGACATCATGGACGACGGAAGGGTCGGAGCGGCAGTACTGCGAGGTTGCCGCTCCCCTTTGGTTTTTTCTAGCTTGGATATCGTGTGGAATTCGACCCGATCGGGGATACTACATCTGGTTATTTACGAGCGAGGCCCGCATATAATTAGTTTGTAGACAAGCTATTAACCTTATTCATCAACAACGGGTTTTATAACTATTTTACTATTATTAGCTTTGGTTCCTTAAGACATTTTACCTAGGTCTAGGTACAAATGAAATAAAACAGTAATGCAGTCTAACGCTTTTCTAGTCGTTAGAACCTAAAAAGGTTTACTACTATTTCGGCTTCCTCTACAGCCTTATTAACATACAAATTGATAACGAAAAATTGTTGATAATTATTTCTTATTTATTCAGTTAACATAAATTACTTATATGTCAGAAAATGTTTAGCAAAATGTTATTAGCAAGGAAATACATAATGCATCTTAAGAGGGAGCAACCTTGACCTTGACTTCTGACCCTTGACCTACATATACAGGGTGTCCAGGAATGGATTTCCCTTTTTAAAGGCTAATACATTTTTTTGTTGAACTTCTAAAATTATTTTATTGATGCAAAGTACAAACAATATAAGCGGACTTTATGTATGAAAAATGATATTGTCGAGGTGTCTTCCATTTCGGTCGAAACACTCTTGCAAAGCCGTCTTCATGTGGTTACTGCCAAACACATCTCTGGTGGAATACCATTAACTTCTTCCCGTATTTTTTTATTTAATCGGGGCACGGTCTTAGACCTATTCAAATAAACTTTACTCTTAAGGTATCCCCACAGAAAAAATTCCAATGGGATAAGATTGGGAGACCTAACTGGCCAGTTTATGTCTCCCCAGCGAGAAATGACTTTTTCCGGGAATAACTCTTGAACGACCTCCATAGACGCTCGGGCGGGATGTGCGGTGGCCCCATCTTGCATGTATCCTGATCGAAGCCATCGAATTCTTGGAAATGAGGTACCAAAAACTCCGGAAGCATAGTACAATAACGCTCACTGTTTACAGTCTGGGCTACGCCGCGTCGATTCTCAAAACTTTTGGGCTATGTAGAGGCTTTCCGTGTTTTGCCTTCGATTCTCTGGCGCTCAATAGCGAAAATTTTGCTTATCAACTGCGCCTGACAAGTGAAAATGGGCCTCGTCACTGAATACAATATTGTTAATGTGCGATCGTTTGCAAAAAACTGGTCTATCATTGCTTCGGCGAAATGACGACGGTTTGAACCCAAACCGTGCAATAGTGCAAGAATTAAACCAATTCTTGCACTATTTGGATCTTGTATGGATGAAACTTCAAGTCTCTCCTTAAAATTGTGTGAAAAGATGATTTGCGCATTCGCACAACTTGTGATGTTTTACGAACAGATCCACTTGGATTTTGAATTACCGCGGTACGTGCAGCTTCAACATTCTCAGGCGCAGTGGCGACCACGACGTTTCACATTTATAGCTGAAGATGTTGCTCTAAACCTCCTCACCCACGATTTTACCAGGTTTTTACCAAGTTTTTACTTGGTGCATCCTTTATATGCCTAATGTTGAAATTAGCACAAAATCTTCGCCTTGCACTTGTATACGAGTCGTTACTCTTGAAGTATGCCTCAATCATGAAGGCACGCTGTACAGTGTACACCTGACCAACGCTCCATTTTTACTAACTAATCCGCATCGATCGTGTACCGGCCGACGCTAATACCCGAGCATAGCCACCACAGAGAAGCGACACAGCAAGGACCGATTTTCATAACGCATGCGCGGGGTTATTGCGGACAAATGTCAAACTCCACGATACACTGGAAGAAAAAGTTACATTTCCTGAAAGTATGTGTTATGAAGTGTGTGTTATTTTTTTCAGTTTAATATTGTGGATACTCAATAAATACACATCACAACTCATAATAAATTCTTATAAAATTTATTATTTTTTTCCGTGTAACAAATTATTAAATTGACGAAAATATTTTTCTCAGTGTAATATTGTGGATGCGAGTCAATTCAAGCCAATTCAAGGTTACTAAATAATGACCCGTCGAACATCAAAGGTGCCGACAGGTTTTGTCGCTTGTCTGTGATGGCTATTCTCGGCTAATACGATCCCTCTAGTTCACACTGTTGCCAAATTATTCGAGTTTAAAAAGGGAAATTCATTCCTGGACTCCCAATATTATAATTTATGCATCAATCCAGCATGTGTTATCACTAATCTGTTCCTTTCCAATTTATTGTAAACACGTGGTATGTGGCTATGTAAAGTTCGAGCCCTGGGTAGAGTTAAGAATTATCTACTTTGTGGAGAGGTCACGAGGTCAAAGTATTAAAAGGTCAAGATTGCTATCCCAGAACATACATTTTTTTCTTTACTATTATTTGCTAAACAGTACTTTTAAAAAGAAGGAAGTAAATGGAGCAAAAGCGATAGTAAGTCTTTCTGGGTTTTAACTAATGAGGTTTTATTTATTGACTAGTGAAGCTCGAAGGCTGAATGAAAACGCTATCTCAGATTTACTTAAAGAAAAAATGTCACATAACAATTATTATATTTTATCTATTTAATATACATAGGCAAGTTGTTCCAAACTGTCTGTTCTGTCGAAGTATTTCAGTGAAAAACTTCAATTTTAGATAAGTACACCAAAAAAATCATATACTTGTTGGTTCAAATATCTCCATAATATATTTTACTGGTGTAGGGTACTGGAATAAATTGCATAGTTCTGAACTAGCAAATGAATCAATATATTGTATATCATGCGAATACGCCTAAGCATTACCTAGTACTACTATAATAATAGCATAGTTTAAGGGTCAGTAAGCTTTGAAACAGTAAAACCAGCCAAGGTTTTCACAGGATTTTCAATGAAGGCTAAAGCTAGTTTATTCACTCCAAGCTGATAATGTTCAGTCCATTGTGTTGGTCGGTGTTGCAAATGACTGGTGTCTCCTTCTATGGAGAAGCATTGTTTTTGTCCTGACACTTATTAAGCAGATAAATTATACAAAAATATTCCATCGTGATTTTGTTGTGTGTTGTGGATTGTTAACAGCAAACGTTAATTTTTTTAGACGATGTTTTGTTTGATGTGTGATATATAAGGTGTTTTAATTTTGGATGATCACGATACTTAATAAATGAGATTCAAAGCTGGAAAATAGCGCACTAAAGTAATAAACAACATTTTCATGTTTTTCAATGCCTTTTATCTCAAAAACTCGTGTTTTATGATTTTTCATCTACATCCTCCCGAATTACTCAATATTATTAGTCATTTCATATTGAATCAGCGAGTCATATAGTATTTAAATACATTTTATGCAGTGATTCGAATTATGCGGAGTGATCTAAATCCTCATAATATATAATGGAGTCTCTAAAAAAATCGAAACACCTTGTAATCTTATTTTTTTGTCATTCGCCGCCTAATGACAGCAATTGCCGGTATCCCTTTATACAGGGTGTTCTAAAAGTTGGGACTTTCGTCTTCAGAAGCAACGGTCCTTAAAACGGCAAAGCTAATGCACGGTGAACCAGCAGCAAAACAGTAAAAAAAAATTCAAGCAAGTAGGTACTCACTATTTGTCATCCTGTGTCTCTAGCTCTTTGCACGAGCGAGACAAATCGACGAGGTGCAGGGTGAGTACGGTTAGGGAAACGATCGGCATACACTCGCGAAGCCGCAGCGGTATTTTGACCACACTCACCGTACATTAAAATTAAAAAAATAAAGCGTGCGCCATTTTTGTTTTTTTAAAGTCCGATCGTCAGATGTATCAAATAAAGCAGTCTCGTACACTATGCCACAGCAACGCGACTTATGACGAACTGCCTGTTTTAGCGTTTTCTCACCGACATCGGCACCGCTAGCACTGCCTTGTTTGTTGTGATAGTATGACATGGTGAGCCATTGCCCAAGGACAGACTTAGAATTGGGGATTTCTTTAATGGTCAGTATGTTGTTTTCTCTAAATATTTCGTTTATGTTACTCATTTTGGGGAGTGCTATCCGCTGTATGAAAAAAAGTCCCAACTTATGAAATACCCTGTATTATAGATCTACAAGTGCACTATGTAATTAATTTTGCTTATCTGAGAATCTCATTATACAGGAATATGTAGTATTTAATATTTTTGTTTATTCTAGTTACCTTACTTTCAACTTTGTTTTGTTATGTGTTGTAAATATCTGTGCAATCTTTCCATGTTCATTGAACTGTGTATGTGATAAAATCAAAATTTTTTTGTAAAGTGTGATATGTAATTTTGAAAAAATACTGAATATTAGCTTAAGTAAAATCTATTGTATAAGTGGAAGACGACGTTAGACTATCAGTTACTATTTAAAAATAAAATTGTTATATTTTTGTTAATCAAGTGACTAGTAATGTGAATTTAATTATTTTATAATAAAGAACTTGTTGAGCATTATTGGCGATTTTATTTAAAACTTATAAACTAAAAGAGTTGCATATAGTACAATAATATTCAGGTTATTAAAATAATCCTTCAATCTCTCCCGTTTCAATATTTAGGTCAATATCATAGATAGCAGGTCTCGTTGGTAGTCCTGGCATTTTGGAAATCTAGAAAAAATATGTATAAAAACAAAATTATTGTGACATTGGAAATACCAGTGTATTTTTATCTTTAAAATAAATACTTGAATATATGTATATACATATACAGGGTGTTCATTTGAAAACTTCCCACCACGGATTTTTCGAAAATCACTGATTAAAGGAAAAAACACCGAGACACGTCAAAATATTTGTCAAGGGGGAAAACTTTAACAAAAAACTACTTCACACTCCACCCCCCCCTCCCCCCAGTGTTATCCCCTTACAAATGTTAAATGACATGGAGTATCTAGTAATATCTCGTTTCAAAGGTATGTCCTTTATTATGACGTTTGATTTTTTTAAATCGGTCGATTCGTTTTCGAGAAAATTTGAAATTCTTTATGTATCTTAATTTGTTCAAATAGAGAATAAAAACGCACGAAAATATCACTTTTAATTGCAATAAGTGCTCAAAATGTTGCACGTTATGCCTAAACAATAATATATAGGCGATGTTTAAATTTCTGATGGACAGTTACAAAAACATGTGGGATATCATGGCTGCTTTCGATGATGCATTGTCGAAGGTCATTCAAACTTTTCAGGTGGGACTAAACTGAATTGTAAATTCAAACTGACAGGTATAAATTACACCTGACAGTTTGAAATTACAAGTGACGAGTTGGAAAATTAACTTGGTCATTTTGAATTATTACTTGATGCTTTAGAAACTACAGCTGGTTTAGTTCACAAGAAGCTAGTAGCTAGTAAACTCGCCGCGTGTACTTGAGGCTTAACGTACAATTATGTCTCCAGCTAAATTTGCATTAATAAAATGGTATTACCATTAATCGCTTTAGTCATTTGTTCACAAAATTCAACTTGCCGATCGAAACCTGTCTTCGGTTAACCTAGCACTATTTTCGTTTTTGAATGGACAAAATTTATGGAGTTTAGTAACTAGTCCACAATTTTGCGTAATGAAGTAAAGGGTTTTTCAACAAGGACGGGTCGATGTTGGCAGTCTGCGGCGGCCATGAAGTTTTGACAGCGTGTGTCAAATTTGGTTGTTTATCATCAGTCACTGACGCCAAATCACCATGACAGGTTACACAATTGAACAGCGAGTACAAATGATAAAACTTTATTATCAAAATTGATGTTCACTAGTGCAGATCATGCGCGCGTTACGCCCATTTTACGGAAGACGCGGGGGTCCTTCAAAGTCGACTTTGCAACGTTTGGTGTGGAAATTCGAGACGACTGGTTCAATTAACAATCAGCCAACACCCTTACGTCAAAGGAGTTCCAGATCAGCCGAGAACATTGCCGCTGTCCGTGAAAGTGTCCAAAAGAACCCAAGGAAGTCAATTCCTCGCCGTTCACAAGAACTCGGCCTTTCGCAGACTTCAACCTGGAGAATTTTGCGCCGGGACTTGGGCCTACATCCATACAAGATCCAACTTACCCAGGAGCTCAAACATGATGACCATAGACAACGTCGTGTGTTCGCTGACTGGGCTTCGGAGCGTTTGGAAGAAGACCCTAATTTCGGCCGAAAAATCATCTTTAGTGACGAGGCGCATTTTTGGATGAATGGCTATGTTAACAAGCAGAATTGCCGTATATGGGACAACGCTAATCCTCACAAGATTCACCAGGTAAAAATGCATCCACAGAAAGTTACTGTTTGGTGCGGATTCTGGGCCGGCGGCGTTATTGGTCCGTAATTTTTTGAAAACGGCGTTGGTGAAGCCATTACCATTACCGGCGAGGGCTACAGAAGGATGCTAATGGTTTTCTTTTATCCCAAGTTAAACAACATGGAGGTGAACGACATGTTGTTCCAGCAGGATGGCGCTACCTGCCACACAGCGGACGCCACGTTGACCCTTCTGCACGAACGATTTGGGGGTATGGTTATCTCTCGCAGAGGTGACGTGAATTGGCCACCAAAATCGTGCGATTTAACCTCACTAGACTTTTTCTTGTGGGGTTTTCTGAAGTCACAGGTCTATGCCAATCAGCCGGAGTCTACCGCTGCCCTTAAGGTGAACATAATCCAGTCCGTAGCTCGAATTCAGCCGGATTTATGCAGCAGAGTGATTGAAAATTGGACCACTCGGATCCGTGCCACCGTGAGAAGCCGCGGAGGACATTTGAACGATGTGATATTCCACACCTAATGGCATACATGGGCCTTCCAAATAAAAACAATAATTATTTGATATCTCACACACAGCTTGTTTTATTTCATTTTAACATCAACCCGTCCTTATTGAAAAACCCTTTATTAGGATCTATGCCAAAATCGCATAAGACTTCAACTTGAGCGGCTTCATCCAGAACATTTTTATTTGTAACAGCTCCAGTTTTTTTGTGTTTCTGTTTCCTATCTGAACAAATTTAGATACATAAAGATTTTTCTAATTTTCTCGAAAACGAATCGACCAATTTTAAAAAATCAAACGTCAAAATAAGGTACTTCGAAATGCCTTTCAACAAGCTATTACTCGATACCCCTTGTTATTTAAAATGTTTACGAGGATGACCCTGGGAGCAGAGGGTACAAGGGGGAAAGTAATTTTTGGTTAAAAAGTTGTCTCCCTCGACAAATGTTTTGACGTTTTTTTCTTTTAGTCCGTGCTTGTCGATGAATCCGTGATGGGAAGTTTTTAAATGAACACCCTGTATCCACGTATATCTTCAGTAAGATTGAAATATTATGTTCGATAGGTTTTTCGTGTCAGCTCTAAAATTCATAGAGGTTCTCTATTTTTTATGTTGCTAGAAGTTCTTTTGATACCAATCTTAAGATGTCCATGCCTGGCACAAAGGACGGACGTTTTTTAAATGGCTAGTACTCTTCCCCCCTCAGGGCGAGATATGTGGGGATGGTACCGTTCGATTCGTGACTTCCTAGCGTTTTGTTCACTTCGTAGCAGTCCGGCTCGATCTGCTGGACGACATGCTGCTGCACTTCGCCTCAGTGAGCGTTCGGATTACGCACAACAAATGAAGTACGCACGTGAGATGGGAGCAGTTTAAAATCGTACCAGAAAATGTCGGCGGCCGGCGGGAGTCGAACCCACGACCTCCAGATTGGTCTACTACGAATTTAAATTGAGAAATCTACATGCAGATATAAGCATGAAAATAAAAAACAATGGAAGCAGTTATCAAGCGAAATGAGAACCTCATTTTGTGCATGTGTGATGAAGCTTACGTTCATCTTAATGGCATGGCGGTGTGAGCATCGTCCGCGTCTCCATAATGTCAACTGGTGACAAAATGTTAAAAACGAGACGAATGGTACCACCCCCACCTCTCTCGCCCTTATAGGGGAAGAGTACTAGCCATTTCAAAAAGGTCCGTCCTTGTGCGGGATTTGAGGCTGGTTTGAGTAATATGGTCGGTAACCAATAATAAAAGGATTATAAAATTTTCTTACCGTTCCCGTCAGAGGTATGATGAATCCTGCGCCAACCGAGATCGACATGTCTGTTATTGGTAAAGTGAAGCCTGTTGGTGCCCCTTTGACGTTCGGATCAGCAGTCAGCGACAACGGCGTTTTTGCCATACAGATTGGTAAGTTACCGAAGCCCTGAAATAATTTTACGTTTTAATTGTGCCAATCAAAATTGAGTATGTCATTTTTATAAATGTTCATGGACTGTGTCATTATGATGATGCCGCTTATTACTTCAGAAATCCATGTTACCCCCCACGACTAGTGCGGTAAGGAGAACCCATAATGTGTAAAAGATGGCGTCAGCTGAATGTTGCCAGATGAACAGAAAGTCGGTAAGTTAGAACAATACCAAAAGCTTTCTTTGTATCTTGTACCGAGCTTCCACTGACTAGCGTATTTTTTGTTTAAAACTGACTGTCCAGAAATACTGCGAATGAGAAGTGGCAGCATCGCAATTCAAAGACGACGACGTTGATGTGCAAAATTGCGAAAGCACCGTGAACAACCTTTTTTTTTCTACTCAAGATGTGAAATTTTGATTGAATACTGAGTTTATTCAACGAAAAATCATGGAAAAAAATTATTAGTGTCTAAGAAAAATACGGGGAGAAAACTCGGAGTTTGACGAATCAGCATCTGAAATTTGAATTGACGATAAACTAACTTGGAACAGTCACATAGAGAACATCACGAGCTGATCTCAGGTTACATTAACGGTGATGAGACAAGCGACCTGCGCCGGTACTCTACTTAAGAGATAGAAACGTTTATCACCATGACGATTGGACAGTTTCGGGTGCCTACCATAAAGTGCCTACTATGCTGCCATATTTTCGAAGCCACCCGATCCTGTACTACATAGTGCATAGAACACGTTTCTAAGTTATACAGAGTCGATGGTGAACTAGCTGTACACCATGGTAATCAGACCCAGGACGGTGTACAATGCTGTTGTATGGTGGCCAAAGGTTCATCAAAGTACAGCATCTAAAGCGCCAACAAAAGTGCAGCGGGCTGCGTGTGGGAGTATAGCGGGCGCGATGCAGCATTACAGGTACTGCTGAATATCCCACCTCTTGACATTTACATAGAGGGAGAGGCAACAATGGCTGCATACAGAATGCAGTGCCATGGCAATTGGTTTTATCACCCTGCCATGAAACACACCACGATACTTACATACTTGACAACTTGCGGTGCGATATACTGGAGATGCCACCCAACAGAATGCCAAGAATCATGGACACCGAGATCCCATCCAAGGTCAACCTAAGTGACAGATCGAAATGGGCTCTAGGAGGACCTCGACATATGTCGAATGATTTCACCTGGTACAGTGATGGCTCCAAAAATTCATCAGGTTCAGGATGAGGCATATACGGTGGTAGGCCTGGGCCACCGACTATTAATTGGGCGGAACGTGGAATGCGGTAGAATATGCATACATACCAGAAAAAGACTATCTATGTAAACACAGACAAATGGATGGCTCTGATGGCATTGGCAAGTACCCACTATACTTCAAAAATAGTGTAGGACTCCCATAATACCATAAAGACTCTGGCGAAGATCAACAAGGTAACATTATCTTGACTGTGTAGTCACATAGGAGTGGGTCGTAATGAGAGGGCCGACAGGCGTGCCAAAGATTGTGTAGAACTCCCTCTCATTGGACCAGAACCAGCATGTAGTTATATCATTCAACATGGTACTGCGGATAATTGTCACTAGATGGGTGTCAATCAGCACCAGAAGCGCCGGGAAAGTAGATGTTCTCCGATTCAGCAGAAAGGAACTACGAAAGGTGGTTGGATTTATAACTGGCCATTGGACGTTCAGTGCACACCTGCAAAAGCTGGGGCGATTTATCTGGCAGATCCATTATGTAGGAAGTGCGGTGAGGCAGAGGAAATAGCTAAGCATGTTATCTTCAACTGTCCGGCCCTGAGTGAAAGCAGGAACTCCTATCTGAATGTAGGCCAGAAGAGAAGACAGAAGAGGTCTAATGCATCTCAAAGTTCGCAAGGAACTTAGGATGGGACTCTGTTTGATCCCCTAACTGGGGGTGCACAATAAGCCAGATAAGCGACAACTATTAAGGCAACTGAACCCTAACCCGATCACTACTAAAAGAACAAGCACCACACACAGTTTGTGTGTTTCTGTAATCTGTGGTTCTTCAACAATGGTCTTCAAATCTGACTGAACAATTTCAAATAGGTTAAAAGCTTAAAAAAAATGTATTAATTCTGGGAGATGTTGGCATATTTAAAAACATTTGTTAAATGTATTCGATGCAGTCATTAATGTAGATTATTTTGCAAAAAAGTATGATAAAAATTATAAAATTGTAAAAATTAGTGATAGAAGGTAGACATTTTAGACAATTTCTTGGATGTTATTTACTCGAAACCCGTAAGTGAATTTATTCTAAAAAGTCGTGGATCAAACTGTCAGCACCCGAGCGTTTACACACTAGTCATGGGACACCCTGTTTACACGACGATTAAGACAAGCAATATATCGGAACTGGGAAGTAGTAGTGAATTATAATTTTGGGGGTGTAAATTAGAGCAAATGTTGAGTCTTTTCTTATTATCGTATTACCTAATGAGGTACATATTTGTTTTTGGTCGCGCGCCCTTCTGTGTTCCTCCCGATAAAACAATTCCAACAAACTAGCACACTTGGGGTCTAAAGTGATTAATTCAAGAGCTACAGGTACTTAAAGGATCATACCACTACGATCAAGACAAAAAATGAAACAAACACTAGCAAAATAATTTAACTCTAGGAGTAGATCATTTTATTATCAATCGTAGTGGTACAATATTTTAAGTACCTGTATCTCTTGAATAAATCACTTTACACCCCAACTACCCCAAGTGTGCTAGTTTGTTGGAATTGTTTTATCGGGCGGAACACAGAAAGGCACAATTATACAAGGTGTCCCATTAACAATTTTGAATCGGATGTCACGTAACCAAAAACAGAAACCTCATTGGGTAACACAATAACAAGAAAAGACACAGATTTTGCTCTATCTTACATCCCCAAAATTATAATTCTCTACTACTGCCCAGTTCCGATATATTTCTTGTCGTAATCGTCTGTATAAATAAAAACCCCACCTGTTCTTCGTACTGCTGTAGCTTCTTCAAGGCAACGTCGGAATAAGTAACCTCAGCAGCTCCGTACATTTCTCTGGCGATCGTTTCGATCTTCTCCTTCACCGGCCTGTTAAGCTCGTAGAGGAATTTGAAGTGGCTGGGGTTCTCGGTAGCCTTAACGAGAGCCTTCGCTAGGTCAACCGCCCCTGCACCTCCATGCGCCCAGTGTTTGGACACGACGGCATCGAATGCACCTGCTTCTCTGCAGGCGGTCCTCAGCAAGTCTACCTCCGCGTCTGAGTCTGTACTGGAATAAGAAACGGTTATATTACAAAAAAATTGCTTAACTCAGAACTTAGGGACACATTCTCGGCAATAGCAAATTTTATTGGACAAGTTTGTATACGATGCCGTGATGTACCATGAAACATCTTAATTTAAGAACAATTGTAAATATCCTGGGTGATTGGTAATTCGATACATTAATTTAAGGAGGTGATAGTATAATAGGTGGCAAGCTAATAAACTAACCATATAATACTTTTCCGAAATAAATTGATTGTAGAGATTTTCATCAGAATGCAGCAGTGAAGTTAAGACAAAAAAATGAAGTTACCTTTAGATGTCATCAAATAATTAACCGTGCGCTTTGCGGTACAAACATGCCCACCTTTCTGTTATCCATTGGTACCATAAACTTGTAAATATTTAAGATATTTACCATATGGTAAACACAGGCAATAAGATTGCATTTAAGCTCTAAAAGCGTAATGAATCTCAAAGAGTAAAAAGTTTCAACAGGGCGTTTGGCAGTTTATCAAAACTTCAGTATAGAATCTCAAAATTGTATAATTTTAAAAGAAAACTTCAAGTTCCAATTTAAAATAGATTCGTCTTAAAAAGTCGCTAGGTAATCAAACACAGCATGCAATATTTTGATTATCGCTTCGTCGCCAATGACATGATTTTTTAAAAACTATACGCGTTTTCCATCCTCGTCACGGTAATACAATACTGTGTCAAAATTTCATTCAAATTATCTAATAATTTCCACACACAGTACAGAACGATCTAAAGCAACTCGTATGTATACATCTATAATAGGCAAAGCAATGTTTGGATGGACCTAAAAAAGTGTATTATGCCTCTAGGTACTTCTTTCACAGGTCAATGGACAACTTATTATGAATACAAGAAATTTTTCAGTTTTAAACCCCCTACCCCCCAAACCACCCCAATTTTACCCCTACCCTAAAAAAAGTAGAAAACGATCAGGAACCCCTAAAACGCCAAAAAACAAAGTTTGAGGTGTTTTTATATTTTTGGTGTTTTTATTATTGCTGCGGCGCCACTGGTACGATTTTTCCAAAACATACGCATTTTCAATCCTCGCCGCGGTATTACTAAGTATTACACAGTATTACTAATGTGTCAAAAATATAATCACGAACCCCAAAACCTCCTTAAAAAGAAATTTGTGAAATATTTGGTTTTTTGCTAATTACTCCGTCACCCATGCACCGATTCTAAAAATTATAGCAACATTAATTACCACTACCCTACAGCATGTCGCTATCCAATTTTTGTCACAATCCAGGCAGCGATTACTGAGATTACGAGGCTAGAAGAACGCTAACAGACAGACCGACGGAAATAAGTAACGTGGATTTTCGTTATGTAGATATCATAACACGCCCAAAAAGCATATTACCTCAAAATCGAACATTTTGGCAATCTCCTCTCATACTATCCCCTCACCTATCGGTGTGCGATCTGAAAATACAGAGTGAGTCTTTTAAGTATGGAACGCCGCAATTGTCTCGGAAAGGTTTGTACGATTTTCATGAATTTTAGGGGTATGGGGTTTTGCAATACGGCTGATCTTATGATGGTTTTTACAATGTTGTCATATCTACCATTTTTCCAGAAATATAGTAAACTTTGTTATTTCAAATCGATCATCCTGTATATTTCTACCTTTCTTGAAATCCATGAAAAATACTGATTATTTTTGTATAACATTTCCTATAATTAAACCTCATAATAACTAACTAAATAAGATGGCTATGTTTACTGTTGAAAATTCAGACAGTTGCAAAATGTACTGTGATGTTTCAAAAATCACATGGCTTGTTGTATTGAAGCAGTGAATGGACAACATTTTGATCATCTGCTGTAATCACCTTCATGTTTATCGAAGTTAGTTATTTTAACTTGAGCGGATGCAAAGTAAATATGTATAGGGTGGCCAAACGGGTGACGATAATATTTTTTTTTTAGATAGCCCGTACCAATACCTATCCAAAACACCCCCATGTATATGTACCGATTATTGACAGTTTTCGAGTTATGATTTTTTTTTTTTGAAAACTTAGAGATTTTCGTTTTTCCAAGAAATCGTCAAAAACAAAAACAAGAATGCTTTTTGGCTTATATTTTTTTCTGCAATTATACTCAGTATTAAGCCTATTTTAATATCCAATAAGGATAACCTGTACATCCGAACAATAATTAAGTATATTTTGGGCCCAAAGTTTGAAATCTCTGTTTTTAGTCAGGAGACCAAAATCTTCAAAATAAAATTAAAAATACTTATGCCTGGTTATGGAGCTCCAATCTAATCTTAAAAACCCTGCAAGACATTGCACTTTCGAAATAATAATGAGAAAAATAGCACTTATGGGGGCATTTTGCGCCGTACGTGACTGCTAAAGGTAAAAAGGTGATAATTTACGAATTTCCAAAATGATTTAAAAAACTATTATTTTACTTTATTATAACAAATTAAAGAAAACAAAACTCATAACAACTAATAAACACGATAATCATTGATGTTTTAATCACTTTTAATAAAAAAAATTAATACCTGTGCTTTTTGCTGTGTACTATTGAACTTCTGCTAAATTAAGTTGTATCGAAAGTTAACAAAGGAAAGGAATAATAAAACAACAATCTGACTTTTAATTCCATGGCGGAATTACCTGGGAAGCGTTATCGTAGCATACGCCATCCATTTTACTTCCCACACCGATAGGTGAGGGGAGGATTGTGATCATGAAAATTTTCGATTTTGAGATAACAGGTTTTTTGGGCGTTTTATAATGTCTACATAACGAAAATCCGCGTCACTCATTTCCGTCGTTCTGTCTGTCGGTCTGCCTGTCTGTACGCGTTTTTCTAGCCTCGTAATCTCAGTAACCGCTGCATGGACTGTGATGAAATTTGGGCAGCAATATGCTGTGGGGTCTTAGTAGGTAATGCTGCTATAATTTTGGAAATCGGTACATGGGCGGCGGAGTAATTAAAACAAAAATTTCAAATATTCCTCAAACTTCGTTTTTAGGCGTTTTAGAGGTTCTTGATCATTTTCTGCGTTTTTTTGGGTGGGGGTGGAGTTTGGGTGTTTGGGGGGTGGGGGGTTGAAAAACTGAAAAACTATTCATGATAGGCTGTCTAGTGATCTCTCAAGACCTAGCGATATAAATCACCGTTTTAAGTCCATCCGAACATTGCCTTGCCTATTACCGAAAATTAATTAACACAACTGCGCTTCGCCGACATGAGCTCGCAAAAAGCTACTCTGAAAAAAAGGGATGGCGTATGCTATGACATCGCTTCCCAGGTAATTCTGCCATGAAATTGGAAGTCAGATTATTGTTTTATTATTGCTTTTCTTTGTTAACTTTCCATACAACTTAATTTAGCAGAAGTTCAACAGTACATAGCAAAAACACTTCAAAAATCACAATTTGGGTATTATTTTTTTTATTAAAAGTCATCAAAACATCTATGATTATCGGGTTTATTAGTTGTTACGAGTTCTTTTTTCTTTAATTTGTCATAATAAAGCAAAATAATAGTTTTTTAAATCATTTTGGAAATTCGTGAATTCTCACCTTTTTACCTTTGACACTCACGTACGGCGCAAAATGTCCCCATAAGTGCTACTTTTTTATTATTGTTTCGAAAGTGCAATGTCTTGCAAAGTTTTTAAGATTAGTTTGAAGCTCCAGAACCAGGCATAAGTATTTTTAATTTTATTTTGAAGGTTTTGGTCTCCTGACTAAAAACAGAGATTTCAAACTTTGGGCCCAAAATGTACTTAATTATTGTTCGTATGCACAGGTTCTCTTTATTGGATATTAAAATAGGCTTAATACTGAGTATAATTGCAGAAAAAAATAAAAGCCAAAAAGCATTCTGGTTTTTGTTTCGACGATTTCTTGGAAAAACTGGAAAATCTCTAAGTTTTCAAAAAAAAATCATAACTCGAAAACTATCAATAATCGGTACACATACATGGGGATGTTTTGGATAGGTCTCGGTACGGGCTATCTAAAAAAAATTATTATCGTCACCAGATTGGCCACCCTGTATAGTTGTAACTCCGAAATTATGACGTTAAGGTATATGAAATGTTATACAAAAAATAATCAAAATTGTTCAAGGATTTCAGAAATGTAGAAATATACAGGTTGATCCATGTGAGATAACAATAAAGTTCATAATATTCCGGGAAAAACGCTAGATCTGACAACATTGTAAATACCATCCCAAGATTAGCCGTATTGCAAAACCCCTCTATCCCAAAATTCATAAAAGTCTTGCCAACTGTTTCCGATATAATTGAGGTGTTCCACACTTTAGACTCACTCCGTATGTTTTGTTGAGCAAACATGAAATATTATCCACAACAGTGAACAACGCGTTGCCCACAACAATACATGTTGATTTGGACGATGTTTATTTTCAACAAGATACCACCCATGCCAATATCACCCAACTATGTAAGTCGTGTTTCATATCGGCACTAGTAAGCTCTTTATAAAGGACCAGACTGCACACAAAAACTCACGTTCTGTGGTTGATAGCCACGACAACCGGTACCCCGTACTTCTTGGCATTGCTGATATGCTTCGCAACATTGGGAATGCCTTTTCGCAATAGTTCCAAATTCTCTTCAGTATATTCTTTAGCTAGCGGTGCTCCAGGAGTCACAGCGGGACCGCCTCCGTGCATTTTCAGCGCTCTGACCGTCGTTACCAAAACTACTGCGCTTGGTATGTCGCCAGATGCTCTGCATTTGATGTTGAAGTATTTTTCCATTCCTGCAAGTTTGCATAAAATACCGTAATTTCTTTCATTACAGCTAACAAATTTACGCGGCTTTACATGACTTGTGTTTCAATATTAGATATTTTTACTGAATTGCTACCATCAATCAACGGAAATTAAGACGTACCACACCAAAAGTATGCTTCTACATACCAGAGGTTGCTAAAGCTAAGCTAATAGGCAGAAATTTATTATGAAGTGCATATGTTGGAGGCAGATGCCGAGCTCGGCCCGAAGCCGAAATAATTAGACATTTCGCGATCTGTCCAAACTGACCGACCCAATTTAGCCACGTCGCGAAATGCGCGTTTGTGCATTACGCCGTTGCCGATCGAAACATAATAAACCTAATTCTTGATGTGGACAGAGGACGCTTAGCTCCTCGTAATATTTTGGCAGTTGTTTTATCAGAAAAAGATGGTTTGTACCGACTTGGTACATCAACTGGCGTTTTAAAAAAAACTATACGCAAGAAATGAATCAATATCAATAATACAGTTGGACTTATATATTTTTTATTGCGGCCTCCTCAGATATACCAGTTAATACAAAATTCAGTTTGGGGAGAATTGTCGCAAAGGAATCTGATTCGTCTCAAGGTTTTATTCGATGGAACTGTCGTAGTAAACAATGTGGTAAGAAAAAATGCAATTGTGTAATGAGTAAGATAAAATGTAATAATGTCATTCGAGTACTTCTTATCGGAACAAATAAAAATAATAAATTAAGTTTATGTTGTTTATTTATGACTCGATTGGCAACGGCGTAATGATATATGTATCACTGTTTCGGCATCTGGCAAATCTAGTTTGGACAGATCGCGAAATGTCTAATTATTTCGGCTTCGAGCCAAATTCGGCATCGGTCTACAACACATATATGGATAGAGACAAAAATTAACGTTAAAGTAATGGTTACAATAAAAGAAAAGACAGATGTCATAGGACTCAAGGCAGCAAAAAGAGGAGAACTACCCCACTGTAAATGATACTTCACTTCACTCTCAAGGCCAAAGGCTGGCCCAAACTTTTGAGTCTTCAAAATATATCAATCATGCAAATCATATATCAATTGCGTAGAAATATTTAAGAAAATAATAGAATATTTAAATGAAAAAACTATATAGTCATACGCACGCGATGCAATGCGATTATTGGACTCGTCGGTTACATAAATAATAGTTTAAAAACCAAATACTATAGCTCTATAGTAGATTGATTTAAAAAGTAAAAGTTTTTTAATTAATATCGATAGCAATACAACTAACTCAAAAAATTGAATAGGTAATATCTAGAGAGTTATAAATAAGAGTAAAGTTATAAACAAAACAAAAACATACAAAAATTGTAGAGTTGCCTGGTTATACATATTTCTTACTAACTGTACTGTAGAGCGTTAAACACTTTTTTATGTTTTTTCCTGTTTAACACTCCATTATTATTTTAAAATCTCTGAGAAGTCATGCAATTTGTTTAAGCTAGTTGACTTTCTTTCTCTGTTGGACATCTTATTGTTTATTAAGAATATTTATTCTTTTTAATTTGATTACTATACAAGCGTATTTTCAGTTTTTTTAACTATTAATATTCCTTCTAGTACTTAAACGATCTTTATCTCAATTCTAGTTTGAAGACTCAGTTACTGTAAATGCACCGGCTAAGCATTCCGCCTTACTTATGGAACTGTGAATGGGCTAATAAATTAATTAATCGGTAATCCTGTTTGTCCTGTTCAATATATCAAAGGAATTCATCGAATTACGAATTATTGTATAGTGGACGGTACTTCTTGAGTGTTTCAAGGTAAAAACACAGATTTTTTTTAACAAAATTAATAAAATAATATGCACGTTACCAAACTCGATAAATAAACTGGCAAAACTAGCAAAAGAAGATCCAAACCCAACTGTCTGAACGATTTGTGATGAATTGACCATTTAAACGACTGAAAAAGTAATTAGGCACAATATTCATACTTACCAATATCAGAAGAAAATCCAGCTTCTGTCAGAACGAAACCATTCTCACCAACCAATTTTAGGGCGATTTTATCAGCTATTATTGAATTTGAACCATGGGCAATGTTGGCAAATGGTCCAGCATGTAGAAATACTGGTGATCCTTCCAGACTCTGTAACAACGTTGGTTCAATGGTGTCTTTTAAAAGAACCATCAGTGCTCCCGTCATTCCTATATCGTCAGCTGTAACTGGTTTACCTGAAAACAATAGTCAGGTTTATCAGAAGATAATAAGGCAGGTAATCAACCATATAAAACTGGACTAAATAATTACTGATTTAACATAATATTGAAAAACATGCCTGTACTAATTCTGCAGATACAGAAGTGGTGCAAACGTTATAGTGTTTATATTCCAAGAGATGTGGCTTTAATTATGGGTCTGTGAAGCGCATTGCATATATCGAAATAATCATAAAAGCATTCTATCATCTATTGTCTTATAGTGGCTGTCTGTCATAGGTATAGACGATTGTAATAAAAAAATGGCCTTTTGACATTTCTCAAAACATTTAGATATAAAGAAAAGACGTTTTCGTGAATGTTTCACTGATACCCAACAATACTATGGTAATCATTTCAGTCTGGTTTTGTTCATAAGTTGCACTAATAAACAGTTAATAATTTTCTCACTTTTTTAAATGTCAAAAATAAAACGTTGTTTAAAAAAATTCAGTGCAGTTTGGGAGCAATATTTGCTAGGCTAATATACTGTGTAAGGCTTTCGCGGCCATCGTCCAATGAATTTGTGGTTCTTGGATTTTTAGGCCGGCGTCGTTTAGCGTTAAAGCTTGACGTTTCGCCACCACAAGTGGAAATATTGTATTTTGGAAGTCGCCGAAGTGAAATAGCTTCTGAAGATGCCATCCACTCGTGGTGGCGAAACGTCAAGTTTTAACGCTAAACGACGCCGGCCTAAAAACCCAAGAACCACAAATTCATTTGCTAGGCTATTCTCCTCGTAAAAAATGGTTATACTATTCGCATGTACCTCGTCGAGCTACTTTAGTATATTTTAGTTAAAAAATTATCATTCCTGTTTTGTATTCTTATCAGTAGTTGGCTCAGCAATACTTACCACAAATATAGAAAATACAAATAATAATTTTGTCTGTTTGAGTTCAGAAAAGTTTTTCTCAATTTTTTGAAGTATTTGACTTTTTTCTTGTTTTTGATTTTAGTGTGTAAAATTCAGTACAATTAATTATTTTTCTGTTTTTTTTTTGGTCATTAAAGTATAATTTTTTTAAATCATATAAGACGATTTACCTTATATCATTGATTAACGTAATAAATGCGTTAATCAATGCTTATATCATTTATTACTTACCTGATTTGTCAAAAGCCACAACCATTTTCGAGAGCCTCTCTTTAAAATCTCTCATGTCTTTAGCTAGAGCTAAAATAGCCATTATTTCACTGGCTACACTGATCACAAATCCTTCTTTTCTAGTTAGACCCTTTTCTGTTGGTGACTGTCCTATTGTTATTTCTCTCAGATATCTGTCATTGATGTCCAAAACTGAAAAATGTAGATATTATAAGGAAATGCCAAAAGGAAGTAAAAATATACAGGTATATACGGGAGCTTGTTTATTATATTTCTCTTATTTTCTTTTCACTGTAGCTCAGTTCTCTGGATCTCGCAAAAAAGATACTTCTAAAGAAGTTAAAAACTAAACTATATTGTCCATTAATTATCCAGCTGTTTATTACTGGTATGAAATGGGGGTACTGACCTCTGTTCCATACGATGTTGTTTGTGTCGATATTTAGTCTGGCAAACTTCACTCTTTCTTCTGGCGTCAATGTGTCAGGATCTGTTTTATTGATACCTAATCTCTTTAGTCGCCTCAACTGAATGTTGGAAAACTTTCTGACGCCTTTAATTTTTGGAACTAGACGGTCGTACAGAGCCTAAAATCAGTGAAGTTTATTATTAAAGTAATTCTGAAAAAATCACAAAACCGTTCAAACTCTGTTTTTGGGTACTCTAGGGATATCTAATCATTATCTACTTTTTTTTTTGAGTAGTCAAAATGAGCCGAGGTAGAATAGGGTCTCGGATAGGCTGGTTGAAAAATCATTCATTGCTTTAAAGAATGATACTGGTAATGTAATCTACTTTTCATCATCATCATCATAATTACAATGTCTTAACAGACATGTTGTGAGCTCGTAAATTTTACGAGCTTCTCTTGGGATATCTTTAAGATCTTTAATGCAGTAGTTTCCCATTTGCTTTCTGCATCCTCATGCCGTTGACCAGATGGTATTTACTGGTTCATCCGCCTTTAGGGGCAATTTCTCACCCCAAGGACACGAAGGTGCCCTGACTCTTCTCAACTCGTCTACCCAAAGCTGTTGGTTGAGAAGAGGTTACTGCTTATACCGACAGTAGTTCGGTTCCTTTTAGTCGCATTTTACGACACGCAGGATATACGATGAGAGATATTGTAACCCGCCCCCACAGGGGCAAAGGCAAAATTATAAAATGGCATCACAGTAATGTGTGAAAGTTCTGAGTCAATCAACTTTTGACTTCATTTTCTTGTCTTTGATAAAGGCCTCAAAGGACGTCGAAACGTTAGTTAAGTTTATCTTCAAATGGGTAGATTTTACTGATGGGGCTTTAAAACGCCATGGAACAGAGATACAACTACGGGCTAAGTTTTGGAAATTAAATATTTTCTTATTATAAGGGCCAAACTATACGAGCGGAAATTCCGTAGCGTATTTCACGCGGCGGTTTGCACGTCGTAATCAGCACCGTGCCAACAAACAAGCGGAATTAGACAAACGGGATATCCGTCGCGTTGTGTTTCTTTCCGTAGGCGGTGACCATACTGTACTGGTGTACTGAATGTACCTACCTCAGAGTAACAAGTGAACTTACAGTTAGTAAACAACTAATTCTAATAGGCCGACATCTTTCCTTACGTTGTCATATTAACATCCAGATACGGCAATAATAATTGTTTACTATCGTCTTAATTGTATAGTATTCAGAAATATTCCATTATACGTTAAAAAAGACGGTATTTTGATGGTTCGGGAATGATTACAGCAAAATCAATAGATATCTTGACCTCTACTGCGTTACTGCATATTTCTTCACCATAAATGCAAATTCTGAAGTCTTACATAAATTTTGAGGAGCTGGCAATGTCGCATACCCTCCACTGTCAAACGTTTGCTTTGTTTTTGTTTGTGCGTCTTTTCTGCTTGGTCAGTAAAATCGAATTTGGTATTTGTTGGTAACTGTAGTGAAGCTTTACGAACTTGCTGTACTATATTCGAGTGTAGTTAAAAGGGGTAATACACGTACGAGCAAGTACGCGTACTTATGGCTCGACGACCTTTTTCGTCTGTATGTCACCGTAAGTACGCGTACCTTAAAACCGTCGCGCAAACCGCCGGCGATCCAACTGGTTTGCTCGTAGCTTGTCTCGGCTCGTACTGCGAGCCACGAGCCACCACTTTGTTTCAGCAGGCCATCGATGCGCAACGCTTGTTGTGTTTGGCGTTTGTTAAAAGTTTTTTTTATTTAGGAAAATTATCAAAAGGAGTCATTGCAGCTTCATGTGTGTCACCACGACGAGCCGAGTAAGTTCGCGAACTTAAAAACCGCGTAATTAAAGTTCGTACGTGTGTCACCCCTTTAACAGTATTTCGAGATGGAACTCAAACAGTCCAGTGTTTGTAACATGGGTTGCATTGGAAGAATTTTCAGGTTAGTTGGCGTTACATAGCATAGTTCAGAATTTGAACTGTCACTGCGAGGTCACAGCTGATCAATGTTTGGAGGCTGAAGTGTCAAAGACGATGGCTTTCAGCGCGCCATGCTGAAGTGGTTTTGGTCAGCATGAGTTACAAGCTGCCTTGGATGATATATACCTCAAGAGGAAATCGACCATGGTATTAGGAGAGTGCTCCGAAGAGTTTTTGAGCGCATAAGATTTTGTGGAGGTCCAAATAATTAATTTTTCACTTTTTACAATGGTTGGATTTTTCTCAAATTTTGATCGATTACTTATCTAACACTAAGGGTCAAACTACACGAGCGGACTTTCCGCTGCCACGGAAGTTACGGCCTGCAATTTGCAATATATAAAGGAAAGACTACAGCAATAGGGATGTTAAGGCAAACATGTGGGAAGAAGTGGCCATGGTTATGTACGAAACTTGCACATACAACAACAGCGCAACTAACACATTGCTGTCCATTTTGTAACTGAACGGAAAACACGCTTTCTGTTTGCTGCTCATCCCAACGGAAATCCGCCGCGTGAAATACGCCGCGGAAATTTCGCTTGTGTAGTTTGGCTCTAAGACACGTATACAGTGTTCCTCTTTTATTTTTTAAACGGGTCAACTCAAAAAACTGAACTTGGGCTAATAAAATTAATGCGTAAAGACGATACTATATTTTGCAGTACAATTCAATGTTCAAAATGGTGACTGGACGCCATGTTTGAAAAAAAGTCAAATTGAAAGAGGCGTTTTAAAGCTCCTGTCGAATACTTTATAACCCTAAAATATAAAGTCAATATCTGCACCTATTACAAAATGGCGGAATATTTAATAAGTGCCAGCATTGTTACAGAAATATCATTGTACTCGTATTATAAACATATTATTTTTTTCATCTAAATTAAAATAAAATCGAAACCTTAACATATAATTTACATTCTCTTTTATATTTCTAAGTTTAACTTCAAACTTTAGACATTTAATTCTAGATGTATCGATATTAATGTTTGTATCAGGTAATCATGTTTCGTCATTTTGTACTAGGTGAAGATATTGACTTTACTTTCTAGGGTTGTCAAGTATTCGTCAGGAGCTTTAAAAAATGTGTCATATGACCCCCTATCAATTCAAGTTTTTTTCAAAGATGGCGTATAGTCGCCATTTTGTAAGTTATATCCATCAGTTTTACTCCAAAATGTAGTATTCATGCATCAATTTCATTATCCGAAGTTTCAGTTTTTTGAGTTGACACGATCAAAAAATAAAATGTAGGGGGCATTAAAGAAAAGCAATGTATATGTTACACTCAATAGCCGAATTCGGGCAATGCCCGAAAAAATACGCAGAACTAGTTTTGAGCACAGTTTTGAGCACAAAACATATACACTGTTTTGAGCAAAGAATATTTCCCAAACCCGAAATATGAATTTTATACGGCTATTGAGCATTACCAAATAGGCAGAACTAGTTTTGCGCAACTTGCAATGCACAGAACTAGTTTTGCGCAACTTGAAATGCACAGAACTAGTTCATTGTTACGGAATGACGACCAAATAAGTGAATATTCGTTATGCATTGTGTGTCAAAAGCTAGCAAAAACCTATCGTTTATGTTAGGTTAGGTTTCTTTGCCAACGTTCCTGCAATTTAAGAGTATGAATCGTGAAAATGCAAAAAGAGATTTGGAAGCACAAGGCAGTTTGATGCTTACACAATCAAATAAAAAAATTAAACCAGCCTCCAGTTGGCGATTTATTATTTGTTGTTATACATTAAAATATATTTAACTTCTCCAACTTTATCTTTATTTGAGTCTGTCGCTGGCGCTGATTAAATGGAAGAAGGAAGAAGCAGAATTTGTACTGGTCATTCAGAAAATATACAGAACTAGTCCTGTGCATTTCAAGTTGTGCAAAACTAGTTCTGTGTATTTCAAGATGCGCAAAACTAGTTCTGCCAATTTGGTAATGCTCAATAGCCGTATAAAATTCATATTTCGGGTTTGGGAAATATTCCTTGCTCAAAACTAGTTCTGCGTATTTTCTTCGGGCATTGCCCGAATTCGGGTATTGAGCGTAACATATACAAAAAATTGTTGTAATAAATTCATTAATACTGGGTGTTCTGGTTTCTATATTCTATCTTATATAGCAAATATTTTAGATTATTTACTAATACTCTTTCGCTAATGGACACTAACCTCATCCTTCTGAGTAGCCTCATGGAAAATCCTAGCGTCCAACTGGGCAGCAAGCAGGTTATTAGCAGCAGTGATAGCGTGAATGTCACCTGTCAAATGTAGGTTGACGTCTTCCATGGGAATCACCTGAGAGTAGCCACCCCCTGCAGCGCCCCCTTTGATTCCGAATGTTGGACCTTGCGAGGGTTGTCGCATAGTTGCGAAAGTGTTCAGCTTCAGATGCGTGGAGAGTGCTTGGACCAAACCCAATAGAGTGGTGCTTTTACCTACAAAAACAAAATCCAAAATATTTTGGCCTCGCAGTAATAACAGATAGTCAAAGGGTTTAGGCTGACAAAATTTGAATAGTTTTTAAAAAGTGTTCTCTATATATGCATATATCTTGAAGATGGGACGCGGACATTTGAAAATGAAGCATAGACGAAACTAAGAACGATTATAGAATGACGTTTCCCTGCCCTTCCTGTCTCATTCACTGAGTTTGCTCTTTTACTTCCCACACCGATAGAAGTTCCTGATCATTTTCTCCTTTTCTTTGTGTGGAAGTGGAATTGAGGTGGTTGGGGGTAGGGGGTTGTAACACTGAAAATTTGTTGTATTTATGTCCATTGACCTAGAAGAGAGACCTAACGACATTATACACTTTTAAGTCCATCCGAACATTGCCTAGCTTACTGCAGAAACCAAGGGACTTACAATGTTCTGATGTATACATACGAGTATTGCTTTAGATCATTATGTATTGTTTAACCTGGAAATCACTGAATTGGCGAGGATGGATATCTCTGTGAAACAGGTGAGTAATGCAATTTCTATCTCATGGGACAAGGAATCTCTAACCACATTACCATATCAAATGCAAAGTAGAGAGAAAAAACTTGTGTTCTGATATTCTAACAAAATGTCAATAAAATGGGCTAGACAAAAGGATGCAGCGTTAAAATCCGTAATAAAAGGTCTCATAGATACTGGGTAAGAGATTGGATTAGAAGGGAACAAACTAAGAATATAATGACAACATTATTCGAGGAATTAGAACGAGAACATACAGAACATTATAAGAACTTTTTTCGGATAAATTGCCAGCAATTTCCATTATTTGCTGGGAAAAATTAAATTTTCGATGGAAAAGCAAAACACACATATACGAGTTGCAATTCCTTCAGTTGAGAGGCTTGGAACAATACCTAAACTCGAACTCGCTGGTATCCTAATTTTGGTTCAGAGACAACACCGTCAACTCACATGTAGCAAGTGAAATTAAACATTTTTTCGTGTATTTTTAAAAATATTTCATTTATCTCATCTAAAAAGAATCATTGTGGATCAGTACCTTATGAATGAAATAATGAAATGCTTCAGTTTTTTATACTTAGCTTGTCTTTTACAATTGCACAAGGCTTTAAACTATAATAATCTCACTTCATGATAGGCCATAAAAAGATTTTATTATTTTTACACAATAATTCTGTTTCTTACCTTCACCTAACGGCGTGGGAGTTATACCAGTCACTACGACATATCTCCCATTTTTCTGATTGGATAACCTATCCAAAACTGACAGAGAAACTTTCGCTTTTTTCCTGCCATACTGAGATAGTTCTGTGGGATAGATTCCTATTTCTTCAGCTAATAAATTTATATCTTTTGGAACTTGAGCCCTTGAAATTTCAATATCACTAAAAAAAAAAGAATAATAAGTGTTAGTGTTAGTTATTATAGCAGCCGAACTTAGGTTCAGGAAATAACTGAAAGGTTTGAAATTTTTTGCTGTAAATTTGGATTTATATTCTACAAACGCAGAATGGAAAAAATATTTTTTTTGTAATACTTATGAAGTAGAAGTTCTTATTTTTTTAACAAATTCATTTTTTTCTCTATTTTCCATCGCGGCTTCGAATAATGTTATAACTCTTCTCTCAATAAAATAAGGGAGTCTTTACATCTTATGTATATGTTTAAATATTTTGGAAGAGCATTGTGTCTACTGTTCAAAAATAGATGTACTAAGGAAATATGTTTTCAAAATTAACAGAATTATATATGTTAAGTTTGGACAGAAACAAAAATAATGGCTTAAGCCGTAAATCGATGTGGGTACGTAACTTTTAACTTATTCAAAATGTCTGCCAAAAATCTACTAAAATTTAATATTGAGAAAAGAAGTCGGAAACGGTTGGAATCAGCAACACACAGATTTTGCTTACAATTTGGAAGGGAACTGAAATATCTAATAACATATTGGCACAGGGCGGGATATTAAAAAAAATCAATTTTGATGCGCCACGAATTTATGACCCATCCTATATAATTGAAGCTTAATACAATAAAAAAGCTTTAAATTATTTAATCGTTAAATCTAATTTTTTCGAAAAGGTTGTCACGAAACTATAACTGTAAAATGGTGATTATGTTGAAAAAATAACTGGGCGATGATTTTCATAAAATTTAAGGAATAATTGAAATATCCAATAACACACAGGGTGATATATTGAATTAATACAACTATGGTGTGGCGCAACTTTATATACGACCAACACTGTATAATTATTATATACGTTGTATGTTCATATTATTTTTAACTGACTTACCTTGGGACTGGCGTCAATAACTTCAAAGGCAGTACCTTCAAGTTCCAGTTTGAGGCCGACATGCTTCTAGCCGCTTTTTGCGCGCTCTGAACAGTGTTTTTCATCAACATGCAAACCGTCATAGGACCAACACCTCCAGGTACGGGCGTGATGTATGAAGCTACTTGACTAGCTTCTACAAATGCCACATCGCCAACCAGGCGCTGTCCGGACTTTTTGCTTGGGTCTGCAAAATACAATGCTCCATGTTAAACGACGCATTGGAAATAATGTCGGGTAAAGCATTTGATTCGCTGCTGCATGAAATATTTTTATCTACCGCACCTTACGGAAGAGACACAAGAACATAATGAAGAGCTTTTATTCATATTTAATAATTTAACTACAGAAATGAGAGCAGAAAGGCGAAGATACTGATTGATGAATAAAATGCGAATTTAGGTTGGGGACATCTAATATTTTCAGATCTTTTCACATTCTTTAATGGAGTCTGCACCGATAACTTATTATTTTTTATGATTGTATAAAAAAAAATCCAAAATAGTTTTATGTATATTTGAGAAACGCTACATATGCCCACTACCATTTTATTTTAAGGACGTTCGTTCATAAGATTTGTTGGCAGATAAAATTAATGTGGTTTTTTTCAGTTCTGATAAATTTAATCACATAAGTTCTGTTCCAGTTTCAAAAATTCAAAACTTCTTATCGATTTCAGATAGTTATTAACAACTGAAAATCATAATTTTAATATGAGCCCTTATGATATAATAGCATATATTATGCAGTGCTTTCCTTTATCTCTTTTATTTTTTGAACAGGTCAACTCAAAAAATGGAAACTTGGAATAATGAAATTAATGCATAAAAATACTATATTAGGTCTTATGATACATCTTTTTGAAGCTCCTGACCAATCCTTCACAACCCAAGAACATGAAGTCAATATCTTCACCTCCTACAAAATGGCCGCAAAATGTACAGCGCTTTTCTTGAAGGTCCCCCCCTTTAATTTTTTGAAGGGGTCAACTCAAAAAATTGAAACTTGGGACAATGAAATTTACGTATGAATACTATATTTTGGAGTAAAATTGATAGATAAAACTTTCAAGACGGTGCCAGGACGCCATATTGAAAAAAAAATCAAATTGAAAGGGGGGGCTGTCACACATACTTTGGAAGCTCCTGACGAATGTAAAGTGTATGTTAAGGATTCCATTTTTTTATTTAGATAAAACATGTTAATTTAGGTTTTTGGTAAATTATGGTTTTGAGACAATGTATTCAGGCAAATATTAAGGATTCAATTTTATTTCAATTTATATAATAAAAACATGTTTAACTAATACAATGATGTTTTCGTAACAATGTATTCAGGCAATTGTTAACACATATGTCACAAGACCATCCCTTCAATTTAATTTTTTTCCAGATGGCGCCCAGTTGCCATCTTGAAAGTTTCATCTGTCAATTTTACTCCAAAATATAGTATTCATGCATCAATTGTATTATCCCAAGTTTCATTCTTTTGTGTTGTTCAAAAATGAAAGGGGGGAGGAGGGATTAAAGAAAAGCGCTGTATACTAAAATGACGCAGCTTCCATCCTCATATTAGGTTTTCAATCAAATTGGCTGAGAAATCACGTCCATTGCTTTCATGCGAGGTGCAACCGCCCCAAATTTCAATTTTTTGAGTTTACCCGTTGATAAAATAAAGGGGGGACATTAAAGCCACTGTATACATATTTTAAGAGTGGTTATAAAAAGAAATAATGTTTAAAAATATTCTTTGGTATTCCAACTCCATATTTGGAGTTTATATTATTGCAAAAAATAGGGTTGACGCCCATTTGAATTAGTTATTAATTATTTTAGTAATGATAGTTTCGGCAATTAAAAGACAATATGTAATACTGGCAACAGCGCCTGTTTTACAAACCCACAGCCTTTCCTCTCTGCACAAAAACCTATAGTAACAGTGACGTTAGTCGGTTAGGTTAGGTTGCTTTGTTGATTATCGTTTGTATGTTATCTTTTGATTTATTTGAGAACCATTGACGTCTAAGTGATCAATGCTGAGAAACGTGCTGTTGACAAATTAATTTGTAATTATAATGGAGTCAAAATAATAACTAATTTAGATCACATATTTAAATAGAAACCATATAAATACATATATAATCTATGTAAAAATAAATTATAAATAGTTGCAAAATTATTATTACACTTTGCAACTTTTATATCTTCCATTGCCGAATAGACTTCATTGAAAGTTCTACGCTAGAATCAAACGAGCATTAAAAAAACTCATCATCATAGTCACAATGTCTTAACAGACATGTTGTGAACTCGTAAAATGCATTAAGTCGGAGCTAGAGTATTTCCGACACGGATATAATCAATAGTTTTGAGAACTGTAGCTCGCCATCATTCGCCATTTACTGTCAGTTCAGTGGCGCTCTTGATACTCATACCCCACCCCACCCAGCGTGTAGGGGGACGGCCACAGCGCCGCCCACTTGGGGCATGACCCTGAACTACCAGTTTCTCCATATTAACGCTTCTGTGTATATGTCCGAAAAATGTAAGCATTCTCGTCGACACAATGGAGGATAGCCTCTTTGGATTACTGAGCTCATCCAGTATGGAAACGTTAGTTTCTACTGCGTAGCAAATAAACGTCGTTAACTGCCTTAAGGTCATAAGATATTTGTTTGGCACCCATACTTTGGGCTACCTTCTTGTTCCTATAGGTTTGTCAAGTTGTTTATGTATTATGTTGTTAATTTCGCAGTACACTAAAAATTACTAATTTTTTTTTTAAATCTAAACGAGAAAAAAGACATTACTTACAGTACAAATCTCACAGACTGTTCAACACATTGAATCCACTAAAAAAAACTAATGGCATCTGCTGATCTAAGCAGCTTAGACCTGTAATCTTTTTTAGTACGTAATAAAAGGTTATCAGACATCCGTCCATCCAAAATATCAATATTATTGCTCGATTGTTGCAATATGTTTTTCATTCCAGAAATTTTCTGGTAGCCATTTGTTTAGAAAAAATATTTGTCACTGTCCTGAGATAAGCCAGTGTTTAACGTACTAGTTGTACGTAACAGTCAATTTGAGTTAAAGCAATAAAAATAAAATCTCTGTGTTTAATTTTATTGATTTTACTTCCCACACTGATAGGTGAGGAGGGGAATCCACGTCACTCATTTCCGTCGGTCTGTCTGTTTGTCGTTTTGTCTGCCTGTTGGCATTTCTCTAACCACGTAACCTCAGTAACCGCTGCATGGCTTGTGATGAAATCGGTTTCGGAGCCTTTATACGATAAAATACGTTAATTTTTATCGACAAATCACCCCTCAATAGTTGTTTTTCTCCCACCATAATAAAATGGCAGCCATTTGTTTTTTGTTCAATTGATGCACAACTATTGTACTAATTTAGTCATAGCTACCTATGTAGGGGTTCTACAAACACAAAATAAGTCTCAATCCTAAAGGGTCCGACACCGATGGTCGGACACGTTGATATATATTTTTTGGTGGGTGTGAAATTAGGGCGGTTGGGAGGGGCGGGGGGTTGTAATTCTGAAAAATTTGTTGTACTCATCATAGGGCGCCAATTGACCCGTGAAAGAAAGACCTAGCGGCGTAACACATTTTTCATAGTTTCGTGCTATGGGAAAACAATAAACTAGTAAGATTTGACTTCATTTTTTAGCTTTAAGAAATGGTCCATATTGTGCATCCTAGATATAACTGTGTTGGTATTTTCTAGTAGCGGTATATTGCGACAGATAGCTAAATAATAGTAGTTTAGAAAAATTTGAAAAAAATGCCCATAAATGTTCTGTGTAAATGACATGAAATTTGGTTAAAGACTTTTCAAATTCAGACGGACCGAGATCAGTGACATGGTTTTTTGATGTAGATGTACATATAAAACATTCACAAAACATATTATTTCAAATACGCGACTACAGTACTTTTCCCCGCCTATTGAATTAGGAAATATATCTAAAAATAAAGCAGGCGTGCAATGTATTTTCAATTGAATTAAAATTTTATGCTAACAGGTTATACAGACGTTATGTTAAGATTTATTTTGAACTTTCTCCTATGATATGAAGTTTAGAAACAATTTTATTTAATATTTTCTATTTATAGTAATATTTGTCACATCAGAAAGCAGAAAGTATGAAAATGTGCTTTGAACAATTACCTTTACCTTCAAATTCTTTTGTTGAGGACATTTTGCTGTTATACACACGTATTGCTAGTAATAAAAACACTTTGCTACTGAAAAGTGAAAGCAAAGTTTACTCACAAAACCAATATAATTGCCTCAAATTACACCATTACTGGATATTATACCTTCCAGATCATAATATGTGCTAATACGTATTCAATTACCACTACGAGTATTTTTTTCAGATCACGAGAGGACAATCTTATAAATACGTCCTTTTTAATGTTAATAACGGAGTAATATTTCTGGTTAATAGATATTACTTACAAATTACCTACCGACAGATAAAAAAGTATTATATACCGGCTTGAAAAATATAAGACATTAAATTTTGGTCGAAACGGGAAACTTTTTTCTGGAGCTGAAAGCTGAATGTATTTTTTACCTGGAATTGCACTGATTCCACAGTCGATTACGACCGCATTTGGTTTTATCCAATCTCCTTTAACAAGTTCTGGTTGACCAATAGCAACTACTAGAATATCGGCTTTAGCGCACTGTAAAATATAAAAAAGGGCATTACAAAATGGAATCTGCATGGTGGCTCGATTAGGCTTATACAGAATGAAAGACAAAGCTATGTAATTTCAAACAGATTTAAAGTGAACTATCCGACACCCTCTACATGTGGCATCAAAACTAAGAACGGATTTGAAATCCGTGAAACTTTCACTTGCTATCATTAATAAATAAATCAAACCATATGTACAGGGTGTCCGGATATTCAACCGACAACGCTTGGCCGGTGAAAGACCTCACATTTTTATGAACATTGAGAACATGAAGTAAAATGCTTAAGTTTCAAGAAACATGGTGTCAAAGTATTACTTTTATTTGTATTTTTTTCTCATTTATTCCGCAATAAAACGGCACAACGATCTAATATTACGCATGGGAGGGTTTTTAAGGCGAGAAATCCAAATTCAACCACGGATTTGGTATCATGAATAGAAGGCACCACCTACGGTACATTAAACTCATTCAAATCAACAACCTTTTTCCGGTTTGGTGCTTCATTGTGAATATTAATAAAATCCTTTTCTCAATAACGTAAAAAAAGTATACTTCGTTTGAGTCCCTAGAGGAAACCGTTTTCGAGATAGAGAGAGTTAACCGATACCTAAAAACTTGAAAATCGCTTGATACATACTGCATATTTGGCCCGTGGCAACCATAGTTCGTAAACTATGGCTTGACAATGTTCGAAATACGTGCAAAAGAGAACTCTAAGAGCTGGAGCATTTTATGTTTTCTTTTAGACGAAGGGAAATTGACTTACCTGTTCCTTTAAATTTTTAGTTTTTGAATGGCATATAGTGACAGTGGCATGTTCCCATTTTAAGAGCTCAGCAATTGGCGTTCCTACAATTTTGCTTCTACCCAACACTACAGCTTCAGCTCCTGCAATTTTTATACCCGTTCTTTTGATCAGTTCCAAAATACCGTTTGGAGTACATGGCACAAATCCTGTTAAATTTCCTACTGCTAGTTTTCCCTCATTTATAGTATTTAATCTGAAAGAAAAACGTAAAACATTATACGTAAACGAGGAATATAAGCTAAACTCCAATTTTTTAAGGACTATTTTCATGGTATTGCTTGGACGTCTTCAAAATAATCCAAAATAGTAGGATACAGGAACACAGAATGGCTCAATAAAAAGCTACCACAAGGCTTAGCTGCTAGGGAATAACTCTAATGTAGCGACAAGAAACCCAAAGTCTTCATAATATGCCAGACTTAACATAGAAGCCATCGAAATACAAAAACATCGCAACAATTTCAATAGGAGGGGCGGGGCTACCTTAGCTTAGCTTAGATATGTGTTGAGCCGATGATATTTTTAATAATTTACGCAAGGTCCACATTTCAAAAGTCTCGAGTCCGTTCATGGTATCCACTTTTAATGACCATATTTCTGCTCCATAAAAGAGAACTGAGTGCAAGTATGCTTTTACAAAACGGCATCTTAGGTTTAAGATCAAGGTTCCGTTACGTAGTAGGTCCTTCTTCTTTTGGGACGTGGCTCTGGCTTGTTCTATGCGTGATCTTACTTCAACGTCAGAGTCTACATTTGTCGTTATGCAGCTGCCAAGATGTTTACATTTCACAACATGTTTCTTTAGAAATGATCAATCAGTGTTTCAGCAAAGAATAGTATTTGTGCCTTTTAGAGCTATCATCTTATTTACTCTTTCGACACCCCCTCCCCCCCATATGGCTAGTGGCCAGTGGAACCCCCGGTACATTATGAAGATATTGATACAGCACTGTTGGAGCCAATCGAGTGTAAGCGAGTTTAGGACCGGATTCATAGTCGTTCCTTAAGTAATACTTAAGGTTCCCTTAAGTAAAACTCAAGGGATACTTAAGGGACCCTCAGGTGTGGCTTTCCTTGTGAATTTGTTTCCTAGACAACATCTATGATACGCCGGGATTCATTCGGCTATGTTGTCATATTTCAAATATAAGTCGATTTGTTATGCCTATGCCTACGAATTTTGATGTTTTCTGTTATCTCTTTTTGTTTTATGACAGTATTTCGTGTTTTGTACCTGAGATTTTTCCGGACGTGACAGAAACTGACAACACTGACAACACCGTACTCCAAAACTGACCTACAAAATCGTCTCGACTGCAACGAAATGTCTTGAATACGACCCCTAATTCGTCATTCTAACAAATTACGAAGGGTCGAAGTTCATCCGTGTAGAGATTCGGTTACTTCAGCAAATAAATTAAGTCACTCAGATCGTCACTTGCAAAATTGCGACGGTTAAATTAAGCTGCATTACATTTTTCATTTTTGGTCCTTGATTTAAGAATACCTTACTTACCCATCTACATCTTTTTCAGGTGACACTGAGTCCGTAATTAGATGCGAGTCTATTTTATATTCAGAATCCAATGGCATTTGCACGATAATACCGTGGACGTTACTGTCTCCATTGAGTTGACCAAGTTTCTCTAAGAGCTGCAAAAATTATACTGAATAAAAATTGAGATTATACATTACTTTCTAGTAACCTTCTATACAAAAGCAAAATCTATTTGCGTCTATAATAAAACACTTTCAGGAATATGTATCATTCCATCGCACTTCACTAGCCATTCAATAGAAACATACAAGAAGACAAACTGTATTGACGTTTCGGCCACTTCTGAGGTCTTTATCAAAGTACAAGATTTGAAAAAGAATTGAATAAGTGACATTGACAGGTGTATCGGGAAACAGATTTTGTTTTTTGCTAATTTCCTAACTAACGATGATTCTGGAATCCAACACAAGAGTGTTACATTCCAATTGTTCACAAATCAAAGAAGTGCAGTACGCACGACCATAGGCGTAGTTAGGTGGGGGCTCGGGGGGGCTTAACCCCCCAAGAATGAAATTAGCCCCCCCAAAAATCCTAAAATAATTCGTTCTGTTGAATCTTTGTATCTAGGGCGGGAACTTGAACCCCCAGATCCATGGACTTAAGCCCCCCAGATTTAGGGACTTAACTACGCCTATGCGCACGACTCCGTTCAGCGCGCTAGAAGCACTGCTGAACCTCCCTCCATTTGACTTGGTAGTTCAAGGAGGGCGAGGGAGTCTGCGTTCCGGCTGTAGAGTCAGGGAAGCGGGTCCTTTGTGAATCCTGGTAGGGGACACTCTGGCATCCTCTCGGAACTGCAAAGGAATGACCTTATCCTACATATTATCAGTAGTGATATAATTTCTCCTACATATTGGTTCGACTGCAAATTTACCATGAAGTATCCTACAAGGGAAGAGTGGGGGTCAAGCAGAAGTCGACCTTTCGAGGAGGGAGGCTCATTCTGGTATACAAACGACTCACTTACACTGACGAAAGCTCCAGCTCTGCGGTCATGGGACAAAAACAAAGGTCTCCCTCTCTGTTGGAGGAAAGACCACGGTATTCCAAGCATATAGATTGTATAAGCGACTTTAGCTTGTGCCTCTCGTATTCAAGAAATTCAGGACCACAGGATACGGATTACTATCTGAAGGTGAGTCCTCGGTATACATTCTATCGAAAGTTAAGGGTCTAGGGTATAGCGCGCAAACTTGAGAATCAAAGAAAATACGTATTCCGTGTTAGCGAGGAGACGTGGCCGCCTGTTCCTTTTCTTCAGTATGTGTGTCTATATAATGAGGGGAGGTAAGTTGGACGGTCCAAAGATAAGGTTGGTAAGAAAAATTACAAGTTTTACTTTTAATCCTGACCTCATTAAAAAAAACAACCAAGTTCATAAATTTAACCTCACCTCAGTTTCAGTTGTAGTTTTTGGAAGCTTTATATGTTCTGCTTGTATACCGATCTCAGAAGCAGCTTTTATTTTCATCCGAATATAAACGTTTGAGTCTTCCCTTTCTCCAACTTGTACGATAGAAAGTTTTGGTTGTAAGCCTGGCACATTCTTCTTCAGTTCTATTACTTCCTTTTTCAGCCTTTCTTTGACGTCCCTGAGAAATTAGCAAAAAAAAACCGATATGTTATTTCCAACGTTATTTCAAATTCGAGCATAAAATATACAGGGGTCGAGACAGGGGTTATTAAATTTGGGTCTTTTCTTTTCCCCATCAAAAGTAGCAGTTTTGCATCCACATTTATGAATTTTTCCAAGATAATCAACATACTGACTGACATAATATGTAATAAACACTTAGGGTAACCAACAAAGGTCATGCTGATGAACTTGATAAGTCTTGAAATATCACCTAGACACATAACGATTGTTTAACTATAATAAACCGAAATGTGAGAGTGTAGTTTAAATAATTAACCGAAATCCACAATGAACAGCAATGATGAAAATTAGGGTTCACCCGCCACCTCTACTCACCCGTCCTTGCTCCAGGTTGAAATTAGTAATGGGCGCGAAAAAACCGTATCTCCTGCAGTCTCTACAATTCTGCCTTTTGCGCGAAATATTCTACACTTGCTATGCAGTTAACATTTAAATAAAAAAAATAAATAAAAAATGGAGTCAAGTTGATCGACTCAGTACTTTCCACACATAACGGTGATATCATTTTATTACTTTCCCTTTGCTTGAAGCTATAGTCTGAGATCCCCTTGCGACCAAATCATCTCCCACCTGCCCTCAAAAAACATCCAACACAAAAACTCTAGTAAATAGTTTCTTAAATCTCTCCGTAGGAACTAGAATGACACAATTTTTATTCTGCGAGCTGCAACTGGATGAAACAAAACGATCAGGGATCCCAAAAGTGTCTAAAAACGAAGTTTGAGCTGTTTTTATATTTTTAGTTTTTTATTGTTGCTGCGCCGCCACTAACATGATTTCTAAAAATCATACGCGTTTGCCACGGTAGTAATACTCTTGGTTTCTGTAGTAGGCAAGGCAGTGATCGGATGGACCTAAAAAAGGGTGTATGCTGCTAGTACTCTCTTTCACAGGTCAGGAGCTGCCATGGACAACTTATTATGAATACAACATATTTTTGGATATTACAACTCCCCACCCCCCAACCACCCCAAAAGTAGAAAATGATCAGAAACTCCTAAAATGCCTAAAAACGAAGTTTGAGGAATATTTATTTTGAAGCATTACCTTCTAAGACCCCACATCATATAGGTACCCAAATTTCATCACAATCCATGCAGCGGTTACTGAAACTACGAGGGTAAAGAAACGCTACAGACAGACAGACCGACGGAAATGAGTGACGTAGATTTTCGTTATGTAGACATCATAAAACGCCCAAAAAGTATTTTGTCTCAAAATTCAAAAATTCGCGATCACAGTACTCCCCTTACCTATCGGTATGAGAAGTAATATACTCATGCGAAGTTCGCCATACATAAGACAACATAACCTCAAGTCCACTTTATAATCGCATAATTTCACGACATTATAGATAATGTTCAAATAATGATAATTTCTATACGTGTATAATTATACTAATATCCGGTAAAGCCTCGTCTTTGAGATACAGGGTGTTCAAGATTTTTAAAAAATTATATTATTTTAAATACTATATTTCCTAAAGGGCTGCTTAGAAAAATTTTAAATTTGGCGATTCAAACCATTCAAAAAGATATTTATTCCGATCATTGACTTTTAGTTGCAACTGTTACAAGTATTTTTACGAAGTAGGTACGTCACACGGGTTCGGGAGCCGTCGGCTTGTTTTCTGTTCTGGATTCAAAAACTCATTTTTATTTTGATATAACTTTTGAATTATTGCGAAAAAAACAAAACAAAAACAGTTTTGTTGTAAAACTTATATTTGATCTCTCCATTTATCACAAAAAAAAATATTCAAAACCCTAATTTTTTGTCATCATTATCATTTAGCAGAAGAAAAAACCAGCGACCAAATGTACAGTTTTTGAGGAATCTGATTGGTTGAAATTAGCAATTGCTAAACTTTTTGTTAAACAAGAAAATGCAATTTTTCACCCATTTAGGATGGAAAATCAGACTGGAAAATATACTAGATAGTTCATAATGGTCGATTGTATATAAAGCATGTCCTTTTTAACCTTTTTGAGGTAAACTTCAAGAGAAATCAGTAGTTTTCAGAGTACTTTGACAGATGCATGTTTTTGAACGGGCTGCTCTGATTTGTCAAAGCCTTTGTTAAAATGCGCCTGTTGATAAAATCTATTAAAGGGGTGATATACGCACGAGCAAGTACGCGTGCTTATGGCTCGACGACCTTTTTCGCCTGTGTGTCACCGTAAGTACGCGTACTTTAAAACACCGTCGCGCAAACCGCCGGCGATCCAACTGGTTTGAAATCTTGCTCGTAGCTTGTCTCGGCTCGTACTGCGAGCAGCGTGCCACCACTTTGTTTCGGCAGGCCATCGATGCGCAACGCTTGTTGCGTTTGTTAAAAGTTTTGTTTATTTAGGAAAATTATCAAAATGAGTGATTTCAGCTTCACGTGTGTCACCGCGTCGAGCCGAGAAGGTTCGCGAACTTAAAAACCGCGTACTTAAAGTTCGTACGTGTGTCACCCCTTTTAGAAGTTGTATGCCTCGTTATTTTTAAGAATTACCCACAGTACCTGAGAAAATCGGCGAAGCTCTCGAAAACCATCCATTGTAAGAAAAAACCAAAGAATACTTTTTTATTTCAAAAGGCATGAACCATCCAACAGTATTATTGTTGAGAGTAGGCGGCAGAAAAGATCTGCCTGTGCGCCATCTGGTACCCGGAGGTAACGGAAAACCAACCAGATAGGCACGCTTCTTGCATATGAGAGTCGATATACGAGGTTGCTCCATTCTTTTTCTCTCCCTATACCTATATCTTTTCTGCCGCCTACTCTCACATGCTTTACATGTCTGATAGACATGAAAATTCTGATGCTCTCTAACTCCGTCAATCGACCTATGGCGCACTGATGATCGCTAATAATGAAACAGCTGTCTGCGTGCTGGTGGATTGACGGAGATATAGAGCAACCCTAGTGTTATTGTTATTTACAATGGAGTTTAAAAAAGAAGGTAATTGTATCTCCACCATTTGTAATTTATCATCATATCCGCTAGCTTATGGAGGATCCTGTGTACCAAATTTAAAAATTTTCTAAGCAACGCTTTAGGTAATATTCAAAAAATATAGATTTTATCTTAATTTGAATACCCTGTCTCGAAAACGAAGCTGTCACGGATATAAGTGTATTGGGAAATTATGATAGTTTCAACATTATCATAATTTCAACATTATCTATGATCTCTTTACGTTATGCCATTATAAAGTGAACCACCCTGTATAGTTAAAATGATTTTTTTTCAGTTTTAAATTGATTTATAATAAAATGAATTTATTGTCAATATGCAGTTACATGTGGAACTTATCCTGTGAATCAAGGTTGATTGGTGTTATAGCAGTATATTTTCTCCAAGTCTCATATACTGACATTGTGAACTGCTTTTATTCTAAATATAAACCTAATGAGTAAATATCAAGGGCAACTGGTTTTTACATTTTTACGAGAAAACAGTATTAAGTAATATTTAAAAGTATACAAAAAAAAGTCAAAAAATGTATAATGGACACAGAGATATTTTTTCAAATGTTTTTAACACGATTTTGAACTGACACACTTACAAGTTTTTAATATAGTTAGTATTAGTTTTAATATACGTATTGTAAAATATATGTATATATTATAACCCACGCACAAGGTCAGCACCTTCTGTGGGTCAAACAATTTATTTGCCCTGTATTGTTGGTGAATAAATTATTATTATTATCATCAAATTTTTGTCATTCCAGACAACGGAAGGAAGGTGTAACGTTATCGATTGGAACCTGCAACAATTTTGAAGCTTTCTAATCCTATATTTTACAATATTTGACTCAGACAGGTGTAAAATACAATTCAAATATTAATTGATATTTACCTGGCAATTTCCGTACCCGACACTATTTGTCCTCTAACAGCGGATGGAGTCATTTTAAGGGTAAGATCTGGAATAATACAAAATGTTTACCAGAAATGCATTTCTAGCCTCTGTATCTATGAGGTCAAGAGTTATCGTATGCATAGTAGGGGGCACATTTTTCTATCATTAATTATTTCACGAGCATTATCAATACGGGATTGCATAAATGTCAGTAGTTAATTTTGATTACGAAAGCGATCCAAACTTTTGCGATTAGTAAGCTACTAACAATATTTGGTTTGAAGGGAACATCATTTTTTTCAAGTTTCATTGAAAATTGTACGTAGTATTGCAGAGAGCTTACTATAATAGTATAATCGTTGTATACCCATGTCCAATGGACATCCAAAATTAATCCATATGTGGTCAATAACGTCCAAGTTCTAAAAATGGATTTCCACTGAAGTCATATTTTTGGACGGCATAAGTATCTATAATCCGTTTTGAAGATCCATCTCTTTGATGTCGAAGGTTGGAACCGTTATACAATATTCATAAAATGGTTATTTGCCACAATACTCGCGAAGTCACCGAAAGTTAGACAAGTATAGTAAAAACGTTGAGATATACCCGGCAGTAAATTTATGGCCCTAAACTCTCAAAAAGTTAATCTCCTTTAATAGCCGAAACATGTAATGAGGAAATAAAAAAAATTAACACAAGTCAAAATCAGAATCAGATGAATCGCTATCATTCAGGTTGATTATAATTTCATACGGTCGTGTATTTAAAAATGATGACTCTACCTTTATTGCATGTTTAATGCAGTTTCGCCATTTTGCTTGAGTTATTAAATGTACCTGAACTCTAATAAGATTTACTGCTGATGAGCTTTCGAGATGATTGTACTATCTGATATTTCTTTTTTAAATCGCTCCATATTAATTCAATCGGATTAAAAATACAACAAAAAATGAAGTCAATTTGATTGACTCAGTACTTCCCACAAATTATGGTGATACCAGTTTATTATTTTCCCATAGCATGAAGCTATAATCCAAGATCTCCTTGCAACCAAATCATCGACAGCCCTCCCCCTCCCTCCAAATGCCTTCACAGGTCAATGGGCAGCCTATTATCAATACAATTTTTTTTTCAGTTTTACAACCCCCACCCCCACCCCCACCCCGCAACCATCCCAATTTCACATCCCTCCGAAAAAAATTGGAAAATGATCCTCACAGCGCTAATAGTACTGTCAAAATTTCATTAGAATCAATTTAATAATTTCCACGTTACAATTTATACAGACATATGGAAGTCCCTTAGTTTCAGAATGTTCATGTTTCATGTTCGGATAGACCTAAAAAGGTGATTTATGTCGCTAGGTCATCCTTCACAGATCACTGGACAGCCTATTATGAATACGAATTTTTCAGTTTTTCAACTCAGACAGACCGACAGACAGACCGACAGACAGACCAACAGACAGACCGACAGACAGACCGACAGACAGACCGACAGACAGACCGACAGACAGACCGACAGACACACAGACCGACCGACAGACAGACCGACCGACAGACAGACCGACCGACAGACAGACCGACCGACAGACAGACCGACCGACAGACAGACCGACCGACAGACAGACCGACCAACAGACAGACCGACGGAATTGAGAGACGTGGATTTTCGTTATCTAGACATCATAAAACGCCCAAAAAGTGCATTATCTCAAAATCAAAAATTTTCGCGATCACAATACTCCCCTCACCTATCGGTGTGGGAAGTAAAAACTGGGGGGGGGACGGTTGACGTACAAAAAATGTTTTGAATGCATGGTATGATAGAGCCTATAGTACCTTCAGAATTACAACTCAGTTCTTGCTTGAACCAGTTTAGTTTACGAAAACATCACGTGACAAGAAATTCTGGGACAACCGTTATAAGGATATCGAATCATCTGAAATTCGGAACAGATACATCAAACTTTTATATGAATTATGTTAGTGACTACTAACACGATTTCTAAAAACCACAGACTTTATCGATTCTACCACGGCCCACGTTACGGTTTATAAATGTCATTGCTATCAGTTTAATGATGAGTAACATACATTACAGAATTATCTACAACAATGTAATTCCAGAAATTATCTTTTATCTAAGGTAGGGCTGCATTCGGGTGAAGCTGAAAAGTATACGTATGGTCGTTCCTTTACAGAGCAATGAAAAGCACACTACGAACACAACAAACTTTTCAGTTTCACAACCCCCCACCACAAAACAATCAGGAACCTCCAAATTACGTAAAACCGCGGTTTTTATATTCTTAATTTTCTGAATTTTGCTGCGCCTCCACTGATACGATTTCTAAAAACCATACGCGTTTTCCATTCTCGCCATCAGAAAATTCCCCTTGGTTTCTGTAATAAGCAAGAAGATGTTCAGATGAATTTAAAAAAGGTATAATGCCGCTAGGTCCGATTTCACACCGATTTCACACCTACCCAAAAAAGGAAGAAAATGGTCAAGAACTCCTAAAATGCTTAAAAACGTAGATTGAGGAATAGCTGAAACTTTTTATTTTTTGCTAATTATTCCACCTCCCATGTACCGATTTTCAAAACTATGGCAGCATCGCCTACTACGACCCTACAGCATATCGCCGCCCAAATTTCATCACAATCCATGCAGCGGTTACTGAGAGTACGGTGCTAGAAAAACGCCGACAGACAGACAAACTGACAGATAGACAGATCAACAGACTGATAGAGAGACCGACGGAAATGAGTGTACGGGGATTTTAGTTATGCAGATATCATATGCCCAAACAGCGTATTATCTCAAAATCGAACATTTTCGCGATCACATTACTGCCCTCACCTATCGGTGATAAAACGAGATGATAATTAAACTTTATATCCTATATTTTATGAACTTTTATAAACTATTCATTTTGCTGTCATTTACGGACAGTTAGTATACCTGTAGACATGTAAAAAACTTACTTGTAGCATCTATGCTGATACTGCATTTCATTATATGAAGAAATGAAACATATTTTTGAAGCATCTTTCTCGAGTACCTAATATAATCCCTTTGTAAAAATTCAAACTATAGGCAAACGAATGTTTTGAAATTAATTTATACTCGCGTAGTATAAACGCACAAGCTTACACGAATAACAAGTTTGTGCCGGACTGAAATCAGATATTTTGTAACAATTCTGATGCTTCATTACAAATATTATGCATATATAGATATAAATTTCAAAATATGAGGTGTGTTGTGAAATTTGGATTTATTTCTAACTAAAAACAAAAATAAAAGGTTGATATATATACTAGTCGCAAGCGAAATCAGAACACTGAGAAAAAAAGGGTTGCGGTTAATGAAATGCGGCAGGACTAAATATAAAAATAAACTAACTCATTTGCCATAATTAGTTTATAAAAAATACAACAGATAATCAATAATGAGTGGGCCCTCCATGTTGACGAACGCACTCCTTTAGCTTACGCGGCATGCTTGTAATCTGGTTGTTGATAAACTCTAGAGGTACAGCCTCCCAAGCTGCCCTCACAGCATGTTCCAGTTCGTCTAGCGTGGTCGGAGGATTGAGTAATTCGCCTGAGTATCGACCCATCCAATCCCATACTTTTTCAATTGGCGATAAATCGGGTGATCGTGGAGGCCAGGGGAGTATTCTGACCTCAGCTTCCTGCAGGAACCTCATCGCCACCCTTGCAATATGAGGACGTGCATTATCCTGCTGGAAGAAAACCTCTTCGATGCCTCGGACATATCGAACGGCAATTCGTTCTAACACCTCATTCACATAACGTTGCACAGTCATTATGCCACGAATCACAAGTAAAGATGACTTGCTGTTGAATGCAATGGCATCCCAAAACGTCAAATTAATAAGGCGGTGTACATGGCGCTCAATAGCAAACATGACATCACGTCGTTCACCCCGTCGTCGTATTACGCATTGGCGTCCGTCATGTGCCCCCAGACAACACCTAGACTCGTCGGGGAAGGCCATCTGATGCCACTCAGCATGTCATTGTCGGTGTTCTTGGCACCAATCTAACCATTGGCGACGATGAGTTGCAGTGAGTGGAAGCACTAAATGTGGACGATATGATCCTAAGCCCATTTCACTCATCTGTGGTAGACCGTGCGGATTCGACGGGTCTCCCTATAGCTGCATACCAAGCGTCAGCATCAGCTTGAGTAGATCGCATTCTGCCTCGAAGGGCCAGTAGTCGTAGATGACGATCTTACCTGTCTGTAGTTCTTCTATACGTGCTCCAGAACCTCTATCTCGCTGCATTCATCCTTCTGCGATCCATGCGCGCCATGCTGCTACAACTGTAGCCACGCTACGCCCCATGGTGGGAGCAACTGCTCTGAAAGAAGCACCACGTTCTCGTTGGCCCACAATCCGACCCCGTTCAAGGGGGCTTAACTGCGTAAACTGGGGCTGTCGTCTTCTAGAGAGCATCACTACATAACCAATTCATCACTTTTACACAACCAACAAATCTCTCGCCACATTTGCAACTTGCAACAGATATCATCGTTTTTGAATCGACAAAAAGCCACGTCTAGAGTTTTACGTGTTACATGTGTACTATATGGAGAAGTTGTGTTCAAATTATCTATGCACATATCCCTTTTTTTTCTAGGTATTCGGGTTTCACTGGCGAGTAGTATATGTTCTTAACTCTCTTATCACTACGAAGACTTAATGAAGTTTATCATATCGTATTTATATCATAATGCGGGACTACAGTGAAGAAACCTTATAGAATAATAATAAAAAATTATAAATCGATAAATTTTTTAGTGTCGGAATCAATAAAAATGATGGAGTTAGGTAAGTTAATTCAGTTAATATATACTACCCTTGAATTTTTATCATGTGTAGACTTTGGTATAATATGTAAATTCTGTTCTCTAAATATTCATCTGAAGATGCTTATACAGGGTTATTCACGTTATTCGACACGGAGCATAATGGCTAAAGTATTTGATAAAAAAGAAAATAATAATTTGGGATGGATAGAGACCCATAAAGGCTACATTTTAAAAATATTTTCATGTTATACAGGGTGTCCCAAAAGCACGAAATGTATCAAAGTTATGTTTTTTTAAAATGGAACACCCCGTATATTATTGCATATTTAGATTCCTTGATGAATTATTGTGACTTTATGTATCATACATGGGACTTAAAGCGAACCGTTTAGGTGTAAATCACCATTTTCGGTATAAGTAGATATCAGGAAAAAAATTGAATATCGCAGAGATTATAAAATTTGGAAGGCTGTGACTCTGTTGTATTACTAAGCATAAAATACATCAGCTTTGATGAGACTGTCAAATTTAAATTACGTTTAGGCTTGGAGAAATCGGTCGATGAATTAAGGAAACTTCGATCAGCGATAACTTGATTTTTTCAAATGGGAATGCCTAATTTTTTTTATACGGTTAAAAGTAGAATTTGATAAACTTTCTAATGATATAAGGTTGTGCATATCAATCTCTGGTAGTTCTCATTTAATTTTAAATTTTCAAACAAATCGGCGTTTTTTAATTTGCCTACCTATAACCAACGTAGCAGGCCATGAAATATAAACAAAAACCTGTTCAGGTAGAAGAAAACAACTAACTTAGCTGAAAAATACACACGAACTAGACTAAAGGGACAAGATTATAAAAATTACTCACAACAAACAAAGTCTAACCAGAAACAACGGAGGTAACATATCTTTGGTCAAAGAGAAGCTGGAGTATGGCAGAAATGGATTTATTCACGGCCTACTAGCTACTGCAATGTACTAGAGATTGGCAATTTCCAAAACCATTAAAAATTTTGAAACAAAGTAAAAACTACTAGAGAATGTTGTAAGCAGTTTATTATTTTCATAATAAAATTTCACATTTAATGATATAAAAAAGTATGCAATTCTGTCAAAACTCAAGTCAAAAGTACCTCTGACTGGATTTCTGAAAATTCTTCATTACCTATTAGCAAGGGCGCAGAAAATGAAGAATGAATTAAAGTTTGTTCAAATTATAAAGCATAACTTAAATGGCAGAAAATTTAAATCTGATTTGTCAGTATTCCTTTTTTGCAATATTGCTAATAGATATTGAAAAATGGAAGGGCTCCAGTCAGAGGTATCGACTTCAACGCAAATTAGTAATTTTTTACACCATTACATATGATTGATAGTTGCGTGCTGGAGCAACAGTCGCTGGTTATTTCTGTTTCATATGAGGGTTTTTGATTGCCTTGGAAATGTTTAACCTGTAGTAAATTACGGTAGCCAGTAGACAGTAAAAATGTCTATTACTGCCATACTCCAGCTTCTCTTTGACCTTAGAGATGTTATCGCAGTTGTTTCTGGGTGAGTTGATGTGTTGTAAGGACCTTAGAGATGTTATAGCAGTTGTTTCTGGGAGAGTTGATTTGTTGTAAGGAATTTTTATAATCTTGTCCCTTTAGCCTAGTTAGTGTGTATTTTTCAGCTAAGTTAGTTGTTTTCTTCTAGCTGAACAGATTTTTGTTTATATTTCATGGCCTGCTACGTTGCTTATAGGTAGGAAAATTGAAAATCGCTGATTTGTTTGAAAATTTAAAATTAAATGAAAACTACGAGAGATTGATATTCACAACCTTATATCATTAGAAAGCTTATCAAATTCTACGTTTAACCGTATAAAAAAAATTAGGCATTCCCATTTGAAAAAACCAAGTTGTCGCTGATCGAAGTTTCCTTAATTCATCGACTGATTTCTCCAAGCATAAACGTAATTTAAATTTGACAGTCTCATCAAAGCTGATGTATTTTATGCTTAGTAATATGGCAAAGTCACAGCCTTCCATATTTTGTAATCTCTGCGATATTCAATTTTTTCCTGATATCTACTTATACCGAAAATAGTGATTTACACCTTAACGGTTCGCTTTAGGTACCATGTATGATACATAAAGTCACACTAGAATTCACCAGGGAATCTGAGTATGCAATAATATACGGGGTGTTCCATTTAAAAAAACATAACTTTGATACATTTCGTGTTTTTGGGACACCCTGTATAACATGAAAATATTTTTAAAATGTAGCCTTTATGGGTCTCTATCCATCCCAAATTATTATTTTCTTTTTTATCAAATACTTTAGCCATAATGCTCCGTGTCGAATAACGTGAGTAACCCTGTATAGCAAAATTCATATCTGTCTGGTTTGGAAATATTTGTTTGCTGAATAGTTAGACTGTATAAGGGTGTATATAAGTTTACACTTTTTTTTAAACTGTGTATAGAAGTCGTTACGATAAACAACTTTTATAAAAAAGGTATAGGGTATATCTGAGCATGTGTGTGTGTATCAAGGTACCTATTAGTCAGTTTATGTTCAGTTTTTTGCTCGGATTTTTGTCAAATCTATTAGGCATTGTACCTATCCGATAATGCAGTAGTCACTTTTTGTTTGTCCTTGTTAATTTTAAATTGGTAAATCCCAAAAGTGACACATTATCATGAAACAACTTTTAGGATTTACCAATTCAAAATTATAGGTATGATAAACTGAAAGTGACTACAGTGATCAATGATCGCTTATTTTTCAGTTCTCTGAAAAAAAATTTTGAAAAAGTTGTTTATTTCAACGACTTATATATTTACACAGTTAAAAAAAAGTATCAACTTAGGACTCACCCTGTAGAATCTGTAAAACTATGCGAATTGCTACGTACATATCAAATTACAAATATATGATTAGAATATTTTAATGTTTATAATAAACATCCTGTTGGCTGAGTTTTTTTGCTAAATCTCCTTTCTTCAGTAGCCAGTAGCTAAGTTCTGAATGTGCAGTTATGGGTTATTACTGCAAAATCGGATTTCTTTGGTTTTATTTATAACACTCTTCAGTTATAAAAATAATAATACATTAAAAAAAATGGATATATTCGAAAAAAGCGTTTTTCAGGTGCAGTATGTAAATTTATCTTACAGTGTATCAACAATTGGCACCCCGATAAGCACTTCGCTGCAATTATGGTTGCCTAAACGTGATGACAACTATAATTTTTTTATTACTTATTTTTGTTTTCTATTTATTTATTTACGTACATAATACAGCATTTACAGAGATTTAATTATCTAATATCACCAGTAAACAATTTTGAGTTTAGATAAAGATAAATATATGGTATCTATATTAATATTGAACCCCTAACCCAACTGACGGTTTCTATCATGTTTGTATTCCTTACCTCTCCCATTTTTGATTTGTGCTGCTTGCACTTGAGAATCGGTATCACGTGACTTGATTTTTTGCTTCCTAAAATGTAAAACTAAACTGCAAAGGTTAGTTAAAAAATATAACACACTCAACATTTTCTAAAATTAAGGAACCTAAAGAACACTTTTGGCGGGTAAACATCAGCTGATTATGATTAGCACCTGATATGCCGACAGAGATGAGACAGCACTTGGGTAACTATTACTTTGTCGCGGTATATTTCATCCGCTTCGTATCCCGCCGCTCCCAAATGTCAAAGTAACTGGTTACTTAGTAACTACGCAGAAAACCATAATCAAATCATCACTGCTGTGTTGGCGTTGGAATCGTTGGATATCAATAGTGTATATGTTTTGTGATATCAATAGTTATAGACGATCCAGACTCCAGAGTCCCATGGATATCAATTCAAATTGCATGAGAGTGAGAGGAAACCGCATAGTTTTGGTGCATGCATTATCTATGGTGCATACATGCCATATGCCATGCCGGTATGCCGTTTTTGTCATCATTTTGGCTCCATACTGAAGAAACGCGATTCGAAGACCCATTGATTGTATATCTCATCAGTGTGAAGACTGTGAAGGGTAGTCACCGGATAATGAACCTGAGGGCCGGCGGGTGGGGAATCAGACTGTAAATTTTATTTTCTTTGAATATAACGCCTTTATTTTTCCAGATGCACCTATCTCAGATTAATTGTAAAAGCACGATATATTCGTCATAATACTTTTATGTTGGTCACCTCTACAATACATCTACATATATTCTCAAACCAAGATTTTGATTATAGTTAAGTAACAGTTAGTTTATAATTGCATCCAAATCCATAAAGCGATTAGCAGAGAAACATACTGTGTATATCAAAATCGCACATATTTTTTATTATAATAATCCTTGCGCTATTACGATGTGGGAATAAAATGCCTTTTCATTGCCTTAGAAAAAAATCAAGCTTGCATGTCTGTGATTTATTTGTTCAGTGGTGCGAGTTACAACTGTTTATGCTGTGTTGTTTATGTTTATAGAAATTGAAGCTTCCCAACATGCTCAGAGTCAGGAAGTATTAAAATAGGGATTTCTACTTAGGAAACTTTTAAATATGGCCGATAAAGAACAAATATAGAAGAATAAATTATGAGTAATCGATTTCATATATTAAAAAGATGATTCGTTTTAGCCAGAACCACAGTCACCCAGAATATAAATAAACAAAAAAAAATCAACATATGAGCACTAATGACAGATCACATTGACAACTGGCATAAGACCAACGAAACGTGACGGCGGCGACGTCGTTGCGGAGGGTAATGTGGAAATACCAGAAATACTGCCTTTTGTTCTTCTGTTCCACTGACCCTGATCCATTTGTCAGAATCACCGACTATTAAGAGTCAGGATTATGTTTATACCTATTATTATCATGAATTATCGAAAGCAAGCAAATATAACCTTACTTCCCTTTTTCGATTTTCGTCTCCTCCAATATACTTCAATGTTTACTTCGCTCACTAGCCCACTACCAAAATCATCGTATCCATCAGGGTTCAAAGTAGATCGATTCGATAGCATTCGCTGCATTCATTCATCGATTAAAAAAAGATGTTCATCCCATTTTAATTATTGCTGCAAACGCTTTGATTTCCGATATTATGCGCAAGGCCATCGATTGAATAAATGAGCACGCCTTATGCCGACCTTATTTTCAAAAATATTTGGTTAGAAGGACATCATTGTGTGACCTTCCAAGTAAATGTTTAGAGTAACTTGCACTAATGCTTCTCATCCATAAATTCACTGGTTTTCTTTGCATATTTGTTCTGATAATCTGACAATATGCTATGTACCTATGTAGTACGTACGAGTATATCGATTGATAAAATAAATGAAAAATGGGGGGAATTTATGTAAGACTGATAGGAATAATGCCGTTAGAATTAAAGATGTACCTATGGTTTCACTGTTTCAGTCACAGAGTTAACATCTCTAGAGGGAGCCTAATTTGAATATTGGCCAGCCAACATCTATAGCGCTATTGCCACTCTTCTTCGTCCGCTTAAGGACCTTCCAGTTTCTTCAAAATCTGGCAGCTTCTGCAGTTTGAACACATGTTCCTCAAAGTATTTAACTGGGTATTTAATTATACATTAAAATATACTTGCAATGTAACTGATTTACGTGAGGATAATTTGTATTGATTTAACGAAATCTCAAAAATGGTAAATTTCGTAGCGGAATGTCGCAATGACTTCTAATATGTCGTAAATCTGGCAACCTACAATCGGCGTTCCCTAAAGCTGTCATGTGGCTGTCATTACAGTTGTGGTTATTGCGTATGTTGAGATTTTTGTTGTTTTAGTGTATATTTGAGTGACTTTGTGACTATTTGTGGTGTGAATTAAATTATTTATGAAGAATATTGTCATAATTGCATGATGGGACGAAATAAAAAGTGCATAGTTTGCTGCAATAGCGATGAATCGGTGAACACCACTTATCATAGGTTAGTATAGGTTTTGTTTTGGTTTTCAGTTGCGTAAAATATGGGGAAACACTTCATGGGAATAATAAATTATCAACTGTTACAATCAAGTTATAATAAGAGTAACTCTCTAAGTATAGCTAAATACTCATACAACTTATTGTATCAGTTTGTAACATCACAGTAATAATTGAATCTTTTAATGAACATCCAATTTAATATAAAATCGTACGCCACTGGTAATGCCCTCAAGCTGTCAGAGTTTCCGTTACATGTTGGCTGGTCAGCGACCTGTGCATTTTGTTGTTTACATTCCCTCTAGAGATGTTAACCCTGTGGTTTCAGTACTCTAGCAATTGGAGGTTGTATACTTCCATGTAGGCACATACTTAATATAAATAAATGTTGAAAATTTGGTAAGCATTCTGACAGATCAAAAATGTCTAAGTGAGAGAAAAAAGGGGGGGATATTGTGAGAGGGAGACACTCCCAGAAAAGGAGAGATGACGTGGCGCGTGGACAATAAACACGTAAATTTTGGGATCCCGAGATCCTTGCATAGAAAACGCAAGTGTTGATGAGTGATGAGTGAAATTGTGGTGAAAAGTAGAACCCGCGGAGGTATCTCCAAGAAAAGCTAAGAGTAGCAAGTACCAAGATTGGTAAGTTCAGATTCTTATCTTTACTTCTTCTGAACGCCACATGTGTATTGGATACGGTCTTTCCACTAATTATTTTACAAATGTTCGAATTTAACGTGCATTTCCGAACATGTTTGTTCTTCGAGATGGATAAGTATTATCGGATAATATAAATTGCTATTGTTTTCATTCTCCCGTAATCTAGGTCAAAACAGCTAAACAGAAGCATTGTTTTTAACTCGCTATGTGTCATGCTTATCGCCCATTCCACAAAACGCAAAAAAGGGAACCTATTGAACAACAAACTGTCTCACTCATCCTCATAGCTATTTCATTTTATAAAGGGGCTTCTAAACGGGCAATACTTTTACTGCAATACTACATATGGCCCAAAAATTTGTTCATAGACGGGCTATAGAGTCGGGCAACAGTGGCCGATGAAAGTACGAATGACGCAGTGGTTTATATTGTTTACGAAACATTAAATAAAAAAGAGAGAATACGGTGGATTCAACCTCACCTCAATAGGCGTGAAACTTTAGATAGGTAACTTGAGTTTAGAAATAAGTCTTGATAATATGTTATTTGAAAACTTTTCAGGAATGTCAAAGAGTGACTTTGAATTTCGGAATTTAAAGATAACTGAACCACAAATAAAAAGAAATGATACAAACATGAGTAAAGTAAAACCTATTACTACAAGACTGGCGATAACTATACGGTTTTTGCAACTGGAGATTCATATAAAAGTTTGATGGATCTGTTCAGAGTTTCAGATGCTTCGATATCTGTCTTTGTTATACCGAGTATTTCAGAATTTCCTTGACACGTGATACTTTCGTAACGAAACAACAAGAACTGAGTTGTAACTCTGAAGGTTCTTTAGGATCTATCATTCCATGCATTAAAAATATTTTTTTACGTCATCCCCGAAAACTCACCCTCAACTTTTTGATTTCAAATTATATGTTTCCCTACATGAGTGATATCCCTATTTTATTTAAAATCTTATGGAACCTTTGATTTTATACGCAAACTTATTATATGTCTAGTGATGTCATCTGCTTTGCTCGTAGTCATATTTTTTTTATTATTTTCAACTTATTGCAGAACGCTATGAATATATTAAATTGCTAATATTTTATTTTTACGTTATTAATATGATAACCATAGGTCTAGCAGTGTTTATGTGCTGTACTGTGCTTATATACATTTTCTATTGTTTTTTAGTTTATTGCAGACCCTGTAAATAGCTTGTGTGTATGCTAAATAAAACGTACTACTACTACTACTATAATATGTGAGCATAATATATAAATAAAATCACTCAATTGACGCCTAATATTTTTGCAAGAAGAAAAGAAAAAAAAGAAAACCTAGTGGGTTTTTTAGGCTACCGAATGACCTATCACGCCATGCTTTCGAAAAAATGTATTTACTATCAGTTTTTATTACAAAAATATTACGCCTCAAACAAATCCTTATTTTATTTATTTTATAAAGTAGAGCCCAGAGATATACCATTTGTGTACGTTTTGCGCTGTATAAAAACTGCATACCATCTCTTAGTACAGTTCATGATTTGGAATAGATACAGTTTTGATAATATTCAATGGTTACCATTATTTTACTTTCGTACTCGTATCCAATTCATGGAATGTGCTTTTAACCAATTTTCTAACAAAACGTAACCTTTTAGAATGGTGAAAATGAAACACTAAGTTGTATTTGAACGTAAATCTGTCGGATGACGTTCACGATGTATATTTTGACTGAACTATGGTAAGACCGACACATTCCAGGATTATTAGCGACTCGATCGATGAAGAGGACCGGACTTAGTCAAATTGTTTAGGCAGGTATTGCTACCGTTATTGATAGCAACGCCAATCTGCTTTTACTTTTGTGCGTTACTTTTCTGTCTGAATCGGACGTTTTTTTCGGAAGTGTGACAGCTAGAGTATGTTTCGGCATTGGGAAGATAATGGGATTTCACAGCGATGTGAATTACCCTGCAGCAGTGAAGCTACGTCGGCGGTTTGTCATTACGGTGGAGAAAGTAGTGACTATAGTACGGACACTGATAATGAATTTGAACAGAGGGAGGTGGAGGTAGACCAATTAAAACCTCACAAAAGGTCACATCTTAGCGCAGATGCAAAACAAATAGTACTAAATGATAATGAACTAACGAAGGATCCGGCGAATGAAAATAAGGGGAGTATGATAAAAAAGACGTCAATTCTAACACACGTTCCATATCCAACAGTATGTGAAATTTTGAGAAAGGGGCCACAAAAGAGGAAGCGTAGGTTTGATGCTGGTGTTTCAAAAGAACTAGATCCCACGATCACAAAATTATTGAGTAATATTGTGTACGAAAAGTACAAAATTAACGAACTACCTACAATCGAATCCGTTCAAAGACAATAGGTTAGAATGGGGTAACAGTATCCAAGGAGTACATTGCAGCGATGGATTAGGAAGATTGGGTTTAGGTACAGAACTGTGAACAAACGAATGGATATAATGGAAAGTGCAAGGATTGTGGAATGGCGGCTCGATTACTTACATAAGATAGAGCAATACCGGAATGAGGGGAGGTCAGTGTACTACCTTGACGAGACCTGGTATGATACCCATGATACCGCTAAAAAGGGATGGACCGACGGTACAAAGAAGTGTTAGCTAAAAGGCCTTCCACCAAATAAAGGATCCCGTATCTTATCTTACACTGCGGATCATCTGACGGCTAGGTCGAAAACGCACTCAAATTATGCGGAAAGAAAATTGAAGACTGCAATATAGACTACCACAAAAACATGGACTCGGGAATATTTGAGCAATGGTTTGAGTATACACTTATTCCCAATTTAAAGCCATTTGGCGTCATCGTAATGGACAACGCAAGCTATCACTCCAGACAAAGGTACAAAATTCCGAATTCAACGTTATCGAAGGCGGAAATACAAGATTTTCTCATAAAACAGGATTTGTACTTTGAAGAAACTTACAAAAAAAACTGAATTATTGGAAGTCCTCCACACTGAACCGTTTGAGAAACAATATGTCATAGAAAGCATAGCTAAAAAGTATGGTCATGATGTCTTAAGGTTGCCTCCGTATTTTTGCATTTTCAGTCCTATAGAATTAATTTGGGGACAACTAAAACAACGAATCGAACGTTAAAATTGAGTGTAGAAAGGAATAATTTACCATATGGTTTATACGGTTATATTGAAATGTCTCTACCATATATTTATCAACAGATAATAAAGTTTCAAACATCTTGTTCAACCAACTGATGTATGAGCACTTTATTGGATGGAATGAACATTTTCGTTGTTGCCCACTCCAACGAATTCGAATGCCCAGTCCGACCCCGTTCCCTTTCTCTGTCGGCACTTTTTGCGGAGATCCTCACTTTGTAAACAAATGGTATATCTCTGGGCTTTACTATACCTATTACCTTAAGAAAAAAAAATGGTTTGTGTATGAAACCAAAGTAACTACAAGACGTTAAATAAAATAATGACTTCATTTATATAAGAAAATCAGTGGGGTGCTATTTTAAGAATGAAGTTGGGGGTGTTTTTTAAGGGTTGGGGTACAAAAAATGTTTTGGATGCACGATATGATAGACCCTATAGTACTTTCAAACATATCACTCTGTTTTTGTTTTGACTTGTTTTTTGTTACGACAATATCACGTGTGAAGAAAATCCTTGGACAGACGATGTATCGTTTTTGGCATTTCTATCTTTATAGATATATTCCCGATTTCCAGTTTCCATAACTCAGGATGTAAGCGTATCTCATTGATTGAAATCAATTATCCTCTCGCTGGTCCAAGTATTAGCCATTTTCGTACCAAAATGTTGATAACCAACAATAAACAAACACCAAAACACAGTAATATTGCCGATGTTTTCGTTAGCCAAGCGATCGGCCATGTGCCGGAAACATAAAAATATATCGACAGTGCCGAATATATGTGGCTATATACATATGGCCAGGTATATACAAGAAATATTGCTCATTCTGGCCGTTGTTGCCGAGAACGTTGCCGGCTATACTATTGCAGCGACACATTGCAGTAAAAGTGTTGTCCATTTAGAAGCCCCATAAGCAGAATCGAAGGTAGTTGTTTCTGAAAAGGAAAGTCCCAAATCTATGAACTAATTTCTGGGCCATAACTATCGCAGAAAATATTGCTTGGATATACATATATTGCCAAGCCATATTCTGAAATAAAATGTCGTGATGTCCGACTATAGTTGCCCGACATTACAATGGGGCTTCTAAACGGGCAACACTTTTACTGCAATGTGTGGCTGCAATAGTGTAGCCGGCAACATTCTCGGCAACAACGGCCAGACTGGGCAATATTTCTTGTATGACCTGGCTATATAGCCACATAATATATTCGGCATTGCCGATATATTTTTATGTGTTGCAAGCACATTGCCGGACGATCGCTTGGCTAGCGAAAACATTGGCAATATTGCTCTGTTTGGGTCTTCGTTTATTGTTGGTTTTGAACATTTTGGTAGGAAAATCGCTTGGACCAACGAGAGGATAATTGATTTCATCAATGAAATACACTTAAATCCTGAGTCCTGGAAAGTGCAAATCGGAAATATGTATATAAAGATAGAAATGCCAAAAGAGATACACCGGCTGTCCCAGAATTTCCTTGACACATCATATTGTAACGAAAAAAAAATTCAAACAAAAACTGAATGATATTTTTGAAAGTACTATAGGGTCTATCATACCATGCATTCAAAACTTTTTTGTGTACTTCAATCCTTAAAAATCACTCCTACTTCTTAAAATAGTACCACACAGCTTTTCCTGTATAAATGAAGTAATTATTTTATTTAACATATTATAGTGCCTTTGATTTCATACACAAACCAAGATTTTTCGTAAAGTCATAAGTATAAAATAAATAAAATAAGGATTTGTTCCAAGGAAATTCTGATACCCGGTATAAAAATAACAGATATAATCTGAAACTCTGAACAGATACATGAAACTTTTATATGTTTTAAAAGTTTGTAAATACCTAGCATAGGTACTATCAAAACTTATTTCTAAACTCAAGTTATCTAAATTTTCACGCCTATTGAAGTAAGATCGAATCCACTGTCTTCGTCCTTTTTTATTTAATGTTTTATTTAAAACAATATAAGCCACTGCGTCATGTCATTGTTGCTATCAGCCATTGTTGCCCGACTGCATGTCCCGTCTATGAACAAATTTTTGGGCCATACTATCCCAGAAAATATTGCCGGGATATATATATTGCCTAGCCATATGCTGCAATAAAATGTTGTCGTCATGGTCGGGCCATAGTTACCAGCAATATAGCCAGTTTAGAAGCCCCTTAAAAGTATTGCCCGTTCAGAAGCCCCTTTATGAAATGATTCGTTGGATCTTGGATGGAATATGTTCTAATAATACGTGACTGAGCCTTAGGCAATCTACGATTACGTCATACATTCTACAAATCCAAGTGAATATATCCTGGAACTAATAATTATTGTATTAATAGTGATAAGTTTGCGACAGATGTTTTTGAGTGTAGTAAAGGAAATGTCGGAGTCTTTTGACAAGGAAGGAATTTTAACGCCAGGAAAAGTGGTGCTCTATAATGATGTAATGAATGCTGTTTGATGCATAATTTCTTAGAGTTGTTTGACTAAGCAGCATGTCCTTAAAATGCTCTGGTATATACAGGTGGTCGCAGAGAAGTAGGGTTTTATCTATACGGATAACTGAACTTTTTCCTCGTTCAACTTCTGGCCTAGATGCTAGGAATCATTTGTGATCGATTGCAGCCTTCAGTCAAGCCATGCATAACTGATTTTCTGTAATTTTTTGTTTTTGCAAGGTGGTACATAATAATATATGTCAATGTCAATATGTTCCTTTGGACTTTCTTAATAATGTTGTAATTGATCTTAAATTCATTTTGTTATGTTTTTAGTTATAATAAATTTTTCTAAAATCATAAAAAAAGCTTTCCCATAAAGTACCTTGTCATCATCATAGTCACAAAGACATGTTGTGAATTCGTAAAATGCATTAAGTCGGAGCTAGAGTATTGCCGACACGAATATTATCAATAGTTTTGAGAACTGTAGCTCGCCATCGTTCGCGATTGACTGTCAGTTCAGTGGCGCTTTTGATACTCATATCCAGCAACTGTTTCGTCGTATACACCCAGCGTGTAGGGGAACTGCCGCGGCGCCGCCTACTCGGGGCGTGACCCTAAACTACAAGTTTCTCCATATTATCGCTTCTGTGAATATGTCCGAAGAATGTAAGCATTCTCGTCGACACAATGGAGGCTAGGCTCTTTGGATTACCAATCTCATCCAGTATGGAAACGTTAGTTCGATGAGCGGTATAAGGAACTCTCAGCATTCTCCTCCACATCCACATTTCAAAAAGCACCTATGCGAGCTCGATCTGACTTTTTAAGAGTTTCCGAGGCATACAAAAATATGGAGAACACAAGGGACTGAACCAGCGACCTTTCGGTAGCTTTAGTGATGTTATGGTCACGCTATATTTTAGTAAACTTTCTCATGACCACACGTGTCTGTTGAATGCGCCGTCGAATCTCATTTTCACAGCTACCCGAATTGTCGATCAAAGAACCGAGGTACGCAAAACTTTGAACTACTTCACAACGGCCTACTGACTTGATTATCGTGCTCTCTATCGACGATCATAACCTTGGTCTTGTGGTAGTTAATACGAAGACCATATGCTGCTCTGTGTTGTTCTAAGATGTTTACATATATTAGTTCTTCCTGAGAAGCAGCAATAAGGGTTATATCGTCAGCAAATCTTAAGTTCGATATTTTGCTTCCGCCAATAGTTATACCGCCATTCCAGTTGTCCAATACCTGTCTCATCACAAATTCAGAGTAAATGTTAAATAACATCGGAGATAATACACATCCCTGACGACCTCCTTTTCTGGTTGCAGTTCGACCAGAAAGGTTAGAATCAATTCTTACACGAACCGAATTAGACTCATAGAGTTGCTGTATGAGAAACACTAGGTGATAAGGAACTCCCATAGAAATAAGGATTTCCAGTGGCGTAACTAAGGGCCCGCAGGCCCGCAGCTGCGGGGGTCCCGAGGTTTTGGGGGCCCCGTAGTCCTCGAGGCCGAGGCTCCTCAACCACCATCGTTTGTGCAACAAAAAAGTACTAAATTAAAGGTCACGTTCCTTTTATGTTAGTATTTTTTACAAATAATACAACCTATGAACCCCAAGATGCATACCCATCAGTGAAAAAGTGACAGTATTGAATTTGAAACTAAACCCTAAAAATCGGCTAAGAACACGCAGTAAATGGAAAAATACGGGAAGAGACGTATGTCAAAAAATGTCTGGCTAATTCAATTCGCTGTCTTCCACAACACAGGTCACATTAACAACTAAGCCATACGTGTAAAATACAAACTAAACAACGACCTTCTAAAGAAAGTTAAATCAACAAATCTGTGTTTTCATACCACGAATTTTGTAATTTTTCGGGTGATTAAAACATATAAGGTCGTTGTTTAGTTTGTATTTTACACCTACATAATATCTAATATGTGTTGGTTGGTTGTGTTACCTGTGTTGTGGAAGACACCGAGTTAAATTAGCCAAACTTTTTTTGGACGTTTTTTGTTTCTAGAATTACATTTTAAAGCCTGCGACTCAATGCACATTGCTGTTTTTGTGAGCAAACCTCAACCACAGCATAATAAGCAACCAGCATAATATATCTGAGGATTTCCTATATAAAAATGGTTCCCAAAAAATTTGACCCTGGGAGGGTTTTGGATGATTTTACGGCTGTGGAGATGCGAAAATGAAAATATCGATACCAGTTTTGTGCAACTGATTACACCCCTCAATAATTATATAATAATTATTTTCGATACCGATACAAAAGTATCAATACCAGCTTGGAATGCCTCAAAAAGTAACGATGACAAAAATACTCGATATTAGTGCAGAAGTATCGAAGTATCGTTAGCATCCCCATAAAAAAACCCTCCTAAAGTGGGGATGCGCGTGTAATTTCCGCCATCTTGAGTTTTTGTGCTGGTCATTTACTATGCTGTGCCTCAACGTTAAGCCCTGAAGCTGACAATAAAAATTGCCGAAAGCTTGACAGTTAACGCCATAGTCTGCTTTAGGCAGTGACCCGTGTTTATATTCAAAATTTTGGTCACAATCCCAATATTTTCTCTTTAATATAAATATATATACAGGGTGAGTTGATAACTTTTTTAACTGTTCATAGAAGTCGTTGAAATAAACTACTTTTTCAAATAACTTTTCAGAAAACTGATTTTTTTTTATGGTCGGCCTCCCGCAAAGGCTGAAAGCCTATGCCACTGTAGAAGCGCTGCGAGAGGATAAGTATCGGTTCACGTTAGATTTGAAACGCTGCAGGTTGTAGCCGTCGGGAAACAAATTCCCCAGCAGCTGATTCCACAGCGTCGAAGTTCTCCAAAAGAAGGAATGCTGGAGGAGACTAGTTCGGGGATTAAGGACCTCGACCTGGTAAGGATGAGCTCTCAGAGCTTCTCTAGTTTTCCTGGTTCGGACGGCCTGTGGTGTTATTAAAAATAAACGACATACAAAATAAAGAGTGTAAATCTGGGCTTGTGTAACAAGCAACCTACAAGTTTTAATCTGTTTATCTTTAGTTTTTTGCTTCGATATTTGTCTTATCGATTAGGCATTGCACCTGTCGATACAGCAGTAGTCACTTTCTGTTCATCTCTGTTGATTTTAAATTGGTAAATACTAAAAGCGGCACATTATTAGGAACGCAACTTTTAGGATTTACCAACTTAGAATTAAACTATACGATAAACTGAATGAGACTAGTGCATGAATTGCCTGACGATAAGACAAAAATTTGACAAACAAGCTAGGTGATTTGATTCTGTATTCACTTATTTTTCAGCTTTCGGGAAAAAAAAAGAAAAGCTACGGGACATTTCTTGCGGGGGGGGGGGGGGGAAGAATCTTGCGGGGGGGGGGGGCGAATTTGAAGTTACGCTACTGAGGATTTCCCTCAGTTTACTACACATAAATGTTATTTTCGACGCTACGTCGTTACAAGTACCCATATTTGAATCGTATAAGATATTATAAAGTTTCTATATTTATTTAAATGTTTGAGGTTAAGTAAGATAAAATAAAGTTGGATAAATCTCACATTTTTGTAATTTACTTACAAATAACAAAGCCACCTATTTTCTCGGAGATAACAATTTTCTTTCATACACCGACTATTTCTTGTCTTGGTTCCAAAAATACTGTTTACACCTCAATTATATGCAGATATCCCGTGGTGAATTAGAAAAATCAGTACAAAGCATTTCCACGTTTATTGTTATTTTTTATTGTTAAATTCGAATGAATAGATGTAACTTACAAATTCTAATTCAGAATTCCAAAGACAACTGCCTAACCTCGATGAACTTTTCTGAGGGACTTGTTTATTGTATTATTTATTTTATACATAAATATATTATTATAAATAAACGCTATTACTATTACAACACAATTACCCCAGGTAGGAAGAGGGCGTCTTAGAGACGTCCATTTCTCGTCACCTTGTGGCCAAAGGGGACGAATCAGCTGTCGTCCAAAAGACGTCAGCAGGACGTTAAAATGTCACAGCCAGAAGATATAATGACGTCTTGAGGACGTTCAACTGAGTCATATACTGGACGTGTTTTTTTTTAGAACGTCCCTTGTCGTCTCTTAAAACGTGATTTTAACGTCATCATGATCGATTTTTTATGGCGTTTTGGGTGAGAACAGACACCAATTAAGAAATAGACGTTTATTCATACTCCTTTTTAAATATATATACAAGTCGACAAATTGCCAGATAATTGCATTTAGTTTGATGAATTAAAGTAAGACACAGGCACAAACAACTCCATAAATTTCCTCAGAAAGAAATAACTATTAAACTATGGTCGAACTTTGCCTATAAATTAGGCCTAAATGGCCTAACGATCGAAAAGAGTCTGCTGCTTCACAAGAGGTCAAAACACTTCTTTCTTTCTTGCGTCAGCCAACTTTTGGCAACCACCGCGACGCCACCGTCATCGAACTCCACCAATACGTGTGCCATTAGGCTGTTATTGTATTATTAATAGATATGGTCGGGGTCGCAGTAGAAATGCATCACATAGGCAGGAACAAAAGAGGAAAAGACCGGGAAAGGCAGGAATAACAAAATTTGCACAAAATCCACTACATGCCACAAAACAAACGGCACAAACCGATCACCGTGAAGTTGAACCGTCCAACATAAGTACCGAACTGGGCACCGCGCAGCGGTAACGGCCAACGATAAACGTGGCGTCACCCACGTGACGTCGTGACGTGGCTGCCGTTGGTCGTTGTCGCTGGCACAGTTTAGCAGTAGGGCGTCCAAAAAACGTCGAAAACCAGTAAAAACCAAAATGGGTCGTCCTAAGGACGACACGCTCCTGCCTGGGATGCTTCTTCATTCGCTTACTCATCAGTATTGCTAAGCCGACCCTGTGCTCAAAACGTGAACGGCAATACTCGCGGCTAGTGCTGAGGAGCCGAGGTGGGGTTATGGGAGATCATATTTTCGGAGACAAATTGTCTGCATAATTTCTACGAGTAGCGACTGTATAACATCGATATACAGTGGTTCTCACTGGCCGTTGCCAGCTGAATAGACATTTGACACTCATTAGAGTGATACTCCATCTCCTCCAGATGCTGGGAGGAGGACGAGACAACGTTCCACTTCCTGGGCAGATGTGCTGTGTATCGCAACTTTCGGCACGAAGGAGTACGTGGAGGAGGCATTATGTTCAGCGAAATGGTCGGTCATACTGACTTTTGTCTAGAGGTCTAGTAGGTTCGACAAGGACCTTTCTAGAACGTAGACTTTTAGTGTTTTCAGTGCTGGTTCAGTGGGGTTGGCAAAACGGGTCAAATAAGGTGGCCTACTTGCCTGACTACGCCTTCCTACATGACGTCTTTTGGAAGTTGCATAGTATATTTTTGGTACCTATTCATGAAATCGGTTGCCTTTTCTCTTTAACTACGTTCTCCCAAATTTCTAAACCATTTCCTGTGCGTTGGCAGCTCATACGCATATTGATGCTTACACTGGAACTCTGAATGGTATGAGGTCTGACGAACATTGCCGAATAACGACGTCTGTTTACAATAATCATCAAGTTTATTTCCAAAATCGGCACAAGGCACAGGCACAAACATAGTGGAACTTCTTTTTATGGTCAGCCTCCCGCAAAGGCTGAAAGCCTATGGCGCTGTAGAAGCACTGCGAGAGGATAAGTGTCGGTGCACGTTAGATTTGAAACGCTGCAGGTTGTAGCCGTCGGGAAACAAATTCCCCGGTAGCTTAATCCACAGCGTCGAAGTTCTCCAAAAGAAGGAATGCTGGAGGAGACTGGTTCGGGGAATAGGGACCTCGACCTGATAAGAATGAGCTTGCAAAGCCTCTATAGTATTCCTCATTCGGACAGCCTTTGCTGTTATTATCTGGGAGAGCTCACTCGAACATCTTCTTATATTTAACGATATTTTACTGTCCGTTGCTTAATTATTCTGAACACTACTAATTACTATCAGAGGACATCGCTAAGTATAGGGCACAAAATAGAGAAAGGAAAACAGTAGACGATGAATGGAACTCCCTAAGGAACCTAATGATAGAGTGTACCAACAGATCTACAGGGACCAAGAAGAGGTATAAACAGAAATGGTTCGATGGTGAGTGCGAAAAAGTATTGGAGGAAAAGAATTCAGCAAGATTAGTAATGCTAGCCCATGACACTGAGGAAGTAAGAAGACGATATATTGAAGTGAGGAGGAAGAGCAAAAGTCTATTAAGGAGGAAGAAGAGGGAATACAAAGAAGATCAGATAAGGCAAATAGAGGAGCATTACAAAGAGAAAGAGATCAGAAATCTATACCGAGGAATAAAGAGAGAAGGAACAAAACAACAAGGTAACAGGATGTTTATCAAAAATATTAATGGAGAGCTACTAACAGGTGAAGAAGAGATATTGGAGAGATGGAGCCATTACTTCGAGGAGCTGTTAAATGAAGGATTTATAATAGATGAATATGACGATGTTGAGGAAGGTTGTCTGGAAGAAGCAGAAACGATTGAAGTACCAAGCAAAGAAGACATTACAAAGATTCTGTCAAGTCTAAAGTCAAATAAGAGTCCAGGAACAGATGAGATTGTAGCGGAAATGTTAAAATGGGGAGGAGAATTGTTATTAGAAGAGTTTTGCCAGCTGATAAAGAAGGTTTGGTTAGAGGAAAGAATGCCCCGAAGCTGGAATGAAGCACTAATAAGCCCGCTGCATAAAAAAGGAGACCGTACTGACTGTGCAAATTATCGAGGCATAGCTTTACTCAACGTTGCGTACAAAGTATTATCGAAGTATATTAAGAACCATTTGGCGAAGAGAATAGATCACGAAATTGGGGAGTATCAGTGCGGTTTCAGAGCGAGTAGAGGAGTGATTGACCAGATTTTCACCTTAAGAGAACTACAAGCAGAGAGCTACCAACATATGAAAGAAACTTACGTAATTTTCGTGGATTTTAAGAAAGCGTATGATACCGTTAAAAGATCTGCAGTATACAACGCCTTGAAGGAGTTAGGAGTTGATAAAAAATTAATACGGCTAATAAAAATGACTCTGCAGCAGACGGATAACCAAGTAAAGGTGAATAGGTGTCTTTCTCGAAAATTTAACGTAAAAAGGGGTCTTAGACAGGGTGACCCATTATCGCCAATCCTATTTAGCTTAGTCCTAGAAAAGGTTATGAGAGCAGCAAAGATAAATCGGACTGGATTGTTGTTTCATAAGATGCATCAATGCTTAGGTTTTGCAGATGATATAGCAATAGTAGCAAGTAGAGCCGAGCTACAGAAAGTAATAGCATCCTTAGTAGAAAAAGCAAGCTGGGTGGGATTGGAAATAAGCGAGGAGAAGACAAAGTTCATGTCATGGACGGACGGAAATTTCAATAAAGGACAATGGTTAAAAGTTAAAACAGAAGCTGGAACAGAGTTAAGTTTCGAGGAAGTGGATAGGTTTGTATATCTGGGGACAGAATTCAAGAGAAAGCCAGAAGTAAGGGAAGAGATAAAGGCAAGACTAGTAAAAGGAAATAAGTGCCTCTATAGTCTTAATGGGCTGCTAAAAAATAAACTTATTTCCAGAGGGCTAAAGATACATATATACAAAACACTGATTCGACCAGTGATTACATATGCTTGTGAAGTATGGGTCCTCACAGAAGCGGATATCAGAAGAATCGAGATATGGGAGCGTAAAGTTCTGAGGAAAATTTTTGGAGGAAAGAAGGTAGGAGAGGTATGGGAAAGAAGAACAAATCAAGAGTTATATGACTTGTATAAGGAACCCATCATAACGGCTGTGGTTAAAGCACAAAGAATAAGATGGTTGGGACATGTTGTTAGAATGGCACCAGGCAGAGTACCTAACATGATGTTGGATAGGAGAATTGGAGGGATGAAGAGGAGAGGGAGACCCAGAGAGAGGTGGTTACAACAGGTACTGCGGGACGTTGGAACAGTAGGTGTTAGAAGTTCGAGGGAGAAGGCTATGGATAGAAGAAAATGGAAAGAAATTACTAACAAAGCCTTGGGCCTACTAGGCCTGTAGTGCTAATGTATATATATACTAATTTACTGTGATTTGGTATTGACATGTCATAGTGTAAGATTGATCGTAATGCGAGTGGAGATATGCAAATTTAGTTCTTTGTAAATCTTGAGGTAAGTGGGTGCTACTGGGTAGTTCAATATTCTCCTATGTAGTCGTTGTCTATAAAAAGTTGCATTTTTATAGAAATATTAAAGTTTGTGCAACTATCAAACATAAGTATATACATATGTAGAAGATGTTTATTTCCATATCATATAGTGTTCTGAGAGGCGTAACTTAAAATTTGCATTTTCGTAGAAAATGTTTACTATTAGCTCTTGAATCCCTATTTGTTAACAGCTAACATCTATGATAACTTTAAATACTAACTCTCATTTCAAGCTTTACATGTAGGTTAGGTTAGGTTGAAAGTGAGTGGGGCAGCGCTGCCTCCTTCCACTGCGACTCAGTTGTGTGTTGTGTGTTTTAGAGTTCACCGTACAGTCCGCACCTCTTTGCGAAGGCGATCAACGTGAGGGGTGAAACTTCCTTGAAGTCATGAGGTTCCAGGTTGGCAAATCCAAATGTCTGGAACCTAGCGTTATCAGTTCTGGACAGGAGCAAAGAATATGCTCCGCTGTTTCGTCCTCCACGTAGCAGAAGCGACAGTCTGAAGTTTGTTCAAGACCTAACTCCCGCATATGGTCCCTCAGACGACCATGTCCCGTCAGCAGACCAACCAGAATGCGGAGATCGTTCCTGTTACAATTCCATGATCCTCGGGGTGCCTGACTCGAGGGGTATCTTATGAACGCCTTCGAGTGCAGTAGCCCTGGTGTATCTCGCCAGTTCAGGAGTGCTTTATTCTCTGCCCAGTCTGAGATGGTCTTTTTAGCGGTGCTTTTTGCAATGCCTGCTTCTCAGGAAGAACTAGTAGCTCTATTGAACGTTTTAGAACAACACAGTGCAGCATATGGTCTTGGTATTAAGACCATACAAGACCAAGGTTATTATCGTAGATAGAGAGCATGACAATCATCGAGAAATAAAGTCAATAGGCCATTGTGAGGTGGTTCAAAGCTTTGTGTACCTCGGTTTTTTGATCGACAATTCAGGTAGCTGTGAGAATGAGATTCGACGGCGCATTCAACAGGCACGGTGGCCATGACAAATATTACTAAAATATGGCGTGATCATAACATCACTAAAGCTACCAAAATGTCACTGGTTCAGTCTCTTGTGTTCTCCATATTTTTGTTTGCCACGGAAACTTGGACTGTAAAAAAGGCAGATCGAGCTCGCATAGATGCTTTTGAAATGTGGAAGTGGAGGAGAATGCTGAGAATTCCTTATACCACTCAACGAACTAATGTTTCCATACTGGATGAGCTCAGTAATCCAAAGAGACTATCCTCCATTGTGTCGATGAGAATGCTTACATTCTGCGGACATATTCACAGAAGCGATAATATGGAGAAACTTGTAGTTCAAGGTCACGCCCCGAGTGGGCGGCGCCGTGGCCGTTCCCCTACACGCTGGGTGTATACGACGAAATAGTTGCTAGATATGAATATCAAGAGTGCCACTGAACTGACAGTAAATCGCGAACGATGGCGAGCTATAGTTCTCAAAACTATTGATAATATTCGTGTCGGCAATACACTAGCTCCGACTTAATGCATTTTACGAGTTCACAACATGTCCGTTAAGACATTGTGACTATGATGATGATGATTTGCAATGCCCACAAATGGTTCTGGTCCTATGAACACAGATTCAGTTCCTCCTCTTGCGAGCGCGTCGGCCAATACATTGCCTTCCACTCCGCTGTGACCCGGAACCCAAATCAAGGTTACCCTGTTTCCTGTTCCGAGTTTGTTGAGGAGGTGCATGGAGGTCCATATCAGCCTTGAATCAACCCGACTGGAGCACAGTGCTTTCAATGCAGCCTGGCTGTCTGAAAAGATTTTTATAGATCTGTTTGTCAGGGACCTTTTGATTAGTTCCCTGACTCCCAGCTCTATGGGATTCATTTCTGCTTGGAAGACTGTGGTATACCTCCCAAGATTTACTGTAACGTTTTTCTTTTGCATAGGTTATTAGGTCTTAAGTTGTTTTAATTTTTGTATGCATAATTTGATCTCGTTTTGTATCAATGAATTGTATATTTCATAAATTTTGTTTTATTTTCTTGTTGAACTGCCCAGCAGAAAAAATATTGTTTTAATTTTTGTAGAATTACCGTGTGCTTTTGTTTATTGTGCCTATATCATCAGCAACGTGAATATCTCATAAATTTCAGATTATTTTCTTGTTGAACTACTCGGCAGATAAAATATGATTTTTATTTTTGTATGCATAATTTGATCTCGTTTTGTACCTGTATCTTTTAGCTTGTTTTTAATATTTGCATGTACAGGGTGCTATTGTTTTTTGTACCTATATTATATCTGCATGAATGTGATCTTGTTCGGGGCGGCTGGATATTAATAAATTATTTATATCATGTCACCTATGTCCTTGCCCCCCCCCACCTAATTTACAATAATGACTCCCGTGCCTTCCCATCATTACTACTACACTCTACTACTATTATTCCTCAAATAATTGAATTTTACAAGGATTTCCTATAACGAGGGTAGGATTTTAGTTATTAAAAGAATATTCGTTCAAAAAATGTGTATATTAAAGTACATTAGTGTACAAAATAGTACTAAACAAAAGATACACGATACATCATATATTTCTGACAGAGGCCTTTAAACAGGGTTAACATTTTCTCATTGTGCTATCACAGATATCTAGAAGCCTCATTAAGCGACGACATACAAATGAGGAATTATATTATATTCATTTATGTAGCACTGTTCTCTGTTGCCATTCATGCAGGTCCTTTTTCACGCATTTGCACAATGTGTCAGAGTCGGCACTGTCCCACACATCCAAGGTAATAATTTACCCATATGTATGAATACGAACAAAAAACACGCAGGAATAAACTGATAAATCATTAAATACCAAATATTATTAGTGTTTATAGACATAGCTTTATTGTTATGTAATAATATTTATATTTTATTTTTATAGAATGAGTTCATCTTTAAATTTGACAAACTTATAAAGTAGAAAACGGCAGTCCTAATACCTTAAACATAATTGAAAATGTTAACCCTGTATACAAAGATAAAGAATGGTGCAGAAAGTTCATGTATAAAAAGATTATGGTAGAAATGTTTTAGCTAACCATTCAAAGATGGTATAATCTTATAGTGAACCATTTAGCATAGGAATATAAAAGTTTTGATGCTTTAGTACAAGAGCTTTTTGCATTGAGGAATCAAGAAGAACCTCACTTGGTTTTCAGAAAACGCTTCAAATCTGTCTGTTAGAGCATTTTATACATGATTCTGCACTCCCAATTCCAGAAATCGTACAACTTAAGTGACAGTTTTTAGTAGTATAAAAACTAAAGGGTGTAGATAAATAATCGAAGTGGTTGAAATATAAATATGACTATGCTGTTAACGTTGTCGACATGTCTATGAAGCGATTTACAAAATAAACACTATGATGAGAAAAGAATACTGGTATAAATTCTATGAAATAAAGATATAGCATAACATGTCCTAAATTACACAATTTATAATATCACATCTACGTGGCTTTATCCTTAAAATTAAACTCACATGTATACAGGTATATATTGCTTTTCTATTTAGAAGTGGTTTGGCTTTGTATATTCTATAGATAGGTAGATTATAGGTTATATGGTGCGCTAGAGTTATTCAAAAGGACATGAACGTAAAATGTTAAGTCACAATCCTTTTTCTTGCTATTGTGGAAATATTCGAGCTATGACGCCGTTTGCAAGAAGGGAAGTTGGTGCTCAAGGTTCCTTCTTTTGTAATCATTCATTCTGGTAGAATGAGGAATAGTTCATGATTAGTTAATAATTAATGGTTTCGTTTATTATTGTCTTTAGTCGTACTGCATTTCATAAACCGGATCCCTTTTTTTCCGAGTAGTATATTTGAAATTTCGAGACAGTTTACTTCAAAGGTGCTGAAATGTGCTACCAAATCGCCCCGTTTTTGAATCAACCCAACTCAATTTCCAAAAGTTAATTATAAAAAATCTAACAAACAAGAAATCTTCTCATAATGGGCTGCTCGACTTTCTACAATAAAAAAAAGTTGTCTTATAAAAAACGGGATTCTCCCGATCGCACATAGGAGATAGAGCCTTGAACAACTTCAACAAGATTTTTTATTGTGTTTTGATAATGCACGTGTAAACACAGAAACATGAACAAAAATAAGGAAACGTTGAAAGCGAAACCACTAAAAAAGAAAACTGCATAGGAAGACAATATACAGAATTTAAATGAGATATAGCGGAAGCAATGTCAAAAACACTTATTTTATGTACACGCTTATCAGTTTGAATTACATTGAAAATAGGTCGTGTTGGAATAATTTGATCTAATTTTGAACGCATATGCCCCTAATCAATTTCTTCATCCATTGCTCCAACTGAAATACTTTAATATTTTCTGAAAGTTTACGTTGACTTCCATTTGAACAACTCTAAATAACATTTGCAACAAATTCAAATTCCTCAAGGTCACGACATGGTCCGGAGAGTTAGAAGCATAGATGAGTTTCTGCCATTACATTTCATTCTTTGTGGAAGGATTTACAAACGTCTTATTATTAGGTACTTCGAAGGATTTGAATTCATCTTACGCAAAATCATGAAAATTAAACATAAGATACATGTTAATGGAATCTAAGTTGAAAATACATACATGCGGAAATGTCAAACGAATCGTACATATCACACACTTAATGAAGAGCTTTAAGTATATATTCAAATGGTCCTGTTGTTTTTAAAAACAGAAATATGATTCGGGAAAACAATCTGGTCACTTTCATCCTAGGGTAGTGCTCTTTTAGCGAAAAAAAAATGGGGACATAGAACACAAGTTCAATCCAATGTGAAATTAAAGCAATATATCTTGAATGTATAATGATTTTAGGTAGAACCCGCTATAGTGAATTTTGATATGAAATTGGTTTTTAGATAATTCAACAAAAAATATTAACCTAAAACTGGTCCTATGATTTTTTAACAAAAAGTAGTGAGTATACACGGTGGTTCACTTTATAATGGCATAACTTCACATCGTAGGTAACGTTAAAATAATGATAATTTCTATAATTATATACCTATATCCGGAAAAGTTTCGCTTTCAAGATACAGGGTGTTCAAGTTTTTGAAAAAATCTATATCATTTTGAATATTTCCTAAACGGCTGCTTAGAAAAATTTTAAATGTAGCATTCAGGATAACTTATTGATTCTCCATGACTTAGAGAATATAGAGATAAATTACAAAAACCAGTGGTGGAGATATGGGTATACAATAACCCTTAAAAATGTCCTACATCACCAACACTGTTGCAAATAATGATATAAGTTTTCCTGCATTTTTTTTGTATAGTGAACCGTTTTCAAAATATTTGCGATTTTCCCCGGTTATGTAGACTGACAGCAAATAATCTGGAAGGCTGCTTTATTTTTGACGTGTTAATCAATTTAATACTTCTGAAGTATCACTAGGTTAGTCTGTATATTATTTGTTTATCTTTAAAATGTCTTTAAAATGTTCTAAACAAGAATACTCTGTAATACATTTTATTTATGAATTTGGGGTGAAAATTCAGCAGGAGTTCGAGAATACCACAGACGATTTCTTAACAGATGACCACTAACGTGATGTTTTCTCAAATCACGATTTCTTAAAAAAATATGTTTTACTCGACGTGGGATTGTAAACTAGAACCACGAAGGTTTCAGCATAAATTTAGCATTAATATTTGGCTGGGAATTTACAATGGTAACTTCCTTATGTACTTCCACAGCGACTGAATTCTAGGGCCTCATATTAAAATTTATTTTATTAGTACTCGTAGTTGTATGCCTTGTTATTCTTAACAATTACATTACTTGAGGAAATCGGAAAATATATCGAAAATCGTCCGTCGTACGAAAAAAATACGCTAGAATATAAGAAATGGACCATCAAACAATATTATTGTTATTTGCAACAAAGTCAGTGGCGGAGGAGTTAGGGTAATTATAGCCATATCTCTACCTCTTTTTTTGTAACTCATCATCATGTCACCTATATTATGGAGGATCCTTAGCTTATCTTGGTTTATGGTTTATGAAATATTCAAAATAACAAAGATTTAAAAAAAAATTGAATGTATCTCGATAACGAAGTTATCCTGGATATGTGTATTGGGAAATTGTTATTTTTTTTACTTCTGCGTCATGAGCATCTTCTACTTTGATTATTAGCCTCGTCTTCTGTGTACGCTTTGTTACTGTTTCCCGGTGCCACTTAGGAACAGCACTGTTAATTGGAAGCCAACAGGTGGAGACTCTTCACAAAGCTTTTTTTATGGATATTTATCTTTGATTGAAAAAGCCAGAAATAAATTTGCGCCTCTAACGAGAATCGAAACCGGGACCTTTCGGTCCACAAGCCCTCGACTCTTAACCACTGATCCAACCCACCCCCGGAAATTGTTATTATTTCAACAACATAAAGTGGACCACTCTGTACTTATGTTTAAGATTGTGCGATAGAAGTGAAAAACTCTGTTTTCGTGGAAATTCATCTACAAAGTGGTTGTTAAACAATACTGGCAAGTCAGATATTTCATGTGCTCTAGGGTAGTAAGATAAACAATAATTTTTTTCTATGTATAGAGTTTGTTTATTTGCATATTATCCTTTCTATGAAATACTCTTACAGCCTAGAGCAATAATGTTTACTTGAAATATATCAGGAATACACTTTCAAAGAGGATATATATCTTTACAATGAAAAATATAAAGGACCAAACAAACACAACACCAGATCAGGGTATTTTTTTGGTCAGACTGTTATATGGATTTTATGTCAAAAATGCGATTACAGCATAAACAGAAATGTGCCTTTATATATGGGTCGATCAATCAATAACTTTTTAGATGTATTTCCAAATTCACAGTTACGGAAAGTAACATACATTTTTGGAATTTAAATTAAATTGATTTTTGGAGGAAATGAACCTGTGCTCTACACCTTGCCATATTTTTACAACAGCTTTCGAGGACATTAAGACAAACCAATCATATCTACAAGACTTACGCAAAGGGATATTATTTGGAACGCATAATATCAGATAAAATTACGATGGTCAAATTAAGCGTATATGAAAACATTAAGTGGATATTCTAAAATATATAAAATGGATGTAATGTAAAAATACCAAAAATACCTATTAATACAAGGAAAGTCACTACTATGAATGTGGGATGATTAAACGGTACTATATTTGTGCAATGAAAGAACACATAACTTCTCTAAAAGGTCCCATGGGACTAGAAAAAAATCATTTTTGTTTTAAGCTAAAATGATATATTCCATATTTCTAGAAAGTTTTATTTGGGATTATAATTAAAAGTCGTTTTTAAATTACCAATTTCATTTCTGAGACCTGAATAATCGTTCGAGAATCCTGATTTTGATATATATATCTCAGAAAAGTATTTTTTTTACAGGCCAGATATACTTTCATAAATTTTAGAAACGACGTTACTAGATTTTTTTGTACGTGAGAAGCTACGACACAAGTATATAATAAAAGCAATGCGTGACTCTTGTAATTGGTTATATGGAATTAAGATACATTTATCGTTATTTGAATGTGTTTCTACTATTTTTATACCTTTTGAATGTAGGTACATAGTTGACTGTTCAAAAAGATTCATTGTTTCAGACCTACACATGTAAGCTTCTATACGTTTGAGGTTAGTTTACAAGCAAAAACACCTTACTGGCTTTCAGCACTGAGACTTTAGAGAAACATGATAATCTGTTGCATCAAACCAAATCAAAAACGACTTCAATGGAGAAATTATAAAATGGAAACAACAGTTGTAACATGCTTTTTTAATACTAACCCAGTAAGGCGTCACAAAACTTTCTAAAAACGTTGCGTAAATTAGGAAGGAGATGAAATATTGCAATTTAGATTGCTGAACGTTTGCAATTTGAAAAAAATCGTAAAAAGCTTGATATCAATCCTTAGATATTTTTCCAAAATGTGAAGTAGAGCTTTTTGATACAATCTACTACTAGCCACCTAAATGTAACCTCTATTTCCGAATTTTTGCCATCCTATGTGGTCTTTTATTATCGTTATTCGTATGAATCATGTTAATATTGTTCTACCATTTCAATACATACAGCACAAAATAATTAACGGATAGTTTAATAAACCATCGTATGCAATTTTATCCGATACTATACTCCTACGATATCAAAAACCGGACTGTACATGAGAAAAGATTCTTATGTTCACAATATCATTACTTCCATTTCCCACACCTAAATACACAGCCTTTGTCCGTAATTATTTTCAAAACTGCCTTCAACTAGATATCATTAAACCCTGTATATAAACGATCTAATACTGTAGTAAATGGTTATCCCTGTAAAATGAAATCTTTGGAAAAATGAAGAGATACAGAAGGTTATTTATTATCAACACAAATGACGTCTAAACTAATAATTGTATATGAAACAAACAAAAAATCATCTGTGTCATTAATGATTCAGTAGAATTTGTTGAAAATAAACGTAGCTTACACAATGTACTTATTTTGAAAAAAACAACGTATCGAGAGTTGCGTACATTGCAAAATCTATATTATTCAGCATTTCGAAAAGTTTACTACTTCAAATTCTACTGATTTTACATTTTAAATGCCCTAATAATATTAAATAAACATCTTGAATTCTTTAGGTACGTGTGATTTTCACTAAATTAGAGATATTAAAAACTTAACCTATCTACATTTCATTCCAATATTTTTTAAATTTATCAATTATCACACAATATTCGACTCTTTTTAAAGTGATGTAAATTAAAAAAATCATATCACTATATAAATGTTATATTTATATTTCCTTATTCAAATATTTTAAATATGTTAATTAGTACATAAGGTGGTACAGAATCAGAATTTCAAGGTATATATAGTAAAAATCAGATTACTTAGTAAGTAGCCAATACAGCTGGAGTGTTGAAATATTGCTAATTCAGTACCACCCTCTATATATGTAAATATAGTGACAATTGAACCTCTCCCCCCTTTCCAAAGGAGTGGCGAGTCTAGGTTTTGCATCTGCAAAGATAACCTTTCCAAATTCTTCCTATATTTCTACCAGCGCAGTATAAAAAACGACAGTCGACACGAATTTCAAGAAAAAGTTATTTTTGCATTTTACAAGGGTAATGAGAGAGAATATTCATTTTCGGCCTTGTGTCGGACTTTGAGTTTTACAATGTCAGTTCATTTCATGAAACCTCTCAGTTTTAATGAGGAACCACAGATATTACTGGCAATAAATTTATGGATTTATTCAAGAATCATCACCTATCTTACACATTAATATATTGTTTACCGCGTGTAAACATAGTTTGTAGTTAATCTTCTGTGTGTCTTGATTTTTGAACAGTAATACAGAAATTAATTATACCGAATATAACCAATAAATTTACTTATCGAAGTGTCTAAAAATATCGCTCTAAACCAATATTTTGTAGCGCAGGACTCTTGTGATCTATGATTTGTTCACAACTGTAAGCACTATACAACCGTTTAACCTTTAAAAAAAGAAACCTGTAATGTAAAACTAGTATAAGCTCTGACCTAACGAGCAGTTATTTTCTATCAAGTGCCAAATTGATAAACAGATTTTTGGGTCTACTAAAACTGTTGGTTCAATAAAAAAGATCAGACCATTAAAAACGTGTCCAGGATGGCATAATTTTAGCCTATATGTGTCTCTGAGTAAAAAGCGGTTTAGGTAATTTAAAGACTTCGCTTAGATACCTGAAGATCACTGTTATGATTTCAAATACCATCCCATATGTTTGATTTCGGAAATATGATATTCGAAGGTCATATTTACAAAGCGTGAATTTAGAAGTGGGAGCCACACTGCTTTAGAAATGATGCTTGAGGGCATATAAAAACGTCAAATTTTATGTTTTGCACCATTCTGAAAATTTGGTATTCTAGAATAAAAAGTAGAGTTGGCTAATCTAAAAGATCACTATCATATTTTGCAACTCTACAACTTTGGTCTCAATAACTATTTCTAAGATTTGAATTTCTCAAATAACCAAATTTTCCATCAGTTTGATATTCAAATGAGGATTTATTTTTGCGACATTTTTGGTGTCAAAATATTCGGTGTGGTTTGAAAAAATCTATTTGACCTGGCACGTATTATAATTATAATATTTAAGTAACGTATTTCGAAATAATGCAACTAGATAGTAGTGTAATTTTTTACGCTAATGGAAAAATAAATATTCTCTCATATCAATCAAAAGTAATATTTTTTTATATTTTGTGTTCCAATGACAGGATTGTCCTTAGCCTCTGTTATATGACCATAAAATTAAGTAAGAAGCATTACATTATTAGTGCAGGACGAGTTCAAAATTTATATGATACTCATCTGTCAAAGAGCCTACTTAATTTTTTTAAAGAATACTGTCAATTAACAATACAAATATATGCATTCTTTATATGCAAGACACGTTTTAACATCTTGTATTGGAGATAAACGCTATAGTAGATTTATTAAACAAATTTTATGCATCAAGTTTAATCTTGATACGTATGTATACATATAAGTATTGAATGACAATATTATTAATATTATACATTACATACACTCCTCAACCTTCAAATATACATTATGTATCATCAATTGACAATCATATTATTTTTTGTAATAATCGATCTCCTATCAATGCGCAGTGTTTTAAAGAAATATATTGAGTACTGGCTTGCCCAAAACTCACGTTTATCCATATCCTATAGATTAAAAATAGTGTGACAACACAGGAAATTACATATTTTTTGCTCTAAATTTATGTTGTCTGTTCGATCAAAAGTTACTATGATAGTATAAAAAGTTAGTCTAATACATCTTTGGGAGATAAACTTAGCCACCACTTGTTTTTTTTTCAAACAGTAATTCTTAATGACTGCCAAAATGTAGCAGCTTATATCCTGTATTAATTACACTTTGCGTTGTGTCAACTCTGTTTACAAAAATACGCTGTCTGGGGCAGCCTTTCACTGTTCTAGGTTGACAGTATGTCCCAAAAATTATGATGACGAAAGAATGAAACTTTGTGTTTGTTTAATCTCGAATTTTTTTATTTTAAATATCGGCAATCACAAGAATAAATAGGATTTATAATAACTTTGCCAATTTCCCAAAAAATGTACTCACTATTTGATAACCAATGAAATAGTATAATGTAACAAGTAGGCTATTTCTCGAAATTAGGGGCTCAATTTTTCCGAAAATATTTACATATTCACATTTGATTTCCAAACATCAAGATTGGAATAGGCTAGATATTTCTGAAATTTTTATTTATTCTTGAGCATTTAGTGAAATTGCCAAATGAAATCTTTAAATATATCGTCAATCAAAGTAGAGTCAGTAGATCAATTGAAATAAAAAAATAAAAAGAAAAAAATAATAAATCTGAAATTAACGTTATTTTGTCATTCTTTGAATTAATTAAAAATACCTTTCCTTGAAAATAATATGTTCTAACCTTAGTTCACTGCATAAATTGTAGAACAAAATGAGTATAGAATAACTACAGTAAGACAGTATTTTCGTCAATATTCATTGGTCAACTGCCTCACTCAAGTTTGGAGGTTAAGAAAAAATAAAAGTGAACATAAGTGTTAACGAAATCTTTGAACGATGTCAAACAATGCTAGGTGGTACATCTTTGACCAGAAGTATAATAAATATGTGAATTATATTTTGAAATACATATAACAAATTACATGTCTTTCCAAATATCCGTATACATATTTTCAATGCTATGTATTTTTTTGACACATTCTATATATTCCTTACATACAGTGTGCCCATTATGTATGTAACATATCATATTTCTTAGCAAATAATGATCGAGCGATTGAATGATTCTTTATATAAATGTTGTTGAAAAACATTTTTTTTTATATAGCAATGTACTCCTTCGTTAGGCTCATTTGAAAAAGTTTTTTTTCTTTTCAATTCAAGCTTTTCTTGATAGGTTAGGATACTGTCTTGCAATTGGTGGTGTGAACATTTTGTGATGAAAACCGTTTCATTGCTAATTTCAGTTTGCCTTCAAGGGTTAAAAGAAAGGTACATGTTCGTTTGTTTTATTTTGATGTAATAAACATACTAGATTAATGTTATTGATGTATTAAACATAATAAAGTATTTAATTTTTTTGTCGATCATTCTCTTGTATTTGGGTACCTACTAATATGTTATGTCACTGAAAAGAGAAAAAAATCTCTATCAGATGAGCCTAATGAAAGAGTACATCGCTATTTCAAAAAATTAATTGTTTTTTGTTACTCGTCTTTTTTTTCTAAAATAAAAACAAATGAATACTGCGGTATTATGGAATATACGATATTAAACAACTTTTATATAAAAACATTTTTTATACAACATTATTCACTGAGATATACTATTTTTTATACGATATTCAAAAAGGTTTAACATGAAAAGCATTATTTTACTTGCACAACAAATTTGCTTTGTTTCATCCAACTCAATAATCTTGGGACACACTCAACGTCAGGTCACTTTATTACAAACGTTAACCCGTGTCACAGACCTATTAGGGTGGTCCCCAAGTTATACGCAACGGGCAACTACTTGCGATTACTGTCATTCAACTTCAGTTGTCACTTAATGCGACATACTAGCAATGTGTTGCGCAACCTTTAGGTCCAGTTTCACAATCTTTGGTAACCTCTGGTAGTCACAAGTTCAAAGAAAACCAATGGTTAAGCTTACTTATCTTTAAGTTGGCACCTCAGATGGGTCTCAGAGTACTCCGATAATTTTGTGTTCCGTAAACATAACCTTACCCTTTGATAAAGAAACCTGACCTTTGCATTTATATTTTTGACTCACGTCACCACAAGCTATAATCAAAATCCATCGACGTCAATGTCAAAATCCATGTTTTTATAACGTCCAGAGCAAGCTTATCCATTATCGTTTGATCACAAATGTCAAAATAACCCATACTTTATACTTGGGTTAACTTAACTATTGGTTAACTAGAGCTTTCGACGCAAAACGCCTTAGGCCTAGTTTCACAAATATTGGTAACTTCTGGTAGTCACTTGACTGACAGATGGAAGTTAAACTGTAGTTATCGGGGAGATCTGTTTCACAATGATTAAGCTTATTTGCGATAATTGTGTTCTGTAAATACAATCTAACCCTTTCACAAAGAAACCTAACCTTTGTAATTTGCATTCACATGTTTTACTTCTGTGACCACAGACTATAATCAAAATCCATCAATGTCGACGTCACTGTCAAAATCCATGTTTTTATAACCCTCAAAGCAAGCATACTATGTCATCGGTTGGGCGGGGTCGACTTGCATTGGCCATCCTTTCGAAGTTTACTTCCTCTGGATGGTAAATAAGAGTTGTCGAGTGTCTGCCTTCTCGTAGCATATAAGGGGGGTATATGCGGGCACCGCTGAGCGCGAGATATAGGATCCAGCACAATAAAAGAAAAATGTTTCCTTTACCTTGCGTCCAAATGGCACTCCAACGGCGGCATGGCCGGTAATGGGGCTGATGGATCCTGTACGAGAAAAGAAAAAAGGGTTCATCATGTCCATTATTGGCGCCGAAAACCCAGCAGGGCGACGACCCCGGAAACCCTGCTGTTCCAAACTCCTGCCCTGTCCCCTGCAAGGCTATGCCGTCGGAGATCGCACATGAAGAGATCTCCGGTAGGTTCAACCATGGCGGACAGGCTTGTAGTGTTTTCCTTGACCTCTCCCACCAGATAACCACCCCCTTCCCACCCACACGCGGCGGATGGATGACGACCTGGCGAGAAAGCGGCAGATGAACCTGGAACATGGATTGATAGCAGCGACCTGGCTTGGCTTGATGACGATCTGGCTACCACACGGAAATGACAGGGAGTAAACCCTGGAAAAAATCCCCCCAAGCCTAAGGTGTAGCACCATCGCGCTTAGGGGCTGCATTGTACAGGGGGTAATGTGTGCAGTAAGCGATGCCCGCCGGACTGGGCGACCCGGTGGGGAATATAGCCTTACCGCTGCATACGAGGCTCTGTGGCGGTTGACCATATGAAATCCTCGATACTCGTGGGAACAGAATGGATGAATTTTTAAAACCAAACTTAAGCGTTGAGGAAACGGTAAATCCTTTTCAGAGAAGAGATTCGCTAAAAAGGACACCACCTAGAAACAGGTCATACTCGTGGACTGGGGAGGAAGCATCCCATCAAGTGGAGAGTTATGCTGTCAGGCAGCCTTCAAAAAGGGCAAGAGAAGACACTCCTCCGATGGCACAGGGTCAGAAAAGGATGACAGGAAATCAGAGTAAGCTGATAACGGAAATGAAGGGACTGCTTGAAAAGTTGTTGCGCTCCGGGAGGGATCTTAAGGATGTAGTGCCCCAAAATACCAAGGTTGAGATTAAGCAAGGTATTAGTAGGATGACATCTCTGGCCGACGGTGTGTTGGAGAGACTGCGGCGGCTTGAGGAGCTCAGCACCGAAGAGTGTGCTGCCGAGACCTCAGAGCTGGGTACACAGACCGAAATAGACTTGACTGAGATCAAAAAGGTTAAAGAGGTGGGCGTTCAGGCCGACATAGATAAACATTTGGCTCAAATTGAGACAAAGATAGAGAACGGCAAAACTTTCCAAGACTTTGCCGCTCTTCTGGATGTCGAATGGCCAGAAAATGTATACAGAGCTACGGAGTGTGTAGGCCCTAACCCACTGAAGACGGGCGATGAATGGGACCTGAGCTTAGTTGTGGACGTCTCTAACCCGGGAGCAAAAGGAGCACTGAAATTGGTTAAGGACCGTTATCCGGAGATATCGACCCTACTGACTGCACAACTTGAAGAGGGGAGAGTTGAGTATGTGCGAATGGGGACTAAAATTGCAACTAGCCGAGGGGAAGAAGAGGAAAAATCCAGATATATCTATCTGTTACCATTAAAGATAGATTCTAATGGGGTAAATGACATGGAAAGCTTTCATGAAGCGCTGTGCAATCTGAGACAGGAATTTGATTCACACAGTAGGCGTAAGGTGGTGATAGCAACCCCGGATGGCTTAGATGTGGGCTATGCTAGGAAGCTCCTGGAATATGTATTCCGGAAAAGCGGTGTGGAGATAAAGTATTCTATACCTGGCAATATAACGACAGCGACGAGTAAGCCACAACCCAAAATGCTACAACGCCAAAAAAGCCACACACGCCAAGAGGCAGTAGTAGTTAAGGCTCAGGGGAAAACTTTTGCTGAACTTGTAAAGACGGTGAAAGAAAGTGTGGATATCAAGAAAATTGGGGTGAATGTAACAAATATGCGAAAACAGCAGAATGGCGACCTGATACTAATGGTTGGTGGAACAGGAAATGCCGCTACCTTGAGAGATGAAATACGCTCCAAAGTGAAAGAAGTTGATGCGCGTACGCGCAACTCGGAAACCACCCTATTCATATTGGGAATCGAGCCGGCGGTTACAGAGACAGAGGTGGCTAGGTCTTTGGAGGAGGAAACTGGCTTGCATGAATCCGGATATAAGATAACTGCACTGAAAACCGGGAGATTCGGAAATCAGACTGCAACCGTGTTAATGGATAAGGATCCAGCAAAGCGGCTCATTCAAAAAGGCCAAATTGTGACAAGTTGGTCTACCTGGCAAGTGAAGGAACGAGTACCACTTCTCAGATGTTATAACTGTCTGGAGTATGGACATAAAGCTGGAAATTGTACAGGAAGTAACAGGAGAGGTGAGTGCAGAAATTGTGGAAAAACAGGACACCAGCGACAGGACTGCAAGAATGCGCCTTACTGTCACTCGTGTAAAAAAGATGGACATAGAGCTGACCAGATAAAATGCCCTAGCTTCAGAAGGATGGTACAGCAGGTTAGAATATCCAACCTAACCAAATGATCATTCATCTGAACTGATTGCTTTTTCCAAACCTACTAAATGGTGAAAGTCCTACAACTCAATACAAATCGAAGCCGCCCGGCTCATGACCTTGCAGTAGCAACTGCACAAGAATATGGAATTTCGATACTGCTATTCAGCGAACCTAACCGTAATGCCATACGAGGTAGGAAGGACTGGATCTACGACGACAACTTGGATAGTTCCATAATAGTTCTAAACCAGAACATGGTCATCGCAAAGCAAGGATCTGGGTTAGGTTTCACGTACGTGACTACTTCAGACTTTACAATATACAGTTGTTACTCCTCTGGAAACAACGATATTGAAGACCTAGGAAGGATGCTGGATGACATCGGTCGGCGAATAACCAGAAATAATGAAAGAGCTATCGTTACTGGAGACTTCAATGCCAAATCGCCTCACTGGGGTATGGATGTCACAGATACCCGAGGAGTATTAGTCACAGACTGGATAGCAACAAATGACCTAGTGATAATAAATCAAGGAGATAAGCCGACGTTTCAAAGAAATGATTACGGGTCTATACTTGATCTGACCGTAGCAACGGCAAATATTGCTAGGGATATCACGAACTGGGAGGTATCTGAACGGGAATCACTGAGTGATCACAATTACATTATCTTTGATGTACATTGTCCCAAGTTACCCTCTCAGCCGACAGACAGGCAGAATGGGTGGCAAATAACAAAATTTAACAAGGAAAGGGCTCAACTAGCTTTGATAAGTGCTGGAAATAACAAAGAACATATTACAGCTAGCGGATTCTCCAGCTTCCTAACCAAAGTGTGTGATGCGGGGATGCCTCGTAAGAGAATGATGAGAGGAAGACGACCAGTCTACTGGTGGAGTGCCAAGATTTCAGAGTTGAGACAGAATTGTATCCGATGTAGGAGGGAATACACCAGATCGGTAAAGAAAAATGGACCCTTAGTAAGTCACTTGAAGTGGACTGAATGGAAACAGGCACAAAAGGCTTTCCGTAATGAAATAAAGGCAGCTAAAAAGGCCAGCTGGAAAAAGCTGCTGAATGAAGTAGATTGCGATATCTGGGGCGATGGCTATAAAATCGTCATGCGTATGATGATTGGCTTCCCTCCAAGGCCTAAGATGACGATTGAGTTCACAAAGGAAGTCGTGAGCCATCTTTTTCCGACCCACCCTGATGTGATATTTAACTGTGATGTAGATTGTGATGTAAGCTGTGATATGGACTGTGATATAAACTGTGATATAGTTAATAAGGGACCTATAGTTTTTAATCAAGAAGACCTACGAGATGCTTGCCAAAGATTGAAATGTGGTAAAGCACCTGGACCTGGGTATATACCACCAGAAATCGTGAGATTAGTGGCAACCGAGAAACCAGGATATGCACTAGCTGTATACAATGGTCTAGCGGCAAAAACTGATTTTCCTGCTGAATGGAAACGAGCTAGACTCATCTTATTGAGGAAAGGAGATAAGCCGCTCGATAACCCAGAGTCGTATAGGCCACTTAGCCTCTTGGACGTTGAAGGCAAACTATATGAGCATCTGATCCGCAAACGCCTGCACCAGGAAATTGATCGGACAGGTGGTCTCTCAGAACATCAGTATGGCTTCAGAGAGGGGCGCCAGACAGTAGACGCTATAAGAGAGGTGATGCGCTTGGCGAAAGGGGCAGCGTCGTACCCTTGTCGACGCCGGAAACTGTGCGTTATGATCACGTTGGATGTAAAAAACGCATTCAACAGCGCATCCTGGCAGGTCATCTTAGACGAATTGCTGAAAAGAGGCGTAGAAAGAAACCTTCTCCGCATTATTGCTTCCTACCTCTCTAATAGGAAGATCATATTAGAGGCAGAAAACTTCACAGAGGAACAGGAAATTACCGCCGGAGTTCCTCAGGGTTCAGTGTTGGGTCCGTCTCTGTGGAACGTCATGTATGATGACCTGCTGCGTTCGAAAATGCCTGATGGAGTCAGTTTGATTGGTTTTGCCGATGATCTTGCCATGGTTGTGGTAGAGAAAAGCGAAGAACTACTGATGAACATCGCTAATATCTCTCTGCAAAGAGTAGTGGATTGGATGGGGAGAAAAAGGTTACGCCTGGCGCCACAGAAGACAGAAGCTGTGCTTCTGACTACTAAAAGGAAAATCGCTCCTATTCAATTTACTGTACAAGGTACAGTGATCAGACCAGTCAAAGCCGTAAAATACCTGGGTGTCTGGCTTGACTGCAAGTTGACCTTTGCGGAACATGTCGCTAGAACAATTGGTAAAGCTGAGAAAACGGTGACGGCTCTGTCACGTCTCATGCCCAATATGGGCGGCCCTAGATCCTCAAAAAGGAGAGTGCTAGCCGGCGTTGTCCACTCCGTACTTTTGTACGGCGCACCAGCTTGGCACACTGTTACGGAGAATAAAAAGCTCACCAGGAAACTCACTAGCGTACAGCGTACAATGTGCATCCGAATATGCAGTGCATATCGGACAATCTCAGGGGATGCTGCGAGAGTTATTGCTGGGGTACCACCCATTGATCTTCAAATTAAAGAGCGCGCAAATATATACCATGGAGCTGATCGAAGCGCTGCTCGAAAAACTCTTTTGCATTGCTGGCAGATGGCATGGGATAGGGGAGTACATGGCAGGTGGACGTGGACCTTGATTCCCAAAATAGAGGAGTGGCTCTATAGGCCAGCTGGAGAGGTGGATTACTTCCTAACGCAAGCTCTGTCGGGGCATGGCTGCTTCCGGAAGTATTTGTTCCTAAGAAACAGAGCCGAATCTAGTGAGTGCGATTATTGTGGTCTGGATGATGACGCTGCGCATACCTTGTTTGTGTGCTCGAGGTGGGAAGACTGTCGCAGTCGATTCCGCATTATAACAGGCAAAGTGTTCGACAGAAGCAGTATGATGACGTGTCTGCTCAGCTCAGCTGAGTCGTGGGAGCGGTCATACTCTACGATTCGCTACATCATAGAGAACAAGGAAAGAGAGTCGCGTTAAATCTGTGTAGGAATAACTAGATTTGGGTAGTTGCTGTGCTGTATGGCTTTCCTGTACCGAAGTAATGCGCGAGCGGATCCCAGTGCAGGAAGGTTGGAGTAGATTAGGGGTAGAGAGGGAACGGGTTTTACTCAGTCGGACCTTTGTCGGTGTGTTGGGTGGGCACCGCCCGCCGGGTCCCGCCTGACATAACGACAGTAGGTTCAAGCTGTTTCTACGTTGGGCGGGCGGTTCCTCTCTCACGCTTCCGGGTGTGATGGTGGCTCTGCCCTGCGATAATGCCAATTTCCTAAACCCTCTATAATAAAAAAAAAAAAAAAAAAAAAAATGTCATCGGTTGCCCAGAACAAACGTCAATATAACCCGTACCTAATCCTTGAGTTAACTACTGGTTAACCAGATATTTTGACGCAGACCGCCGATTATGGAATGGATTGTTTGCTCTAACCACTAGTTTTCGTTTAACCACTGGTTAACTAACGATTGTGAAACTGGGCCTTAGCGTTTCGCAAGATTGCAAACAGTCTGTTGTGTGAAACATTTTCTAATGACAATGTCTGTGGAGGTTTCCAAACCAAGCTGGAAGATGACATCATACGACGCAACGTAGAGAGTCGCTGCGTAAATTAGGAGACTTTACCTATTACTTAATTTCGACGTACAACCATCACACCTGAAAGCAGCAGCTGATGACTTGAAGACTGGTCTTCCTCTAGCTTCCAATCGAAACGTCGACTCCGCCCTCGGGGGGCGGCTAAGCGGGCGGGGCTTCAATTGGCGCTTCCCGCCGAGGAGGCGGAGCTGCTACCGTTCGGGGAGGGGGAACTGACGCCGTTCGCGTTCTCGGCGCCGCTACCTCCGTTCTCATCTGACGCTGTCAGCAGGAAAGTGACGTAGTGCGTCAATCGGGTGGGCAGACAGCCGGCATTCAGCTGAAAAGATAGTTCGGTTCAAGTAAAGCACTGTTCCGTTGCACTTAACTGGCCAATCATTAAAAAACACATCCTGGAAAATAAACTCTACTGATGTTGTGGTCACCTAAAAAGCATTTAAAACAATTTTTGAAAAAAAATATTTTGAATAAGCGATCTTGTTTAGTTGTTCCAGGAAACTGCTTTTCTTTTTTGTGAACTAACTTTCTGACTAAGTAGGCGATTCTGAAATCTTAAAGCATTTGCATCAGTGCCGTATCCAGAACTCAGTCTTGGGCATGGGCGCCGGCAGAAGGGGCCGGGGGGGGGGGGGGCATCGCCCCCCCCTGGAGCAGCGAAGATGAAAAACTTGTGTAACCAAAACCAAATTTGTCCCCCCTGCCCTGATTTGAGCCCTCAATTTAAGTAGGTCGCCCCCCCCCCCCCTGTACAATTTTCTGGCGGCGCCAGTGGTCTTGGGGGCGGTAGCGGGGCATGAAGTTGTGTGTGCTTTCACCATTTTTTGTAATACCTTCGTGAAGGACGTTGATGCAAGAAAAAAGGAAAATGTTAACAGTATTAAAATAAAAAAGAATAAATATAAAAATAATATAAACAGCAAGTGAAACAGAGGAGTCTCAGGAATTTTAGGGAGTTGAAATAAAAAATCTATTGATGCATTAATCAATTTTAATTTTACGGAATACAAATACATACATATCATCCGTGAACATTTTATTGGCACACCATACAAAATTAAACGACCATGAACACTTAACAGTCAGGTACCCTAGTGGCCACAACACGTACTCCATTTTTTTTAATTAGTGTTTTAACTTTTCTAATCGGTGCAATTTTCAAAACAGGTAATTAATGAGTTAGGTAAATTTTTGTGACAAGCTATCACGTTGTATAGGACATTCAACTGATTATGTAAGAATGGGAATATATTAGATATGCATCACTGTAATAATGCAAAACAAACCCTTATGTAATTTAGTTACTGCAAAAAAGATTTTTTTCAGTGCGACAATTGCTTAAATAAATAAGTCAAATAAAATAAGTCAAAGTTGAATTGAGTTTTTTTTTTCGAAAATCTTGGGAAGGGGTAATCACCCTTGTTACCCCCCTTGTCTACACCTGTGATTTGCATTGTTGATAAATAAACAAATAGATAATACTTTATTGTCCAACAGAGAAATCCAATTAAAGGACAATGGAATACATAAGTCAAAAATAATACAAAACAGTCTAGTACTTCACAGAAAAAAATTAGAATTAAAAAAACAAAAATTAAACGCGCATCCCAGCTACGACAAAGATATGGCTAATTAATGTACATAAACAGGACAACGTCTAAAGATCCGTATAGACCATGAGTTAGATAAAAATGCCCACTTGATTGTGCTGTAGAGTATGTCACAAGAATCTGAGATAAGGTTAAAACGGGAACACATAAAATTTATGGGAGATTTTGCTAAGATATTAGTTCTTGGCATACTTTGAAAAAATGTAGGGTATGTACGAGAGGTGAACTTGAGTACGTAAAAATTAAGCCCCTGAGAAGGGCATCTACTTGATTGTGCACTAATTTTTAAAGAAATTTTAACTTCTTCGAAGTTCCAAGGGCTGGACGTCAAACCTCATAAGCAATTCAGCATGATTAAAATAAATAAACTGAGAAAAAGTGAGAAAAAAAACAACGAAAAACGGGAAAATTCGGTTTTTCCCAAATATCTTCGGACGTACTCGGATTTTCAAAATATTTAAAACGCCATAATGGCACAACTTTTCTCTAATTTAATCATTTTGTATATCTTCTAGTTTTTGAGATCCCTGTAGTGTGCATTCACCGATACTCTGTAACTTAGAAATGTGTTTCTATCCACTATGTACAGGGTGACCTAATAAGAATGGAGGCAGGCAATATCTTGGTAATCGTTCATCATATAACTTCGAGCAAAAAATATTATGAAGTAAATCGGCTAAGAGAAATTATTTTCAAATTCCGCAAGTGGCCGCTAGGGGGCGCAACTGTTACGATCAATCAGAAAAACGGCTTTTTCCTCAAAAAATATGCAAATAAAGGTATATTATAAATTCTACCATCATGTAGACAGGACAATTTCTGATTTTTTTTGTTAATAGTTTTTTGCTCTATCTTGTAAGATGTAGTGGTAGGGAATGTCAAAAAAGTTTTTATTCTAATGGTCATTACCGTCCCATTTTACAGTTCTAAAAACGGTGATTGGTTGGTCCACCAGCGTACCAACTAATCAACGATTCTAGAATCGCACAATGGCCGGGGCATTATGAAAACGGTTCTGGGACGGTAATAGAACCGTAGGTTGGAACAGTCCTTATATACTGGTTAATATCTACTAAGTTTGAAGTCATGGGACGGTTTCGAAAGAACCCATGCTGTGAGCTGGATACCTCTGATGGTTAGTAGTTTGGGGACAAATGTGTGAGTACATCACCATCTCAAAAAATTATTCAAAATTGTTACTGAGCGATAATTCGCGACATAAGTTTTTCAAGGTCGGACAAAACCTGGCAATCTTTCACTTTTCAGGGAATAGGCCAGATTTTAATGCGCAGTTAAACAGTGTTCTCAATGGTTTCACGAACACGTGATATAAATAAAAAAAAATGAATGAAATAAGAGGATACTTCCAAAACCAGTTGGAATCAGTGACAAACATGTTTTACCTGATAGAACTCGACGAGTTGCAGCAGATCGTAGAACTTGGTGGCCCCGTTATCGATGGATAGGACAGGCCGCTCCCTCAACGGGTCCAAGATGGGGTTGACCTGGGCATGCAGCACCTTCTGTCCACTCTTGTACGTTATCACAAATGAACCCTGGTGGGTGCGGGAATCTCGGACCAAAAACACTCTGTAACAATACAAAACGGGTTATTTTCATTCCACCGTCGTTGATGTGCAAGTCGGATTGCATAGGATATGTGGTTTTTTTGTTGTTAGCCATACTTTTATAAGGGTCACTTTGAGTGTATATATTTTCAATGGGACACCTTGTATATTTGTGACTTTTTGTATTCCTCCCGATAAAACAATTTCAACAAACCTGCACACTTGGGGTCTAAAGTGATTAATTCAAGAGCTACAGGTACTTAAAGATGGTACCACTACCATTGATGGCATTGATTATATCATGTACCCCTACAGTTAAATTATTTTGGTGGTGTTTCATAACGGTATTGGTACCTAGTCCTTTAAGTACCAGTAGGTCTTGAATTAATTACTTTAGACCCCAAGTATGCTAGTTTGTTGGAACTGTTTTATCGGGAGGAACACAAAAAGTCACAAATATACAGGGTGTCCCATTAAAAATTTGAATCGGATGTCACGTGACCAAAAACAAATACCTCATTGGGTGACACAATAATAAGAAAATATACTATGTTTGCTCTAATTTACACCTTCAAAATTATAATTCGCTACTACTGCCCAGTTCCGACATACTGCTTGGCTTAATCGTCGTGGGACACCCTGTATAACATAAATGTTTAGGGATATCAAGATATTGACCGATAATGAAATCCTCATGTCTAATTCCGTCCCTGTGCGATTAGAAGAAAAGAAAAAAGAAAAAGACAGAGACAAAAAAAACCCAGTTTACAAAATAGCGATTGCTGAATTAAAAAACGCAATAATATACAGGGTGGTCTATTTAGAATAAGGCAGTTGATGCCTACTTTCGGTATATCGGGATGTTCACCATGTTTGAAATTATTTTTTACATCAAGTAGACCATTTGGAAAAAAACATGTTTTATTCGGAATATTTTCTTCTAATTTGAACGGTAAAGCCATTAGAGTGCACCGCGTGCTTATTGGACAACCCTGTATACTGATATATCCTCGTACATAATAAATAAAATCCTAAATCCTTTAAAATGTTGGGATTTATATGTAGATCAGCCAAACATCTGTCAGCTGAGGTTTTGCGCACTTTATATTGTTCACTCGTTAGGTCTATCCTTGAATACAACTCAGTGATATGGTCACCTTACCTAATTGGTGATATTGATGCAATTGAAAGAGTACAAAGCAAATTTTTGAAACAATCTGCATATAAAATGGGTTTTCAAAACCACAATTTAATGTTATCAGATATTTTAAACATATTAAACTTGGATACTTTAGAGCATCGTCGAACTATGCTTGATTTGTGTTTCATTGTCAAATTGTTGAAGAACTCCATAGATTGTCCAGAAGTGCTTGCACAAATAAATCTTAATGTCAATCAGAGAAGAACTCGTGACGCAGAATTGTTTGCAATACCGTACCACTCCACAAATTATGGTATGTATGAACCTATCACCAGGATGCTCAGATATGGAAACACGTTTCGTCACGAGGTTGATATATTTTCGGACAACATAAAATATATTAAGAAACGCATGAGAAACATTTTAACCTGAATATGCCATAGTTACATTATATTATTACTTTTTTGGACATATATATAGACAAAACAAAACAAAAAAGGTGCAACCCGGGCTCCGACACACCGGGCTGCTGTTCCATTCCCCAGCGACTACTCCTCACACCGTGAGGTGAGCAATCACTGGGTCCGCGTATCGTGCGTCCTAAGCAGACGAAGGGACCCATGGATGACTGCCTTCTGCATTCTGGCGGCTAAGATGTGCGCCGCCGCACGGCACACCGGCATTTTGCGCAGTGCAGAGAGCAGCGTATCCCTCATACCACCTAGGGATCCAATGACCATTACTAGCAGACTCACAGTGTAGTCCGGCCAGAGCCTGCGAAGTTGTCCGAGGAGCTCCTGATACTTGGTCCGCTTTTCCTCCTCCTTAGAGACGATGTTCCCCTCGGCAGGTGCCGAGAACTCGATAACGAACATCGTCTTTTGTTGGTAGTCGAGGAGGACTATGTCGGGCTTATTTGCATGTATAAGCTCGAGCGTGGAGAATGAGTAGTTCCAGTAAATTCGGCACCTCTCGTTCTCCACAACGGACTCAATGTCCCCTGGAGCGTATGGCAGCACCGGTGTCTCATCTATACCGTATGAGTGCCTTAAATGGTAGTATAGCACTCGTAGAGCCGCGTTGTGCCGATAGACGTAGGCTGTGCCAGCGTACACCTTACACGCCGACAACAGGTGCGTAAGGGTCTCTGGCGCCTGCAGGCAGGCTCTACAGCGGATATCGGGCACATCCATACCCATAATCCGGCTACGGTATACTAAGGTGTTGAAGACACCGTCTTGGCAAGCCATTATAGAGCTCTCAGTCTCCGACTTCAACCCATTAGACCTTAGGAAGGAGAAGGTCAACTGCTCAGATAAACCATGCTCTTCTAGATGTTTGTACAAGATTCCGTGCATTGGTTTATCTTTGTGAAGTCTTAAAAGCAATTGGACTTCAGCAGTTTTAATCCGGGTTTTTAATTGTGCGGGAGCAAGTTCCGTAACGGACTGCTGACACCTCCGCGTGAAGTCGAGCGTGAGACTAAGTTCTTCGGCTGCCCGTGTTGCTGCTTTAAAAAGGAAGGCTCCTTTACCCGCAATCTCGTGCTCTCGCACAAAGCGGATCAGGGGATCGGTGCTCGTCGTAACATAGCAGGCAGTGGCCAGTACTACTCTGTTGTGCAGATGCTCCAAACTCAATAGTCCACGCCCTCCCAGGTGTCGCGGGAGGTATATTCGCGGGACAGAGGATCTAGGATGTAGACTTCCCTCCATATTCATCCTTTTGCGGGTCTTTATGTCGATTTGTCGCAGCTCTTCCACGTTCCAGTGGATAGCACCAAAGCTGTATAGCAACAATGGGACCGCAAGCATGTTTGTGGCAGCGACTTTGTTTTTGCCGGACAGTTCTGACGACCAGATCTGCCGGAGTCGGTGCAAATACTTGCGGCGGAGACACTCTTTGACCAATTCTGCCTCTTGGATGTGACGCTGCGCCACTCCAAGGTAGGTATAGGTATCTCCGGCATGCAGTTGTCGCAAGATGCTCCCATCAACGAGCTGCTCCTCATCTTCACTATCTCCGCAACGTCCTCTTTTGAGATGAACCATGGCACATTTGTCTATCCCGAACTCCATACCAATAGCTTGACTGTAATCCTGCACTACCCTAAGCGACTGCTCTAAATCGCGTTGTCCGGAGGCATAGAGTTTCAGGTCATCCATGTAAAATAAGTGGGTGACCTTGTGCCTCCGGTAATTGGGCTTGCCACAGCTGTATCCCTTAGTATTTTTCAGCGCTATGGACAAAGGCAGTAGCGAGATGCAAAAGAGCAAGGGACTCAAGGAGTCTCCTTGGAAGACCCCTCTTTTAAATGATACCAACTCTGTTCGAACCCTGGTTTCACCCGATGTTTTAGTGAACCGAGTCTTCCAGAGCGGCATCAGTTGTTTGATGCATCCCACTATTTGATCATCTACCGAAAGACATTCCAACAGCCGCACAATCAGTTCATGAGACGTAGTGTCGAATGCCTTCCGATAGTCGATCCAGGCCATAGAAAGGTTTCGCAGGTAATGCACGGAGTCCTGTGTGACACAGCGGTCAATCAACAGGTTATCCCTGCAGCCAGCTACTCCTTTCTTAGACCCTCTTTGTTCATATACGCTGAGAAATACGGGATTTACAGCTTGAAGGATACGCATGTACAAGATTCTGGTGAAGAGCTTGTAACATGCGTTCAGACATGTTATTGGCCTGTAGTTTTTAGGATCAGACAAATCTCCGGTCTTCGGGAGAAGCACGGTTCGACCCTCGACAAACCAAGCCGGAATTGGCTGCTCCTGATTTAGCCACGAGTTAAAAACTCTAGCTAAATGCCGGTGGCAACTGGGAAACTTTTTCAACCAGTAGGTGTTTATGCCATCCGGGCCAGGAGCTGCGAAATTCTTTGCGCCTCGTAAGGCACCAAGAATTTCTTCCGTGTTTATCGGGTGACGCAGTACATTCAGGTTTGGAGTCCTCCTACAAACGGACTCGAACTGCGCCAAGGCCGGAGTGTCTGCTTGGAGAGGTTTGGGGTGTTCGTAAATGCCCCTCCAGAAAGTCTCCACGCGATCAGCAGTTGGCGGCTGCTCTATGACTGGTGGTCGCTGTTGGAAGAGACGAGCAGGCTTTTCGGAAAACAATCTGTTTTCCTCCAAACCTCTCGCCCGCGTCACCAGTGATCGTTTAGCAGCGATTAGCGTCCGTATCCTGTCAAGACAATGCTGCTTGACAACAACCAGTACCGCTTGACTGAGCGTGTGATGGTCGCGCCTTAGCTCTCGGGCTATCTGGCGCACGCGGCGCGTAAAAGGCCTACCGGCCGCTCTATATTCCATCACACACTGGATACGGGATGCTTCTTGGCGAGCCAACTGGATTTTCGCTTCCATCTGGCGCACCCGCCTCTGTGCTCTCTCGACAGGAGAGTCTCTCACTCTCCCCTGTCCAGCCAGCCTCAGAGCCGCAGCGTAAATTTCGCAATTGATGCTCCAAATGTCAGAGACCTCCGATAGACGTTCACTCAACGCCTCATCCTCTCTCTTTAAATCTGCCAGCTTGAAGGACCTCTTGTTGTTATGCAAGGCCCTTCGGTCACTGAAATCTCCAGGTGAGACGGCTTCGTCGATTTCCCTCTCAGCGGGCCTCATCGGCGACCTTCCAGCCTGGTTAACAGGCCTTTCAGTCGCCGGAGGGGCAGGCTGAGCTGGAGCACGAACGTATCCCTGCCCCCGAAGGTAAAATACCTGGTTCCGCAAGCTCTGGGAGGTAATTGTGCTATGCTCTGGATGCATTTCACACCACCTCCCATGCATGCGGGACATGTATCCCCTACGGCGCGGGCTACTGCTCTCGTAGCAGCTCAGCAGGTCATCCTTCAGTTCCGTCGTCCACCTAAAACGGTCCATGTCGATGCGTGTGTCGTCGTCAGGGCGATCCGAGGCACCGCCACCTTGCCCAGAGCCGGCTTCCGATACCGGCCTGGTGTGGGTGCTCTTCTTCTGGGGCGGTCGAACCAGAAGGTAGGGCCCGTCCGGTGGTTAGCCTTAGGGCCCCCAGCCGACATTTCGGAGGCAGCCGACCACATTGCCTCCTAGGGATGACCTGTACAGGTTGCCGGCCGGCTTTCATCCCTGGCTTGGGTTATCCCCACAGTGTCGCCACGCACCGAATAGCCGTTTGATGTTGGTCGGCTTCCTGGGGGCGCATTTTATACCTACTGCCAGGTTTGCTATCAGCCGCCCCTAACCTGGGGTCAGACGCTGTCGGGAAGCCGTCCTTAACCTAGGTGCAGCCGCTTCCTCACTATGGTGGTTCATACGCCTGCTTTCACAGCCGGCGACCACCATAGGCCCTTTTAAGGCAAGGACTACCAATCTTTTAGTCGCCTCTTACGACAGGCAGATTAAACCCTGGGAACATTCTAAACCCGGACCCAGACGGATATATATATATATATATATATATATATATATATATATATATATATATATATATATATATATATATATATATATATATATATATATATTTTCCTCTTTGATACTAACCTGATCCACTAATAGGAACTTGAGCGTATTAACCTGAGCCACTTTAACGGATGTGAGCCATATAGACGGCTCAGGTCCGTTTGCCTTTGTTTCTCGGTACATTTGGCCTACTACAGTCAATGTCAGACAAAGCTTTGGTAGATCAAATGTCACAGATTGTAAATAACGAAAACATGTTCCGTGCTCTAATGTCAGAAAGGTAATAAACGTCATAATGTGGTGGCTCAGGTTAATACCATTGCTAGGAAATATAGTTCACAGAATTTCCACAAATGGCGCTGCGATTTCATAATTTATATACAAGTATATACCGGAAATTGTTATAAACATGAGCCAGAGGATTTGGCAACACCGATCATCAGGTCCATGCTATTTTATCAGGGCTAGATGCTCCGCTGTCCGGTTTTTCGCCTGCTGTGCGCATGACGTCACCTCCGAGTGATTCTCATTAGGGATATATGGGTATTATAGTTATTTTCTTTTTACCGCGCTTATTTTCACATTTAGCTTTCTATTGGGTATCGAGAGATAAGTTAATAAATATCATCCAATAGCATTTTATTAATATTGGGAACAAACGTCAAAGCTGGATGTCACTTTTGATCATATCATATATAAGTTTTGTATCAAAACTATTTTCGTTTTATTTTTTTCGCAATAATTAAAAAGTTGTAACAAAACAAAAATGGGCTTTTCAGTCCAGTACCGAAAACACTCCGATGGCTCCCGAACCCATGTGAAGTCAATATGTTTCGTTGAAGCGATCCGCTCAGCAGTGGTGGGTCGGGTGGCGTAGTGGTATAGTGTTATGCAGCAAATTGCTGTGTTCAAGCGGGTGTTGGCTCGAAACACACGCTTGCAACTTTTTTTTATTTTTTTTAACCAAAAAATATATTGATATGCTTTTCACTCATGTTACACACATTTTGTTTTGTACCATCGACATGAATATGTTTTTGAATCAAATTTTACCACTACGTCATGTGACCCTCTGCAGAACGGATCGCTTCGACGAACCATACTTGACGACACGTGGGTTCGGGAGCTTTGGGCGTGTTTTCGGTACTGGATACAAAAGCCCATTTTTATTTTGAAATAACTTTTGAATTATTGTGAAAAAAACAAAAATAGTTTTGTTATAAAACTTAAATGTTATTTCCATGTATCACTAAAAAATGTATTCAATTCAAAACCCTAATTTCTTGTCATCATTATATCATTATCAAATAATCCAGTGATCAAATGTTCCGCTTCTGTGGAATCTGATTGGTTGAGATTAGCAATTGTTAAACTCTTTGTTAAACAAAAAAAATGGAGTCAAGTTGATTGGCTCAGTACTTTCCACACATAACAGTTGCAACCAAATCATCGCCCGCCTGTCGTCAAAAAACATCCAACGCAAAAACTAGTAAATAGTTTCCTAAATCTCTCCGTAGGCGACACAATTCAGCCCCAACAGGACGAAACGAAACAATCAGGAACCCCCAAATTGCTTAAAAACGAAGTTTGAGCTATTTTTATATTTTTAGTTTTTTTATTATTGCTGCGCCGCCACTGACACGATTTTTGAAAACCATACGCATTTTTCATCCTTGCCGCGGTAATAATACTGTGTCTAAGTTTCATTAAAATTAATTCCATAATTTCCATGTTACTAAATTCAGAACGACCTAAATCAATACCTACCCCTACCAATACCAAATCCCTTGATTTCTGTAATAGCCAAGGCAATGTTCGGATGGACCTAACAAACGTCTACTATGCCGCTAGGTATTTCTTTCACAGGTCAATGGACACTGTTATAAATGGAATAAATTTTTGAGTTTTACAACCCCCCACCCACTAACCACCCCAATTTCACCCCCACCCAAAAAAAGTAAAAAATGATCAGAAACCCCTAAAATGCCGAAAAACAAAGTTTGAGCTATTTTTACATTTTTAGTTTTTTTATTGTTGCTGCGCCGCCACTGACACGATTTTCCCAAAACATGCGCGTTTTCCATCCTCGCCGTGGCAGTAATACTGTGTCAAAATTTAATTAAAATCCATTCGATAATTTTGGCGTTATGCAATAAAGAACGATCTAAAACTAAAACAACACTCGGATATATACATCACAAATTATTCCAAGTCCCTTGGTTTCTATTATAAGGAAGGCAATGTTTGGATGGACCTAAAAAATTGTATTATGGCGCTAGGTCTTTCATTTACAGGTCATTAGAGAGCCCATTGTGAATACAACAAATTTTTCAGTATTACAACCCCCCACCCCCCAATCGCCCCAAATTCACCCCACCCAAAAAAAAGTAGAAAATGATCAGGAACCCCTAAAACGCCTAAAAACGAAGTTTGAGGCGTATTTGAAATTTTTCGTTTTTTGCTAATTACTCCGCCCCCGTATAACGATTTTCAAAATTATAGAAACATTACCTACTACGACCCCACAGCATAACGCTGCCCAAATTTCATCACAATCCATGTAGCGGTTACTGAGATTGGGAGGCTAGAAAAACGCCAACAGACAGACATTTCAGAGATTTCTACGTACAAATGGTTTTTTGGTACATCTCGATAGGGCTAACCATTTTCGAGAAAAATGCAAAGCATTGAATCGATGCAGGCTATTGTAAATAAATAAATGTTCATTTATTTAATAAGTGTGCTGTGAAAAACAATTGAAATAATTGATGAACAACTTAAGAACTGTCAGTTTATTCAGTTTAGAGTTATTACAAAACATTTAGGTATTATTTTTAAAGTAACATTATTTAATAAGAGTTTGAACAAATAAGAAATAAAATACTAAGACAAATAGAGAATGTTTTCTGAAAGTGGAAGTGACCGCCACCAGCTGAATATCAGTACACTTCTACTTGACAACAAACTCTGAAACACCATATTCTAAAATCAAAATGTCAAAAAATTACCATTTAGAAAATGGGGTTATTTTTACCCCTAACTCCTCCCGTATGATACGCCTCTAATCAAAATTATGAAATTCTGAATTCAGAATCAGATTAAGCGTCAAAAGTTTACCCATCGTACCTAATTTCGTAATTTTGTTATGAATGGTTTCGAGAATATCGGGGGAAAAGCGTCTTCAGGGTGCCCCATGCAAAGGAGCGTAGCTCCCTTAGGAAGCATTTCCGGACCCATGTTCATATGACATTTTCTTTCTATTTTTCAGAGTACTATTCGTGGTTAAAGTTTGTTAACATACTTAATTAACACCCTGAATAAAAATGAATCCCTTTTCCCTTGGTCACGGCATCACGTGAGAATGACTTGACCATATTGACCAATACAGTATCCAAAATCCAAATTACAGTATTTTGGAAGTCGCCAAAGTGAAATAGATTCTGAATATGCCATCCACTCGTGGTGGCGAAACGTCAAGCCTTAACGCTAAACGACGCCGGCTTAACAACCCAAGAACCACAAATTCACTCGACGGTGGCCAGGAAAGCCTCACACAGTACATCAGGAGTAATAATTCCACCCAGTCAAGGTCAAGTGGGCGTGTTATTTGTATATATTTGATTGCTAACTATTCTGAGCCTAAACCCAGCTGTAATCTTGGCAACATTGCTTGGCTCAGGAAGATTCGATAATTTACATAAACTTGTATATCAAAGGCTCACAATGGTATTAAATGTATGCATGGCTCATGTATGTACTATAAATATGAATATATAAGCATTTTCAGAAATATTTATTTTAAATAATTTCTTATGTATATTACGGTTTTTAGATACAACACAATATATCTGGAGATGAAAATAAAACTATTATTTATCTAGCACATCTCTAAGTAGGTGGCTCAGTATATGGTCAATTTCCAATTGGCTCAGGTTTGTAATAATGATGTATATATATATATATATATATATATATATATATATATATATATATATATATATATATATAAGACAAAACAAAAACAAAAAGTGTGCAACCCGGGCTCCGACACACCGGGCTGCTGTTCCATTTCCCAGCGACTACTCCTCACACCGTGAGGTGAGCAATCACTGGGTCCGCGAATCGTGCGTCCTAAGCAGACGAAGGGACCCATGGATGACTGCCTTCTGCATTCTGGCGGCTAAGATGTGCGCCGCCGCACGGCACACCGGCATTTTGCGCAGTGCAGAGAGCAGCGTATCCCTCATACCACCTAGGGATCCAATGACCATTACTAGCAGACTCACAGTGTAGTCCGGCCAGAGCCTGCGAAGTTGTCCGAGGAGCTCCTGATACTTGGTCCGCTTTTCCTCCTCCTTAGAGACGATGTTCCCCTCGGCAGGCGCCGAGAACTCGATAACGAACATCGTCTTTTGTTGGTAGTCGAGGAGGACTATGTCGGGCTTATTTGCATGTATAAGCTCGAGCGTGGAGAATGAGTAGTTCCAGTAAATTCGGCACCTCTCGTTCTCCACAACGGACTCAATGTCCCCTGGAGCATACGGCAGCACCGGTGTCTCATCTATACCGTATGAGTGCCTTAAATGGTAGTATAGCACTCGTAGAGCCGCGTTGTGCCGATAGACGTAGGCTGTGCCAGCGTACACCTTACACGCCGACAAGAGGTGCGTAAGGGTCTCTGGCGCCTGCAGGCAGGCTCTACAGCGGATATCGGGCACATCCATACCCATAATCCGGCTACGGTATACTAAGGTGTTGAAGACACCGTCTTGGCAAGCCATTATAGAGCTCTCAGTCTCCGACTTCAACCCATTAGACCTTATGAAGGAGAAGGTCAACTGCTCAGATAAACCATGCTCTTCTAGATGTTTGTAGAAGATTCCGTGCATTGGTTTATCTTTGTGAAGTCTTAAAAGCAATTGGACTTCAGCAGTTTTAATCCGGGTTTTTAATTGTGCGGGAGCAAGTTCCGTAACGGACTGCTGACACCTCCGCGTGAAGTCGAGCGTGAGACTAAGTTCTTCGGCTGCCCGTGTTGCTGCTCTAAAAAGGAAGGCTCCTTTACCCGCAATCTCGTGCTCTCGCACAAAGCGGATCAGGGGATCGGTGCTCGTCGTAACATAGCAGGCAGTGGCCAGTACTACTCTGTTGTGCAGACGCTCCAAACTCAATAGTCCACGCCCTCCCAGGTGTCGCGGGAGGTATATTCGCGGGACAGAGGATCTAGGATGTAGACTTCCCTCCATATTCATCCTTTTGCGGGTCTTTATGTCGATTTGTCGCAGCTCTTCCACTTTCCAGTGGATAGCACCAAAGCTGTATAACAACAATGGGACCGCAAGCATGTTTGTGGCAGCGACTTTGTTTTTGCCGGACAGTTCTGACGACCAGATCTGCCGGAGTCGGTGCAAATACTTGCGGCGGAGACACTCTTTGACCAATTCTGCCTCTTGGATGTGACGCTGCGCCACTCCAAGGTAGGTATAAGTATCTCCGGCATGCAGTTGTCGCAAGATGCTCCCATCAACGAGCTGCTCCTCATCTTCACTATCTCCGCAACGTCCTCTTTTGAGATGAACCATGGCACATTTGTCTATCCCGAACTCCATACCAATAGCTTGACTGTAATCCTGCACTACCCTCAGCGACTGCTCTAAATCGCGTTGTCCGGAGGCATAGAGTTTCAGGTCATCCATGTAAAATAAGTGGGTGACCTTGTGCCTCCGGTAATTGGGCTTGCCACAGCTGTATCCCTTAGTATTTTTCAGCGCTATGGACAAAGGCAGTAGCGAGATGCAGAAGAGCAAGGGACTCAAGGAGTCTCCTTGGAAGACCCCTCTTTTAAATGATACCAACTCTGTCCGAACCCTGGTTTCACCCGATGTTATAGTGAACCGAGTCTTCCAGAGCGGCATCAGTTGTTTGATGCATCCCACTATTTGATCATCTACCGAAAGACATTCCAACAGCCGCACAATCAGTTCATGAGACGTAGTGTCGAATGCCTTCCGATAGTCGATCCAGGCCATAGAAAGGTTTCGCAGGTACTGCACGGAGTCCTGTGTGACACAGCGGTCAATCAGCAGGTTATCCCTGCAGCCAGCTACTCCTTTCTTAGACCCTCTTTGTTCATATACGCTGAGAAATACGGGATTTACAGCTTGAAGGATACGCATGTACAAGATTCTGGTGAAGAGCTTGTAACATGCGTTCAGACATGTTATTGGCCTGTAGTTTTTAGGATCAGACAAATCTCCGGTCTTCGGGAGAAGCACGGTTCGACCCTCGACAAACCAAGCCGGAATTGGCTGCTCCTGATTTAGCCACGAGTTAAAAACTCTAGCTAAATGCCGGTGGCAACTGGGAAACTTTTTCAACCAGTAGGTGTTTATGCCATCCGGGCCAGGAGCTGCGAAATTTTTTGCGCCTCGTAAGGCACCAAGAATTTCTTCCGTGTTTATCGGGTGACGCAGTACATTCAAGTTTGGAGTCCTCCTAAAAAAACGGACTCGAACTGCGTCAAGGCCGGAGTGTCTGCTTGGAGAGGTTTGGGCTGTTCGTAAATGCCCCTCCAGAAAGTCTCCACGCGATCAGCAGTTGGCGGCTGCTCTATAACTGGTGGTCGCTGTTGGAAGAGACGAGCAGGCTTTTCGGAAAACATTCTGTTTTCCTCCAAACCTCTCGCCCGCGTCACCAATGATCGTTTAGCAGCGATTAGCGTCCGTATTCTGTCAAGACAATGCTGCTTGACAACAACCAGTACCGCTTGACTGAGCGTGTGATGGTCGCGCCTTAGCTCTCGGGCTATCTGGCGCACGCGGCGCGTAAAAGTCCTACCGGCCGCTCTATATTCCATCACACACTGGATACGGGATGCTTCTTGGCGAGCCAACTGGATTTTCGCTTCCATCTGGCGCACCCGCCTCTGTGCTCTCTCGACAGGAGAGTCTCTCACTCTCCCCTGTCCAGCCAGCCTCAGAGCCGCAGCGTAAATTTCGCAATTGATGCTCCAAATGTCAGAGACCTCCGATAGACGTTCACTCAACGCCTCATCCTCTCTCTTTAAATCTGCCAGCTTGAAGGACCTCTTGTTGTTATGCAAGGCCCTTCGGTCACTGAAATCTCCAGGTGAGACGGCTTCGTCGATTTCCCTCTCAGCGGGCCTCATCGGCGACCTTTCAGCCTGGTTAACAGGCCTTTCAGTCGCCGGAGGGGCAGGCTGAGCTGGAGCACGAACGTATCCCTGCCCCCGAAGGTAAAATACCTGGTTCCGCAAGCTCTGGGAGGTAATTGTGCTATGCTCTGGATGCATTTCACACCACCTCCCATGCATGCGGGCCATGTATCCCCTACGGCGCGGGCTACTGCTCTCGTAGCAGCTCAGCAGGTCATCCTTCAGTTCCGTCGTCCACCTAAAACAGTCCATGTCGTTGCGTGTGTCGTCGTCAGGGCGATCCGAGGCACCGCCACCTTGCCCAGAGCCGGCTTCCGATACCGGCCTGGTGTGGGTGCTCTTCTTCTGGGGCGGTCGAACCAGAAGGTAGGGCCCGTCCGGTGGTTAGCCTTAGGGCCCCCAGCCGACATTTCGGAGGCAGCCGACCACATTGCCTCCTAGGGATGACCTGTACAGGTTGCCGGCCGGCTTTCATCCCTGGCTTGGGTTATCCCCGCAGTGTCGCCACGCACCGAATAGCCGTTTGATGTTGGTCGGCTTCCTGGGGGCGCATTTTATACCTACTGCCAGGTTTGCTATCAGCCGCCCCTAACCTGGGGTCAGACGCTGTCGGGAAGCCGTCCTTAACATAGGTGCAGCCGCTTCCTCACTATGGTGGTTCATACGCCTGCTTTCACAGCCGGTGACCACCATAGGCCCTTTTAAGGCAAGGACTACCAATCTTTTAGTCGCCTCTTACGACAGGCAGATTAAACCCTGGGAACATTCTAAACCCGGACCCAGACGGGGGGTCCGGGCATATATATATATATATATATATATATATATATATATATATATATATATATATATATATATATATATATATATATATATATATATATTGTATTATTCTATTAATCATGTTCACTAATTTTTTTGTTATGTATTTCCTGAAAACTAGAGAATAAGAAGCAATATGCTTGCTGTACAACTAGTTCTTCGAGTATAGATTTTTTTTTCTGTTTGTATAGTACCTATTATAGCTGAGAGAACTGATATATTTAGTAATAGTTGCATTGTTTTTGTTTCATAATGGGAAACCGTTGAATAAATAAATAAATAAATAAATAAATAAGACTTATTCAGGAAAAATATCAAATCAAATTAAAATAAGAACTCTGCCGCCGGCGCAAGTATTTATTTGGAAAAAAATGGTGAATGCACCTATGAATAAACAAGTGTACTCTTTCACCATTTTTCTCAGTATTTGCTAGACGATTTTTGTGTTTTATCACCATTTTTCATTTTTTATGTTCTATGTGTTGAGAAGAGGCAACCATTCAATTTATATTATTTGCATTTTACCACTATCATCTCATCTATTTGATGGAATGTGATTGTGTCAGGGAAAATAAAAATCGATATACAAACTAATACTCCAGGCGATAAGGGTTTTTTGACAGCAAAAGGTCGGAAAGAAATGAAATTTGGTGGGTGGTAGACATTGGTCCCCAGAGCTTACATCTAAGTTTGCGACCTCGGGGCGGTTGCCGCTCGAGGGTGGGGAGGGGGGGGGGGGGTGAAAACTTTGGTTCGCGACGATTTTCGAAAAATAGCGTCGTTTTGGTAGTGACATCGAGAAAAGCTTCAAATGATTTTATGGGGAGAAAAAAATTCTGCATAATTCTGGTCTTTACACTTTTCGTGTGCGAAAAATAGTTTCCGCCCTACAGTGCGCCAAAGTTAGGGGTTCGCTTGTGATTTTTACTAAAATCAGAATTTCATTGCGGTTAAGACGAAGAACTTCATCAAAAAGTCGTGTAATATTTTTGTTTCCTTAAAAGAATTATATTTTCCCATTTTTTTATCATCTGTAGCTGCATAAACTCCCGCATTCCGTCTTAGAAAAATACTCATTTAGGAACACACCGCTATCTACTAACGATATGTTTAATGTGTGACCTCTGGGGGTTGCCGCTTGAGGGTGGTTAAGTCCTACAAAAGTCTTTTGAGCGCAAAAGGTCGGAAAGAAATGAAACTTCGTGGAGTGCGGGGTGAAAACTCCGCTTCGCGACGATTTTTCAAAAATCGCGAGGTCGCAAACCTAGGTGTAGGTTAAGAAGCCCAATGTCTACTATTGCACCAAATTTAATTTCTTTCCAACCTTTTGCTGTCAAAAGCCTTTTTTACGATGCGCGTGGTAACAATTGGACTATAAACATTAATTTCTCGTCTATTTTCATCAGTTCAACATAAAACGTATAAGAGAGTCCATAGGTGTTACGATAATCCATCTTTCCATTAGAAAAACTAAGTCTGGAAATTATGACGATAAGAATGACCCACAAAAGCAGTAAAACGTACATTTCCTGTACAATATTAGTCTAGAGCTAGAGAAAATAAATACAGAGCTCAGACAAGGTAAGAAGAATTAGATAGGATGGGCCAAATATACCGGGTGTCCCAGAATGTCCTTGACACGTGATATCTTCGTAACGAAAAACAGTTCAAGCAAGAACTAAGTGGTACTTTTGAAGGTAGTATAGGGTCTATCATACCATGCATTCAAAACATTTTTTTGTACGTCAACCACTAAAACTCACCCCCAACTTTTTTTTTTTCAAATAGCACCCCATAGGTTTTCCTACATAAATGATATCCCCATTTTATTTAAAATCTTGTGGTACCTTTAATTTTATATGAAAACTTATTTTTTCCGTAAAATCTTAAGCATAAGACAAATGAAATGATAATTTGTTTGACGCCTGATATTTTTGTAACAAAAACGGATAAAAAAGAAAAGTGGGTTTTTCAAGGTTAGTGAATGACCTATCATTCCTTGCTTATAAACCTTTTTTTCTTACTTAAACCCCTGGAATCCACCCCTAGCTTGTTCTTTCAAATTTCAATCCACAATTTTGCCTGGAAACATAAATTCTTTACTTGAATTTAATTATCGTAGTGCCTTACTTTTTATGCCCCTACTGCAATTTATCGTTAATTTTGTTCGTTTAATTCATGAAATGAAATCGTAAGCATGAATTAATTAAAACACATATGTGGAAAATATTTTTTTATTATCATGAATCAACTAATAAAAAAATGTGACAACAAAACTAAGTGCAAAAACGTGAAAAAGTTTTATGGCTACATCGGGCCGCGCCAACCGTGTGCAGGGTGTGCCCCGCACACGGGCGCCAAAATTAACGATAAATTGCAGTAGGGGCATAAAGAGTAAGGCAATACGATAATTAAATTCAAGTAAAGTACTTATTTTTCCATGCAAAATTGTGGATTAAAATTTGAAAGAACTAGCTAGGGGTGGATTCCAGGAGTTTAAGTAAGAAAAAAAATGATTCATAAGCAAGGAATGATAGGTCATTCACTACCCTTGAAAAACCCACTTACTTTTCTTTTTTTCCGTTTTTGTTACAAAAATATCAAGCGTCAAACAAATTATCATTTCATTTGTCTTATGCTTATGATTTTACGGAAAAAATAAGTTTGCGTATAAAATTAAAGGTACCACAAGATTTTAAATAAAATGGGGATATCATTTATGTAGGAAAACCTATGGGGTGCTATTTGGAACAAAAAAGTTGGGGGTGAGTTTTAAGGGTTGACATAAAAAAAAATGTTTTGAATGCGTGGTATGATAGACCCTATAGTACCTTCAAAAGTACCACTCAGTTCTTGCTTGAACCGTTTTTCGTTACGAAAATATCACGTGTCAAGGAAATTCTGGGACACCCGGTATATCCAATTCAAATACGTGTTCCACTATTTTAGCATCTTCAAAGGAAGATTCAGGCCGAATAATTGTAATTAATATCTAATTGTTGCTTTTCACTGTATCGCATAATATGACCAAAATTTAGAAGTTATTGAACATTTGTTTTCCTTACCTAATTGTATTAGTTAAAACGTAATTTTGTATTGTATCTTTTATGTTATTACTTAAAAATCGTGAAAACAAAGTAAGTAGTAGTAAAAAAGTACAAACAAAATATTTAAAATAAGGTGTAGATAAAATATTATGATTAGTTCCAGTATCTGGAAATAAACGAGCAAACGCTGGGTGGTTGTATTATGATTGACCACTTATTTTTATTCGTATGAAAACATGTGGAAAAGTGAAACCGAAGCCAGATTCCGACTTCAGTTTCAGTTTCGGCTGTAAAAACTAGTTCCAGTTGGCAAGTATTGAGTACATGGACGTCGTTTAGGGGAACAAGAGGGGGCACTTATGGCCTAGAAATTCTATAATGTGGTTTAGAGGTTTCAGTGCTTTCGCTTTATTTCAATAGTAATCTCAACTCAGAATGGTTGCTGGAACTTTGGCAATACTGCCACAACTGGCCCATTATGCCATATTTCAGGGTGTTTTTTCCGCAGGTCATCATCCATCCTGCCAATTTTAGGAAGGAAGGTTCTCTCTTATGTAGGCAGGTCAAGGCCAAGACTCGCTGAACTCACAAACTCTAATAGAAGATAACTGTGGGCGCTCACAAGATGACGTGTTCCACAGTTTTGTCTTCGCTTTCACACATTCTATATATCATACCTAACTCTATAATGTGGAGGTGTTTCCTGAGCTGACAAAAGCCAGTCAGGAATCCTACTATGAGACATACGTTTGACCTAGTCAACGATAAGTACTTCTCGGATATTGCCATGACAAAGCTGGCAAATCGGCATCTTTGAAACTCTTCTCATAGTTTTAGCAATTGGGAATGGGAGTGTTTTACTTCCCACACCGATAGGTGAGGGGAGTATTGTGATCGCGAAAATTTTCGATTTTGAGATAATACACTTTTTGGGCGTTTCATGATGTCTACATAACGAAAATCCACGTCACTCATTTCCGTCGGTCTGTCTGTCGGTCTGTCGGTCTGTCTGTACGCGTTTTTGTGTCCTCGTAATCTCAGTAACCGCTGCATGGATTGTGATGAAATTTGGGCAGCGATATGCTGGGGGGTCGTAGTAGGTAATGTTCTTATAATTTTGAAAATCGGTGCAGGGGCGGCGGAGTAATTAGCAAAAAACAAAAAAAATTAAATATTCCTCAAACTTCGTTTTTAGGCGTTTTAGAGGTTCCTGATCATTTTTTACTTTTTTTTGGGTGGGGGTGAAATTGGGGTGGTTGGGGGGTGGGGGGTTGTAAAATTGAAAAATTTGTTGCTTTCATAATAGACTGTCCACTGACCCATGAAGGAAGACCTAGCAACATAAATAACTTTTTTAGGTCCATCCGAACATTGCCTTGCCTATTACAGAAACCAAAGGACTTAGAATTTTCTGGTGTAAACATACGAGAGTATTGCTTTAGATCCTTCTATATTGTGTTACAAGGAAACTGTTGAATTGATGTTAATGAAATTTTGACACAGTATTACTACCATGACAAGGATGGAAAACGCGTATGGTTTTTATAAATCGTGCCAATGGCGGCGCAGAAATAATAAAAAAAAGTAAAAAGGTAAAAACAGCTCAAACTTCGTTTTTAAGCGTTTTAGAGGTTCCTGATCATTTTCTGCGTTTTTTTTGGGTGGGGTGAAATTGGGGTGGGTAGGGGGTGGGAAGTTGAAAAACTGAGAAATTTCTTGTATTCATAATAGGCTGTCCACTAACCTGTGAAGGAAGACCTAGCGACGTAGAGCAACTTTTTAGGTCCATCCGAACATTGCCTAGCGTATTACGGAAACTAAGGGACTTAGAATTTTCTGTATACATACATACGAGTATGTATTGCTTTAGATCTTTTTGTGTTTTGTAACGTGGACACTATTAAATTGATTCTAATTAAATTTTGACACAGTATTATTACCGTGGTGAGGATGCAAAACGCGTATGTTTGTTAAATATCGTGTAAGTGGCAGCGTATATAGCAATAATCAAAAAACTAAAAGTATGAAAACAACCCAAACTTCGTTTTTAGATGTTTTAGCCTGTCCATTGACCTCTGAAGGAAAGACTTAGCGGCATTAGACAATTTTAGGGGAGGGAAGGCTGCCGATGATTTGGTTGCAAGGGATCTCAGACTAAAGCTTCATGCTATGGGAAAATAATAAACTGATATCACAGTAATGTGTGGGAAGTACTGAGTCAATCAACTTGACTCCATTTTTTTGTGTATTTACGCAACAGTGATTGTCGTCAGTCCAGAAAGATCACATGCTCCTAAAATTCTTTGATCAGCAGCCTCCCTATGTAGTGGTTCACCCGTTGTGAATTTTTTTTACATTATTTCCTTGGCTGTCATGTATAAATAGCTTATATGTTCCAATTGTGGCAACTACTTCTTCATTTAACTGGTAACGTTTCCATACTTGTTCTATTGTAAGCTTTGTATATCTTCATTTTATCATATATTTCACGAACACACAATACACGAAATAGTTATTTTTTGTACCTACCTGATACAACTGGAGAGCGTGCTATCTCTTTTCTATTTTTCCGAGCCTAGCTCGTAGTTGGCAAAAAAATGTCTCCCTTCTCATATTCAGATTTTGAGCTGTAAACGACTATGTCACTGTAAAATAATGTCTGTATGTGCAATTATGTCCTGGTAATTAAGGTAAGAAATTTTGCTTCTCAATGCAAAATTTTAACGCCTTGATTGCTATGGTTTCGCATATACTTTATTCGCATATTTTCATTTTATTTATTTTTATTGCTCATGTATATTTTGTTTATTTTTTTAATTTTTTTCACGATTGGAACATATGAAAGGTTTCTACCTTTTGGCTTTTAAATCTGCCCCATTTTACTTCATAGATTTATTTCTGAAGTATATGAACGTATATGTGAAGACAACTTCTTGGGTTCCCATCACCACCTCTTCTTTGTAGGTACAAGAAAAACCACACTTCTTTCTTGGCAAGATTCTTCGGGGTACGACCATCACTTCTTCTGACTTCTTCTGGCTATGAAGTTGACTTCTTGGATGAGAACAAGCAAATTCTTGTGTGAGAACAACAATCTCATGGTACTACCATTCTCGGGTTACTACTACAACTTCTTGGTTAAGGATAAGTAACTTTATGTGTGACCACCACCAATTCTTGCAAGAGCAACATTCATGGGTGATCAGTACTCATGGCTGAAGGCACCATTCATCCACCACTTCATGGACTCCAACGATTACACCGAAGATAAGCTCTTGTTAAAAAAATATGTACCTACTGTATTCGTGTACTTGAATAAATCTTTATTAAACCATTGTTATCCCGTGTTTTCATCTCTTGACAGCTACCCTAGGCACACGCACGCATCCATATACCGTGGTCTTATGCAATCCTTTTGAGCAGCTGGTTTATATGGACAATATGTCGGTTGGTGGCTCAGTGACCCAATCCTTAGTGCTCTAGAGATTCGAAATCTGAATCACCAAGCAGCATTTTTGTTACACCTGACTAGGTTGAATTTGTTGTTGTTGTCCCCTTTAACCCACTTCAGGACAATACTGTTTTTGCAAGGGCTAGTGCTTGGTGGCATTCCATTGCTAGCCCTTCCACTGAACTTGCGCCTGCTTGCATTGCATTGCTTGCAACTATTCTTTGCAGGCTCTAGAAACTATCGTATCAGCGAGGTATGTTTCCTGCCCCATGGAAGATTGGCTGCGTACAACTCATTCCTAAGAAAGGCAAAAAAACCGATTCTCCCAACTAAAGACATGTGGCTCTTCTTAGTATCATATCTAAGGTTATGGAGACTGTCATTAACACACAGTTCCTGAAATACCTGGACAACAATAACATTATCAATGATTCTAAGTATGGCTTCCATAAGCATAGGTCACCTCCTGGTCTACGTCACTCATCTGTGTAACAGAGCAATTGCAAATCATGGCGAATCCCGTATTGTTGCACTTGTCATATCGAAAGCCTTCGATAGAGTATGGCATGAGGGACTTTTGGTCAAGCTTGCTGCGTATTGCCTGGGCTGCGTCAGTGGCTGAATAGCGTCTTGAACGTTCGTTGTAGTGGAAGGCTTCTCGTCAACGTATTTTCAATAAATGCCGGCGTTCCTCAGGGATTTGTCCTACCCGCTACACTGTCTCTGCTGTGCATCAACGAGATGCTGGAAATAACATCCAATCCTATATACAGCTTCGCAGACAACAGACATTAATATCGTGCATGGAACCAGGCAAGCCACTATCATCCCAGGAGACGGTACGTCGGCGACAGCAACAGGCCTCACAGGTCAACGTAGATATCAAAACAATTGTCGAATGGGGATTAGTAAATAAAGTACAGTTTAACGTACAGAAAACTCAGGCAACAACAACGACAAAGAAGTCTCACGTTGGCTTACCAACTGTGGAAATGGAGGGTCACCTAATAGTCGAGTCAACTTTCGTCAAGCTTTGGGAATCAACATCAACAATGACATGTCCTGGCACGACCACGTCGGGCCGTCAGTATAGCTAAAACGGCATTCCAGAAGCTTAGAGTTTTGTTCCGCTGTAGGAAGCTGTATACGCCAGAGTAACCACTGCTGCTTTACAAGGCACAGATCCGACCATCGTTGGAATATTGCTCATATGTGTGGGCATGCGCTCCGAAGCACTTTCTAAAGCTTCTGGACACTATCCAGAAGAGAGCAATTAGACTAGTCGATACGCCTAACCTCCCAAAGGATCTTCTGGAATATGGAAGAAGGGTGGCTGACCTGTCCCTGTTTTACAAATTGTATCACGAAAGATGTTTGAGTGAGCTTTCCCAGATAATAACACCAAAAGCTGTCCGAACGCGGAACACTAGAGAGGCTCAGCGAGCGCTTCTTCACCAGGTCGGGGTCCCTACTCCCCAGCAGTCTCCACCAGTATTCCTTCTTTTGGAGACCTTCGACGCTGTGGAATGAGCTACAAAATGCAGCGTTTCAAATCTAACGTTCACCGATACTTGTCCTCTCGCAGCGCTTCTACAGCGCCATGGACTTTTAACCTTTGTGGGAGGCAGACCATAAAAAGCCCTTCCATTACAGTCTTGCCTGATTAGTTCCTTAGCAGCGCTATCGAAGCGCCAGCCCGTTCCGTTTGAAGGACACCGAATACCAAGACATAAAAAAGTAATTTCAGAACGACTCCGCCGCTGTTCGCTCTAGCAACAATGGTTATTTATACGTAGGTCAGTTACCGAAATTACCGACGGACGGCGAAGGTCAAGGCGGTCGGGCGTTCATAATTTTCGTTTCGATCAAATCGTGACGAGATCTCCAGAGTTGCGAGGCTGTCCTGTCAGTATAATAAATGGACGCAGAAATGAACGGTGCCAAGTTCAAACCCGGCGGACGGAGAGAGAGGATTTCAGTGGATGATTGTTCATTTTTTTTCTTCGCTTCCGAGCGAACGTTTAAGGATTGCGGAGACTTAGGTTTGACAAGTCTCGTCAGAAGCGGGATAGCGGCTACGGCTAAAACAATTTGTGATACGTTTATAACACGCGAGTACAAAGAAATTGAAGTTCTGAAGTATCTATGCTTTTTGCTATTTTTTGCAGACAGTGGCACTCAAACGCAGTCATTATAGGAAGGGTCACTTTGGTTGGGTCTTTTGAAGTGGAATAAGCACTCAGAACCAACACATTCTGCTGTGTGACATCGTAGATATCGTCTAAGAGCCGGTGATCGGCAGACTTACGGTATTTTAGCAAACCTTATATTGATGCTAGTTATACTGTTACCACCGTACATTAACAAAGACAAGTAGGGTCACTCTAAGCTCCGCCCCCAACGTTGTCATTCCCGCTCTGCTCTCGGATACTACGCAAGCTGGCGAATTCAGTTTTTTGCTTGGATTTTTGTCTTACCGATCAGGCATTGTACCGAATCAATTAGTCCAGTTAGTTTATCGTAGTTAATTTTAAATGGGCAAATCCCATTAAAATGACACATTATTATGAAAACAAAAACTTGTGAATATGTTGGGGAGTGTCTTTAAAGTGGGGTTGCTGATTGAAGATTAAGCACATCGTTGCATTGAAGATGATCGTGACAATTTTAAACATCTTATTTAAGTTAAACATGACCGTATAAGACACGTTTTGTATTCATGTACCCTTTTTATTTTTTGAAAAGTTATTCGAAAAAATTATTCATTTTAACGACTTCTATACACAGGACCTTGTACAGGGTGTCCAGTTAGTGTGTTATTCGTTATCTCGCAAGGTATACCTGATAGAAGAAAATGTCGAATACAAAAGTTATTTGGTTACTTAAGACGCATATTCTAAAAATATTTTGAAATATACAGGGTGTTGCTGGAAAGTAGGATAGTGATCAACTTGATTTTTTTATATGGAACTATAACTTTTTCTTAAATTTTTTCTAGTTTAGTAACATCCAAAATAATATCCACTTAATATTCAAGTAACCCGCTATATAATATTAATAAGCAAAGTTGAAGGAATATATCAATTTGGACGTATTGCGACCTTGCAAATCAGGAAATTAATAGAAAATAAATTATAATTTGGCAACGTCGCAACCGATCCCAAAAATATTTTAGGGTTAAATAGAGATCAATGATGAAAATTAGAAAAATTTAAAAAAATGGTGTAGTTCCATATAAAAAAATTAAGTTGATCACTATCCTACTTTCCCACAACACCCTATTTCAAAACATTTTTAGAATATGCACCTTGAGTAACCAAATAACTTTTGTTTATATTTTTTATTTATCGTATGGCTCAAAAACATGACAATAGTAAATATAGATTAAAAGAAAAACTATTATAACCTATACTAAAATAAAATATATACAGCTACAAACTAAGATACATAGTCTTTGGTATTTACAGGTTGATGTCAAGTTCTTTCAACCACTTCAGCGCCAACGGTGTGGCTGTGAAGAACTCTTCTCGCGATCCCTGAAACGCACGCAGTTCACATTCGCTCGTAATATGGTTTATAGTTTGGCGGGGCGCGCCACAGTCACATAAGGGAGATTGCACATAGCCCCACCTGTAAAGGGAGTCGGCACATCTGCCGTGGCCTGTTCGGACTCTATTAAGTTTTACCCACTCTTTCCGGGGTAGTTCTGATCCTGGAAGTAAGGCTGCCCCCATAAATGCGCATCGCGAGTGGTGTTCCGCAAAACCTTCCCACTGGGAGCGCCATTGGTTCAAGGAGTCGAAGTTGTTGGTTTTAAGCCCTTCTGCATCCCTTATTGGTGGTTGTCGGGATTTAAGTCTGTTTATTTGCAACGGGGGTATTGCTCGGTGGATGGGCAGTTTGTTGTTGGCCGTAATCTTGTTATACTCCCTTAGAAGGGCGTCAGTCCTTCGCAGCTGCGGTGGGGCTATTCCAGAGAGTACAGGCAGCCATTGAGTTGGGGTTGTCTTAACTGCGCCTGTAATAAGTCTCATAGTGTGATTTAGTTGGACGTCAATTAGTCTGGCATGATGGCTGTTAATCCAGACAGGCGCACAGTACTCAGCACACGAATAGACAAGAGCTAGTGCACTGGTTCGTAGAGTTGGAGCAGTGGCACCCCACGTCGTTCCACACAGCTTTTGGATAATGTTGTTGCGTGTTCTGAGTTTTCCTGCAGTGTTTGCGAGATGTTTCTTATAGCAGAGGCTGCGATCTAACGTTACTCCAAGATATTTTGGGAAATGGTTATGCTTCAGGGGTTCGCCTGCAAAAAGTACCTTAAGTAACTTTTGTATTTGACATTTACTTCTATCAGGTATACTTTGCGAGATATCGAAGAATTACACACTAAATGGACACCCTGTATATCCGCCGACGTTCTGGTACGATCCGTGAGCCTGTACTTTTACCCTGTAAAATAAATGAAAGCTGAAATTTTCCCAGTTTTACTATGGAAGACCATCAAAGGGCGAACAAAAAAGGAAGCACTACGGGCAGATCTTAAATGACCCTTCTTCCTGCTTGAAGTGTGAGACTCTCCTTCGCTGTGTATTCCACTACTACCGAGTTTGTTTTATGCTATGTAGCGCTCTGCTACAATTCATGGCAACGATATTAGTTTGTTTTTTATTCTTAGAGCACCCGTATTTTTGTTTGGTATATTTATTGTAAGCTCGCATATCGAGTCCAAAAATGTTAGATGTTTACAATATGGCAACAGTGAGCTTGTGAATACTGTATTTCATTTTCTGCTTTTGAATTCCGAAAAAGATTCATTGGAAACTAAATGTTAAAACGGAGGTGTCAATGGGAGGCAAGGACGTGTGTGGTTCCGACTGTGGAGTCAGGTCAGCTGGTCCTTTGAATCACGGCAGAACACACTCTGTCATCCTCTCCGAACTGCAAAGGGATGACCCTATCCTACATATGAGCGACTGCATACAAGAGAAGAGTGGGGGTCAAGCGACAGGTGGCCTTTTGAGGAGGGAGGGTCAGTCTGGTATATAACCTTACTGACGAAGGTTCTGGCGCTGGGGTCTGCCTGTCAAAAACGAGGCTCTCCCTCTCTCTTGGAGGATCCACCACAGTATTCCAAGCATGAATATACATGATTTTAGCTTATGCCTCTAGTATTCACGAAATTCAGAGGCCTAGGAGGTAGATTACTATTTGCTCTGACAGCCCGACTGCACTAAAAGCATTGACGGCTTGTAGGTTTACATCAAGGCTCGTTTTGCAATGTGGCAAGGTGTTGGATGACATTTCGGCAAGACATCAGGTGACGTGGGTACTGACTCATGCTGGAGTGTGCGGTAATGAAACAGCGGACGCGCCCGCAAGGCGAGGGCCGAAAAATAATTGGGTCCTGAGCGGGCTGTGAGGCTGGTAGCAGGTACCATTAGGAAAACAGAGGTGTGGTTGCAATCAACATCTTATGAGATGGAGATGAACCTCTGGTCAAGCTAGGGAACTTATTTTAGGACATCTGGCCAAGGTGAAGCGGTTCTGTCTCTCACTGAACAGAAGCCGGCTAAGGTTACCTGTCGGCCTGCTATCTGGCCATAACGTCTTCAGACTTCACTTGTATGTGAGGGGGGTGGCAAACACCAAGACGTGCGCACGCTGTGGCAAGGAGGACACACACCTATGTCGCTGTGGAGAGTAAGGACAGGTGCAGAAGAGAACGCTTGAGGGCCTATGCACTGGTGGCTCTTGTCACCAGAAAGCCTCTTTCCCTTTATTCATTCAGTATTTATGTACAAATGTTCAGACGAGTAGACGAATCGTTTCCAGTTCCAAGATCTATACACCTGTTCCTTGGGCCACCTCGTATGTATTTGTCTAGTAATGACCCCGGCGTGTTTTAAAACGTGTGTGTCTGTCTACAGTTTAATTCAGATTTTTATATTGAACGTGCGGCAAGCAGTACAAGCCCGGTACAATGTATAATTTACAGTGAAAAATTTCCATACGCGCATAGCAATTACCGCTACGCGATGTAAAATATTGTTACAAGTCGCTTTTTATGCCAAGCATTGTCCCTACATAATGATGAAGTGGGATCCGACAGTGGCGGACCTACCATTATTTACTTTTCCAACTAACATTTATGAAAGTTGTAAATAGTGCACTATATATAGTGTCTTTTAAAAAACTGCAACATAAGAGGTTGTGTATTACCATTTTTCATGCTGTTGTTGCTGCTGTTGTTGTACCGAGGTATTTGCTGTATCTTATCGGCAGCAATTTTAGAGTCAGAGCTATTGTTTGAGCTTAAGTACCGCCCATTAGGCATGAGTCTGTCGCCCAAACGTACTCCGCCACTAGCCGTATATCTAGACTACCTATTATAGTCACGTTAGGGCACTATGCAAAGTGCACTACTTATTGTAACGATAGGAATGTTGGTGAGAATGTGAATGTCAGGTTGAAAATATCATGTAATGTATAATATAGGAGTTTCACAGGGATCGGCGTAGGGTCCTCTTCTCCGGAATGTCTTGTATGACGGGGTTTTACGGGTGACCTTACTCTGGTAGCATCCACGAAAGACGAGAAAACTTTGGTGTAAGCGACAAACGAGGCGCTGAGAAGGAAGAGGAGTGGATGTCATAGCAGCAACTTCAGCTCGCACCAAGCTAGATTGAGGCGGTCATTCTCCGGGATTCTAGGATCACTAGAAACCAAGAGAACTTCTGTCTTAGAGGGGTGCAAAATCAATAGTGTACTTGGGGATTACCGTAGACAACGGGCGATATTTCCACGAACATATAAAGAGGACTGCGGTGAAAGTAGAAAGAAAGGTGGCATTACTGTCACGTACATAGTATGAGAAAAAGACAGATCTTGAACGGGGTTATTCACTCAGGAGCTCCAGTATGGTATAAAGCTATGGAGAGCAAAAAGCACCAGCAAACCGTAGATAGGGTGCAAAGGAAGCCGCTGCTGAGGGTAGCCAGTGTGCATCGTACTGCATCTCTACCAAAGCGCTGCAGGTTATAACAGCGATACGGCCGCTGCATTTGTTGGCCAAGGAGAGGAGATCTATTATGTATAAATGCTCTGCCAGAGCAGCGGAAGTACGCCAATCAAATTATGATTTTTTTCTGAAATTAATTCCCAGCAGGCTGGAAATCATCTTAATACCTTTATTGGGTCCTAGATACGTGTAATCTGAGTTTGCACCGTCGCAGGTGGTGAGCTTAACTTTTGACAGCCAAAAACTGTCAAATTTTTGCACTTTTTTTAGTTTTTTGGTTATAGCTGGAAAATGATGCATCGGACGGAAAATGTCGTTCTATGTATTATTGAAAACGACTAAGGGCCGGTTGTACAAATGCGGGTTTAACACGAGCTTTGTTAAGCCTAAGCTTAGCTGAGCTCAGGCTTAAATCCGACATCTGTTGTACAATCGTCGGCTTAGTTAAACCTGGTTCATAATGAAATTCACTACAGTTGGCATCAATGAAGCAATACATACTGACATAATCATCTGAAAAATTACCTTTTTTGGTTAGGCACTTATGACAGTTTGTGTCAAATTTCGGCAACGACAGTTTCTGTCTCTGTTCTTTCAATTGCTCTCTTTGTTAAATCAGACACAAATCTTTTAAAAAATATGACCTAATAAAGTGACAAGCAATTTGAAGGTTCCTCCTTGACATATCATGTCACTTGTATCAGGTTAGGTTTAAACCTCAGCTAAGCTCGCGTTGAGCTTCGGCTTACGTAAGCTCGTGTTAAGCTTGGAGTGGGGGGTTAAGCGAGCATTGTACAACGGACATTTTGCAACTGACGTGGTTTAACGTCGGCTTACCTTAAGCCGAAGCTTAAGCTCGCATTGTACAACCGGGCCTAAATTTTACGTCCAATGACATGTAAAACTTTTAAGTGGGTTTAGCGGTAGAGCCTAAAACAATAGTTTCACATAAAGAAAATATCTTTCTGTGCAACATTAAAATGGTCTAAATTTTGCGTCAAATTACATCTAAAACTTCTAAGTCCGTTCAGCAGTAGAGCCTAAATCAATAGTTTGATTTAATAAGACCTCACATTTGGAATTTCTTAAAATACAACAATGTTTTATCCAATGGGAAGAGTATTTGATAACTAACTATAGCCTGTTGTCGATTCAACGACAAGGATCATTGAATTCAGGATAAGGTACTCTTAGTTCAAATACTGCTTACTAATGTCACAAATAGCATAGACAACGTGGTAAACGCATGAGTTGTTGTGTCTATTAAAGTTGCCTTTAGGGACAAGAAGAGCATTTTTATTGAACTAATTATCAATAAATGCTATTGTAACAATAATTTTTTCTAGCAATAAATCATATGCTTTGCTTAAACAAAACCTAAGGTGTACATTGGAAACAAACGAATGCTTTAAATGCATTATACACTAAAATTACTATGGGAATGATAGTAGGTATCATTAGAACGAATATAACCTATTTTGAAATTATTAGCTTACCTGCTATTGCCTCAATCCTGAAAGGTAAATTGTTTAAATGTCACGGTTTTGGAACAACTGTAAATATAGTTGAAGTGACAGAAAGGCATCCAAATACAAACAATTAATTGAAAGCACAACAACTTTTTTTTCTGTATGCCAACGGATTTCTGGCCCTGGCTGGTAGTAATATCAGCTTTTGCTGCTAGTCCTATTTAGTTATTTATTCATTTATGTATTTATATATATTTAGTTATTTATACTGTGTTTACATTTATATTTCATTAATAAAGTGTAAGTGATATTGTGAATTCATTGCACCTAAACTATTAATAACTATGATTAATTTTCTTATTACTGAATTCTTATTAATAATACTTACTAAAGGTTTAATGGTAATACGATACGTTAATAAACTTAACTATATTAGTCAGGCTGTGCTGTTTTGGTCCAAATTTTGATATGATTATACCTTACATGACGTCAAATGATTCGAAACGACGAAAAAAACGATTTTAAATTAATTCGAAATTTGGAATTATAAATGACTAAATTTAATAACTAAGGTACCTATTTAACGTGAAATTTCATTCCCTGCAACTTTAATTTTATATATATTTTGATGGGAGTATCTCCTTTCAAGATATGTGGTCTTGGAAAGCCGCAAAATGTAAGCTACAAGCAAAAAACAAAGAAAGGGGCAAAAATTTGACAGTTTTTGGCCTGTCAAAAGTTAAGCTCACCTCCTCAGATTACATAATTATATCCAGGACCCAATAAATGTATTAAGACGATTTCTAGCCTGCTGAGAATTAATTCCAGAATCCTGTTTTTTTCGACTCTATTTGATTGGCCTAAGGACCGCCAGGCAGAAAACGATAGACCAGTGACAGAGGATCTGGTCCAGTACAACGGAGGTGGCGCAGTGGACTAAGCGCCTGATGGCAAATATACGAGAGTGGGCAGAGTGTAAACAGAATAACCTGCTATATCACCTAACAGGCGTTGTCGGGCCACGGTTCCTTTTGGGTATATAGGAACAAAATAGGGCGAACGATGGACGATCATTGTCGACATTGCAGCCAGAGCGACACAGTGGAGCACATCCTTTTTGAGTGCGACAGATGGCCCTGCTACAAAGCAGGAAGCGAGAGCGAACCTGCCTGAGGACCTGATCCCAGAAAATATGGCGCCTATAATGATATGGAGCGAGCAAGAGCAAGACAGTACCTGCCAGGCTTTGCATACTGTGAGATCATACCAGGGTCATTATGATAGAATCAACTTTCGTTAGTTAAACACTGTGGATTACATTACAGTTGCCTTTTCCACTGTTGACCCATTCTAAGTCAATTCCCTTTTGTTCATCGGTCATCACTTTTGAAATCCATCTGTTTCACAGATTTACAGATTTATTATTATCATAAAGTAAAGTGTACAGTATCATATTTGAAATATATAATAGAAAAGATATTAATCGATACTATATGTAATTAAATATTTTCTTATTAGTTTACTAACACTGCGCGTGCAAATTAATTAATATATAATTTATTTATTCTAAAATTATCTATCAATGCCCATGATAGCATGGGCAATTTGCCTGTGCAGCTATGTATCAACATTAAGCACTGATAATAATGATTTTATGGTAGATTCAATAACCCAGAGCAACAAAAAGAGGGAAAATATTTTATGATTGACACCAGAGCTCGGCTTAACAAACAATCAGCTGTCACTCAAGGTCTGTGGATGTTTTGCCCCCACGATAACACCTTTTTCTGCAGCCGTCCCGAAAATAGAGCTTTTGGTATGATTTATTAAATCGAATGTGAAACTTTACACAAATCGTACCGAAAGTAATAAATCATATTGAAAGTTCTATTTTCGGGACGGCTGTAATGTTGATAAGTGATATTTATAGTATCTATCCCTATTATTTTTTTAATATTTTATGTAATAAATGGCTGCAGAAAATAGTTATTTACATAACAAGATTTTATTTGATACTTATATTGCATAAGTGCATTAAAAGTAACTATTTCGCCATCTTGGATGGTCCGCCATAGTTGATTTAGAATGACGTCACATTATTTTTCGAGTCACTCTCAACAAGCCCTTTCACTGTGCAAAGACTCTCTTCTCTCAGGTCGTAAACAAGGTTCATGTAGTGACAAAACAACTCACCGACTTTCAAAACTATATTTTCCCCAAACTGTTACAACAAAACACATCATCGTATTATATCTAAAAATACATATATTATTTGCCATCATTTGAACGACAGCTTCTAACTTAGAATTTGCGCTATTCTGATATCCACTCATTTCCGTAGATTTCCTTTTATTAGACATCATGAAAACCTTAAAGTAAACTAAAAATATAGACCTACTCTAAACATAACCTTAAAACTGTGTTGATGATAAGAGTCCACTAACGACACGAGTTTATCCCTATTACTTTCCCAAAGTCAATCCAGCACCCCAAATGTTCCTTTACAACTTATTATTGGAAAACCCTCACCGCGGATCTTCTTTACCACTTACGTCGCTGTCACAGTCATACACACCGTCTGTCCGGTCTACCCTTCGTGGTTGCTCGGTGCACCAGCGGTTCGTTAACTACCCCCTAACCTCATGTCGATGTCGTCACCGTCGTCGATACAACCTGGTGATGACCACTGCGTAGGTTGTAAGGAGCTCTTACAATTCGATCCAGAACCTCCTGTGACTGCTGTCAGATTCTTGCTCATACCGCAAGCCTCTAGTTGAGCGCCAAATGCAAAAACTCTCTTCTCTCAAGTCGTCAGGTTCATGCAGTCATAAAACAACTTGCCGGCTTTGAATAGTATATTTTCCCCAAACACTGACAACAAAATTCATCGCTTGACTAAAAATGACATCAGTGGGTCTATTGTCAGTAATGACATTCCTCCCATTAGATTGTCATTTCCCTTAACATCTACTGGGCGTTCTCATATCAATATGGATACCCATATTGTAGAAATGCAATAAATAACGATTCCACTATTGGATTTAGAACGACGTCATACAGCTTAACGTCATCCATCCATTGTCATCCAAACAAAACGTATATGCAAAATTTCAGCTCAAACGGTTGAAGATATCTGCTTCAAAATTGAGTTGCAAGACTCCACCCGAACAAACGTACATACATTGCAAGCTAAATAAAAGCTTTTAAAAATAATAGGGATAGATACTATAAATACTACTTATGAACATTACAGCCGCCCTGAGAATAGAACTTTCGATATGATTTATTACTTTCGGTACGATTTGTGTAAACTTTCACTTTCGATTTAATAAATCATACCGAAAGTTCTATTTTCGGGACAAATATCACTTTCGGAACTTGTTACGTAAATAACTATTTTCATACAACTGATTGTAAAGCAGCATACTCTGCGCCTGCGCAAACAAGATCGAAATTATTCCATCGCTTCAGCGTCAGTTTTGTTATTTGCGGTCTGACTAATCAAGACTAATCAAGAAGTGGATGGGGAAATCTGACAACACCGACATAGTGAACTAAAGAGTAACAATACTCCCTCGTTGCCTCCATAATTTGACTGAAAGCTAATTTCATCCACCTTTAATGTTCGAAGATCATCAGATGCCTCGGTGCAATGCTAATTTTCTAATAATGATATACGGAGGACTAAGCAACTAGGCATCGTTTCCGCATGTATATGTGTTGCAACGATTCGCTCGCGCACTTGCGAACAGGAAAAATGAGTTGGCGGTGCGTTAACTGGTTATTATAATGCATGCAGTCGAGAGCTGAGGCTACAATACATAATAATATAGTTTAATGTACAGCACTGTATATAGTTGCATGATTGATTACTGTCTATGATGAGAATTTCAAGGCTGCAATTCCAGCCGATTCTGGTGAGAGAGGTGCCAGAGGCGTGCGAATGCACTGTTCGTCGTTGGCCACAACGAATTCGAATAGAGCACTTCCATGATGACGCGGCGTGCTGTCATGATCAGCTGATATTGGTCAAACATGGCTTGTTTACCGTATACCGCCGTGTAAAATTGAGGACTTTTATTTGTGTTTTTTCCCAATTTTTTTGACATTTTTATCATAATTGTTGTTGTGTTGTGTTTTTCAAGGAACCTTTTTTGTCAGGTAAGCACATCTGTCAATTAAAATGATGTAATCTATGAGATAATGCATGATGAAAACTTGAATGCATATTGAAAACAGCAAAGAAAAAAAACGTTTATTCGCAAATTACAGTTATCACATTCATTAGGGCGACAGTTGTTATAGTCATGCTACATCTTTGCCACTTGATACTCGAAAGTAATGCATTTCTTTACTTGAAATTTTATTTGTGAAGCAGAAGTAGTGAAGTAGTTCATTGCAGTGGCCAACCTTTGGTGGATTATGTTAAAGTAGCAAAAACCTCCATTCGTAAGTCATAATTGCTAGTTTTATTATGTACATAAAGGCAAGTTCAAGGAATGGATCAATTAAAACATTAATCTTTTGACATAACCTAAAAGTTGAGTTTCTGGAACAAGAGATATATGTAAATATGCACCAAAAAAATAGGTATATTATACAGGGTGTTTACGATCTTAATGCCGTTATGTAAAGTACGAATATTACACATCATTATAATGCTTGTAGCACAAATATTATACGAATATCCCAAATTTGAAGTTTCAAAAAAATCGCAACATTTTCTGATAACACAGAATATGCGGCAAGAAGGCTAGAGACAATAACATTTGTTTACATAGTGAATATCTCCAAAATCTCCAAAAACACCTGACAGAAACTAGGGCGAATACAGAGCAATGTTGTCGGATTGTGATTTTGCCGTCATAATTTTTTAATTTTTTTCTGTTTAACTATGCGCTAACTAGTGAAATGGTACTGAGGTTTCAGGTTCGAAATATCATGATCTATCGTTCCTCCAAATTAATGCACTAAGATCGTAAACACCCTGTATTATACCTATTCACTTCTCTATTAAAATAATTTGTGCACTATTTCAAAATGCTTCCTTTTTGTCATTATAGGTGTGGAAAAAATTCTTCAGCATCCCAAGTATTCGAGACAGAAGAGGCAGACCGATACCAGGAGACGAAGAGTGTGATGACTTTCTAGAGAGTCGATCCTGGTATATTCCACATACTGTGTATACTAACAGCACCAATAAATGCTCATGTTATCTATCTATATATTTTTTAATAAATGGTGGAGAAAAATGAATTATTTATTATTATAGGGTATGCTTCTCACATAATCAAATTGAAAATATTTCATATCATTAGCTGATACCCACATTCATACTTTTTTTCCAAATATGTAACATGAAATGGTGTCTAGCTACAGCGAGGTGAAAATATGTATTTTAAATGGCACTTTGCTTAACATGTGTGATTAATTTGTATCTTATCAAACAGGGTGACTATCTAAAAAAAGCACTCATTGGGTGATTGTAAAGTTGCACACACCAGAAGCTAAAGGATTATTACTTGAATAAAAAATATTAGTTATATTTTCCTATGTATTTATTATATATATTTTCCTTCGATGTATTAGGGCCTCTTCCGAACAGTATATAATTCAGTGTATCAAAGGGCGATGAGCGAAACACCAATCAGTGATGTGCTGCTGCAGTCCTCAGTCACACAGTATGGGCCAATATTATTCATACTATTGAGTTTATGCCTATAAACATAAAGATGCTTCAGGTTTTGCCCAGTTACTTAAATTAGTTATTCACAGCCATCTGACATCCTGAAATAAATCATATTTTTAACAAAAATGAGAAATAGAAGAAAGCTAATTGATGAGTGATGAAAATGCATTAAACTTAGTGCAAGTAAGAACTTTCATTCTAATATCTTAAATAATGATTACTACTGTGACAGCTATTCATATACCTATTATGCACTTTGTTAAATACAAAATAAATTTGACACAGCTCGACTGATTTTCTTGATCTGGTAAAGATTGAGTGAGAAAGATGCAGTATCACTATAACACCTGTCGCTCTAATGAATGAGATATCTGTAATTTGCGAATAAAAGTTTTTTTGCTGTTTTCAATATGCATTCAAGTTTTCATCGTGCATTATCTCATAAATTACATCACTTTAATTGACATAGCTACTTACCTGCCAAAAAAGGTTCCTTGAAAATCACAACACAACAACAATTATGGTAAAATTGTCCAAAAAACTGTAAAAAAACACAAATAGAAGTCCTCAATTTTACATGGCGGTATACGGCAAACAAACCATGTTTGCCCAAGATCAGCTGAGCAAGACGTTTGAGGTGATGATCGTGGAATTGCTCTATAGGCTAGAAAAAGCAAATCCGATGCTCTAACAGGAATGCGACTGTGATCATCATGTTATTATTATTTACCATGTGTTTACATCCTTACACTGCATCTACACATTCGCACTCGCGTTTCGCCTCGTCACTCGCGAATGCATTCGCACATCGTACTTGAAAAGCGAACAGCGTATTTTCACATTCGCAGTCGCGCTTCGCCGTATGTTGCAAAAGTTTTGAGACGTTTTTCAAAACTCGGGAGGTAGTTTCACCGTTGGAAACAATTCAGAAATCGTTATCATAATAACTGTCAACATCTAATCGTAACAATAAAATCATTTTGGTTATGATATAAGTTGTCAAAATGTCGTGCAAATTGGATATTCGGAAGAGTATTTACAGTCTAGTTGGACGACTTGAAAAAAAAAGAAATAGTTTGCCTATATCAAGATCAAAATATTTCTGTTGCCACAATTTATCGAGCGATCCGTGAATGCGAAGAAGGTATTTCCTATATAAATTTACCAAAAAGTAGACGTCCAAGAGCGTTGAATGCTGCTATAGTTCAAAGAAAGGTCAACAGAAGTGAACATGGAGTTGGAACTTCAACACGAAAACTTGGACGCATATTTCATGTCAACGCTAGCACAATCTGTAGGGAAATGAAGAGAAATAACTTAACATTCCGAAAAAGAAGAAAATGTCCAATGTATTCCCCAAATCAGTTAGACAGAATTCTTCATTGCTGTCGCAATTTACGTCGTACTCATTTTGCTGGCAACATACAAATTATTCTTGACGATGAAAAGTATTTCACATTTTCGAACTCAGAAATCAAAGGTAATGATGGTTTTTATACAAGAGACTTTCAAGCCTGTCCAGATAATGTAAAATTTAAACGAAAAGAAAAGTGTGAAATCAAAGTGTTAGTGTGGTGCGCTATATCAGACAACGGTATTTCACAGCCGTACGTTGGATGAGTTAGTGCCGAAGCGGTTACCGCAGAAATCTATAACTCAGAGATGTTTGCCTAAACTACTTAATTTTATTAATACCCACCATGCTAATGACAATATAATGTTTTAGCCAGATCTGGCTTCAAGTCATTATGCTTTGCGTACGAGAAACTGGCTAGAACAACGCGGAATACCTTTTGTACTACGAAACGACAACCCTCCCAATCTTCCTCAAGCAAGACCTATCGAAACTTTTTGGGCCCAACTGAGTGCCAAAGTTTACAAGAATGGCTGGGAAGCTCAAAACGGACAGAAGTTAAGAAGAAGAATAATGCTAAAGATCAGAGAAATTGATTTAGAATGTGTCCAAAACCTAATAAGGAACATTAATAGGAAATTGCGAGCCGTGGAGGATCATGGACCATTACTTACTTTAATATCATTTTTATATTAAAAAATATTGTAATTTTTTGTATTCTTGTTACAGTTCAAATATATTAATGTTAGTATCCACCCTGCATTTGCTAAGTATTGACAGGCTCTAGTGTGCATTATCTTATGCCGTTCATAGGTGGAATAGGTCTTCAATTTCTTTGCCAGCAGCTGTCCATAAAGGTCGCGATCACCCACTTCCTTTCTATTTTTTAGAATAGTGTTGAGTGTCGTTCAAGTTTCTTTCATTTGCTTCTTTGCACCATCTGTTTCATATTCCATGCGACGTCGCTTTTCTCGAGAAGTAGCAGGTGTCACATTGAACTTTTTTCTTGTTTCTATGTAATCGATTCTTGGGATTTCAAATAGCACTTTCTCCGTGATAGAGTTGCAAACATTTAAATACTTCAGCATTATTCCACTCCTTTCCTTTTTTTATCTTTAAGCAAGGGACAAAAGGGAAAGAAATGAAGGAGAAGAGCAAAGAGGAGGAAGGCGCAGTACTGGTGTAACGATGGCTGAAGCCTGCTTTATGCTGAATATCGAAAAAAATACACTTACCCGTCGACGGTGCCATATTTGTAAATGAGTTCGGTGGCCTTGTCCCTGGTCATGCCCAGATGGAACCAGGGCTGCGTGGTGTGCACCCCACCGTCGATGGCGCGTTGATTGGGGCCACCGGGGGTGGTGCCGGCGGCCTGGACGGCCGAGATGGGGGCGGCTGTGGCGGCAGAACAACGCACGCCGCCCCGCCATCGACGCTTCCACGAGTACCTGCAACACACATCTTAGCATTAAGATATTAAAGACCAAAATACAGTCCGTTCCAAAAAAGGGATGTACCTACTTCATTTTTTGTCTCACTTTGGTTAGGTTTGATGAAATGTGAGCGGAATGGTTATGCCTCCTTCCACTGTGACCGTTTTGTTTATTGTGGTTCACACCTATCTAGAGTTCACCGTACAGTCCACACCTTTTGACAAGGGCGATGGTAGTGTTTGGTGAAAATTCCTTGAAATCAGTAAGTTTCAGTTGGGTAAAGCCGAAAGCCTGAACCTAACTCATTCCAACACTGGACAGAAGCACAATATGTGCTCCGCTGTTTCGTCCTCCACATAGCAGAAATGACAGTCCGTTTTTAGTTCCAGACCTATCTTCCGCAAGTGGTTTCTTAGACGACGTTGCCCCGTCAGCAGAACTAACCAGAATACGATTATATCATTCATCATTCTTGCTCCATTCTGTGATCCTTTATGGGGCGATTGACTAGAGGGGTATGGTATGACCGCCCTCGAGTGTGTAGCGCTGGTATATCTCGCCAGCGCAGGAGTGCTTTCCTCTCTGCCCAATCTGAGATGGTTTTCTCGGCAGTACTTTTCGCAATACCCGCAGATCGTTCTGGTCTATGAACCCAAACTAAAGTTACTTTGTTCCTTGTTCAAAGATCATTGGGGAGATGTATTTAGCTCCATACGAGTCTATAGTCAACCCGTTTGAAGCTCAGCGCTTTCAGAGCAGCCTAGCTATCTAACAAGCTTTTTAAAGATTTGTTTGTCAGGGGTCTTTTTTTCAGTTCCCTGACGCTCAACTTATATGGCTATCGTTACTGCTTGGAAGATTGTGGTATTCCTCCCAAGATTTACTAAAATTTCAACTCTTAGATTAGTAGCGCAAGATCTGGAGGTGATATGAAACTGTCACTCCTCTTCCATTCGTCTCTTCTTGGGTAAAGAGCGTTGTAGGATCTCTACGTATGCGCTTGAGAAACCATAGAGTCCGAGACCATTGCGAGTATATGATGGTTTATAATTTCACTCATAATACCCGTTGTGTCCAGTCCTTTTTGTCCTGTCTGTCAGTTGATAGCAGTCTGTAGGCAACCATTCTGGCATCTCTGTCTATCCCAATGTGTAGAAAGGTCAAGTTTAGAAGGTGCCTCCTGGTTTTGGCTGTCTGTTGCGAACATTTTTGCCACCAGGCAACAGCATCATATACATACTAATATTGGTTTTAACACCGTCTGATACATCCAGCTTTTCCGTGTGGGGGCGGGTTAGAATATCCCCCATCGTATATCCTGCGTGTCGTAAAAGGCGACTAAAAGGAACCGAACTACTGTCGGTATGAGCAGTAACCCCTTCTCAACCAACAGCTTTGGGTGGACCAATTGAGAAGAGTCAGGACACCTTCTTGTCCTTGGGGTGAGAAATTGCCCCTAAAGGCGGATGAACCAGTAGATACCATCTGGTCAACGCCATGAGGATGCAGAAAGCAAATGGAGAAACTACTGCATTAAAGATCTTAAAGATATCCCAAGAGAAACTCGTAAAATGTGTAAATGCATTTACTGGCTAAGTGTCTTTTTGGTAGTAGAAAATGTCAGGTTAATTTCAATATTGTAACTTTTTTAGCGCTTGTGAAAAAAATTGTTAAAAAAATTTTATGTATCCCCTTTAAGGGGCTGTATCTTAACAAGGGATGCTCCAATGAAGTTTCTTTATATGAATCACCCCCTTAAATATTTGTTTTACACTTATATAGTTACACCCTGTATAATTATACAAAAAAATGGAGTCAAGTTGATTGACTCAGTACTTCCCACACATAATGATGATACCATTTTATTATTTTCCCAATGGAGGAAGCTATAGCCTGAGACCCCTTGCAACCAAATCATCACCACCCATCGCAACAAAACATTCAACACAAAAACTCGTGAAGAGCTTCTTGCATCGCTCTCCTCAGGAACTAGGACGCCACAGTTTTTATTTTGCAGGCTTCAACTGGACGATGCGAAACTATCAGGAGTCGCGTCTAAAAACGAAGTTTCAGCTGCTTTTATATTTTTGTTTTTTTATTATTGCTGCACCGCACACACACGGTAGTTAATACTGTGTCAAAATTCCATTAAAATCCATTCAATAATTTTCGCTTTACGCAATACTCATATAGAACGATCTAAATACATGTATACGGCACAAAATTCTAAGCCCCTTTGTTTCTGTAATAGGCAAGGCAATGTTCGAATGGACCTAAACAAGTTTAGTATGCCACTAGGTCTTTTCTTCACAGGTCAATGAAGAGCCAATTATGAATATATCAAATTTTTCGGTATTACAACCCCCGCCCCCAGCCACCCCAATTTCACCCGCACACAAAAAATAAGAAAATGATCAGTGGTAGTGCTTCTGGTTACGGCGTAAAATGATTCACTGTCACATTACTTTTATCATAAGCTGACGGTTGAAAATATCAAGTCAAACGAAAAAAAAAGATTACATACCCTTCCGCCGCTGCTATCGCTGTCGCCTCTTGGGGGTCCTCCACGATCCGGCCCACGGCTCCGGTGAAGTCCATGGCCACGCGGGATCGCACGGATTCCTAAAACAATAGATACCGTGGTAAATACAAAATCTCTTATCACTTTTCTCTGGGGCCGTTCATAAATCACGCTCCTAAATTTTACGATTTTTTTAACTTCCACCCCTTGCCGTTTGTGTTTATAAAACTCCTTGCCTCATGGTGCGGCGCCGCATATTTTCTATAAATTTATTCAAAAAGAATTTCCGTTTTGGCTACTAAAACTTTTAAAACCTAGGAGGAAGGGAACTTTGAATCAAAATTAACACACATCATGTTGTCGACACGGCAGTCTATAAGCACCGATTTCCCCTCAGCGTTCAGGCCTTAAAATAATACAGCAGATTATTTTTTTTTATTTCCATTAAATAATATGTAATGGAATCAACATAAAGTCAAGTATTTCAGATATTAGACAAACGAATAAACAGGGTGTCTCCTGATTGAATGTCAATATTTATGGGTGCGATTTTTGGATCCATTTTAAGAAGAAAACTTAATATGAACGTATGTCCTAAACGTCTTACCTTTTAAGATACAGGGTGGTAGACTTTTCAAAAATAAATAATTTATTATTGATATCTACAACACCACTTCAGATATTTTAATGAAATTCATCATACATGTACTATGAATCAAGAAGTCATTTTTTCATGTATCACTTTTTCTTAAATTTCCACCAGTGGCGTTCGTACGTAATTTGACCTGCCTATTTTGGCAGACATTGATGGTACGCCACTGATTGCTCCTAAAATACATATTATTTTTGTAATTCCCACTCATTTCTAACCGAAGTTGAACACTTGATTTTTTCAATCTGATGCACGGTCTTCGCTTAAAAAAATAAAAACCGTTTCTCTGCATGATCGCATCAATATCGTTAACATGACAATGTCACCATGCAGAGACATACGTAGATTTTATTTTTTAGATGAAACCAATTGAATACATATTTCAATTTTTTTTATCTGAAGAATTGTCAATGGCGTGCCAGTGACTGTCTAAATAATATTTGGCACTATGTTAATTAGGACGGCACTGGTTAAAATCGCCGGTTTTTTGTGAAAGAAGAGCAGATATGATCTTTTGAATTTTTTTAGTTCGACGCACGGGTTTCATCTAAACAAATAAAATCTATTGTTTTTACTATTATGCTTTATCATGAAAAAGACTTTTTCCGACATTTTCTGGTACGAATTTAAATTAAATAAAATCTACGTATGTCTCTGCATGGTGATATTGTCATATTAACGATGTGATCATGCAGAGAAACGGTTTTTATTTTTTTAAGTTTAAGTGTAAATCAAGTGTTCAACATTGGTTAAAAATAAGTGGGGGTTTCAAAGATGATCTTAATTTTAGGAGAAATCTGTGGCGTACCATGCCAACATAGGCAGGTCAAGTTACGTACCTACGAACGCCACTGGTGGAAATTTAAGAAAAAGTGATACATTAAAAAATACTTCTGGATTCATGGTACATATATGACGAATTTCATTAAAATATCTGAAGTGGAATTGTAGATATTAATAATAAATTATTTATTTTTGAAAACTTACCACCCTGTATCTCAAAAGGTAAGACGTTTAGGGCATACGTTCATATGAAGTTTTCTTCTTAAAATGGACCCAAAAGTTGCCCCCATAAATACTGACATTCAATTAGGAAACATCCTGTATAAAAATAATATAAATTTAGCGTTTTAGTATTTTGAATTTTAGCATGTGAAGTCACAAAGCTTTTGATCCCCCTGCCTCTTATCACATTTCGTTGACTAGCTCCCCCCTTTCATCCACTGCAAAATGCACAACGTGGCATCGTTGTATCTGCTCCCGGCACATTATTAGTTTGGTAACCCCTCGGGACATGAACTAACGTTCAATTAGTTGCGACTGTGACCGTATCGGTTATCAATAATTGGAATTCCAAAATACTAAATGACAATATAACCGAGAATATTGCTGGGGATATTACCCATAGTAGGTATCTGTCGACAACGTAGCCATAGTCAAAACACAGCGTAGTGAACAACCAGCATAATATCTCTGAGGATTTCCCATATAAAAATGGTTCCCACAGAATTTGACCTTGGGTTGATTTTACGGATGTGATGTTTGGGTAGAGATGCGAAAATGAAAATATCGATTCCGGTACCAACTCGATATTTCTTAGCCAAATAGACGCGTCTGGTTTGTACAGAGCATTTTGTGACAATATCGTCCCGTCAACAGACCCACACCCACACTACAGAGCATTTTGTGTAGCTGATTACACCCCTCAATAATTATATAATTATTTTCGATACCGATACAAAAGTATCGATACCAGCTTGGAATGCCCCAAAAAGTATATCGATGACAAAAATTCTCGAAATTAGTGCAGAAGAATCGAAGTATCGTTAGCATCCCTACAAAAAATCATCCAAAGGGGGGGATGCGCGTGTAATTACCGCCAACCTGAGTTATTGTGCTAGTTGTTTACTATGCTGTGGTCAAAATTATTATGTAGTTTTGCAGAACTTTAATGTTTTGTTTCGTCAGTAAAATCATGTTTTTTACAAAACAAAAATAAGCACAAAAGTTATTCTGGAGTACCAGTAGCATTTTCAAAGTATAAAAATATTCGAGGGTTGCCCTATATCTCCGTCAATCCACCAGCGATCATCAGTGCGCCATAGGTCGATTGACGGAGATAGCATCAGAATTTTCATGTCTATCAGACATGTAAAGCATGTGAGAGTAGGCGGCAGAAAAGATCTGCCTGTGCGCCATCTGGTACCCGGAGGTAACGGCAAACCAAAGAAAGTCACTGCTAAACAGCAGCAAACTTCTTAGCGGAACGCAAAGGCGCATTCGCTTACCTAATCAGATAGCCGCGGCTCCTATGCCAACTGCATATGAGAGTCGATATACGACACTACCTTGACGCGACACTTTCAGCCGCTTTCTTATTGACAGTCGGTTGGTAACCCGGTACTGTTTTATCGACTTTCTAGTGGACTCTTCTGAGCCTACATCTTGTCACTTCAATAGGAGATCCACACACAGAGAGCTAGACAGTACGACCGCCAGTTTGTTCTTAAGGTGCTTAAAGTATTGGTTTTAGAAGCCGAAATTTCTTTATATATTTTAATGTGAACGATTATAAAAATGAAAATCAGAACGAGATTCAAAGAATCCAATTTAAGTATCCAGCGCGGGAAGTAAAAGCTACGTGATTTTCATGATTATGCCGGTATACGGAGTTAAGTGCCCATAAGTTATTTCCTGAATTACCGTAACGTAATTTATGCTGGCCAACCGCAGGAACACATTACTCTAGTGACTCATGAGTAATTGGAGATAATAGCTGAATTAGAAATTTATTATACGGAAACTTTTTGCATTATTGCATTTTAATCTAAGTTAAACAAGTCACGCTCATTGATTTGTAGGCGAATGAGTTTTATTGTTTTACCGTTTAATCAAAATTTTGGTCACCTAAACGAGTGCCTATGCGAGGACATACAACAAATCTGAAGCTGTAGTTCCTTTAAAAGGTGGCATTTTTACTCCCCACACCGAGAGGTGAGGGAAGTATTGTCATCGCAAAAATTTATATTTCAAGATAATACGGTTTTTGGGAGTTTTATAGTATCTACATAACAAAAATCCACGTCACTCATTTCTGTCGGTCTGTCTGTCTGTTGGAGTTTCTTTTAACCTATTAATATTAGTTACAGCTGCATGGATTGTTTGAAATTTGGTTAGCGATATGCTGGGGCTGGTAGTAGGTAATGCTGCTATACTTTTAAAAATGCCGATTATTTTCTACTTTTTTGTGTAGGGGTGAAATTAGGGTGGTGGGTTGTAACACTAAAAAAATTGTTGTTTTCATAATAGGCATTGCGTTGCCTATTACAGAACTACAATTTTCTAATGTATACATACGAGTATGGCTTTATATCGTTTTGAATTGTGTAACCTGGCAATTATTGAATTGATTTTAATGAAATTTTGACACAGAATTATTACCGTGTCAAGGATCGAAAAGGTTTTTATAAATTGTGTCTGTGACGGCACAGCAATAATAAAAAAACTAAAAAATATAAAAACAGCTCAAACTTCATTTTACCCGATTTGAATCCCGTTTTATTAATCTCTGGATTTTCGGGACCAAAAAATCGTCGCATTGGAAACTCTATGCTATGGGCACGGCTCAACAAACCATCAGCTGTCATTCTCAAGGTCTGGGGATGCTTTGCGCAGATCCTTTTGCGCAATGACATTTTGGGTTAGATTTGTTCTGATTTCAACAGCGGCGGCACGGCAGGGTCATGACTAGGTTACATAATATGGAAACAGGAAAATTAAAAGATGCATGGACATGTCTGAGCTGCAAAAAGCTGCTCTTCGAAAAGCTACTCTAATAAAAATTAAAGTTTTTTTAGATTCCCTAAAGATCCCTCAAGGTAAGAAATAACATTTATTAGTACATTATGAGGTAATGTCAATTACCCATAGAGATTTTCAAAGACTAAGGGATGAGACTTCATTCAAAGCTTTTGTTCTTATGGTTTTATCATAAGAAAAGAATATTCTGTGGAGTAATGGTTTAATAAATTAACGTCCAAATTTGAGGGCATTCAAAATGTATTCTTATTGTATTCTTGTCCACGCAGTAACAATTTTATATATTCCTAGAGCTAGAACGTGGCTCATGGAGAGTCAAAGATTTATATGATCCGGATGTCTATTTCTTAATCCTGCCCTGTTGTACTGACAATACTTTTTTCTACACCGCCCCTGCCCTTTTGCATAAAACTATCCCAAAATGGCGTTACTGACGTCAGATATTTGCAACATGTCATCATAAAGGAACCGACCATGAGTAAGCAAGCTGATTGTTTGTTGAGCCCTCAGACTAACAACTGAACATAGAGGTAGTAAACAAACCACTTCAGCATGACGTGCTCAAAGCCATCAACTTAAGTAAATAATCAGATTTTTGACACTTCAGCCTCCAAACATTGATCAGCTGTGTTCCAATGCAACCCATGTTACAAAAATTGCACTTTTTGAGTCCCACCTCGAAAAACTGTTAAATTACACTCGAATATAACACAGCAAGTCCGTATATTGTCCGTAAAGCTTCACCATACAGTTACCAACAAATAGGGAATTCGATTTAACTGACCAAGCATAAAAGACGCACAAACAAAACAAACGTTTGACAGTCGAGGTTCTACCGTAAATAAATCGCATGAAAATTATATCGGTGTTGCCAGCTCCTCAAAATTTATGTAAGACTTCAGAATTTGCGTTTATGATGAAGAAATATGCAGTAACGCAGTAGAGGTCAACATATCTATTGATTTTGCTGTAATCATTCCTGTACCATCAAAATACCGTCTTTTTAACGTAGAATGGAATTCAGTTGTCACTCTTGAGGTTGAGCCGTGGTATGGGGAAATTTAGAGTCAGTTTAGGTCAAATAGTCTTTACATATTGGAAAAGTAAACATATTGTCAGCTGCTGGAGTCCTGTTGGCTTACCAACAGTGGAAATGGAGGGTCACCCCATAGACGAGTCACGTTCCGTCAAGCTTTTGGAGATCAACAACAACAACATGCCCTGACATGACCACGTCGTCAGTATTGCTAAAACGGCATCCCAGAAGCTTGGAGTTTTGTTCCGCTGTAGGAAGCTGTACACACCAGAGCAACTACTGCTGCTCTATAAGGCACAGATCCGACCATCGCTGGAGTATTGCTCCCATGTGTGGGTATGCGCTCCGAAGAACACTCTAAAGCTTCTGGACACTGTCCAGAGGAGAGCAATTAGACTAATCGATACGCTTAACCTCACAAAGGACCTCCATAGCCTGGAACATCGAAGAAGGGTGGCTGACCTGTCCCTGTTCTACAGATTCTATCACAGAAGATGTTCGAATGAGCTCTCCCAGGTAATAACAGCAAAGGCTGTCCGAACGATGAACACTAGAGAGGCTCCGCGAGCTCATCCTTACCAGGTCGAGGTCCCTACTCCACGAATCAGTCTCCTCCAGCATTCCTTCTTTTGGAGAACTTCGACAAAGTGGAACGAGCTGCCTGGGAATTTGTTTCCCGCCGGCTACAACCTGCAGCCTTTCAAATCTACCGTGCACTGACACTTATCCTCTCGCAGCGCTTCTACAGCGCCATAGGCTTTTAGCCTTTGCGGGAGGCCGACCATAAAAAAAAATGCCCATAATCTGCAGCTTCAATAAGAAAGATGGAATAGTTGGAGTATGGTTGGAGTAATAGGTTATGTCAAATTAATGTACCGCGCATGTCATGATCAGCAAGTAAACCAATATTCTCATACAAGGTATATTCTTCGAGGGTGGCAATATCTGTACTTGTTGCAAATAAATGAAATGAAAACAATAAAATGGAATCACCGCAATGTGTGAGAAGCACTGAGTCAATCACCTTAAATTCATTTTTTATTAGATGGCGGTGAAACACGATGGGGTTTAGATTCCGCACGGAATCCAAGGGAATATCGACCAGGGGATCAGAGTGGAACAACACAGAAGCGGTAATGGCCACCATTTTGCTGGGTGAACGACGCGGCACAACTATTCTATCTGAAATTGGCTGCCGGGAACTTCCTAGAAGTTCGGGTCGACATCAGCAGCAGTAGAAGCAGAAGCAGCACAAAGCTACAACAATAAAATTCCCAGGCGCCGCCACCGTCGACGGAGGATTCTTTGCAACTACGCGACGAACCGAATGCCTTTAAAACGGCTCCAGCTCTTTGTGTCTTCGAATTATCTTTAATTAGTGTTTTGATATCGACTAGTTGCCAGGAATATTGTCGCATCTTTTTCATAACGGAAAAGAATAATGTATGCTCAACTAGGTCATCAATAAAAACCTAATTGAGGTTCTGAATTAAAAAAAATATATATTTTTTTGTGATAAATGGAAAGATCATAATATATACGAGTATGTTTTATAACAAAACTGTTTTTCTTTTCTTTTTTTCGCAATAATTCAATAGTTATATCAAAATAAAAATGGGTTTTTGAATCGAGTACCGAAAACACGCCGACAACTCCCGAACCCGTGTGACGTCACCAGGGCGGTCAGGATGCTCCTTTTACCAACGACGTCCTACTCCGATACTAGATTCTAGATTCCCCATCCTGACCTGGCCGAACGAAAGTATAATTATATAAATTATTGTTTAGGGGTGTCTGGCTAGGGGTTTGGGAACCATGCTAAGTGTCTGGAAACGGGTAAGGCGATTTTTATATTATTACGAATAAAATAAGAAAAAATTGAGCTTTATACTTTAACAAATCTGAGATGAAATTTTGTACACCCCTGCTGCTTTGTTATACTATTAGATTTGTTGAAGTAGATTTTCTTTACAGAAACGTGTTTTTTATTGACAGCAACACCCTTAGTATCGCACGATAGTAGGTGATTCATAATATAGTATCTAAAATCGACTAGGCTGGCTTACGAGACTCCAATAATGGCACCTAGATACTTGACAGAATTTGACTAAGTTATGAATAACTTATTATCATAGGATACAATATCATTTATTATCAAAAAATAACATGTTTCTCTAAATAATACAGTAGAAAGTAAATCCTATCCCAGCTTTTTTACTATTAAGTAGAAAAGGTTCTTCGGATTTTGGAATAATAAAGTACCGCAGAGGTTTCTTTACTCGAAAAGTCGACGTTTCGGCGTTTATTTTACGCCTTCTTCAGGGCTAAAATTCATATGAAGACGAACAATTATATAAGTAAAATATAAATTGAAACAAATTTTAGCTTTAACATTTGAGTCTTACAAATAAATTTAAAAAAATACACATAAAATTCACAATTAACATTTACAAAGATTTGAACAATTTTTACAAAATGCAACTCGGTAAAATAATCAGAATGGAAACAGAAACAATTTTTTCATTCCACATCATTAAAATGTTAAAATAACAATAAAATGTATAGGACACATCTTTACCTATCGAGCACACCCATATAGTAGTAAGGGATGACATGTTCCTTTGGGTCAAACAACAAAAAACGTTCCAGATGTTTAAAAAAATAAAATTTGTCAACACATCTTATTTTTGATATCTGCTGCTGTACACTGAAGCCTATGTGAGAAAAATATGAATATTTATACTCACATTTTATTTGATAGATATACTGAATGAATGAAATTAGTAATCAATAAATTATAAATCTGACTCAGATCGAGAGTGTCAGTTTTCTTATTGACAGCCTTATCATGTTTAGAAATGTAAATCATTTCGCTGATTAGTCGTTTCTTGGAATTAATCTCGTTGTCTAGTATAATGACAGAATCGAATTTAAAATGGTGATTATACTCAAAATGGTGAGATGCTAAGACTGTATGATCCCTATCATTTTTATGAGTATCTGTACATGATGACTTATGAGCCGAAATCATGTTCCTTAAATTTTGTTTTTTTTTGACATATATATACAGCATCACATTCATTGCAAGGTATTTTTTAAACTACATTATTCAGCTACCCATCCGCCCACTATACTACTTCTTCCACCGCGTCCTGCAGCCTGCCGCAAACTAGAACCCTGTGCTACGACTTACCTACAAGGGCAGTGTCGTCAGCGTAAAGATAGAATTCACAGTTGCGCGGGCAAGAGACGTCATGGATAAAGAGTGAATAAAGTATTGACCTTAAGACCAAAACCTGAGGATATTCGTCTGCTTTTATATTGTGTTTATCCACGAACGTAGTAAATGTTAATCTCGAGAGATACCAGCCGATACGACCGTTCGTATTTTCAATTTCCAATTAAATTTCATTCTCATCGCATCTCATTCCGACACTTGCGACGAAGCAGAGAAATCAATTTCCTTATTTAATATACTACGTTGTTTCGCTTTTCCCTTTTTCGCCTTTGTCGTTGCGAGAGATTAAAAGCTACCTGGAAATGTTGGGTCAACAGAGAAGGTCAGTCTTAAACTGGCAAAAATGATCTAGGGTACTAGGAAAATTCTGCAATACGGTTTTATTTATTTCATTTTTTCACAGTAGTTTCCTGTATATTAACTACACCTCCGAAACCACTATTTAAACCAGTTCTGACAGCTGTCACTAAAGATAACAGGTTGCTGGTTGTAGTCGTCGGGAAACAAATTCTCCGGCAGTTCATTCGACAACGTGGAGTTCTCCAAAAGAAGGAATGCTGGAGGAGAGAGAGTGGTGCGGGGAGTAGGGACCTTGACCTGGTGGGCCTGGGATGAGCTCGCAGAGCCTCTAGTGTTCGGACGGCCTTTGGTGTTATTATCTGGGTGAACTCACTTGAACATATTCTGTGATAGAACCTGTAAAACAGGGACGGTAAGCTGTCCTTCTTCGATGTTCCAGGCTGTGGAGGTTCTTTGTGAGGTTAGGCGGATCGATTAGTCTAATTGCTCTCTTCGGGATAGTGTCCAGAAGCTTTTGAAAGTGCTTTGGAGCGCATCCCCACACATGGAAGCAATACACCAGCGATCGTCGGATATGTGCCTTGTAGAGCAGCAGTAGTTGCTCTGGTGTAATCAGCTTCCTACAGCGGAACAAAACTCCAAGCTTCTGGGCTGCCGTTTTAGCAATAGAAGTTTGACGGAAGGTGACTTGACTATTGGGTGACCCTCCATTTCCATAGTTGGTAAGCCAACGTGCGACTTTTTTGTCAGTGTTGTTGCCTGAGTTTTCTGTACGTTAAACTGTTTTTTATTTACTAATCCCCACTCGTCAGTGGTTTTGATATCTACGTTGATCTGTGAGGCATGTTGCTGTCGCCGACGTACCGTCTCTTGTCGTCTGCGACGCTGTAGATTGGATTGGATGCTATTTCCAGCAGTTTGTTGATGTACAGCAGAAACAATGTAAGGGATAGGACAGATCCCTGAGGAACACCGGCGTTTGTTGAAAATACGTCTGATTGAGGAACCAGCGCCGGTACTCTGTAACTTAGAAACGTGTTTCTATGCACTGTGTACTACAGGATCGGGTGGCTTTGAAAATATGGCAGCATAGTAGGCACTTTATGGTAGGCACCCGAAACTGCCCGATCGTCATGGTCGTCATGGTGATAGAAACACGTTTCTATCTCTTAAGCTAGAGAGTACCGGCGAAGGTATCTATTACTGACTTTGGCAGTAGGTTCTTCATAGCTTAAATGACTGCAGGCAGACACTTACCACTTAGCTAACACTGTCATTTGAGTGTCCGTCCAACATGATGTCGCCACAATTCCTGGTGATTATTGAATTAATTTTAATCAAATTTTGACACAGGATTATTACTATAGCGAGGATGGAATACGTGTATTGTTTTTAGAAATCGTGGTAGTGGCGGCGCAGCAATAATAAAAAAACTAAAAATATGAACACCGCTCAAACTTCTTGTTTTCCACAATTGTTTAGAGGGGGTGAAATTGGAGTAATTTGGGGGTAGCGGTCATGAAAGTGAAAAATTTGTTGTATTCGTATAGTGGACCCTTCGTTGCCCTGAAAAGGAACGACAGAGGGTAGACAGAAAATAATTAATGGAATTATGTTTTAGATAGTTCTGTGATCATCACAAAACTAATAGAGCCTCTGTCTGTCCGTCCGTCTGTCCTTATACAAAAGATAGTCACAACTACAGGGGTTAGAGAAAAACTAAATACAGATTCGGAATCAGCATGAAAAATCTAGTTCGGGAAAAATCTGGTTTTGTCAATATCGCTTCCGGTGAAAAAAAACTTTGACTTTTAATAACAAAAAAATTCCATAATGAGAGCGCCGTTTGAATTTACTCAAGTAAATTCTTTCATACTTTTTTTAAGTGGTTGGATTGGCGTATCATCAGTTGCAGATTGCAGAATAAAAACTGTGTCGTCCTAGTTCCTACGGAAAGAGATGCAAGAAACTATTTACGATAATTTTTGTGTTAGATGTTTTTTTTGTGGATGGGCGATAATTGGTTGCAAGGGAATCTCATACTATAGCTTCACGCTATAGAAAATAATAAAATGCTTTCATCGTAATGTATGAGCAGTAATGAGTCAATCAACTTGACTTCACTTTTTATTTTATACACACCCTGTATGCGTAATTCAATGCAGCTACGCAGTGCATACATATCCATTGTGTTCGGTTCGCAGCCCAAAGTAATGAGGATAGAGAAATTTCCATCGGTCACCTGATCACAATGCATGGCGTGGCTCATCAATCCCATGCCATCTATGTCAGAATAGAAACCATACGCGACAGGGGTCCACGCCAAATACAGATTCAGCCGTACAAAAAACCTCTCTTCATCACACGAATCTTCAAAAGTGGAAATTGGAAAGCGTATAACGTATTGTTGTGTGTATTGAATTAGTAATAGTCTAGTTCAACTAGTCCAATAAGCACATGCTCAATAGACATGTCTGGTTTTATACTATTTTTCATGCTATTGCCCGCTATTGTGTTACCAGAAAATGCCGGAGAAAGAACCGACCGCCAGCAGGTTTCGAACCCACGCCTCCGAAATTCTAGTCCGACGCTCTACCAGTTGAGCCATGGCGGTCATGACAACCCCGTCGATGAAACGGAGGCGTCGAATTCGCGGTCAGCTGACGGCCCTAATCCCGCCATCTTATGATAGTAAGGCATTTTCTGGTAGCACCAGGCACGTTTGACCATGACAAAGCTTACTAAAATATGGCGTGACCATACATCACTAAAGCTACCAAAATCGCTGGTTCAGTCTCTTGTGTCCTCCATATTTTTGTATGCCTCGGAAACTTGGACTGTTAAAAAGGCAGATCGAGCTCGCATAGATGCTTTTGAAATGTGGACGTGGAGGAGAATGCTGAGGGTTCCTTATACTGCCCATCGAACTAATGTTTCCATACTGGATGAGCTCGGTGATCCTGAAAGACTATCTTCCATTATGTCGACGAGAATGCTTACATTCTTCGGACATATTCACAGAAGCGATAATATGGAAACTTGTAGTCCCCCCCCCGAGTGGACGCCGCCGTGGTCGTTCCTCTACACGCTGGGTGGATACGACGAAACAGTTGCCATGCTGAACTGACAGTAAATCGCGAACGATGGCGAGTTACACTTCTCAAAACTATTGATATTATTCGTGTCGGAAATACTCTAGCTCCGACTTAATGCATTTTGCGATTTCACAACATGTCTGTTAAGACATTGTGACTATGATGATGATGATGATGATGATGAACCCCTCAACAAAGGGGGCTTAATTTTATGGTTCACTTTAGATTGAATGAACGAATTATTATAATAGCAACGTGGAAACTGAAGACCTAAATTTTATGGTGGGCAAAATAAACAGAATCGGAAAAAAATATGGCCTGAAGTCAATATAACCAAAACTAAATTAATGATTGTATTTAGAAAACAGCATGCCAACAATCAACTTTTCATAGATAACCAACTGATTGAACGAGTAGCACCTTGATTTGTAGGCCTGAAAATGGGGGCAATAGCATCAAAAATGGTATCATTCATTGCCTACACACAGCTGTCTGTAATGACTCGACCTAGTGGCGTCTGAAATCGAACGTGGTGGGAGATTAATACTGACCCAACAGATTTCCTTTGATGACACAAACAAATTTTTCGATTTAGCTCACATTTTGGCCAAAAAATTACTTCCGGCCTAAAAACGTACTTCCGGTCTAAATCTGCAGACTTAATATGGACCATGTAAAAGCCCCCTTGGTGTCCTATAACTTTTGTCTGAAACTTTTTTCGATGCAATCGATTCCAACCGTGGTAGATGTTGTCTCAAGATAAATGCCCCATCAACTTTGGTGCCAATTTGATGACCAAAATTTGGGCTATATCAACAGACTCAACCAACAAAAAGTGTTGTCCTTTTTGTTTGCCCTTTTTCGTCGATATTTACGGCAAAATTGGATTTTTCCATTGAAAAAATCACGTCCGGTCAAAAAACGGTACTTCTATGTAACGGCCCCCTCAGTATGAAAGAAGGAGAGAGGCTTTCTGGCGTCCAGAACCACCAGTGCCTACAAGCGGGCCCTTATGCACCTCTCCTTACTCTAGTTCCCTCATCACAAAGCTGATGTTAATATCTTGGAACTTAGTGTTTACATAGGTCAGGCGCAACACACTTCAGCGGATAATGATACGAATTCAGACAACATTTTTCGTCCTTAAGGGGGATACTAATAAGGATGTAATGTTTACATATATTCACAACCTTGCAGTAATTCTGTAAAATTCAAGGTATTTAATAGGTTTGTGGAATTTTCAATTGATACTGAGGCTGCATTATGTGCCATAAAATCGAATTATATAAAACAAAAGGTATTCATACATCAAGAAAACATTGAAATCAAAGGAACTGGGGGTACTATAACGTCACACGGATACATTTACTTAAAATTAATAGCTAACGGTGAGATTTTTGAGGAAAAAACCTACGTTTTTGATAATCTCTCTTGTTCTACGGAAGGTATTATTGGTTAGAATTTTTTGAAGAAATATAAAGACAATAAATTATGAAGAACGTACTCTAGCGCCTTCAAGACTTGGATAAGGAAAGAGAGAAACTACATATTATGTTGGGCCCTCAGAGTAACAACTGAACATAGAGGTAGTAAACAAACCACCTCAGCATGGCGTGCTCAAAGCCATCATCTTTGACACTTCAGCCCCCAAACATTGCCAACTAACATGAAAATTCTTCCAATGCAACTCATGTTACAAACACTGCTCTGCACTGTCCCATCTCGAAAAACTGTTAAACTACACTCGAATATAGCACAGCAAGTTCGTAAAGCTTCACTACAGTTACCAACAAATAGCGAATTCGGTTTTACTAACCAAGCATAAAAGACGCAAACCAAAACAAACGTTTGACAGTCGGAGGTTACCGTATATAGGCGTTGCCAGCTCCTCAAAATTTATGTAAGACAGAATTTACGTTTATGATGAAGAAACATGCAGTAACGCAGTAGAGGTCAACATATCTATCGAATTTGCTGTAATCATTCCTGAACCATCTAAATACCGTCTTTTTTAACGTAGAATGGAATATTTCTGGATACTATACAATTAAGACGATAGTAAACAATTATGATTGCCGTATCTGGTGGTCAATATGACAACGTAAGAAAAGATGTTGGCCTATTAGAATTAGTTGTTTACTACCTCTATGTTCAGTTGTTACTCTGAGGTTGGGCCTGATCAACCTAACATAGTAGAGTTACTCAAAAAACCAAAACAGTACGGAGTCGACTTTTTCGTCATTAAATAGAATTATGCGCTTACGGGAAAATGTTACTGTACATTCGGGAGACTTATATTATGTTCCTTCGCAAGGTACTTTGTATATAAATCAAGATTCTCGATCGGCATTGGCAGTGTGAGGGTGGCCTTGGGTCCCCATTTCATATCCTCAGGTTCAAGGACTCTTGAACCTAGTATAGTCTGAGTCTGCCTGTGATAACCAAGGCGACATAGAATGTGTGTCGAAGACTCTTCCTCTTCGACACAGCGTGCACACGTCCGTCGGGTCGCTTGACACCCCCATCATATCCAAGTCACGTTTGAGGATGTTAAGGCTAGATATCAGGCCCACAAGTAACCTTAACCGGCGTCTGTTCAGTGAGAGACCGAACCGCCTTACCTCGGATAGACTTCCTAAAATAAGGAGTCGGAGATTTCCAGAGATTCCTCTTCATCTGATAAGATGTTGATTTTGTAAATACACTCCTGTTTTCCTTCTAATGGTACTTGCTGTCAGCTCTATAGCCGGCTCAGTACCCAGGAAATTATTCGTCGATCCTCCCGTTGTGAGCGCGTCCGCCGTTTCATTACCGCAAACTCCAGCAAGACTCGGCACCCACATAAGTGGCACCTGATGTCTCGCCGAAATGTCATCCAAGACCTTTCCGCAATGCGGAACGAGCCTTGATGTAAACCTACCCCCTCGGTATGATCTAATCGATTCCAAACGAGATATATTTTGTGACAAGATAAATGCCCCACCCGGTATACAAGAAAATCTAAGCTCCATCTGGGTGGAAATAAAATAGGAAATACCCCATTCATATTCATATATTTTTTCTAGCCGCACTTACGTAATAGTGAAATAATAGATATTATTCACTTTGCGAGACATACAGTCTATGAATATTTTGTGAGACATGTGCGTGTACAAAATGAGGGAAAAGTCAAGATCAGGGTCAAGTACGTGACTAATATCAGGCAGCGATTTTCGAAAGATAATAATTACCAGCTATTTTTACTCGTGTTATACACACAAAGGAATATTCCGATCGCGTGTTCCGTACATCTGTATTCCGTAGGCGGGTCGAAGTACACCGAGAAATGTGAATAAAGTAACCACAGTTACCGCAAAAAGATATTTGTTCGATAAGAATGTATTTTATTTATCACACGTCATTTTGCACATGGTAACTATAAAAAATATTGTTTACTTTACTTGTTGCAAATGTACAGGGTGTACCCATTTTGGGCACTTTTACGCGGTATCTCGGCTATTTTTGAAGATAGAGAGTTGCAGTTTTCGCGACAGTGTGCTACTTTTTTGTGAAAATAAAGATGCCTTCAACAAAATTATCATGACCCTCGTGGTTTTTGAAATGCAGGGTGAAATCGAAAATTATCGATTCTAGGACCACCCTCGTATCTCGGTTGTCTTTTATTTTATTGAGAAGTTTAAAAAAGGGTCGCATAGAATTTTTTCTGTAGAATCCAGTGGTGTAGTTTGATTTTTTCTTACTCTAACCATTTTTCCGTTATGAAGCAAACATATATTTTTTCAAATGGAACACCCTGTATATTATTTTTTACGTCAATCGCAAATAATTCAAGCATTTCAAAAATATATATTAGTATGAATTTTTCCTGAAAACTAAGCTCCAAATTTCATTTTTTACTTTATTTGTAGCAGTAGGCCATGACTAATCTATTAAAAATAATATCCAAGTAAACAATTAATTATTAAGATACAAGATACTCAATATACTTTTAAACTCAATTATGTAATTGTATTTTATACGCTATGAACTACTAATTGTGATAATGTTCAGTAAATATTACGTATTGAATTACAATACTTAAAACCAAACATTATATCTGAAGAATATCAACACACTATTAAATTTGAATAAAAATAAAAACTAAAAACATCGAGGAGCTTTTAAGATGTTGGTTCAAGTTGGAGACTATTTTCTCGAATGCAAATCTGGCACAATTTCTTATTCTTTTAATGGCATTTAAAAGAATTATTGGTCTCCTTCGTGTTATGGCGATTAAATATTCTCACACTTGGGTCCTGTGCAAATGTTGAAAAAAACTTGTATGGATGGTAATTGTATTTTTTTTGAATTCTTTCAGCAGTTGATTTTGGTACCCCTACAGCTTCTTCTATGTGCTTACAAGATGATGAAGGCGTTGCTTCTATGTAACCTTATACGTTTGTTTCCCTTTGCTCCCTATTATCTTTGAAATAAGTTTTAGGACGTGGTTGAATAAAGAATCCGTACCTAACTATATTTATTTTTAGACGAGCAATTACATCTGGAAACGGTTGCAGTCTCTCTGGGTATCTAAGCTGCCCTTATTATAGAAAATTGGCAATAATTAAAATAAAAACACAGAAAGAACAAAGCTATATTTGATAAAAATATAAATAAAAACTGACAGTCTCGCAATTTTTTTACAGATTTGCTTTTTTGTTTTTAATAGATGCGTCATAGTCCACTATCTACTCAATATTATAATAACACAATCATCACTTTAATGAGACATATTATTTAAAAAAAAAAGATATTTTGATTCTGTTTTTTCGAATTTGAGTAACATGTCTCTTGTAGAGAAACAACCGCTTAGATGCTTATTATTTATAGTTGATTAACCATGGCCTACTGCTACAGATGAAGTAAAAAATGAAAAAATCAAATTTTGAGTGCAATTTTCAAAATAAGTTGATACTAATATATATATTTTTTAGAAGCTTGAATTATTTCCGACTGACTTCAAAAATAATATACAAGGTGCTCCATTTAAAAAAATATATGTTTGGTTCATAACTGAAAAATGGTTAGAGCAAGAAAAATCAAACCACACCACTGAATTCTAAAGAAAAAATTCTATAAGGCCTGTTTTTAAACATTTCAATAGGATAAAAGACAACCGAGATACGAGGGTGGTCCCAAAGTCGATAGTTTTCGATTTCACCCTGTATCTCAAAAACCAAGAGCGCCATGATAATTTTGTTGACGGCATCTTTACTTTCACAAAAAAAGTAGCACACTGCCGCAAAAACCGCAACTCTCTGTCTTCAAAAATAACCGAGATACCTCGTAAAAGTGCCCAAAATGGGACACCCTGTACATCAGTGGCTAAACAGGGCACATGCCATGCACCCCTAATTGTTTTACTAATACTTATTTATTTCGATCGCTGTCGTGAACTAGGCACATCGTGTAAGGTTCCAAACAAGGATTGTGATATCCTTGGGCTGACATTGGGCAAGGTGGAAATCATTTTCTTCGTGTAATTCAAATCTGGTAGGGGTATTTGCTTTCGGTGCAGTTGTTTCTGTTGCTGCACTTCATTAGGACACAAGGTATATAGAAAACCAACTCATACTGACCGGTACTTACATAATGAATCAAACCACCACCTATCTCAGAAATACGGAATTTTTTAGAACTTTGACAGAACGGGCTAGAAAAGTGTGGGAACCAGGCGAACTCGACACCGAACTGGAACACCTAAAGAATGATCTTAAGGCAAACGGTTATACAGAAAAAGAAATAACGAGGACGATGAGAAGAAATAGGGCAAAACAACAACCTGAACCGGTAGCAAAAGCTCTTTAACTTATGTGCCTGGAATAACAGACAGAATAGGAAAAATGTTACGAAAGGAAAACGCCAAGACCATCTACAAGGCCACAAGAAAGATACAGGAGGATTTGAGAACGGTAAAGGATAAAATAAACCCACTCACAACACCGGGGGTTTATCGCATACCATGAGTGTATATGTTAAGAGCAAACACCGATTTCGGCCAATGGACGAAAAATATGGCCAAAACGCGTTTTGGCTACTACCATTTTACCAATGTCCGAATTATCGCTTTCTGACTGTTTAGTGTAGACCAGAACGTGTTTTGGCTCAACTACGATTGCCAAAACTCGTCCTGTTCTACTGCGATTGCCATAACGCGTGGTGGATTTTGTGAGTGTCTCGGCTTGTAAACGATACCACTGGAGCTAGTGTATTCATTTAGTATTTGATCTTTGTGCGGGTTAGACAATAGCTATAGAGTGCCATGAAAGACCTAAGGTAATGTTTTAAGGACGAACTGCAAAAAGTCATAAGTGGTAGCAATGATCGTAGTAATATTTGTACAAGAGAAAGATACGACCAAACACTCACAGAGGTAAAGGCGACAAAAGCTTGTAAAAGTAACGGTGATACAATATCTTCGAAACAAAGACAACGATTGGAAAGGTATGATATTTTAAAATTGGCTATATCGAAAAGCTAATTGAAAGGACAGACGAAACAGCCGAACTGCGTTATTTTTGCATGACCCACGAGTTATTTGACATTATTTATTCCGCTCATGTGGGAGCTGGACATACGAGATTGTGAGGTAAGTTTCAGTTTTTTTTTCACGGACCTAAGATCTACAAGTGCTTTTATTCATTTTAGTTATGGATTCTAAGCTCAGAGGAAATATTGTAACACAAAACGGTAAATAATTGAGATTTATTTATTCGTAGTAGAATATGGAACGTGTTCTGGCAATCGTAGTTGACCCAAAACGCGTTCTGGTCTACATTGAACAGCCGGAAAGCGATAATTCGGACATTGGCAAAACGGTAGCAGCCAAAACGCGTTTTGACCATATTTTCCGTCCATTGGCCGAAATCGGTGTTTGCTCCTAACATATACATAGGAACGACGAAGCGATCGATAAACAAGGATCACAGAACGTAAGGCTAGCTGTAGACTAGGTTATGCGTACAAATCAGCGGTAGCTGAACTTGCGATTAAGGAAGGAGGTCATAGGATCAAGTTTGACGAAACTCACGTTCTTGTTGCAACGTCTTCATACTATGCCAGACTCCACAGAGAAGCTATCGAAATACAAAAATACCACAATAATTTCAGTAGGAAAGAAGAAACACAGCCATCCTTTTAAAGGACCTGAAGACACTGCCATATCGCAAGGGGGCTGGGCTACCTGGTTGGGCCACGTCACCATTAAGGGGCCAGGGTATACACAGTTATACATATGTATTTGCCATGTTAAAACACGGATTCCCATTTTCGAACAGATAGTTAAGACCTACATGAATGAACTATTTGCGACTTTCTCAAAAAAGTTTTTTAGTGTACAAAAAACTCGCAATGCAAAATCATACATTCTTCAAATCTCTGTAATTTAACAACCAAATACGATATCAAAAAAGGCCAAATAGGTGACAAAGCGCAAGCTTTCTTCTTCAATTTGCTTTTTGAATAATTACTATAAGTTTAAAGGTAGCGTCAGGAGCTTGGAAATGCGAAATTCATTTTTATAATGACCTTTGGACCTTACCTTTGGACCTCTTGACCTTACCTTTGGATTTTTGGACTTTTCTCCCCTCATCTTAGACACACACACTGACGAAAGGGAACGGACGGCCAAGCCTCCTCGCTAACACGGGAATACGTCTTTTTTGGATTCTCAATTTCGCGCGCTATACCCTAGACCCTTAACAGTTATAAATACAGGTGCAGATCCACCAGCCGTTAGTATTTTGGAAGTCGCCTAAGTGAAACAGCTTCTGAAGATGAAATTCACTCGTGGTGGCGAAACGTCAAGCCTTAACGTTAAACGACGCCGGCCTAAAAACCCAAGAACCACAAATTCATTAGATAGCTTTCTTTGGCACTGCCGCGACATCAGATTCCTGGTTGCCATACTTGCTGCCTCAATTAGCAACATTGTTTCATGCCGCAGGTCAGAAGATATATTTGAAGTGTCGCTTCTTTTTGAACGCAAAACGATATATTTCGATATACTAAGCTCGGTCTCATAGGTTGTTTTGAGATTTTATATACTTTTGGAGGCTTTGAAAAGACAGTTTTTGAGTGCAGCCAAGATTGCTGTCTTTGTTTAAAGCTGCAACGTCATCTGAAACAATGCTGACGAATTGCTGTTTTGCGTTTATTTTTGCACAAAATTTACTACCGGAAATCGGTTTTGGTCAAAATTTAGCGATTCTTGTACCACAGTGCGACGGCCATAGCAGCAGCAATAGCGCCGCAGTTGGAAAAACTTGAATCTTTTGATAAATGCACCTTTAGAACTTTAATTTTAATTTATACATACAACCTAACACCAACTCAAAACTACCCGAACTATTTGAAAGTATAATAATATCAGGATACGGTGTTCTATCCGAAAGTTTAGAATTTTTTAACAATATTATAATCTTTGTATACCGATCAGGCAACGAACACTGGAGAATCCTCGTGTATGTAAGCATAGATACTAGCTAGCACTTTTTCGCAAAAGAGAATCCATTCTGACTGAAATTTACATTTATATCGAATCTAGTCGGGTTACAGCCAGAACCACTGGCTGAACTCTAGGTATGCCGGCTCGTAATCACCCTTAAGTAAATCGCCCCCCTAATCTTGGATACAGATGAGGAAGCGGTATAGGGGGGAAGAGTAGATAGAGCACTTTCTACCCCTAATAGTATAGTCGTTGAGTAATCATAAACATATTATTTATCTATGAGATACAAAAATGGTTTATATGCAGAGCAAGAGTTGTAAAACCCAAGTTTGAGGGATGAATCATCAGCCACTATTACCCCTGTCCAATTTGAAAGCCTAGTGATACATAAACAGTGTAAGTAAAATATATTTTTAGATGTCTAATGTTATTTATTTCAAAATGGAAGCAAATGTTTTGATTACACAGCACAACATGTATATAAGACTAGAAAGGTATTTTTTCCTTTGATCGAAAAATTGCCTGCCTATGCATAACATGCTTCTAAAAAATCTGAAAAAAGAAAAGGGCTTAAAATCTACAAAAAAATCCATCCAAAATCAAACCCTCTAGTATCTTAGATAAATAACTGTTAAAAATAGTGTGTGAATAATGTGAAGAACAGTATTGCACTACACAGAGCTGGAATGTGTATCTAAAAAAATTTCAAGCTCCTTAAAGAACACAGTCTGTTGCCATTCTTGCTAATCTTTCTAATATATCACTATGTATGAGTTTAATATGTGACATATAATTATACAGGGTGTTCCAATAAGCGTGCGGTGCTCTCTACCGTTTAAACTAGAAGAAAATGTTTCAAATAAAAAATGCTTCTTTTCAAATGGTCTACTTGTAGAACATAATTTCAAAGATAGTAGACATCCAGATATACTGGAAGTAGGAATCAACTTCGTTATTTTAAATAGAACACCCTGCATATTATTACGATTTTAAGATCTAGTTTCTAAAGTACTACGAACATCAAATTTTCTAAAGATTGCTGAATAACTCGGGTTTCGTAGACATAAGCTATGGTTAACAAACAGACATCAAAATCGATGGTGCATTCAAAAACGTAATAAAATACAAGGTGTTCTATTTAAAATAAGGAAGTTGATGTTGCAAATGGAGTACTAATTGCCTGTGTAATCACCAGGATTCACGTTTAATTTGTAGAGCCGCCCATCGATGATCATTTCTCAAAAAAGTAAGCAGGATAGGTTAACTGACACTTTCACCATTTCCTCGAGTCTGGGTATCAAAGCATAAAATACAAAGCTACTCAGCCGCCGGAAGGGCACCGAGGGCTCAAATATCAAAGGAATATGATATCGATGACAAAGACTTGCGCCTTATAACTTATCTACAGGGCGACATAGGAAAAAGTAAATAAGAGAAAATGTTCCTATGAACATGGGTCCGCAAGGCCTTCGGTTAAAAGATACGGGGTGTTTAATTTTAATTTTGTTTGGGGTTTTCTTAATATCTTTAGCCAGAGACGCAAGACATGGATAAAATGTGGTATACAGGGGTTTTTTATCATGTGTTTTTTTTAACTTCTGTGTCATCGACATCGACTGCTCTGGTCATTAGCCTCGTGGTCTGTGTAGGCTTTGTTACTGTTTCCCGGCGCCACTCTAGCAACAGCACTGTTAATTAGAAGCCAACAGTGAAGCCTCAGGTGGGGATTCTTCGCTGAGCTTTTTTTATGAATATTCATTTTTTATTGAAAAAACTAGAAATAAATTTCCGCCTTTAACGAGAATCGAACCCGGGACCTTCCGGTCACGAGCCCTCGACTCTAAACACTGAGCCAACCCAACCTCTTTTATCATGCTAAATTCAAATTTGATGTTAGTTTTGTGATTACCAATAGAGGGCGCTACTTACAGGGTTCCATCTCTATTGAATCAGTCCTAACCTTTTTGCTATACACTGTATGTCATTTTCGATTGAACAAATTAGTTATCCCTCCTTCACACGTAAGAAAGGTACACCTTGTCGCTAGAAGCAATGGTTTCAGTATAAATGCATCTAAAAGCCGACAATGCACGCAAATTATTCAAACAGCGCCAAAGTAACCTTTGCAAAAACAATGATAAATAACAATTGTGTCCTAATGACACTTGTCAAACTAATGTAATGATTTTTAGAGGTATTTTGTGTTCTTGTTAAGTTTTTATTGGTTTTCTTACTGATTATACAAAATTGTTTTCAAAAAAGGTTCACTACACTTTTGAACAATACACAGACCTGATTGTGTTGCAGCGAAGCTAGATCAAATTCTTACGCAGCTCAACATATCTATCGAGAAAGTCGAAAAAGACGTACAGTGTATAGCGAAAAAGTTCAATAGAGATGGAACCCTATATGCGTATCTGGCTACAGGCATTAAAAAACCCCAAACAAAATTAAAATTCAAATCCCCATATCTTTTAACCGAAGGCTTTGCCGACCCATGTTCATAGGAACTTTTTCTCTTATTTTATTGTCCTCTATTGTGTGGCACTATGCAATGTACTTTTTTCTATGTCACCCTGTATATTTGCGCCAGAGAAGGATTGTGCATATAGACAACCAAATCTTGCAAGAATTTACAGTGAATCAGGGATGCGTGCTGTCACCAATTCTATTTAACACATAATCCGAAATCCTGTTTAGACATGCCCTCAGTCAAACAGAAGCAACCATTAAGATAAATGGATAATAAGCTTGCGGACGATACTGTTCTTATAACGGATAGTCCTGAGGGATTGCAGGAATTAATGGACCGAGTAGTAGAGGCGATATACCATGAGGCTTAACTGCAAGAAGACCAAAATTCTAATAGTAAAAACGATGAGGCGCAGTGCCACCAGTTCGGACATAGCATGGACACAGTATAGTTCTGCCACAGCATAAAAAACAACCAGCACAATAACTAAGATAAGATAAGATGGCGGAAATTACACGCGCATCCCCACTTTTGGAGGGGTTTTTTATAGGGATGGTAACGGTACTTCGATATTTCTGCACTAATATCGAGTACTTTTGTATCGGTATCGAAAATAATTATATAATTATTGAGGGGTGTAATCAGTTGCACAAAATGCTCTGTACGAGCCAAACGCGCCTATTTGGCTAGAAAATATCGAGTTGGTACCGGTATCGATATTTTCATTTTCGCATCTCTACCCAAACTTGACAGCCCTAAAATCATTCAAAAACCCTCCCAAGGTCACATTTTGTGGGAACCATTTTTATATAGGAAATCCTCAGAGATATTATGCTGGTTGTTTTCTATGCTGTGGTTCTGCTCCTCAGAGTAACAACTGAACATAGAGGTAGTAAACAAAACACTTCAGCATGGCATGTTCAAAGCCATCATCTTTGACACTCCAGCCTCCAAACATTGATCAGTTGTGACCTCGTAGTGACAGTTCAAATTGTAAACAATGCTGTGTAACGCCAACTAACCTGAAAATTCTTCCAATGCAACCCATGTTACAAACACTGCACTTTTGGAGGTTCATCTCGAAAAACTGTTAAACTACACTCGAATATATAGCACAGCAAGTCCGCAAAGTTTCACTACAGTTACCAACAAATAGCGAATTCGATTTTACTGACCAAGCATAAAAGACGCACAAACAAAACAAACGTTTGTCAGTCGAGGTCAAAATACCGTCTTTTTTAACGTAGAATGGAAAATGTCTGGATAATTAAGATGATAGTAAATAATTATGACTGCCGTATCTGGTGGTCAATATGACAACGTAAGAAAATATGTCGGTCTATTATAATTAGTTGTTTACTACCTCTAAGTTCAGTTGTTGCTCTGAGTTCTGCTCTCATGGGACGAACTGTTAGTTCTTTTACTGACGCTATAGTGAGTACGTGCCTGTACCTTTCAGAACCTATAGGCAACGATACAAAATTCAAACAGGATTTTTAAAAGTTGGGTGTTTAAGGGCGTTCGTTCGCGAGAGTTATTGGTGAATGCAATTAATTTTTTTTTCAGTTTTCATAAGTTTAGCAACAACAACAATTCAAAACTTCTTATTAAACATTTCACACAGTTATTAAGCCTTAAAAATCAACATTTTAACATAGGCCCTTATGACAGATTAGCGTTTTTTGTATTTAAAGGTAGAATAAACATATTTTAAGAGTAGATACCAAAACAAACAATGTTTAAAAATATTCTTTGAAATATGTCGTTTATATTATTGCATTAAAAAATAGAGTTGATGACAGTTTGAATTAGTTAAGAATTATTTAAGTCATGCTAGTTAAAACTGTTTCGGAAATTAATAGACTATATTGAAAACTGGCAACAGCTGTTTTACAAATCCACGGCGTTTCTGACAAATTAATTGAGTAATTACAATGGAGTCAAATAATAACTAATCTAGATTACCTGATATTTAAAAAAATAGAAACCTTACAAATATCTAGTCTATATAAAAAAGAATTTATAAATAGTTGCAAGATTATTATTACCACACTTTGCAGCTTTTCTAAACTCCCGAATAAATATCAAAGAAAGCTAGTACTCATTTGACTCTAACTTAGAGAACCAATGTCGTTAAGTTACTTAAATTTAATTTAATAAGGTTAAAACGGCAAAAATAAATAATAGTTAATCAAACGATCTTATAACAAATCGACCTAAGGATAAGAAGCGGAAAATACCCCTGTTTCATCAACTTTATAACGAATGTTTCTTAACCGGACTACTAACGCCAAATAGAGACGGGGAGAGGGGGGCGGGGGGATTAAATGGGGGGACTATCCTCTGCAAATCGCGTCACTAAATCTTCCCTAATTAACACAAGTTCTGCCGGCTGGCTGGAGAGGGGAGACGCTTAGGCAGAGGGGGGGGGGGGGGGTATGAGGAGGGAGGGAAGCTCGCACAAACAACTCTACGTGTCGGAACTCTCCCCGGAACCTAATCTATTACCAATTATCTTTAAAAGGTTGCTCTAATTTATCTTCAACTTCTGCGCGCAAACGAAGGATGTTATGGAGTCGAGAGAGCTATACAACTGTAGAATGGAACGGTGTTTGAGTTATGGCGACAGTGAGTTTTTAATGTGCCCTTTCTCACCCTCGGGTCGTGTTTTGTTTGTTTTGGGATTAGAAATCGCAAAGTGGGGTGCTCAAGGAAGCTCCCTCCATCACCTTTTGTTGCACGCTTTCACGCTATGAGATACTGGCATAAGTTTAGTTTGGTTGAGCTTACTTAGTATGTTGTTTGTGTTGTTACTCCAAAGTGATAACTACGCATAGAGTAAGAGGAAACGGACAAATAATGTAGGAGATTGGTGGGAGACGAGTAAAACTGTCATTATAAAGGGTCTTTCAGAAAGATCGTAATATTTTAACCACAGATAACCTCACCCATACTTGAACTGCTCGTTATGTTTGTCTCTTTAGTATAGTTCGTGTGCATTTTTCTGCTAGGTTAGTCAGGTTTTTGTTTATGTTTCACGGTCTGCTAGGTTGCTTATAGGAGGAAGATTGAAAAACACCGATTTGATTGAAAATTTGAAATTAAATGAAAATGCCATAGATTGATATTCACAACCTTATATCATTAAGAAGGCTATCAAATTTTACGTTTAATCATATAAACAAAACTAGGTATTTTCATTCGAAAAACATCAAATAGTCTCTGATTGCGGTTTCCTTAATTAATCGACCGATTTCTCCAAGCATAAACGTAATTCAAATTTGACTGTCTAACCTAAGGTGGCGCATTTCATGCTTGGTAATACGGCAAAGTTACAGCCCTCTACATTTTATAATCTCTGCGATATTCAATTTTTTTCTGATGTCTACTTATACCGAAAATGATAATTTACACACCTAAACGGTTCGCTTTAACTGTCATCTGTGATACATATAGTCAAACTTAGTTCAACAGGGATGAGTACCAACCTATAGTTAGGAATCATCCTAAATTAATCGCAATCGCGAATTATTCACATCTTCGGAAACTATATTTGTTGTTAATACCAAAAAATACATATATTTTTACTTTTTCACGCTATTTTCCAAGAGGTAATACATTAAGTACCTAAAAGTAACACAATCGGTATAAATGGTTTAAAAAATGAAGTCGTTCATTGACTCAATACTTCCCATACAGTACGGTGATACCAGTTTATTATTTTCCCAAAGCATGAAGCTATAGTCTGAGATCCCCCCCTCTTGCAACCTAATCATCACTCGCCCACCCAAGCACCAAATAGTGTGTCAAGTCTTTCTTTTAGAGGTCAATGGACCGCCTATTAAGAATACAACACATTTTTCTAAACGTTCTAAAACGTCTAATGACTCCGGATCGCGAATAAGCTTGAAAAGTAACTAACAAAATCCACAAAACTACCCTTGTTTAATAACTCTTTTACCCAGTTTAGGAGAGTGAATAGCATTCCCAAGACTAAAAGGATGAAAGCCATTCCACTCCCAAAATCGGTATTGCGCTGAAAAAAAAAATCATTTGGAAATGAAAAGTGGCTGTTGTAATAACAATGCTTACAAAAAGGATTTAGTATAACTTCAACTTCAAAAAAAGCGAGCTGTCACCCCAAACTAAAAATGCTTCTAGTCTGGCATGTGATTTTGTGAACACGTCGAAAGTTGACATAAGGAAGTTAGTAAACATGAAGCATTACCCGATAGAATCGCTTGACCAGTACAACAATCCAAGTCATTTACTCTGAAAAGTAGTTTAAAAAAAATGGTAGTCAAGTCATAACGATGATAACCTTTTGTTACTTTCCCATTGCATGAATCTATAGTCTGAGATTCTCTTGCAACCAAATCATCGCCCGCCCTCCCACAAAAAAAACATCAAACATGAAAACTCCTGTAAATAGTTTCTCCGTCCGTAAGAAGTAGGACTGCAGTTATTATTCTGCTATCCTGAACCAATATCCTAATCACATGGTATGCTGATTTTCCGATATTTAAACACATTGTATTGGACGGCTGTCGCGAAAGCCTCAACACCTTCACCGAGACCCCATCCTACGTTGACGCATTTTAAACTCTACAAAACAAAAAAATAAAAGGATCACAGATCCCTAGTGTTTTCCCTTTGTAGCGGTTTTTTTTAATTCCGTTTCATCGCCACTAACACATTTTTAAAAAACCAAACTAGCATTATTTAGCGCATACATTACAGAATTATCTGCAACGATATAATTTAAAAAATTATGTTTTGTTTAAGGTAGGACAGCAGTCGGATAAATTCAAAAAGTACATTATGTCTTTCTTCACAGGGCAATGAAGAGCCCACTACGAGTACAACAAATTTTTCAGATTCACAACCCCCACCCCTAAACTATCCCAATTTTAACCCTTCTAAAAATGTAGAAAACGATTAAGAACCCCCAAATCGCCTAAAAACGGAGTTTGCGGTGTTTTTTTATAATGAGGTTTTTTTATTACTGATGCGCCAATTTAATAATTACCGTTACACAATACAGAATCATAGGCTACATTTGTATGTATACATCAGAAACTTCTAAGTCACTTGGTTCCTGTAATAGACAAGGCAATGTTCGGATGGACCTTAAAAGTATTATGCCACTAGACCTTTCTTTTACAGGTCGATGGAAGCACATGACTCCAAGAAATTTTCCAGTTTTACCACCCCTCATTCATCAACCACCCGAATTTCAGCCCCACCCAAAAATAAATACAAATATTGTAATATTTTGCTACATCAGGAAATTATGTTTTATTGAACTTTACCCTCGCATTGAAACACGGTTCTTGATGTTTTTCAATTATTATCGCTTTTAATCATGAGGGAAGCTCCAACATTTTTTCTATTTTATTAAAGTCTTTCCATTGTCCTAAAGAAATTTAACCCTGGTAAATGTCAAATAACATTATTTTCAACACAGTATTTGTACAAAATGTCAAAAATTATAAGCGTCATGTTTTCATGTTGACGTGTATGGGAAGTATCGACATTTTTGTAACACCTACCTAATACACTACTAAAAACTTTACGTAACGGGAGTAACCTATCGTTTTTAGCTTATTTACCGTCTATTAGGAAATATATTGAAATAAATGATTACAGTTCTAAATGCATTAAAAATAAGCTTTCGAATGACGTTAACTTCGATTAGTACTTAAAAACAAGTTGGCGCTGCGTCATGAAAAGTGTCACAGATAAACAATCGAAATGTCAAACTTTAGGAGATATTAAGTCGGTTCCATAATGAGCACGGTGTATGTATCGGGGCTTAACATAGACAACCCTATCAACTAGATAGGTACTTATGAAATTTTGCTATTACCTTTCGTTGGTCTGCGACAGACATCAGATCAGTGAAGGTAGTAAGAAGTTAAGTAATTTACTCTGATGAGCTTTTCAGTGGCAAGCGGCTTCGAATCCAACGCCAATGGACTGTCGTGCCCAATCTCACACGGGGACGTCTCTCAACATGATGATAATAGGTACAGCCGAATGAGCAGCAGACAAAAAAGGATTAAGCAACACATCAAGCCCGGCTGTCATTGGGTGAAACCAGAACTGCTTTGAGTGACGTAACCTTGGCCTTGACTGCTTCACGGCCAATTCTTTGCTGCCGCCAGTGTTGCCACACAAGAAACAGGCGAATTTGGAAATTCTTGAATCATTCGGGCGCTAACACCTGTATTCACCATTTTTTTGATAACCGTCTGATTACTAACAGACAGATAAAATACATATTAACTATGAATTTTCAGCTCCCAGTTACTTATTTTTTTATTTTTCTAATATTGTAAACGCTGCGTAGTTTTATGTTCTGTGCTGCATAAATCGTTTTGTGCTGCCACCTCTTGATTTTACATAACCTAATGATTTGTGTTTGTTTTTGTTTATGTTTTATTTTATAATATTACTTTGTGACCAATGTAAATTGACCAGTGAAAGGAATTCGGTGAATGAAGTCAGGACGTTACCATAACTCTTACTAATTATATCCTATTCCCATCTAATACGACTTGTTTTATTTGTTATATAAAGGAAACTTCATAATACAACCGGCAACAGCAGATTTTTCCATACCAAAGAGGGTTCAGCATTGGGATTGGATAATCACAGCAGACGATATTTAATGTCCATGTCATGCTTATGTTTTCTGTCCTTTTTAAAACTCGACATGATAATGACAATCGCTACCTGAGGAAACCAGTACTCATGAACATTTCCATACTATCGTTGGACATTCTCTTCGCATAAGAAACGTACTAATTATTAACATGGAAGGGAGAACGCAAAAGATCTGCTAGCTGGTAGCTGAATATATGCATATAATTGAATAATTGAAAACTAGAAAACTAACGCGGTTTTCAATAAACCGAAAGCTGATCAGTGGAAGAAAATCGCTGATCAATAGATTGTCAGTCAAACCCACCATTTTTTATCGATCAATGTAAACATAACCTTTTTAGTAACAAATGACTAGAAATTTTCATATTATTTTGTGTTTTATGAGTCCTGTATTTGATTAACTGGCGAAAATCGGGTTGTTAAAATCAATAGAGCAGTTATCAGCTGGTTAGCGTTAACCTTAATTGGTGAATACCAAAAATAGAGTTAACAGGCTGATAGCTAGTTTAACAGTCAGATACCGATTTAACTATGTTTGGTGAATACGGCCCTAAGTGGACAAGCGACCGGATGTACCTGGGGTTTAACCCCCACAACGGTAGACTGGCTATATCCTGGCTATATATACGGTAATGAGACCCACGATGGTGTATAGTGCTATTACATAGTGGCCAAAAGTTCATCAAAGCTCAGCAGTTATAGTGCTCACAGAAGTGCAGCGGACTATGTTTGTGAACACAGTGGTCGCCATGAACAGTACACCAACTGCAGCATTGGAGGAACTACTGAATATCCCATCTCTTGATATTTACTTAAAGGGAAAGGCAAAAATGGGTTCATACAAAATGCGGTGCTATGGCAATTGGTTTTACCACTCTGCCAAGAAACACACCCTCATACCTGACAACCTGTGGTGTGACATGCTTAAGATGCCACCCGACAGAATGCCAAATAGTTGTGAACACTGAAATCCAATTGGCGATTCCAATTACCGATGAGGGCGCTGGCGTTTGTAAACAAATATGGAGGATAGCAGGTATCCTGCACGCTGTGACACGCTTTTGGAGAAAATGTGTGGCAATGAATGCTTTTATCATAGTCTTTTTGGAGTGGCAACCATAAACACTACAGTTTGTATTAAACTTGCTAGCCTTTCTTGATTTGAAGCCTGATGTAGATGCCATATTCTTGAAAATAGCGTATGAAGAAGGTCCGAAGAAATATTCTAACAGACTATATACCAATTAACAAAGCACAAACTCGAAAACACGAACAAGAAACATAAACGGCATATAAACGGTTAATGGCATGTTAATTGTGTGCCGTCCGAAATTTGAGTACCTGCTTTGTCAGTGTAGATTTTTGCCGCTAGAGGTCTCATCGATTTTTGGAATTGCCAATACAAAGTCAACTTGAGTGACAGATCGGAATGGGCTCTAGAAGAACCTCGACATATATCGTATGGTATCTACCTGGTACACTGGTGGCTCTAAAAATTCATCAGGTACATGAGGAGGTATATACGGTGGTAGGTCTGGGCGGAACATAAGCATTCACCTAGGTAAACTGACTACCGTTTTCCCAAAGATAGTAAAAAGACTATCCATGTAATACCCAGAAGACTCTGACGAAGACCAACAAGGTAACATTAAGGGTCTAGGGTATAGCGCGCGAAATTGAGAATCCAAGAAAAGACGTATTCCCGTATTAGCGAGGAGGCGTGGCTGCCTGTCCCCTTTCTCCAGTGTGTGTGTCTGAGATGAAGGGAGATAAGTCCGAAAATCCAAAGGTAAGGTCAAAAGGTCCAAAGGTAAGGTCCAAAGGTAAGGTCCAAAGGTCACCATAAAAATGAATTTCGCACTTTGAAGCTCCTGACGTTACCTTTAAACCTACAGTAATGATTCAAAAAGCGAATTGAAGAAGAAAGCTTGCGCTTTGTCACCTATTTGGCCTTTTTTTGATATCGTATTTGGTTGTTAAATTACGGACATTTGAAGAATGTATGATTTTGCATTGCCAGTTTTTTTCACCCTAAAAAACTTTTTGAGAAAATCGTAATAGTTGTCATTCATAACTATAACCTTCTGAAATACTGTGTATGTAGTTTGAAAAACAAGTGAGTTCTGTTGGAAATGGGAATTTGTGTTTTAACATGGCAAATACATATGTATAACTGTGTATACCCAGGCCTCTTAACTTGGGTGCCTAGTCACACAGGAGTAGGTGAGAATGAGAGGGCCGACAGGTGTGCCAAGGAAGGTACAGTATCATTGGGCCAAACGGTGGGTCAAACCCAGCATGTAGTAAATCACACACCAGTTGGGTGTTAAATGAGCACCAGAAGCGCTGGGACAGAGTGGTGACGAATGTTCAGCCTAATAGGATGCTGAGAGGAATTTCTGTAGTTCTGGCAACGCAGGCTGTCGCGCAGCCAAACTGTGCGTCATGTCCTGCGAGCCCTGCACGCGGATGACCTTGAGCAGGATCATCGGCAAATGAGTGCGTGAACGCGTGTCCTTTTTTAGGCTGTGCCAGCACTCATGAATACTTACAGTGAATTTTGTATATTATGTGATATCTGATGTTGTTACTTTCTAATATTAGTAATTGAAAAGCCCAAGCTGATACACTTTTCCCATCGTTGCTACAGTGATAAAAATGTGTCGAAATATCGTGGAAAATATGTGACATCTGCAACACATGATAAAGTTGTAATGTCGAATATAGCAAAATGGCTGCTAGCACTTTTAAAGAAAATAAATATTGAGTAGGGTAGACAAATTTTAAACACTACGAATCAGTGTACCTCCTCAAAAAACAATGTTGTCTCTTGATATTAGAAGGCGAGTAGTTTTTAAACTATTTTTGTTTAAATTGATTTAATAAATGGTTTGTTCACACCCAAGGATTCACCTTCGGTAAGGATTCTCATATTTCCTTGTTCATTGGAGATTTCAGGTATACTGTTTTTGCTGTCAGATGGGCTACTATTTAAGGAAATTACATTAGAGACTGACTGACTGACTCACTGAATTGACCTGGCTTCTCCAACATTGAAAACTTCCCACTACGGATTTATCGAAAACCTCTGATAAAAAGAAAAACGCCGAGACACGTCAAAATATTTCTCAAGGGGGACAACTTTTCAACCAAAAACTACTTCACTCCCTTGTACCGTCTGCGCCCCCCAGGATCATCCCCTTAAACATTTTAAATAACAAGGAGTATCGAGTAATATCTTGATTCAAAGGTAGGTCGAAGTCCTTCATTTTGACGTTTGATTTATTAAAATCGGTCGATTCGTTTTCGAGAAAATTGGAAAAATCTTAATATACCTTAATTTGTCCAAATACAATAAAAACAGACGAAAATATCACTTGTTATTGCAATAAGTGCTCAAAATATTGCCCATTTAAATAATATAAATCGGTGGTGGGAAGTTTTCAAATGAACACCCTGTATATGCTTTCCATGCATCGATATTACTAATATAATCTTGAATGAATTCACCGCAAGCGACAAAAATTAATATAGAAAAAACCCACACATTTAGGTCATATCTTTGGTTTCAGTTTTTATTACCCCCAGTCTACGTTGCTGAACTAGTGCAAATGTACACAAGACTTCTATTGCAGCCATGTCCCAGGACGTTGAGTAAACAGAATTTTCGATGCAATGCTCGCCTCACTTTGCTTGAGTAAACTTGGAAGTATGTGATATCGGTATTTACCTAAGCTGTCTGTAAAAGCATTATCTGAATATGAAAAGGGTATATTTTAGGCAGGTGACGTCTCGATTGGTAAAACCAACAATCTAACGTAACGCAGAGTATTTTATTTCTCTTGAACAAGCGAAGAGTGTACACTGGATCCTTGGCGCTGCACCAAAAAATGACACAGTCTAACCACACTCCAAACTGATTTTCTTCGAAACCCGATATGCTATGCTACCATGTTCAAGATTTAGACTAAATTTTAAGTACTATTATTGCCCTATACCGAGTCAGTAAAAAGTATAAGACAAGGGTGTCCAAGGCTTGGAATGGACAGCCAGGATATTGGGCCTGAGGGTGTTGGCCCATTTAAATCCCGCGTTAACAAACTTCCCCTCACATAACCGCAGCAGCTGCGGTACTCTGCTATTTAGGCTCTGCCTACGCGGTCTGCTCAGTCATAAAAAAATATCCAAAACTGCTAAAACTGAAAGGACAAAATGCAATACCTGGAGGTTTTTGAACGTGCAGAATTCAAACAGCAATGTTGCCAGATTATCATTTTTACGCTACACGCCATAATTTTGTCATCTTAAACGGAATGCCTTATTTATTTTTGTTGTAACGAATTTTGTTTCTACTAATTACAGAGATACGGCAACACCGCTTTTTCAGTATTCAGCTTATTCAGTAGTATAAATACCTCCAAAACTACCACAGATCGAACGATAAAATTTGATGCTTGGAGGTTTTTGGAGATGCAGAATTCAAAAGTGCTAAAAGCAATGTTGTCCAATTTCCAGTTTCACGTTTTACGTCATAATTTTGTTATTTTAAATGAATTTCCCTATATTATTCATAAAATTATGTATTTATAATGAATTTCTGACTAACAGGATTAAGGTGGCTGTGATTGATGCTACTTTTATAATTATGTTAGAAACTATTGTAATAAGTAATTATACAATGATTATAATATAAAAATGTATAATTTTATATTTATTCGAACGTCAAGCTTTTTGAATCACTTTTTGTTGATCTTCTGTTACGATTTTGATACATGAAATCTAAAATATTTTTTTCGATAATAATAAAATACCATTGGATGATACTTATTAAGGCCCCTAAATATCCAATAAAATCCTTGTGTCAAGCAACGTCCAATAGAGTCTCCAACAAAGCCTTCGTTTAAATATGCATGTTGATAAAATAGATTCTTTTAACTTTTGGAGCCGAGTGATATATTATTCTCAATCCTAAGCTTCTGACACTGTTTTCAAGACATTTTATGTATTGGGTTGGCAACTAAGTAACTGGGGATTTCACTCAAGATAGCTGTAGTTGCATTTTTAGGTTTGTAGACGAAGTACAGTTGCCTGTCCGTAAAACAAGTTTTTTTGATCGGTTGCGTAGTTTTCGTTTGGCGTTCGTTGAAAATGGAAAATCAAAAGGAACTTTTTCGTCATATTTTGCTTTTTTATTTCCCCAAAGGGAAAAACGCATCGCAAGGTCATAAAAAGTTGTGCAACTTATGGTGACGAAGCCTTGAAAGAACGGCAGTGTCCAAATTGGTTTGCGAAATTTCGTTCTGGTGATTTTTCACACAAAGATGAAAAACGCTCTGATCGTCCAATTGAAGTTGATGACGCCCTAATCAAAGCAATAATCGACTCGGATCGTCACAGTACAACACGTAAGCATGCAGAGAAGCTTCATATGAATCATATACATGCATTTAAAATCATTTAAAACAACTTGGGCATGTTCAAAAATCCGAACTGAAAGAAACGCATTTAATACAACGCATTAACAGGTGCAATTTGCTAAAGAAACATAATGAAAATGATCCATTTTTAAAACGACTGATGATAACTGGCGATGAAAAATGGTATCAAGCGGAAAAATCGTGGAGCAGGCCAGGTGAACCAACTCAAACAACATCAAAAGGTGATATTTATCAAAAGAAGGTTTTGTTATCTTTGGTCACTCGGCAAAAATTATTGGAGCTTGGTTGGGATATTTTGCCACATCCACCATTATAGTAATGATCTTGCACCATCTGATTACTTTTTGTTTCGATCTTTACAAAACTCCTTGAATGGTAAAAATTTCAATAACGATGATGATGTCAAATCGTACCTAATTCAGTTTTGGCTAATAAAAACCAGAAGTTTTATAAACGTGGGATTATGATGCTACCAGAAAGATGGAAAAAGGTCATTGATCAAAATGTGCAATATATTACAGAATAAAGATATTTAATTCCATGAAAAAATTGTCTTCAATTTTCTAAAAAAAAAAACATAACATAACAGGATGCGTGCTTAATTATTTTAAGGATTAACACATAGTGGTTAATTTAAGATGTTATTTCTCTTGAAAAATGCTGCTACTCGTTTTCGACGGTCTGTCTATCGTTTGTTTATATATCAGGTAATCTTTGGCCTCTCTGTAACCCGAAAAGTACGATCTGATCTCTCACAATATGTTTACACTAGGATAGTGTAGTGATAGTGAGATTGATTGAAGTAAATGGCTGCTGCAGAATAATAAACCATGAAGACCATACAGATGTAACAGAGTGCGGATGACCATGCATTGAGACCCATCACAACTAAATTTAAGTTTAGGTAATCTATGATGAATTCAGCCAAAACTACAAACAAGCCCCTGCGTTCGTAGTGGCTGTATTTTTGTACGTAACATTTATAAGGTGTGTACAAATAAATACAAATACAAATTTGTAAACTGTCGGTCTGACTGGCATGAAAATGCCATATCCGTCCACTCGACTGCACTCGACTCAACCTTTTTATTTTCCCTGACAAGCCGCCTTACTATGTTCTCTCTTAAATTGATTTATAACGCTATACACTGAAACGTTCTCTTTTCTAAAAACTAGCAAGCTACGCTGCTGGGATGGATACAATTAATATAGTAAAACCCGCGGTAAAACGGCACAATCCATCATTTGCGCGTCATGCACAAATTTACATCTAGAGAAGCCAAAACCGAGGCAGGCGCGGCCGAGATAGGATGATGTACACTGTACGCTAAAAGTGTTCACATTTAAAAAATAATATAACACACAGGCCACATGCCAAAAGAAGTGCGAAAGTCAACATCATAAAAACAAGTTCTAATAAAAAGAAATAAGAGAAAAAAGTATTTATTGTCCAACAGTAATAAACCATTTATAACACAATCTGATGATATGTCGATCGTAGAAAAAAATGTGCATAACAAGTGCCAAAAGCACATCAATAATTGTTTTTGTTGAAAAAACAAATAAAAAAAAAGTTGGAAGACCTGGGTTTCGATCCAAAGACCCTGAGATTCACTATCGGACACTCTAACCACTAGGCCATCCTTCGATTGAGGAGATCTTTTCAATGAAACATATTTGATTAGGTACTTACTGGAATCTGTAATCTGATTTCAACTTCAAACATACAAAAACATATTTATTTCGATCGTAGACTTCATCTCGAGCTGAAACTTCATTCACCGACTGTATTGCAACAAATATACACTAGTTACCAGTTTACCAGTACGTATTTTCGCGATTGGCTGGGAATATAGGATCTAGTATCGGAGTAGGACGTGGTTGGTCAAAGGAGCATCCTGACCGCCATGGTGACGTCACACGAGTTCGGGAGCCGTCGGCGTGCTTTCGGTACTGTATTCAAAAACCCATTTTTATTTTGATATAACTTTTGAATTATTGCGAAAAAAAGAAAACAAATACAGTTTTGTCATAAAACATATATGATTTATGACAAAAAAAAATTATTCAAAACCTCAATTACTAACGCATGTGCGGCTTGGTGTTTTTTTTAACTAAGACGCAGATGAGAGCTTTGCAGGTAATCCAAAGGAGGATCCTCACAACAATTACATATGCCCCTTGGTATGTTTTAGACGAGATCCTACATAAAGAGCTTCATATTCTTTACTTGAAGGACTATATCAAAACACAGGCGCAGCGGCGCTACCAACAAGTGGAATCGCATAGCAACCCTTTGCTGCGTGACTTTCAGTGGACTACACGGTCGAGTGGTCGAGTCGCAAACCTTCCAGGCCGCGGCTCGCACTGTAACCAAAATTAAGTCGTGAAATTTTCGGTCATATAAATTCGCTTTTTAGCAACATCTGATCCCAACAAAATTGCATTTAGAGCATCAAGTTAACCTAGTTATTTTAGCGATGAATATTTTTACTATTATTTATTGCACTTCTTCTTTTGCTCTTCTCCTTCCTTAGCCTCCTTCTTTCATTTTTTCTGTATAACATTATCTGGTTTCTGGGTGACCGGACAGCATGACAAACTGACTGACAAACTATGACATAAAGGCAAAGGTCCTCCGGACCACCACGACAGCTAACGACGAGTAGTAGTGGTGGTAGGGCCCCCGCAACGTTCTGACAAGAATTAACGAATTGTAGGATGAAACTACGTTTCTAACGCGTCAATTGTAAATTCGAACTGTCAGTTGTAGTTTAAAACCCAGTCGCGCTGCTGATGAATATCTGTGTTGCAAACTTTTGTTGATCAGTGTACGAACAACATGCACGCCGATAACTGGAACGTTTGCCAAAAAGTTTGTTCGAAAAGTGCAGGGAAAAAAGTGCCGCTGATGCAACTGGCGAAAACCCACGATGACTCGTCAAGGTTTTGCGGGCGGTGAATATTGTATTCCTTCACATAAATCAACCGCATCTTGGTTTTCGTATACGTCCGTAAATTATACAGAGCGTAGTCGACTGTTTCTAAGCTGGAAACAGTTCGGCCTTTACTCTGCGCTTCCACCAGAGATATGCTAGGAAAATGGCGCATAAAGAGGACCATATAACATGGATTGTCGAAAAGACCATAATAAGACCAATATCAGTGCATTTAGTCTATCAAAGAATTATTACAAACGTCAACCGAAAAGTGAACCGTAATTCATATTTTTTTGTGACCTTTTTGACATTAAAACTCTCAATTTGATTGCGAGTTTTTATTTAGAATATGTTAAATAAAATACAGAGACGGGTATGCAACATGCACGACATACATCATATGATTTTTTATTAAGGTTGGCACTACAGATCAGAACAGGTTGTAAATGAGTGAAGAGATCCATTGCCTTTGACGTCCAATTCCTGTTTTATACTTGTCAATTTTGACCACGAACTGAATCCAAGAATCAAAACCATGGATTTATTGTTGATGTAAAACGAGTATATGTGCAGTTTGATTCAACCTCAGCTAGTTAAGATTTATTGTATCATAGGAAATTATAAAATTTTGGTTTGGTGATGTTCGTCAACGTATTCGTCCCCCTAGATTGCATAAAATAGGTAACTGTGGGAGGACAGCAGTGAGGATTCGGAAGATTTGAAAGATGGCATTGATGGGTTTACCAAACGGTCCAAAAAATGTTGTACTTCGATTAAACCATTGTTTCCGTAAGAATCATTTTGTATATTTATTTATTTACTAGCTGACCAGACAGACGATATGCTGTCTCAGCTATGAATATTGAAATTGAACTCAAATCTGCGATAAATAATTATTTTCTGAAAAGATAGTGTTCATTGAAATACTTTTTGATATATGACATGTTTTGTTTTGTTTCCGGGCGCGTAATGGTGATTTTGTCAACACGGAACAGGCTAGATGGTCATGTGGATAATTAATTGATCAATTGACTTACCTGAAGGAAAATTGATCCATATTATATGAGTATTGCCGTTCGAAGAATTACAATTACTTGTAGTAGCAATTTTATCCAGCGCAGCATGCCCGAAAATTTTAAAGTAAATAATACCCTGAATACGGTCCTTGCATCCATTGGTCCCATCTTACCCGCATACTTCCGCCCCGTCGTCACCCCTAAGCTTCAATGCAATTTAGCTGAAAATTCTAGATCAACATAGGGTGGGGCATGGGAAGGGTTTGTAATTCTTCGAACGGCAATACTCATATAATATGGATCAATTTTCCTTCAGGTAAGTCAATTGATCAATTAATTATATTTCGTATTGCCGTTCTCGAATTACAATTACTTGTAGATGTTCAAAGCGAAAGATCTAGAATTTCCTCAACCACTCATAGAGATAAGATAATAGTAATATAATTATTTTATTTAATTATTCGTACTATTTATTTAGCGTATGTCATACAACACATCATTAAAATAAGAGAGAAAGAAAATTAAATTTGACTTTCAACATTAACTTTGACAACAACATTATGTTAATATGAAACAAAGGACATAGAAAATTACAAACAAACATTTAATGTTTTATTGTAGTCAATGGAGTTTTCCGTTGCGTTCAGGAACTCATTGAATCTTCCATTATGAGACAATACCAATACTGCCACGTCGAAGGCTACGCCTTGTAAGAGGTATTGGTATTGACATTTTGAAAACAGGTACATGCAAAATGAGCTAACCTATCTTGCTACCACTCTTCAAAACTGCAACGTTTATCCAGTTTCGCATAATCGCAATAAGTGATGCCCATAATACAACACATTAATAGCAATAATACAATATAGAGGAGTACACACCTGAAATATAGGGGGAATTCACAGGATCCCCTTAGCAGAGGCTATAGGATAATTTGACAGGGGTTGAATGTAAAATGTCGCAAACACCTTAGAAGTGTACGTCTAGCCTGCTATGCGTTTGATTAATTCAATTCAAGTTCCTGCCCCCAAATGCGGCTGAAGTTAACAGTTAGAATTTAGAAATCAGTGATCAGTGAGATCAGCTTCCGAGGAGCCGACCACTCGTGTTGGCGAAACGTCAAGCAGCGGAGTGCGCCGACGCCAAGGCGGCGGAGCTTGTCGACTCCGGCCGAACAGCCCAAGAACCAACAGTTCATATCGGATCGTGGCCGCGAAAGTCTCACCCAATACCTAAGGAATCAGTGTCAGAGGAACAAGAGCTCTAGTGATGAGTTCATAACGGTCAATAACCAATCAGGATTGTAAGAGACACACAATAAGAAATTTCAAAACAGTATGCATATGAATACGAGAATGAAAATTAAAGGCTCCATGTTGTGCGCTTATGGTGGCACATGAGACCACGTCTTGACATTGGGAATTTAAAAACTTCAGTATCAAATTGATAGAGTGCTCATTTTGCGTTGTGGCACAAAACATCCACCATCTTTTCAACGCAGTGTATTGCTTTAAAGTACTTGAACTGAGTGAGGATAATACAGAGTGAGGGCTTTACTGTGAAAAATCTTGGATAACATTCCACCTTTAGGGAAAAATTTTGCAACATCGTGTCAAACCTAAAGGCTCTGATACAAGCAGTTTGCCAAGGACAGAGTACCATAGCTGGGATGGAAGTACTACCATTTCCTTGGGCTCATTCAGCGAGAACCGTTTTGTAAATATTTAGATGGAAAGGTTGATTGGGGGAAACGCATAGCCACGTTTCCAAAATACTATGAAGATATCTATAGTTACGGAAGCCGAACCTGGTTTCGACGATGGATATCCAATACAGTTTAGATTTGATTATGTTGCAAATAAGCCAATGCTAGAAATGCAAAAACTTCGACACATATGCCTCAGGATTATTAATTCGCAGTCGGTAGTAGGGAATTCAATCAATCAATATTCCCTACTTGCAGGGAAATTGTCTTGTATTAATATGTGAGGCATCGAGGAAAATATTTTTATGTTCACCACTACCAAATTTGCCTTGGATAGTATTAAAGATTCTGAAAACTGACACTACCCGTACACGCAATGTATATTACAGTGTATTCTGATCAGAATAGGACAGTCCGAAAATTCGTAGGCCTAAATTATGATCTAGGTGCGTCAATACAGCTAACAATGCAAATAATGGATATGTTCTAGACTGTCATTACCTGCCATTACCCATACACGACTTTATTTATTGCTACAGTGTGCACCGCAACTTGTGAGGGAAAACGTCTCGTCTGTAAATATCTCAAGAGCGGTCACAATGATTGTCACTATGCATAATAAGATGTGTACCCTTGTGCCAGCTGAATACCTGATACCAGCAATGCTACTTAGACTGCACCAAATCGGAAAACAATAGAGTTACTGTTTACTTGAGCGCAATGCTAAATACTTTCTATGTTCTAAGATTTTCAGATCCACCCAACTGTATTTAACAGTGGGGCGGGCCACTACAAACCTCCCTATGAGGGGAGTCGGGTCAAAAAAGGAGCATCTGTCCTTGAATAGGAGTTTTCCAACCTGAACTACAAGAAAAGTTCATTTCTCCTCCGGTAAGAGAACTTACGATCAACGACTTACGATATGTAAAAGTCAAACTCAAAAAAGGTACATATTGTAGATGGCACAAAAACACTTTACTGCTGATATATGTCGTCGAAGTAAATGACAGATAAAATGTCATTAGACGTTAGAAACTCGGGATGAGCTTTGTAAACACAAAAGGCACCCTATAAAGGCCAAACGGTAAACAATTAAACATAGGTAAAAAGACAGATATTGTTTAATTTTGACAACTGGAATCATAAATATGTACCTCTAGGTATTGTAGTACTTGAATGTTATTGAACTTAAAATGTCAGAGACCTTGAAATTAAAAAAAAAAAAAATGTTCAAAGCCTTGAGATTTACCGTCGGGTTTCGGACCACTGGAAAGGGTTATGAGTTTGTTTTTAACCAACGCCTATGTGTAATAATATGATTGCCATCTTTTTCTTTAGATGATTCATTTGACGTAAAAGATGGGTTTGGTATAATAGTGTTCACTAGTATGTTGCTAAAGTGATTCTTATAACAAGAAATCCAGAGGAAAGCAAGCCGATTATTAGTGATATTAGCCCACTTATCTAAATATTTAGCAAGTCGACCAGCGTAATATGTATTATCTTGGCTGACTATTTACTAGTCTGGGTGTTCTGAGCTGCGAGCATATGCTCCTTTAGGGCTAGGTCTCTCCCCCTCCCTTTTTTCTAGCGGGACCGGGACTGGGACCGCCGATCGTTTATGAAAGACATCCAAGAAGTCTTACTGGGTTACACCGGTTTTCCAATGCCTTCTTGGAGTATTCTGTGAAGAGGAATCGCTAACGCGCTGATAGCGGCCAATGACCTAAGATTTGCAGATAACTATCCTATTTCAAGACGTTTGCATGTAAAGGAGAAAACCAGTGAGAAGGGCAGCCACTGAATATGAGCTCTTGGATTCAGAGGCCGCCCCTGTCTTGTTGCTTGAAGAAAGAGATAAAACAATAAGCATGTATTTCTAGCAGCAGGGTACAAATTTACATATCGATCGACCCAATATAGATCTATATTCATAGCAGGTAAAAAATCCTATCCCTTCATTGGGATAGCGGCGCTTTTAGCATCAAGGGTGAAAGCAGGTAGGCCGAGTATCTTCATGTGTACATAGACAAAGACTACAGAATAGATTTTATTCTGCAATCGTTAGTCAGATAACGCCATCGGAAATATGAAAGTTTAAAACAGTATACATATGAATACTATAATTTATAATGAAAAAAGTAAAGTGGATTCGAAGTCGAACCACATAAGTCCTGATCAGCCTTCATGTGAAGGAAATCTAGACACACAAGAAGAGATTTGAAAACAGTATGGAATTAACTTAATTGTCTTAGGTACTATCAACTGCTGTGGATCTTCTAGACGTGTTCTTATAGGTGGGCATATGCTCACTTAATTGTGGCACTTCATTTGAAGGCGTTAACCAAAAGCCATTTCGAATTACAGGAATTCATGTGAATCCATTACGAAATGCTCAGTGTATTACATATGTAAACACTTGTGTCTGGAAAATCTAATTGGCCACCGAATAATATGTGTGATTCATGTGAATCCCTTGTGAAATGCCCAGTGTATTACATATGTAAACACTGTTGTCTGGCAGATCTAAATGGCCACCGAATAACATGTGTTACCCGGTGTAGTGGCCATCCTGAAAGAAAATAATAAAAAATAAAAAATATAAATGAAAGGCTGCCCATTTCGAATTACAGGAATTCATGTGAATCCTGTGCGAAAAGCTCAGTGTATTACATATGTAAACACTGTTGTCTGGCAGATCTAAATGGCCACCAAATAACATGTGTTACTCGGTGTAGTGGCCATCCTGAAAGAAAATAATAAAAGATAAAAAATATAAATAAAAAATATAAATAAAAGGCTGCCCATTTCGAATTACAGGAATTCATGTGAATCTGTTGCGAAATGCTCAGTGTATTACATATGTAAACACTTTTGTCTGGCAGGTCTAAATGGCCACCGAATAACATGTGTTACTCGGTGTAGTGGCCATCCTGAAAGAAAATAATAAAAGATAAAAAATGTAAATAGAAGGCTGCCCACTTACTGGGGCTGCCTAAGAATTAGAGTCATGTCATGAGCTTCTTCTACGGAGAGGACACTCGATTAGACACGTTTCAACAAAAACACTCCCGAGCCCGAGATTTCTCATTGCAAAAAACAAGAAACACTCGCGACAAACGAAACGTCCACACCCGGTCCACACTGCGCGACCGATAAAATTGCATTGAAGCTTAGGGGTGACGACGGGGCGGAAGTATGCGGGTAAGATGGGACCAATGGATGCAAGGACCGTATTCAGGGTATTATTTACTTTAAAATTTTCGGGCATGCTGCGCTGGATAAAATTGCTACTACAAGTAATTGTAATTCGAGAACGGCAATACGAAATATAATTTGTATTATCAAGATTGATCCCACATACACTCAAAAGGCGAATTTGGCAATTCTCATTAACGCTGCGTTTCTACCAGAGATGTGCTAGGAAAATGTGCGCAGCGAGGATGTGTAACGGAGCAGTGAAACGGTTTTTTTTATGGTCGGCCTCCCGCAAAGGCTGAAAGCCTATGGCGCTGTAGAAGCGCTGCGAGAGGAAGTATCGGTTCACACGGTGTGGGTGTTTCCACCAGAAATGTGCTAGGAAGATGAGCGGTACGAAGATGTGTGGCGGAGGTGTGAAACGGTGTGCAGATGAGCGTTGCGAAGAAGTGTAACGGGCTCTTTTCAGGGTTTTCTTTTTGCTCGTCTACAACAACAGCACACGTCCCTCACCCACATCCATCGCAACGCATTTCGAGCGCACATCTCTTGAAACACATTAATAGCACACATTTCTCGCCAACATGCCTTGTTTTGTACGTACAAAAACCTCGCTCCGCTAAACCGTTTCCACCAGAGTTGTGCTGAGCGAGGCGAGGTAATTCAAGCGATTCTATTGGTTTTATTCAAAGTATGTACTATTAAAAAAAGGAATTAAGTTTTATTTGAAACAAATGTTGATTTGGGACTGAAAGGGTTAAAAATATTTTGTTCTTTGATGACTTTTGATAAACCGCACTATTTCAAAGATACAAGAAAAATGCGACAGGTACATTTTATAATAAAAAAAAAAAACATGGTTACTTACAATCTGTTGTATAAGCTGATGGAGATCATTTTGATAATTTATTGTAGATTGAGCAACTTGGATAATAAAATTCAGCTAATATTCTTAAAATAATTCAAAGGATCACCCTTTAAACTTGTTGTTTACCAAACACAATGTATAATCAGAGGGCGTTGGGGTGCTTCAGATCCTCGAAAAGAGTTCAAATCTTTGCTTCAAAACAATTTATTTATCGGAAGGAACCAGTAGTAGCTTCAGTCACTGCATTCCAAAATTACCGTCCTTATAAAAAGCTCTTACATTCTGTTTCCAAGAAGAACAAAATTTATAAGAAAGTATTAAACCTTTAACCCACATGGGATCACACTCGCTTGGGTATCGTTATAGCAAGTAACTTTATCGTAGTCGATATACCTTACAAAATACTGTTGATACATTCCCTTTTTTATAACTGAGCGGACCACGTAGGCAGTGTATACCAGAGTACCGCGGCTGAGGGGGTTATGTTAGGGGAAGTTTGTTAACGCGGGGTTTAAATGGGCCAACACCCGCAGGCCCAATAAATACATTTCCTGGCAGTCCATTCCAAGCCTTGGACACCCTGGGAATAAATGTACTGTTGTACCGCTCGGTTCTTGATGTATGAAGAATGACCGCCTTAGGATGGGATGCAGCGGTCGCGGGGGTGCATCTGATAGGAGCGGTGAGCGGCGGAACGATAGAGGATAGGTCAGAGGAGCAGATTCCGTTTGAATATCGGTAGAAGAGTGAAAGGTCAGCAACAACACGCTGGTGGGAAAGTGGCTGGAGGTGGGGCGATACGTTAGTCGAATTGCCCGTCTCTGGACGGCATCTAGAATCGACAGGGTAGTAGAGGCAGCAGCTTCCCAGACATTAGAGCAATACTCCAGGCCAGGTCTTATCTGTGCTTTATATAAAATAATTCTCCAATTTCCTTTCAAAGTACGATGCTCAAATAAACCGAAATAGGGTAAATTTTCAAGCTGTAAAATTAGAGAACTTGGGAAGATTGGAAAGCGTTAACATGATTTAAACATGCTGCCCGATTTCGCTTTAATGAATTGATAGTTTTGGCTCTGTTTCAAGTGAACCAGATTGGACTATTTTTGTTCGGATGAGGGACCTCCCTTTCCGAAGGAACTTGATTAGCGGTATTAATAGATTTATTACAATGGCTGCGACGGACCTAAATAAAGTAGTTATACTTTGCAAGCTGTCGGATATTGCGAAAATCTTTGGTTTGGAGAATAAGTTCTCTGAAAGCTTCATCGTGAAAATCCATCCACTTACAAAAATATCAGAATATAACGAGACCCGTGCCTGGAACTTCTTTCAAAGGTAGAATTTTATAAGACTCAAAATGAGACATGAAAGTCTTATCTTCAATGTATATTCGCTCATTTTCAAGGATTTGATTCAAGGTATGACGTTTGTTAAAAATTAATCTGTAAAATGTACACTATGGAACCGGAAGCGATATTGACAAAACCGGATTTTTCCCGGACTAGTTTTTTCATTCAGATTCCGAATCTGTATTTAGTTTTTCTGTAGCACCTGTAGTTTTGGCTATATTTTGTACACGGATAGACGGACGGACAGACAGAGGCTCTGCATAAGCTCTCTTCAGTGAAAGCTAAACATGAAAATAGAGCAAACATGTGTGTTCTAGTTTTGTGTTCGGTTGGACAAAACACTAAACGAATAAAATTACACAACCAAATGGCATTATCTGTGATGCACAGTGTTTGTGTGGCATAAGATGAAACTGGTTCCGCTCGACAACAAACTGCGCAAACTGTCACAAAAATTGCAGTATTTAACTTGGTACAAAATGATAGCCGGATTGGCATAGAACTAATTTCTGACAATGTTAATTTATCTTACGGTTCCATTCAAAAAATCTATGAAGATTTAAACCACTGGAAGGTCGCAGAAGGAAGATCGATTTTAGATTTTTATGGACATTTGATAATATAAGTAGAATTTTTGTGGATACTTTCTTACTGACAAAAATTTTGCTGGGAATATCCTGTTGATAATATCTCTCTTAATATTGGATGAACCCACCAACGTCGTTTCTTCTTCCCTTTTTAAACATAAACTTGTACATACAACAGCAGCGCAACCTAACACATTGCTGTCCATTTTGTAACCGAATGTACCTGCGCAACGAAAAAAAAAAAAACGCTTTCTGCTTGCTGCCAATTCCAACGGAAATCTCGCCGCGTGGAATACGCCACGGAAAGTCCGCTAGTGTAGTTGGGCTCTTATGCATCTCTCGGCTTCAGATGTAAGCTGGGACGGCTTACGCCCATAGGCATAACGCGGCTGAATGAGTGCTCTACTATGATTTGTGGCATTCATACGGTATCGATGTGACACCGGTGCTGCCATACGCACCAAGAAATATAAACTTATTAGTACAAGATCGGACTGCTCGATCCTGCAGGTATCTATTTGTTTTTTTTTTTGATAAAATTAATTTTAAATGAATCTTGAGAAACTATAGAATAGATTAACGATAGGCTGCCTTATAGAAATCAGCCGCACTTAACTAATTTTAGTATATATAATAATTCGCTGACATAACTATGATTTTTAAGTAAATTTTACGTCATTTGAAAGAAAATTATTTAAAGAATTGAAAAAACATATGGTTGCCAGGTCTAAGTCAGCCGTAGCCTCAGGGTTGCCAGGTGTGAACATGTACATTACTGTTGATTGACTGATGGCTTCGTTTTTAGGCGAATTGGAGGTTCCTGACCGTTTTCCACATTTTGTTAGAGGCGTAAAACTGGGGTAAATTGACGATGTGAGCTTGTGAAAAGTGAAAGTGGGGGTACACTTTTGTCGAATTAAAGTATTAAATCTCCATTTAGTGACATTACGTGATCAGCAACAAAACATCCGTCGGAGTGGTTGCATTATTGTGGATTGGATTTTTAACTTGAACACGTAAAATGTATACATTTAATTAAAACAGTCTATTACTATTTCTTGGGGAAACCTCATCTCTATGGGAGTCCCTTATTACCTAGTGTTTCTTATACAGCAACTCTACGAGTCTAATTCGGCTTGTGTTAAGAATTGATGGTAACCTGTCTAATCAAACTGCAACCAGAAAAGGAGTTCGTCAGAGATGTGTATTATCTCTGATGTTATTTAACATTTACCCTGAATTTGTGATGAGGCAGGTATTGGACAACTAGAATGGCGGTGTAACTATTGGCGGAAGCAAAATATCCCACTTAAGATTTGCTGACGATACAACCCTTATTGCTGCTTCTCAGGAAGAGCTAGTAGCTCTATTAAACATCTTAGAACAACGTATGGTCTTGGTATTAACTACAATAAGACCAAGGTTATGATCGTGGATAGAGACCATGATAATCATCGAAAAATAAAGTCAATAGGCCGTTGTGAAGTAGTTCAAAGTTTTGTGTACCTCGGTACTTTGATCGACAATTCGGGTAGCTGTAAAAATGAGATTCGACGGCGCATTCAACAGGCACGTGTGGCCATGACAAAGCTTACTAAAATATGACGTGACCATAACATCACTAAAGCTACCAAAATGTCGCTGGTTCAGTCTCTTGTGTTCTCCATATTTTTGTCTCGGAAACTTGGACAGTTAAAAAGGCAGATCGAGCTCGCATAAGAGGCTTTTGAAATGTGGAGGAGAATGTTAAGAGTTCCTCATACCGCCCATCGAACTAACGTCTCCATACTGGATGAGCTCGGTAATCAAAAAGACTGTCCTCCATTGTGTCGACGAGAATACTTACATTCTTCGGACATATACATAGCGGCGATAATATGGAGAAACTTGTAGTTCAGGGTCATGCCTCGTGTGGGCGGCACCGTGGCCGTTCCCCTACACGCTGGGTGGATACGACGAAACAGTTGCTGGATATGAGTATCAAGAGCGCCACTGAACTAACAGTAAATCGCGAAAGATGAGGAGCTGCAGTTCTCAAAACTATTGATAATATTCTTTTCGGCAATACTCCAGCTCCGACTTAATGCATTTTACGAGTTCACGACAAGTCTGTTAAGACATTGTGACTATGGTGATGACTATTTCTTATTACTACTTATTATTCTTGGTGAGTACTGTGTCAATCAGCTTGACTCCATTTTTTTTTTCGAAAATCGAAACACGTTGTTTGTCGCGGATAGCAGCGTCGAGATTAGAATTCCGTTTCAGTGCCGTGAAAATTTAATTTGAAGTCGGTAGCGGGTAACGCGAAGCGGCATGTCTCGAGACTGATGATGAGAAACAGAATGTTTGCCGGCACCACCAGCAGCGGCTCTAGTCGAAGCCTGTCACGCCGCGCTCAAGCAATTAAAATTAAATCACGCTCGCAAATGTCACGTCAAAGACGTTCGGTAGCACCGGGGAAGAACACGTTTGTACAGGGCGAGTCGTTTGTTTTGATTTAATAAGGTTCACCAACCGCACGCCAGTAAGAAAGCGGCTGGAAGTGGCCGACCATAGACATACAGTTGTATGTGTGAAAAAGGCGTACAAGAATTATTAGAAAGAGAACGGCCCACGTCATATTTGCGTAAAATCATCTACTGTCATCAGTGATTAGCAGAGATTCACGACTTGACTTGATTTTCAAGCTACTTGACTTGATTCAAGTCAAGTATTTGTTTTCAAAATTCAGTCAAGTCAAGTAATTACACATCAAGCAACTTGAAAATCAAGTTTTTCAAGCTAACTACTTGATTATTCTTGAAAAAATAGTTCTTTTTTGATATTAATCTGATCAACTGCCAAAATGCAATAACAATAAGAATCTATGTATCTATATAAAGATGTAATCTTTAAAAATACGAAATAATGACAATAATACATAGATAAACAACAAACTCAAATGGGGGTGGGTTGGTTCAGTGGTTAGAGCCGAGGGCTCATGACGGGAAGGTCCCGGGTTCGATTCTCGTTGGAGGCGGAAATTTATTTCTGGTTTTTTCAATCAAAATCAAAAATAAGTATCCATAAAAAAAGCTCAGCGAAGAATCCCCGCCTGAGCCTTCATTGGCTTCTAATTAACAGTGCTGTTCCTACAGTGGCGTCGGGAAACAGAACAGAACACCAGGCTAATGACCAGAGCAGTCGATGCTGATGACATAGAAGTAAAAAAAATGTAATATCCTCATTTGCCATCCATGATTTGAGACACATAAGACTTCTAACGGAGTTATCACCTAATCGATTTCTTGTTTTGGTAAGAGTTAAGGCAGCTCGAGGAAACTGCCTATCAACTGGAACTGAAGAAGCTGGCGTTGTCAAAAAGTCTTTGGCCATTGTGGCAAGGTTTGGAAAAATACATTCGTGTCTTTTCCATCATTCTCAAATATCTTCAGTACTGTCCCTTGCTGCTTGAATACTATTTATAATCTGTTATAATCGGTTTCATCTCGATCGGGTTTATTGTCAAGCTCCATAGCCCACGAATCTAGTCTATCGAGCAGCATGTTAATGCAAAAATGATGGAAATACTCTTAAAAACATTAAGGTACTGGCATACTTCAATAAAGACCATTCTGTATCGGTTGGCTTTAAAGTTTTAGTGATCGGGTGCCTGCTTGACGTCGTAACCTCGGTGATTCCTCTATTTTCACGCTTCGATTCGCATTTTACAGATCGATATCAAGTAATTTGATTTTACTTGATATGAAGTCAAGTAGTTCTGATCGAAAAACAAGTCAAATATCAAATTTTCAAAAGCTTGAGCTTTCAAGTCAAGTATTTATGAAAAAACTCAAGCTGCTTGGCTTGATGAATCCCTAGTGATTAGGTTATTAAAAATATCATCCATTGGTATGGGGCCAATAAAATAAATAAAAAAAAACATTAACTAAAAATATATTCGAGCAGTTATATTAACAGAATAGATAAAAAAATTTAAACAACATCAGCAATCATGAACACCTTGAAAATAAAATCTAATATCTGGTCATTTGATTGTGTTTTTCTGTAACTTTATTTAATCTATTTGGCATTGAGTGGATTATATTTCATTTAGCATTGGCATCAAGTTCCTCCTAGCATTCTCGAATATTTTCCCATAATTCATATGAATTTTGATGTCTACAATTTTGCTTTTAGCCTTTTAACAATTATGCCTCAAATATTTTCGATGGGATTCATACAGAGACTACAGGAGGGGCCATGGCAGCACTTCCACATTATTAGCTTGAAATCTTACAGAACTGGCAGTATGAACAGGACAATTATTATCTTGAAATATATAGTCATTCTCAGGATAAACTTGTTCAATGGATGGGAGCATTATATTTTCCAAAATGTTAATATAGTTTTCGGCGGTAAACCTGCCTTCTATTCTTCAGCATATAGAAAAACGTCCCAATCTGAAAGCAAGGGAGCTGGTGTAACGTTCTTCAAATATGCTATTGTCTGGTCGATAAACACGGATTTGGCCGTTGTAAGTGGACTGGGACGTTTTTTCATCGGTAAAAACGACCGTGTTCCAAAACTCTCCGATAATTATGAATAACTTTTGTATTTGTAATGTATTTTGTATTCGCATATATTATAAATTTTAAGTATGCTACAGGCTTGTATTACCCTTTTGAAATCTAAAGAAAAAAGTACCCAAGTCCTTTTTTGAAGAAAGCAAAATCTTGGAAAGTAGACCACTAAACTAGGTTTTACTTAAAAGTCGCTCATTCTATAAAAGTAATAAAATACAAGATTATATTATTATATTATTCGAAAAGGTAATATTTCCAGAAAGTATAAACTTTTGCTCAAAAACAGAAAAATGTGGCTTGGACATTTTTTACATTGGACCCTTCAATTCAAAACATTTCGGGGACATTTGGAAACCGGGGACACGGTGTCTGAAACGGACGCGGTTCCCAGAAATCGGTGACGTTTGCTCCACCATGACCTTTCAAGCACAATTAATTGCATATAAAGTTGGCCCAACAAATGAATGATTTGATGATTGAAGCGTGTTTCTCCCGTACCAATTTCGTACAATGTAGTCAAGGTCACATTTTATGGTCTACCTGCTTTCATCTCCCCTTTAAGTGATAGAAACCGCTCTCGGCCAAAAATAAAACTGACGGATGACGCGCATCTTCTGCACCAAAGAAAGAAAAATCTCGATTCATCTTCGGAGCGATGGATGCGGCGACTTGCGATGCTCCGTTACCGACGGACAAAAAAAGCATTCGTCAATGGTCGTCAAGAGTGAAGAATACGCGACATGAATATTCAAGTTGCAAGTTTCTAAATGAGGAGGAGAGGAGAGGATCCAGTGAGCATGGAGCTGCTGCCTGCTGCTTGCACGTGTCTGGTTTTTTCAAACCGCAAATTACGTATGCCCGGATTGCCCGGCCAGGTAGGAGGCAAGCACGGGCAAGGTCAAAAAGGCGGGTTTTCGAGGGGAGTGTGTGTGTGGATCTGCACGTATACTGTCCGACAAAAATGCAACATCTTCGTTGTTATACCTATTGACGTCTTACAACTGACAGCTTGTTTGTAAGGGCTACAGCCCCCCATACAAGAAATCATTTTTTGCAAATATTCGTAAAGCCTCTGCAGATCGCAGAGAGCCATGCCGGCTTAAGGGTCTAGGGTATAGCGCGCGAAATTGAGATTCCAAGAAAATACGTATTCCGTGTTAGCGAGAAGGCGTGGCCGCCTGATCCCTTTCTCCAGATTAGGGGAGGTAAGTCCAAAAGTCCAAAGGTAAGGTCGAAAGGTCCAAAGGTCACCATAAAAATGAATTTCGTATTTCGAAGCTCCTGACGTTAACTTTAAACTTACAGTAATCAATCAAAAAGCAAATTGAAAAAGAAAGCTTGCGCTATGTCATTCTGGTGTCCATATTTTGATATCATTTTTGGTTTTTGAATTACAGACATTTAACGAATGTATAATTTAGCATTGCGGGTTTTTCTGTACACTAAAAAACTTTTTTGAAAAAATGCTACTAGATGTCATTCATTAAAGTCTTAACTACCACTTTCTGCCATACTCTCTATGTAGTTTGAAAAACAAGTGAATTCTGTTCGAAATGGGAGTCCTTGGTTTAACATGGCAAATACATAATATGTCATAATATGTATAAATGTGTGTACCCAGAAGGGTCAGAATGAGCCAAAAATCAAGAGTATGGAGAGAGACATTACCATCAGATGCTGGCAGGACGAGTGGGTTGCAAATCACAGTTCGGAACAGTGCCCGAAAAAGTTAATTCCAACCTTGAAGAAATGATTGGAGTGTCCTTTTCGAATAACCAACTACTTTCTGACACAGTTTCTTACCGAACATGGATCTTCTAGAGTATATACTGCATGAATAGGAAAGGACGACACCGATGCTCGTATATACTGCGGTGAAATGGACACCGCAGAACACACGATGTTCTTCTGCGATAGGTGGACTAAATAAGGCAAAGGCTGCGGTCGGAGCTAGGCTGGCAACATCATACCACAGTAGAGTCACAACATCATACATTGTATGATCGTCAGTGAAGTGCATCTCAGAGCATTTGAAGGAATTATTATAAAAGTTATGAGAGAAAAGGAGAAAGAAGAGAGATTGTTTAGAAACCAAGTTGTCCAGGCAATAAGACCGAACCCCTAATCTCCACAACATGAAGGACGGGGGAGTAGGGATCAAGGTCACAAGAACTAAGACGACATCACTACTCGAGAAGAATATCAGGTACCTGATGATACCAGGGTAGCGATGGTTTTCCTGTGCCACTCGATCTAGGACTTGCACTAGGAGCCTGGCGGTGCACCCAAAAAAAGGTACGAGGCAAGCACGGGCAAGACCAAATAGGCGGGTTTTCGAGGGGAGTGTGTGTGTGTGGATCAGCACATATACTGTCTGACAAAAATGCAACACTTTCGTTGTTATACCCATTGACGTCTTACAACTGACAGCTTGTTTGTAAGGGCTACAGCCCCCCATACAAGAAATCATTTTTTGCAAATATTCATAAAGCCTCTGCAGGTCGCAGAGAGCCAAGCCGGCTTAAGGGTCTAGGGTATAGCGCGCGAAATTGAGAATCCAAGAGAATACGTATTCCGTGTTAGCGAGAAGGCGTGGCCGCCTGTTCCCTTTCTCCAGATTAGGGGAGGTAAGTCCAAAAGTCCAAAGGTAAGGTCGAAAGGTCCAAAGGTCACCATAAAAATGAATTTGGCATTTCAAAGCTCCTGACGTTAACTTTAAACTTACAGTAATAAATCAAAAAGCAAATTGAAAAAGAAAGCTTGCGCTATGTCATTCTGGTGGCCATATTTTGATATCATTTTTGATTTGACATTTGAAGGATGTATAATTTAGCATTGCGGGTTTTTCTTCACACTAAAAAACTTTTTTGAAAAAATGCTACTAGATGTAATTTATTAAAGCCTTCTGAAAGACTATGTAGTTTGAAAAACAAGTGAGTTCTGTTCGAAATGGGAATCCGTGTTTTAACATGGCAAATACATACGCATAAATGTGTGTAGCCAGGCCCCTTAACAGGAGGGTGCAGAATGAGCCAAAAATCAAGAGTATGGCGAGAGACATTACCATTAGATGCTGGCCGGACGAGTTGGATGCAAATCACAGTTCGGCACAGTGCACGAAAAGGTTAATTCCAAACTTGAAGAAATGGTTAGGGTGTCCTTTTCGAAGAACCAACTACTTTCTGACACAGCTTCTTACCGGACATGGATCTTTTAGAGTATATGGTGCTGGAATAGGAAACGACCACACCGATGCTTGTATATATTGCGGTGAAAGGGACACCGCAGAACACACGATGTTCTTCTGCGATAGGTGAACTACAATAAAAGGCTGTAGTCGGAGCTAGGAACAACGTTAGATGCTGGCAACATCATACATTGTGTGATGGTCAGTGAAGTGCATTTCAGAGCAGTTGAAGGTATGATTATAAAAATTATGAGAGAAAATGAGAAAGAAGAGAGATTGTTTAGAAACCAAGTTGTCCAGGCAATAAGACCGAACCCCTAATCTCCACAACATGAAGGACGGGGGAGTAGGGATCAAGGTCACAAGAACTAAGACGACATCACTACTCGAGAAGAATATCAGGTACCTGATGATACCCGGGTAGCGATGGTTTTCCGGTGCCACTCGATCTAGGACTTGCACTAGGAGCCTGGCGACGCATCCAAAAAAAGGTACGAGGCAAGCACGGGCAAGGTCAAAAAGGCGGGTTTTCGAGGGAAGTGTGTGTGTGTGGATCTGCACGTATACTGTCCGACAAAAATGCAACACCTTCGTTATTATACCAATTGACCAGTAGCGGTTTGTCTGTAAGGGCTAAACGGCTACAGCCCTCCATTTAAGAAATCAATTTTTGAAAATATAAAATCATAAAAGTCAAATTAACCTATTATGTAAACAACCTGGAACTAGTCTGGTATACGGATGGATCAAAGATCGAGCAGAGCACAGGCATCTTTTAAGAGGAACTATACAGAACATTCCGCTCGGAAAATACGCTTCCGTATTTCAGAGGTTTATGCCATCCTGCATTGTGCAAAAATAAATAATGAGCGATCCTACAATAACAAGAGGATCGCGGCGAAACCTCGAAGAGGGTTTCTTCCAGAAAGATATTGCACGTCCTCATATTGCAAAAGTATTGATAGATTCCTATAATAAGCTGAGGTCAGGGTAGTCCTCCCGCCTTCACGATCACCGGGTTTACCGCCAATTGAAAAAGTATGGGATTGGATGGATCGATGCATAGGCGATTTACCTAATCCTCCGACCACGCTGGACGAACTGGAACATGCTGTGAGGCAAGCTTGGGAGACTGTACCTCTAGAGTTTATCAACAACTGCGTAGGATAGAGGAGTGCATTCGTCAACATGGAAGGCCCATCCATTATTGATCTGTTGATCTGTATTATTTATAAACTAATTATAGCAAATGAGTTTGTTTATTATTGTATATAGCCCTACCGCATTTCATCAACCGCAACTCTTTTTTCTCAGTGTTCGGATTTCACTCGCGAGCAGTATATTTACAGTAAGCAATAAAGTTATGTTTTCAGACCGTATCGACGATATATGATATATAAAAATTAAAATTTGTGATTTTGAGTCATTTAGCAAAATAGTTCAGATATATGTAAAAAAGAATAATATAGTTTCCAATATTTCAATATATCAAGAAAAAGCACTGGCATCTTTGTGAATACGTTTCAGTAATTTAATAGAAGTTAAACGTTAAATTTTGTAAACAAAAAAATATTAACGCCACGCCAATGACTAACAAACAGCATAACCTACCTATGAAGGGATATTTTTCCATTTCCAGCTTATCCTGCTTCCATTTTACATACGTAAGTTTGGTTTATAATAATTGTCCCGAAAATATAGGCAGAAGCTAGAAAATAAGTCAATTTTATTGCAACAAAGCGCAAAAGAAAATGCCGCCACTAAACAGCCTAACATAGTGGGTGCGATGTAAAAAGAATCCGTTCAGTTCACATACAGCATTTGCATACCGCGAACGTCCTTAATATAATCATACTGCAGATGCGCTTGTCATCCGAACCAGTCCCGAACTAGTCCGGGACGTGATCCGTGAAAACATCTAATAAAACCACATTTCCCGAAACTGTATCTGCTTTTGTCGAGCAGTGTACGTTCACATAGCTATAATTGCGAAGATGTTGGACGAGATAGTAACGAGAAAATATAGTTTATGTAATTACATACGACATTGTAAATTAGAATAGCGTATTATAATACTTCCGCCCGCGGTTGCCCGAGATGAAAATAGGTCATAGTGGAAATTAATTCAGGATAACACGCATATTTATCATTAATGTAGGCGTGCTAGGTATCCATTTGCGAACCGGTCAAAACTATTTCAATTTCCGAGCATTGCATCTCATCAATTATTCATAATGGTTCGAAAAAACTAAAAAAGTATGCGATTGTACAGCCGATAAAACTAAAAAAGTAAAAAGTAATTTTAATCGATAATGAAAGCAGTGAACCAACAGAAACGAGAACTCCGAGGGCAAATACCTCTACCGGCACTGAATTATACTATTGGCTCGAGTCACTTTGGGGAAACATGAAGAATTATTTACACCTTACTCAAAGATATCAATATCCTTGATGAACATGTCCTGATTCGCATTATGCATTGCTTGATGATTTAGGACATGTTTCAAGCAAGGATTTTAATATCCTTAAGCCCACTGTGGGTAAGGTGGAAATCATTATTTAAATGATAATATTGGAAAATTGGAAAAGGCAAAATTGAGATAGGCTTAGGGGGTTTGGAACTAAACAGGGTGGGCCAATAGTACGTGGGCGGAAGATTGTGGGCTTACTAAAGAATATTTCAGAAATCTGTCACCTGATAATGGTAGGGACCCTTGAGGGCTATAACGTAAAAATATTTTCACTTAAATTTTGACGTTTATACAGGGTGATTCATACCAAACTTACATTCTTTAGAACGGAACCCCATATATTATTGCATATTTGGATTCCTTGGTGAATTCTAGTGTGACTTTATGTGTCATACATGGAACTTTCAACGAACCGTTTAGGCGCAAATCACCATTATTGGTATAAGTAGGTATAAAATTTAGAAGTCCGTGACTTTGCGGTACGACTAAGCATGAAATGCGTCATCTTAGGTCAGACGGCTTAATTAGAATTTCTTTTGAACTTGGAGAAATCAGTCAATCATTAATTAAGGAAACTTCAATCACAGATAACTTAATTTTTTCAAATGGGAATGCCTATTTTGGTTTAAATAATTATACTCAATACAATTTTTACATATTGTTACTGCCATAGCAAGGATGGAAAAAGTGTATGGTTTTCGAGAGTTGCTTCAATGGACGTGCAGAATCATTAAAAAATTAAAACATCAAAGATCTTTTGTCAAACATGGCCAAGGGGAAGAGGAGAGGAAATATATTATAGGTAGGTGGTCCTAGCCAAGGTATCCTCAGACCTCATTTTGAATCCCTACCTAGTTTTCAATTCGTTTGGGCGTAGTTAAAAACTGGTTTGATTTCAGTACAAAATACTTCATAATTAATGTTATTTTTGGGCATAGGTATGATCATGGTGTACGTATTTTTTTATGCGTGAAAGTACTGTCAACCTTCTTGACGTAAAATCTCTTCTGAAAATTATACCGTGGCTGTCACACTGTTTCGTTGTGTTTCACTGACCAATTAATAAAAAACTACATATTGTCGTTTTGGCCACTTATGACGCCTGTCACCTGTCAAAATACAGAATTTGACAAAAAAATAATTTTTAATACGTAACATCATTTGACAGCTGTGCCAGGAGACATCTTTGGTCTTTTGTGAACTAACTTCCTAACTAAGAACACAACGTTGTTAATGAATCTAAAATGAGAGTCACTCTAATATACTAATCGCAAGAGAAATCTGAACACTAACAAAAATGGGATGCGGCATATGATATGCAGCAAGACGAAAGATAATGGTGAATGATTGACCATGATTGGTTTATAAAAAATAATGGGTGGGCCCTGCATATTGACTGCACTCCTCTAACCTACGCGCCTTGCTCGTAATCTGGTTGTTAATAAACTCTAGAGCTACATCCTCCCATGCTGCCCTCAAAGCTGCGCCAGGTCGTCCAGCGTGGTCTGAGGATTGGGTAAATCGCCTATGTATCGACCCATCCAATCCCATACTTTTTCAATTGGCAATAAATCCGGTGATCGCGGAGTTCAGGGTAGCACCCTGACATCAGCTTCTTGTAGAAGCTGACACACTTGCAATATAAGGACGTGTATTATTTTGCTGGAAGAAACCCTCTTCAAGGTCTCGGACACATGGAACTGCAACTGGTACTAACATCTTGACTTGCTGCTGAATGCAATGGCATACCAAACTACTCTGCCACTCACGGTAGAGCCATTTGGACTGGAGCTTTTCGTCCAAGTCCATTTAGCTAGCTATGCTTTGTTTTTACACGTATAGGGTTTTTTATGGTCAGCCTCCGGCAAAAGGTGAAAGCCTATGCGGTTGTAGAAGCGCTGCGAGAGGATAAGTGTCTGGGCACGTTAGATTTGAAACGCTGCAGGTTGTTGCCGTCAGAAAAAACTCCCCGGCAACTCATTCCATATCGTCGAAGTTCTCCAAAAGAAGGAATGCTGGAGGAGATAGGTTCGGGGAGTAGCGACCTCCACCTGGTAAGAATAATTTCGCAGAGCCTCACTAGAGTTCCTCGTTCGGACTGCCTTCGGTGTTATTATCTGAAAGAGCTCACTCGAACATCTTCCGTGATAGAATCTGTAAAACAGGGACAGGTCAGCCACCCTTCTTCGGTGCTCCAGGCTGTAGGGATCCTTTGTTAGGGTGGGCGTATCGATCATTCTAATTGCTCTCTTCTGGATATTGTCCAGAAGCTTAAGAGAGTGCTTCGGAGCGCGTCCCCACACATGGGAGCAATACTTCAACGATGGTCGAATCTGTGCCTTGTAGAGCAGCAGTAATTCCTCTGGTGTATACCACTTCCTACAGCGAGCGCAACAAAACTCCAAGCTTCTGGGATGCCGCTTTAGCAATACTGACGACGCAGTCGTGCCAGGAAATGTTGTAGTCGATGTTGATCCCCAAAAGCTTGATGGAAGGTGACTCGACTATGGGGTGATCCTCCATTTCCACAGTTGGTAAGACAACGTGATACTTCTTCTTTTTTAGTGTTGTTGCCTGAGTTTTTTGTATGTTAAACTGTAATTTATTTACTTATCCCCACTCGACACTTGCTGTGATATCTACGTTGATCTGTGAGGTATGTTGCTTTCGCCAACGTATCCTCTCCTGGGATGATGGTGTCTTGCCTGGTTCCATGCATGATATTGATGTCTGCGAAGCTGTAGATTGGATTGGATGTTATTTCCAGCAGCTCGTTGATGTACCGCAAAAACAGTGTAGAAGATAGGACAGATCCCTTAGGAATACCGGCGTTTATTGAAAATACATATGATAAACAGCCTTCGACTACAACGAACAGAGATCGGTCGTTCAAAAAGCTATTCAGCTTAGATATTCACTTGTGCAGGTAACGTGGTAGTTCATAAGCAGCAAACTTCCCCAGAAGTCCCTCATGCCACACTCTATCGAAGCTTTTCGATATGTCAATGTGCAATGTAGTTAATATCCCTTTTTATTCGATTAGCTAGGATAGGGGCCAACAGCCCCTGCATTGGCCCAGAACCTATGCTGGGAATTAGTAGACGCCAGGTCAATGTGGCCCTGGATAACTGGGCCTACAAGGAACTGGCGAAAGCCTGGTTAGAGAGAGACGACTGCAGGCAAGCCAAAAGATTCATAGCAGGCCCGGATAGGGGCCGAACGCAATGGCTTTTGAGTAAAGGCAGAGAGACGCTCAACCTTCTGGTGGGGGTCCTCACTGGCCATTGCCGGCTGAATAGACATCTGTCACTTATGAGAGTGGTAGGGGACCCCATTTGCTCCAGATGCTGGGAGGAGGACGAGACAGCGTTCCACTTCCTGGGCAGATGTGCAGTTTATCGCAACCTTAGGGTTCAGATATTCGGCACGACGGAGTTTGGGGAGGAGCCACTATATTCAGCGAAATGGTCGGACATACTGACTTTCGTCAGGAGGTCTGGTAGGTTCGACAAGGAGCTTTCTAGGGTGTAGAATTTTAGTGTTTTCAGTGATTGGTTCAGTGGGGTTGGCAAAAAGGGCCAAAGGTGGCCTACTTGCCTGGCTTCGCCTCCCCATCACTACTACTACTACTACTCCCTTTTTATTTCTAAGTGTTCGGATTTCACTTGCGAGTGGCAGCATCTCCCCCCTCTCTCTTGGGGGATACACCACGGACCCCGGTATTCCAAGCAGAGATATAATGCGATTTTAGCTTGTGCCTTTCGTATCCACGAAACTCAGGAGCCTAGAAGGCATCTGCTCTGACAGCTAGGCAGCATTAAAAGCATTAAGTACTTGTAGGTTTACAAGGCCCGCTTTGCAATGTGCAAAGGTCTTAGATGACATTTCGGCAAGACATCAGGGTGTCACTTATGTGGGTGCCGAGTCATACTGGAATTGGTGGCAATAAAATGGCGGACGCGCTCGCAAGGCGAGAGTCGAGGAATAACTTCCTGGGTCCTAAGCCAGCTTTGAGGCTGGCAGTACGTACCATAACAAGGAAAACGGAGGTGTCTCCGTCAAGCTAGAGAACTTATTTTAGGACCTCTGGCCAAGGTGGGGTGGTTCTGGCTCTCACTGGACAGAAGCTGACTAAGGTTACTTGTCGGTCTGCTATCCGGCCATAACACCTCCCAACGTCACCTTGATGTGATGGGGCTGGCAAGTGATCCGACGTGTACACGCTGTGGCGAGGAGGAAGAATCCGCGGCACACATTCTATAGTTCTATACAATGAGGGCTGGACTTGGGAACTAGGGTACAGAGAGGTGCAAAAGGGCCCGTTTGTAGGCCTATGCACTGATAGTTCTGGCCACCAGAAAGCCTCTATCCATTTCCATTTTCATTCTTTTTTTCAACGGCGTTTAAGGGTCACGATGCTGTCGGTCTTACGAGTGAATTAGATTATTTCAGCATTTTGTACTTTAATAAAGCCGACTGAGATCGCCGAAAGGCGAGTAAACTTTATCTTCGGTATATCATGCGGTTTCTTATCGGTTGGCCAGTGCAGTGTGACAAAACAATGAACTCTCGATCCATAAATACAAATACACCACAAACCTCACTGATAAGATACTTTCAATCCGTCACCAGAAACGACCGTTAAAATGTAAGTTATTTGTATTAACACATTTTTTTGTGTTCGTCTACACGTGCTGCAGAGCTTAATGGTTTGATAAAGCGCGTATGTTTAATGTTCCATATGTACTAGTGTTTAATATTTCAATGCCCCGGGCTATCGATAGTCTATAATTAGAATGCTGTTTTGGTTTTTAATCGCAACACGTATTTACATAGTATGCTCATGATAATTTATATTTATTTTTAGAGCGTCAAACAGATCATGACGCTTGCATAAATTTGGTGTCTTTAGGACACCGTAATAGAGTTTGCCGTTTAGTATGTGTGAGACATGTTAATGGATATACTATTTCTTACATCCCTAGGCAGAGGAAGTATTGTAATCGCAAAAAAAACGAGTTTGAGATAATACATTCTTTCGGATGTTTTAGAAACTTTCAATAAATCATTATACTGCAAATTTTTATAACTGTAATGAGTCATCCTTATAAGCGGCTTGAACAGTTCTTAACGTCTAAACACGTCCAGACTTCTAGTTCTAGTTTATTTCAGGAGTTCTAGATTTCTCCGATATGTTTAACAAAGCAAACAAAATTAAATTATAAATGCAACGAATGGGAGTAGATATTTACTGACGGCTCCAAAAAGGATGATTCAACTGCTTTTTTCCATCGCAATAAGAACTGTTCCGACTTCTTCCAGAATGTTCAGTATTTACATCGGAATAGGTGGCAACTAAAGAAGCCTTCGAGTACTATCTAAGTTAAACAAAAAATAACAAATTTGCCATATTCACAGATTGCAAAAGTGCTGCAAAAAACTAGAAAAACTAAGTCCATCACCAAATATTAATTATCTGCTAATTGATATTATCGAACTCATTAAAAGGTGTCAGGCCTCAAATGAACAGATAAAAGTTATATTGGTCCGAAGACATTCAAATATAATTGAGAATGAAACTGTGGATCAATTAGCAAAAAAGGCTATAACTTTTTTATAACGTTTATAACAAATTTTAGAATCCCTAGCTCAGACATTAATGCCCTCATTAAGAAAAAGCAGAGAAGAGAGTGGCAAGAATACTATACAAGTTGTCCTAAAGGGAACTTTTACAAATCGATACAATCATACATTAGAACAAGTACTTAGTTTGAGAAGGAAGTAAGAAAAAGTTATATATTTAGAACATTATGTCGTCTCAGAAGTGGTGACACCTTGGTCCCACAACATAAATCAACAATTGGATTGGGGGGAGATTCGTTATGCAGATGCGGTGAGATCGGTAGATTTAGAACAGTGTCTTCTGGAGTGTCTTCATACAACAGGAGAAACAACTCAATGTATTTCAATCTCTCTACTCATCTTGCGCTTCCAACTAGTATAACTTTAATTCTGGGCTGCGAAAACCAGCAAATATGTGAACTAGTTAATGAGTATTGTGCTGTAAAACTAAAACTACTAATTTAGATAGAAAATTAGATAAGAACCAATTGTATATAAAATGGCACGGCTCAACAATTGTAGTGTATTAAGAAGCAGGAGAAGATTAAAAATTAAAGTAATAATAGCTAAAAAAAAATAAAAAAAATAGCAAAGAAGACATGAAAAAATGAAATATTAATTGCTATTCCATAGCTATGATTTATATTCCACTGTCCTATATCTAATACAGTTTGAAGTTTTCCCTCCTTATGAAAAGGTGGGACAAAATGATCTGGCCTGTTGGTCTCCGACCAGAGTCATTATTGTAGCAAAAAAAACCAGCAAAATAATAGAGAAGAGTAAAATATTCATTGATAAACAATTCTGGTCAGCCGTAAGTGCAAATAAAGACAAAATTGGAAAAATATTGACAGGTTTTTCCTATGAGCATTCATGGTCATTAAGGGTATGATGTCGTCTTTGTTCTTCGCATCTATCGCGTTTAGTGTTAAGCTGCGTACACACCTGAGCGCACATGGTTTGAGTGCAAACGAATATGCAAATGTAGACCTCCCATTCGTTGGGTCTCAGAATATGCGCATGGGTCGAGCCAAATATTGTCGGGTTTCGGCTTACCGCTCAAAGAAAACGTTCAACGTATGCCTGCTCACTGTGGACGTTTATGCGTTGTCTGTGCCGTGCAACAACGTTCGTGGAGCGTGCTTATACCCGACTGTGAACATGGAGCGAGTTGAGAACACACGCATGCGACGTAAAAACTAAAACCAATACATGGGAGAACACGCATAATTATGTGTGTGTGTTCTCAAGTCATGCGTATGCTCTGCGGAAAACTGACAAGATTTGGCTCGAGAACACACACATTGAGCACGCACGCATATGTGTGTGTTCTCAAGTCAGGTGCGCTCAGATGTGTACGCAGCTTTAGTGTTTCTTCTTAAAAAAATTAATGTACAGTTCCCTTTCTTCCCTTCAAGTGAAAGAGTGGATTTTCAACAGCTCCAGTTCTTTCTGTTCCCCCACCACTCTATGCACAGTAACTTTCTGGAACACCAATCATGATTTCGTAACGAAAAAACCCTTTAACCTGGTGCATTGAACATGTTGAGCTCGATTCATTTCGCAACCTTTGTCAGCCTTGTGAAGTTTTCTGCATGTTCCTTGCCTCCCAGTACATCCACTTGAGTCAGCTTCAAGCTCCTAATTGTGATACAACTCGACCAGAAACGTCAAACTTGCAGCAACAGTAAGCAAGAATAATACACAAAGCATTTTTCGATGAATAATTGTTTCGATACACAGTTCCTTTGTCATACAATGATAATAAGCTTGGGTATTTTTGCAAAAATAAAAGGGTAAGGGAACACTAAGTAAATGCTAATCTCTTGTTCTGCAAAAACCATCGGAAAGATTTAAAAGGGGTGAATTATTTAAATCCGTTTAATCGGTAAAGAGGTTACCTGAACTTTTAAGCTTATTCATTTGAAGTTTGCAGGAAATTTAATTTACGATACATTAGGAGCAATAAGCTTAAATTCACCACTGTCAATATTTTTCCAACAAAACTGTTTATCAATGAATGAATTGCTGTTCTCTATTATGAATTTTGTTTACTTTGTTAAACGTGTCAGCGAAATCTAGAATACCTGAACTTGAACTATGTATACCCCGCTACTACTACTCTCCAGACTAGAAGTCTAGACGTCTCTAGTCATTTCTAAGGATGACTCATTACAGTTTAGAGTTTGAAAAAGTCGTAGTATAGGTGAAAGTACCATTAAATCTTTTCAAAGTTAAAGCTGTACACATTTTTTACATTTCTCAAGCTGTGATAGCTAAGCTAATGATAAGGTTTGGGAAGGTCCTCATATTAGGCATCTGTTTGGGCGATTACTTTATTGCTGGACGTAAACTTTGTGAGTGTCAAACTATATCTTCAAATTGGGAAAGGCCACTGGGTGACAAATATGGCTAGAACGGTGGATATTGTAATAATGCAATTTTAATTCCAAGATTTTGGCCTTCACAATTGTTCAATCCAATCCAATAATGGTCAAGATTGCAAAAGATTAAGCTGAAAACAAAAGCACTTCGATTACTTTGAATTTTTGTGACCCAGTTCTGCTAGATATATGTAAATATTTTCCAAGACAATGTTTCTTGACTTCTTTGGACCTAAAAGGTGTGCAGACAGCCTGTATATATACATGGAATTAGTACTTTCCAGGCGGAAAATCACACTCCTGATATGCTTCATACCTTCATTACTTTGGGCTTGGAAGGCTCAAAGCACTTCATGGTCACTATACTGGAAAGCACTTCTTTACGTTTATGAACAGAAACACTTTGTTGGAAATAGGACCTTAAACTTTCCAGTCAGGGTTTCGTCCAGCTCTAATAGACATAAATAAAAACTTTTCAAAACGGTGCTCTCCATTTCTTCCGTCCAAGTCGGCAAAACATATCTCATCCATCCCACTTCTGATGATGAATAATTCAATGAGTAGTCGGCAAACTCTTGCATTTCTATAAATATATACACAGATTACTATTTCTTTAAGTGCTGTAAAGAGCACTTTTGATATGCTTCATGCCTTTCAGTACTTTGGGCTTGAAGGCACAAAACACTTCATGGTCACTATACTGGAAAGCACTTCCTTGCGTTTATGAACAGAAGCACTTTGACGACATTTCTCTGGAACAAAGATAGAATTCGAGAAGGTGGAAAATTTTATGTATTTAGGTGTATTAATTGACAATAATAAGGGACATGAAGAAAAAGAAATAGATTTAAGAACTGCTAACAGTAATAACTGTGCAGGAGGTCTAAGAAGAATCATGAAATCAAAGGAAGTGTCCAGACAGACAAAAATGAGAGTATATAAAACAATACCAAGACCCACCCTAACCTATTCATGTGAAACCTGGGTTATGACAAACAAAATAAAGCAATAATTGGAAATATGGAAAAGCAAAATATTAAGAAGAATTTTTGCAGGCAAGCATACAGAGCTAGGATGCGAGAGAAGAATGAATTAAGAAGTGTATGAGCTATTCAATTAAATAGGAATTTCGTGAAATTAAGAAGATTGTAGTGGCTTGAACACTTGGAGAGGATGCAGCAGGACAGAGAGGTAAAACGAATCTCATGAAAAATACCGGAAGGAAAAAGAAAGAGAGGAAGACCAAGGAAGCGATGGAGAGAGGCAGTGAAAGAAGACCTAGAAGAGAAGAAAATCCAGTACTGGAGGCAACAGGCAAAAGATAGGAAAAAATGGAGAGAAATCACAAGGCTATGGACCTAAAAGGTCTGCAGACATCCTGTATATATGTACTTGATGGAATTAGTACTTTAAACTTTCGAGGCAGGGTTTCGTCCAGCTCTAATAGAAAATAAACACTTCTCAAAACGATGCTCTCCATGTCTTCCGTCCAAGTAGGCAAAACGTATCTCATCCATCCCACTTCTGAGTCGATGAATAATTCAATGAGTAGTCATGAACTCTTGCATTTCTATAAATATACACACAGATTACTATTTCTTTAAGTGCTGTAAGAGCACTTTTGATATGCTTCATGCCTTTCAGTACTTTGGGCTTGGAAGGCACAAAGCAAAGGTCATTAGGCTGGAAAGCAGTTTTTTGCGTTTACGAACAGAAGCACTTTGATGGAATTTCTACTGGGACAAAGATAGAAGTCGAGAAGGTGGAAGATTTTATATATTTAGGTGTATTAATTGACAATAATAAGGGACATGAAGAAAAAGAAATAGATTTAAGAATTGCTAACAGTAATAACTGTGCAGGAGGTCTAAGAAGAATCATAAAATCAAAGGAAGTGTCCAGAAAAAAATAAGAGTACCTATATAAAACAATACTAAGACCCACCCTAACCTATTCATGTGAAACCTGGGCTACGACAAACAAAATAAAGCAATAATTGGAAATATGGGAAAGCAAAATATTAAGAAGAATATTTGCAGGCAAGCATACAGAGCCAGGATGGGAGAGAAGAATTAATAAAGAATTGTATGAGCTATTCAATTAAACACACATAAGTAATTTCGTGAAATTAAGAAGATAGCAGTGGCTTGAACACTTGAAGAGGATGCAGCAGGACAGAGAGGTAAAACGAATCGCAAGGAAAATACCGGAAGGAAAAAGAAAGAGAGGAAGACCAAGAACACCAAGAAAGCGATGGAGAGAGGCAGTGGAAGAAAACACAGAACAGAAGAAAATCAAGAACTGGAGCCAACAGGCAAAAGATAGGAAGAAATGGAGAGAAATCACACGGCTATGGACCTATCAGGTCTGCAGACATCCTGTATATATACACTTGATGGAATTAGTACTTTAAAGTTTCCGGGCAGAGTTTCGTCCAGCTCTAATAGACATAAATAAACACTTCTCAAAACGATGCTCTCCATTTCTTCCGTCCAAGTCGGCAAAACGTATCTCATCCATCCCACTTCTGAGTCGATGAATAATTCAATGAGTAGTCGGCGAACCCTTGCATTTCTATAAATATACACACAGGTTACGGTGCCGCGTTTCCCGTGATCGATCTTTGCGCCCGTCTATGTTCGGATTAACCAATAAAGTGCAGATAAGGAACGACAGTGGTTTTCTCTAAACGGCTAATTTACTAGCCAGCCGAGCGAGATAACGATGGAAGCTCGCGTCGTCGAACACCGCCGATTTATTATAATGTTTAAATTACGCGAAATTGCTATTAATTTATCGGTAGATAATATGCTAATCTGGCTGTGGGTTTCTACTTTTTACTGGAAGTGGTACGCCATTAGATGCAACGATATGAACAACCGGCTGTTCAAACCGCTCATCAGATGGTATTGTTACTGCAAGCAGTTAGGCCAGCCGCTTATTAGACAATTTAATAAAAAGTAAATAAGTCTCTCTCTTAAGACTCCTCCATTTCTCTGGAATGTTTTACTTCCCACACCGATAGGTCTGTCTGTCGGTCTGTCTGTACGCGTCTTTCTAGCCACGTAATCTCAGCAACCGCTGCATGGATTGTGATGAAATTTGGGCACCGACATGCTGTGGGGTTGTAGTAGGTAATGATCCCATAATTCTGAAAATCGGTGCATGGGCGGCGGAGTAATTAGCAAACAACAAAAAAAAATATTACTCAAACTTCGTTTTTTGGCGTTTTAGGAGTTCCTGATCATTTTCTACCTTTTTGGGTGGGGGTGAAATTAGGGTGGTTGGGGGGTGGGGGGTTGTAAAATTGAAAAATTTGTTGCTTTCATAATAGACTGTCCATTGACCTGTGAAGGAAGACCTAGTGACATAAATATTTTTTTTTAGGTCCATCCGAACATTGCCTTGCCTATTACAGAAATCAAAGGACTTTTTCTAGTATAAACATACGAGTATTGCTTTAGATCGTTCTATATCGTGTAACGAGGAAACTGTTGAATCAATTATAATGAAATTTTGACACAGTACTACCACCGTAGCGAGGATGGAAAATGCGTATGATTTTTATGAATCGTGCCAGTGGCAGCGTAGAAATAATAAAATAAAAAATAAAATAATAAAAAAAACTAAAAATACAGCTCAAACTTCGTTTTTAAGCGTTTTAGAGGTTCTTGATCGTTTTTGCGTTTTTTCTGGGTGGGGATTAAATTGGGGTGGTTGGGGGGGGGGGTGAGAGAGGTTGTAAAACTGAAAAGTCTGTAGTATTGATAATAGGCATAAGACAATTTTAAGGGGGGTGGGGACCTGCCGATAATATGGTTGCAAGGAGATCTCAGACTATAGCTTCATACTATGGGAAAATAATAAACTGGTATTACAGTAATGTGTAATTTTTTTGTTTTCTGTTTTTGGTTTTTTGTTTTTTGCTTTTTGGCCCGAAGGGACATGTTATGCCTTGTTGCTATAGGGGTGTGCACAATAGATAAGGATGTATGCTTAACATTTTATTGTTATTTCAACATTTTAATGATACAGAATGAAAAATTATGTTATGTTCTTATTTTTATATTTTTATGCAGCTGGTCAACAACCCAATGTACCGTCTTTCGAATTTTACTTGTTTTACTTGCATTTTGTAAAAAAAAGTTCAAATCTTTTAAATGTTAATTGTGACTTGTGTGTGTAAAAGTTTCAAGTTTATTTGTAAAACTGAATTGTTAAAATTTAATACTTACGTTTTCAATTTATATTTTTACTTATATATTTTTTCGTCTTCGTATGAAGAAGGCATAAAAAACCTCTGCAGTACTTTAACCCTAAAAACGAAGAACCTCTTCTACTAAAAGAATAAAAACTGGGACAAGAGTTCTACTGTATTAATAAGACGTTCCAAAGATAAGCCAACTCATGGAATTCTATACAAACATCTAGAAGGGCATGTCCTATATCTCTTTCCTAAGGTCTAGTAGTTTAAAGTCGGAGACTGGGAGCTTTATAATGGCTTGCCAAGAGGTGTCTTTAACACCTTGGGGTACCGTAAAAGGGTTATGGGTGTAGATGTGTCCGACACCCGTTGTAGATCCTACCGACAAGCACCACAGACGCTTATGCATCTCTTGTCGGCATGTAAAACATACGATGGGACGGCCTACGTCCATCAGCACAACGTGCCTCTACGAGTGATCTACTATCATTTAAGGTACTCATACGGTATAGATGAGATTCCGGTGCTGCCTTACACTCCAGAGGATATAGAGTTCGTTGTGAAGAACAAGAAATGCCGGATTTACTGGAAATACTCCCGCCCCCCATTAGAGCGGGTTTCTTGATATTATGTATGGGTAGTTTTGGAATTTCACATCAAACATGGTTTTCTATTACTCAAAAATATTTAGATGATTTCAAAACTTTCAGCAGTCATTGTATATATGACCGTAGATTTACCCTGAGAGTAAGTAAGCGACAGTGTTAATTCTAGCCTCTATTCCAAATCTGCGATTAATTCTTGCCGAAATTTGTAAGATAGGATATATTGAGGTTTTAGACAATTTAGGGTGTTTTCATGGGTTTTCTTGAATTTTTTCTAATTACCTTGAATATTGACTTGATATTTGGATGCAACGAGCAGAAAAAGACAAACAAGAAATATAGTACCATCTCCAGCACGCACAACGTCAAGGTGAGCCATATTTCCGTGACAAAATTTGAGGTTTTAGTAATTTTTCTCGGAATAAAAGAACACCATTCATTTTGTACATAATAACTCATTATAAATCTCTAAAATGTCCACCTCTGGGAGCTCTACAGATACGTGCTGTTAGGTAAGGTTAGGTTGAAAGTGAGTAGGGCAGCGCTGCCTCCTCCCACTGCGATTCAGTTGTGTCTATTGTGGCCTACACCTTTTTAGAGTTCACCGTACAGTCCGCACCTCTTTGCGAAGGCGATTAACGTCAAGGGTGAAACTTCCTTGAAATCATGAGGTTCCATTTGGGCAAATCCAAATGTCTGCAACCTAGCGTTATCCAGTTCTGGACAGGAGCAAAGAATTTATTCCTAAGGGCCGGTTTCTCAATGTCCAAGTCCAGTTAAATATTTATCTGGAAGTTAACGTGCAACTGTTAGATAAATTGTTTAAACAATTGAAGGTTAAACTTGCGAATTCACGTAAATCTTATGTGACAGTTGTATCCATAGAAACACTAACTGGCAGCTACCTATCTGACACTTATAACTAGACATTGAGAAACCGGCCCTTAGTGTGTTAATGTGATAAATAACATCTCCCCTCGTACACGAATTTCTGGCTGTTGCCATGCGGACTTTGGCCACGTGTCGCACTTGTGCTTCCTCCCGTACATGCGGGCGCTTCGATTGAAAACGGCATAATAAACGCGGTGCAGCCCTTTTCCCCTCGACCCCCCCCCCCGCTCCACTGCTGCAGCGTTGCACCCTGCACTCGACGGGCTTCCCTAATATCGGCACTCTGGGAAGGGTTACGTGGCCGCCCGTTCTTTTTTTTTTGTCGGTCCAACGCCCGATTTTTTTTTTAGTACTGCTTCCCTACAGCGTTAATAAATCTATGTAGCTCTCTTCCACGATGTGTGGTATTCGTGTTACTTTTTGTCATTGAATCGAAGGGGTATTGAATTCTTGAGGTACAAAGCAACTATGTAATTACAGTGCACTGCTTTTAATGAAATTCTTACGGCGCACATACGGCAAAATGACTACTTTAGGAGGTCATAAATAGATTTTTTTACTTCAATATTATGGTCTAAAATTGCTTGTATTCTTCACGTCAGATACTTGTCCGTCGCGCCGACAATGAATACCCTTTTTTGTTTCGATAAAAAAAGGGCCCGAGGCCCCGGCAGGTAAACATCACGTAGTGTACAGCTAGTAGCCTCGAAAACCCGATAACGTTAGCACGTGTTATTCTCATATACCTTGTGCAAAAATTTCAATATTCATTATGGATCTGGTAGCCACAGGTATGTTTATTATATAACAAAATTATAAATTCAATTTGTTTCAACCTAGTTAATACGTAATGGCGATTTCTTCCCACATCTACTATTCATCAAAAAAAAAAATAATACTTTGACTTTCAAAAAAAGTTCCGCTTTGTACCGTTTTCTGGCCTTATTATTTACATTTGTGCGTTTGTTGGCTGTTACCATTGTGAATTTTAGGAACTCAAACCAACTCATTATGACACTAGACACTTTTTTTTACAGGCAGTCGGAGTGAACCAAAGCAATTGAAATTAACGATCAACAAAATGGATCTAGTTTTAGTGTTAAAAAGCAAAAACTTTTATAAACGATCATCGTCTCAGTGTGTAGAACGATTAACTAGTTATATATTGGACAAATTTAGTGAATATGAACGATCAAAAGACAGTGTAAATAAAATTAAAAATGTTCTGAAAGTGTTTGTGTCAAAATTATTACAAAAGTGGAAAAAATCAAATTGGACTATGGAAAGATTTATAAAATGCAACTCAAAATGGTTAGCGATTGATTTTATATTGCCAGCTGTTGACACTTCAAGTGCAACCATTGATTTGCACGCGAAAAAAACTAGAGGCAGACCGGCAAAAGCTTTTGATGAGAGCTCTTCGCGTACAAAACGAAGGGTGACAAAAACAATTATTTCTGAGACAAGCCCAGAGCTGTTGTGTTCTGCTGCTCAAACCAGCCTCACTAAGAGTGGAAAAAGGACTGCAGCTCGACTAGTGAGCTTAGCTTTAACTACAAGCCCTCGCAGATACAAACGGATGAAACAAATTCACGATACACCTTCATTTTCGGCTATGAAGCCTTACACTCCAGAAGAAGCTTTAGCGCTCCTAATTGACTCTGATGTGGGAAAAGAAGATTATATTCATTGGCAAAAAGGGGCGAAATCGCGAGGCGCTAACATTTATCCAGCTTATAGTGTCATAGCAGAAACAAAGAAACAGTGTTACCCAAATAACATATACATCACGGAGACAGAAGTACAAATTCCAGTTCAAGATCTTTTAGACCATACAATAAAAAGACTTGCTCATGTGCAGCAAGACGTACTTTTCTTACACCACGACCATACCAAAAACTCTGCGATAGAAGTCATTTACAAGTGGGGTCTTGACGGGAGTGGTGGGCATTCCATTTATAAACAATGTTTTGCAAACAATTCATTGTATGGAGACAGTAACATAATTCTATGTACTATAGTTCCATTGCAAATATCAGAAGTTACATCTAATGGAAAACTTATTTACTGGCAAAACCCAAGTCCGTCTTCGTCGAGATATAACCGCATCATTCGCTTGCAGATTGAGAAGGAGACAAAGGAATCAATAAAACTCCATTACGAAGCAATAGAAGAACAAATATCAAGTTTACAGCCAACTGAGGTTATTCTTGGAGATAAGTCTTACAAGTTTGTACATCATGCTGTGTGCACAATGATGGACGGGAAGACATGTAACGTACTCACAGACACTTCGTCAACACAAGCGTGTAACGTGTGTAAGGCCACACCCAAGGAACTCAATAATCTTGATTTGCTTTTGCAGAAACAATATCCCACCAGTTCATTTAAGTTTGGGATTTCTGTACTGCACTCATATCTTAGATGTTATGAGTATTTGTTACATATCTCGTATAAACTAGAATTACAGCAATGGCAAGCTAGGGGAAAAGAAACCAAAGAAAGTATAAAAAAGAGGAAAGAATTAATAGCGAGAAAGTTTTACCAGGAACTGGGATTAGTGATAGACCAACCGAAACAAGGTGGCGGCAACTCAAATGATGGAAATACCGCTAGGAAGTTTTTCGCTGAACCTACAAAATCTGGGGCTGTCACAGGTCTGGATCCTATAATTATAGAAAGATTTTCTAATATTTTGAGTGTTTTATCTAGTGGGTTTAGCGTGAACTACGATAATTTTAAAACGTACTGCATTGAAACAGCTAAGCTGTGCTTAGAACGATATAGCTAGTACAAAATGAGTGCATCTGTGCACAAACTGCTGATCCATGGTGCAGACATAATAAGGGAGCTACCTTTGCCTGTGGGGTTATTTTCTGAAGATGTGCTGGAGACCAGTCAAAAAGAATACAAAGGGTTAAGACTTTTCCATGCTAGAAAAACCTCTCGAATTAACACTAACACTGACATTGTGCACTGGATGTTAATAGCCTCCGACCCAATAATTGTATCCAAGAGGAGGAGTCATAATAAAAAAAGAAAACCGTTTCCTAAAGAGGTGCTGGAAATGTTAAATGAGCCTCTTGTAGAAAACGACGGAGATGATGATGATGATGATGATGATGATGATGATGATGATGATGATGATGATGATGGTACTACGGACGACAGTGATAGTAGTTAACGTTCAAGTCGGTAAAGGAATAGACTTAATTTGTGATTTACCTGTCTACAAACTTAAGTGAAATAAATGATTTTATTTACAATAATCAATACACACTATTTTATTTATTACTGTAATCACCTGTCAGGTAGGTAGGTTCTTGCAAGACCTTTTCACAACTCAATACAAAGTAACTTTTATGATCAGAAACATGTCTAACAATAAATGCACAATTATTTTCACATCTCTGAATATTGACCTCCTAAATTAGTCATTTTGCCGTATGTGCGGCGTGTTCTACTACAAGTGTACTACTCGCAAATGAAATCCGAACACTGAGAGAAAAAGGGTTGCGGTTGGTGAAATACGGTAGAATTAGATACAATAAAAAACGAAATCGTTTGCCATAATTACGAGTAGTTTATAAAAAAATACAACAGATCAATAATGGATGGGTCCTCAATGTTGACGAATGCACTCCTCTAGCCTACGCGTCATACTCGTAATGTGGTTGTTGATAACCTCTATTTAGAGGCACAGCCTCCCAAGCTGCCCTCATAGCATGTTCCAGTTCGTCCAGCATGATCGGAGGATTGGGTAAATCGGTTATGTATCAACCCATCCAATACCATACTTGAGGGGTCTAGAATCAAAACCCGCTAACTCCACTTTTTGTCCTAATTTACCTTTTGCATGTCCCTGGTAGTGATTTTTTATTGGAATCGAAAAATGAATGTATAAATTCCGCTAATTCCCCTTCTAAACGTATACGGAATATAGCAGTTAATTTCAAAATCCGGTAAGTTCATTAAAGGTAGTGAAATCAGAACACGCTATCTCCACTTCAGCCAATGGCATTGCAGTAATCTGCGCATGCGTGGCTGACACCCGTATGCACCGTAAGTCAATTGCGCGATCAGTTACGTAAACCTGGATTAGATTACTTGTTTACTATGCACCGCAAACTGGCAGTTTTGACACTGTCACTGTCAGAACAATCTTGCGAACACAACCTTCCCGTATCTCTAATCTGGATTAGTTAATCTCTTGACGGTGCATGGCTAGATTCCAAAGATTAGCAAAACGCGATTATGGAACTAGGATTAGATTTGCCAAACGGTGCATACGGGTGTGAGAGCTGTCTAAAACAGTGATTACTGCATTGCTGCTCCTTCAACGTATTTCGTTGTTTTTTCTAGACGTTTGATGTTTTTTTGTGGATATTTTGTTTAAATGTTTATCAGAAATCAGAATACCAGTTTGTGGTTGCAAACGTTGCTAATAAAATGTACAAAAATTAAGACTTGTTTTTAGATTCCGCCTCAATAAACATTAAAGTAATAGCATTGTTGATCCGCATATTCATCATGCTTGTTTTCAAAACCCGCTAAGTCCAAACTGTTTCATCAAAATCCGCTATCTCCATTAAAAAAAAGTTAAATAACAGCCAAATTCACTGACACTTAGGTTAATCCTTCAAGTATAGAAGCGTTAATATGCTACATAGTACTTACATAAAGCAACAAACCAAGTAACACTAAAATAAATTGACTTACCCGTTTTTCCTATTTCCTGAGAAATTCGAGATTTTGGAGATAGCGGATTCTGACTCTAGACCCCTCACTTTTTCAATTGGCAATAAATCGGGCGATCGTGGAGACCAGGGGAGTATCCTGACCTCAACTTCCTGTAGAAAGCTTATCGATACCCTTGCAATATGAGGACGTGCATTATCTTGCTAGATAAATCCTCTTCGAGGCCTCGAACATTATGGAACGGGAGGTGGTTCTAACACCTCATTCACATAACGATGCCCAGCCATTGTGCCACGGATCACAATTAAAGTGACTTGCTGTTCAATGCAATGGCACCCCACACGATCAAACCAATAGGATGGTGTACATGGCGCTCAACAGCAAACTGGAGATCACGTCGTTCACCCCGTCGTCGTTTTACGCGTTGGCGTCCGTCATGTGCCCCAGACAAAACCTGGACTCGGCGGAGAAGACCGTCTGATGCCACTCAGCATGCCATTGTTGGTATTCTTGGCACCAATCTAACCATCAGCGACGATGATCTGCAGTGAGTGGAAGCACTAGAAGGGGACGATATGATCATTAGCACATTTCACTCAATCTGTGGTACACCGTGCGGATTCGAATGGGCCTCCCTATATCTGCATACCAAGCGTCAGCAACAGCTCAAGTGGATCGCATTCTGTCTCGAAGGACCAGTAGTCGTAGATGACGGTCTTGCCGGTCTGTAGTTCTTCTACGTACTCCAGAACCTCTAGCTCGCTGCATTCGCTCTTCTGCAATCCATGCGCTCCATGCTGCTACAACTGTAGCCACGCTACGCCCTATGGTTACAGCAATCGCTCTGTAAGAAGCACCAGGTTCTCGTTGGCGTACAATCCGACCCCGTTCAAAGGGGCTCAACTGCGTAAACTGGACCTGTCGTCTTCTAGGGGACATCTTTACACAACCAGTAATCTCTTATACACAACCAACTGGTCTCTTGCCATATTTGCAACAAATATTATAGCTTTGGAAGCTATAAGTACCTATAGCGCTTGAATTAATTACTTTAGACTCCAAGTTTGTTGAAATTGTTTTATCGGAAGGAACACAAAAAGTCACAAATATACAGGGTGCCCCATTAAAAATTTTGAATCGGACGTGACGTGACCAAAAACAAATACCTCGTTGGATGACACAATAATAAGAAAAGATACTATATTTGCTCTAATTTACACCCCCAAAATTATAATTCGCTACTACTGCTCAGTTCCAATATATTGCTTGCCTTAATCGTCGTGGGTCATCCTGTGTGTATGAGTATATGTATCTATGTTTGTTCGGGTGGAATCTTGCTAGGTACTCGATTTTGAAGTAGATATCTTCAATTGATAATTATTTAATGCATTTCTACAATATGGGTATCCAATTAATATGAGAACGCCCAGTAGACGATAAGGAGAATGACAATCAATGAGAGATATGTCATCACTGACAATAGATCCACGGATGTCATTTTTAGTTAAACGATGGATTTTGTTGTAAGAGTTTGGGGAAATGTACTGTTCAAAGTCGGTGAGTTGTTTTATCACTGCATGAACCATACGACTTGAAAGAAGAGTCTTTGCATTTGGAGCCAAACTAGAAGCTTGAGGTGTGAATTGTGGATCGAATTGTACGAGTTCCTTTATACAACCTACGCAGTGGTCATCGTCAGGTTGTATCGACGACGGCGACGACATCGACGTGAGGTTAGGGGGTAGCAAACGTACCGCTGGTGCAGCGAGCAGCCACGGAGGGTGGACTCGAAATACTTATTTTTAATGCAATTCTACAATATGGGTATCCAATGAAAGAGCTTGTTGAGAATAACTCGAAAAATAATGTGACGTCATTCTAAATCAAATATGGTGGACCATCCAAGATGGCGGAATAGTTATTTGTTATTTTTAATGCACTTCTACAATATGGGTATCCAATGAAAGGGCTTGTTGAGAGTAACTCGAAAAATAATGTGACGCCATTCTAAATCCAAGATGGCGAAATAATTATTTTTTATCCACTTCTGCAATATAGGTATCAAACAAAAGAGCTTGCTGAGAATAAGTAAAAAAATATTTTGTTATAAATGCAAGTTAATAACTAAAAAGTAAAAAATTAATTACAACAAAAAAAATTAAAAAAATCTTTTACTTAAATGTTCTTAAAAGAATAAAATAAAATGTTTCTTTAAAATGTTAACTATCATTATACACAATTTATATGATCATAAAAGCTTGTCGCGCGATTTACTTGTGTAAATGGACTAGTACCTATTTAATTGATTAACTTGGTCTACTAAGTTTAATTGTGTTAAAATTTCAGTTTAATTAAATACTTATAGTTACTTACGTAAATCTCGCAACAAGCTTTTATCATCATAAAATTGTGTATAATGAGGTTATAAGTTGATAGTTAACATTTTAAAGGAACATTTTATTTCCTTCTTTTAGAACATTTGAATAAAAGCTTTTTTTGTTTTAATTTATTATCACGAAAATATTACACCTCAAACAAATTATATTTCTCTTATTTTGATGACTTTACGAAAAAAATCGGTTTGTGATGTATGAAGTCGAAGACACTACAAGCTATTAAATAAAATAATGACCTTATTAATGTAGGAAAAGCTGTGGAGTGCTATTTGGCAAAAAAGTAGTTCTTGTGTTTTAATTTATTATTTCTATGAGATCACGTATAGTTAGTCAGTTTCCGTAAAACGGGTGCAAACTTCTCCGCCTCTGTATTGCAATCAAATCCAAACCGAATCAGGGTAGGGAAGAGTGCTGCGATGGCTGAGCCTCGTCCAAGGGCATCACCGTCAACCGACGCGCGACGGCGACGCGACGCGTCGACGTAGGTGCGGTAAGCGCCGCGGCGGCGGCAAAAGCGGCGGCAGCGGCGGCGAAATCGCCGCGCCGCGCCGGCCGCCGGACAGGCCCGCTTTGCTGTTGCTATGTGCACTATCCTTCACATTAAAGCGGCCCACAGACGCTCCGGAAATCCTCAGAGGAAAAACTGCACAGTCCTGGCCTGCCCCTTGCACTTAGGCCTAAATTCACCGCGGCTGACGTAAACCTAATAGGCTATGGTGCGTCAAAATCATGTGATCAACTGAGGCCCAAGGGCCCAACACGCCCAACTTCCAATCAAACTTTTCACATGTCGTTTGCTTATAATCCTTATAATTACAAGTGATTACCCTCATATTGCCTATTTTACACCTGTTTCTGTTGCCTTGTGGAGGTTGTTTTTATAGGATAAAAGTAGAAATATAGGCGCTGATATTTTTTTTATATATATGAGCGCCATTGTGGATTTCAGGTAAAGCAATACATTGTGATGGCGAATGTACTGTTTTCATTAATTTCTAGGTATCTGTCGTAAAACATCCTGTTGTAACCAATGCTTTGAAATTGACAAAGATATTTGAAGAACTTATACAAAGATAGGTGATAGTGAAGTGGAGCAAAATGTGTTTTTTTCTTTCATTGTGCAACAGTTAACTCTGAGTCAACAGCAGCAATTAATAGAAGATATGTGAGAAGTACACTGATTATCGCTTCAAGTTTGCATGTTAATTCTTCATCAACATATATCAAAAAGTTGATTGGTAAATTCTCAACCACTGATCATGATAGTATTAGAGGTAGCTTAGAATATTTAAAGTCCAAACTTTGTTATTTAAAAGAACATGAGTTTTTAATCAACATGCATTTAGATGTGATTTTCATTAACTCACAATTCTAAGCTTTAAAAGCAATACAGTGTTTGGCTTAAGTGATACTGATCCTTCAGAAGCTGCAAAAACCATTCAGGTTTTTAGGATATTTAGTATTTTGTCTAAATATAGATATGCTGTAAGTTTAGTACCTGTAAATAACTTGACAGCAATCCAATTGAAAGAGCTCATTATTAATGTGATACAGGAGGTGGAAAAGCTTGGTTTTAAAGTTATAAGTTTAATATCGGACAACAATGTTATGAACCGAAAAGCTTTTGCAATGTTTTCAGAAGCCACTATTTTACAGCCTTTTCTACCTCATCCGTATTGTGATATGAATAAGAAAGTTATTTTTATATTTGATGTGGTGCATATAATTAAATGTATCAAAAATAATTGGATAAGTCAAAGAATTAAAAGATCATCTTTTCAGTTTCCCAAATTTGATACAAATTTAAATGAAATAGTAGCCAAGTGTATATACTGCTGATTTCAAAAATTTGGAACACCTGTATGATTTAGAAAAAATACTTTAGTAAAATATGATCACTTAATTCTCATACAAAACTTTATTATATCCAAGTAGTATACAGAAACAAAATGTTAAGTTAGCCTTAAATGTGTTTCATGAAAAGAATGTCGCTGCTTTGAATTCTACTTCCAAAGATCACCCTGATTTTTGAAATGAGACCTTTTCAGCAATAATAAACGCAATTGATGCATTTTTGGTTCTAATACCATATATATGTTCAACAATTATAGACTTGATTATATATCTTTGTTAGGAAATTTAGAAAATGATAGTTTAGAAGGTAGGTTTAGTGAGTACCTACCGTCAATTAAGTGGTACAAATTTCTATATAAGTTTCGTTCAATTACTATAGAGTGAAAGAAAGATACGATTCAAGACTGCTGTTCTGTTTTTATGTGCAATAGACAATATTTCTCTGAAAAGCATTTTGCCAAAATATGATGAACAGCTGGTGCATGGTGTTAATATTGATGATCTTCTTTGTGTCTTAATCCCTGACTTTTCCTTGGTACCCATTCCGAAAGAAAATTTAACAGTTTGATTTGAAGTACCTCATGATTTAACTTTAGAACTATTGCGTGGCATATATACAGGGTGGCCAATCGGGTGACGATAATAATTTTTTTTTAGATAGCCCGTACCGAGACCTATCCAAAACACCCCCATGTATGTGTACCGATTATTGATAGTTTTCGAGTTTTGATTTTTTTTTTGAAAACTTAGAGATTTTCCTGTTTTTCCAACAAATCGTCAAAAACAACAACAAGAATACTTTTTGGCTTTTATTTTTTTCTGCAGCTATACTCAGTATTAAGCCTGTTTTAATATCTAATAAAGAGAACCTGTACATTCTAACAATAATTAAGTACATTTTGGTTTGAAGTTTGAAATCTCTGTTTTTAGTCAGGAGACAAAAAACTTCAAAACAAAATTAAAAATACTTATGCCTGGTTTTGGAGCTCCAATCTAATCTCAAAAACTCTGCAAGACATTGCACTTTCGAAATAATAATGGAAAAATAGCACTTAATTTTGCGCCGTACGTGACTGTTAAAGGTAAAAAGGTAGGTACCGAATTCAAGAATTTCCAAAATGATTTAAAAAACTATTATTTTACTTTATTATGACAAATTGAAGAAAGAAAACTCATAACAACTAATAAACATGATAATCATTGATGTTTTAATCACATTTATTAATAAAAAAAATGAATACCTGTGCTTTTTGCTGTGTACTGTTGAACTTCTGCTAAATTAAGTTGTATGAAAAGTTAACAAAGGAAAAGAATAATAAAACAACAATCTGACCTTTATTTCCATGGCGGAATTACCTGGGAAGCCTTATCCACGCATATGCCGCCGGTTCCTGCATATCGCGCAATGTTCCCTGAAGGATTAATGCTCTAGATGAGAGGCGGCGTTGCAACATCAACACTTTCAACAACACCATCCTAGTAAGCCGTGACACCAAACATAGACAAATCAAGAAAGGTTCCATTGTTTTACTTCCCACACCGATAGGTGAGGGGAGGATTGGATCGTGAACATTTTCGATTTTGAGATAATAGGGTTTTTGGGCGTTTTATAATGTCTACATAACGAAAATCCGCGTGACTCATTTCCGTCGTTCTGTCTGTCGGTCTGCCTGTCGGTCTGTCTGTCTGTACGCGTTTTTCTAGCCTCGTAATCTCAATAACCGCTGCATGGACTGTGATGAAATTTGGGCAGCAATATGATGTGCGGTCTTAGTAGGTAATGCTGCTATAATTTTGGAAATCGGTACATGGGCGGCGGAGTAATTTAAAAACATTTCAAATATTCCTCAAACTTCTTTTTTAGGTGTTTTAGAGGTTCTTGGTCATTTTCTGGGCTTTTTTGGGTGGGGGTGGAATTTGGGTGTATGGGGGATGGGGGGTTGAAAAACTGAAAAACTTGTTGTATTCATGATAGGCTGTCTACTGACCTGTCAAGGAAGACCTAGCGACATAAATCACCTTTTTAGGTCCATCCTAACATTGCCTTGCCTATTACCGAAAATTAATTAACACAACTGCGCTTCGCCGACATGAACTCGCAAAAAGCTACTCTGAAAGAAAGGGTTGTCGTATGCTACGACATCGCTTCCCAGGTAATTCTGTCATGAAATTGGAAGTCAGATTATTGTTTATTATTCCTTTCCTTTGTTAACTTTCAATACAACTTAATTTAGCAGAAGTTCAATAGTACATAGCAAATACACTTCAAAAATCACAATTTGGGTATTAGTCTTTTTATTGAAAGTCATCAAAACATCAATGATTATCGGGTTTATTCGTTGTTACGAGTTTTTTCCTTAATTTGTCATAATAAAGCAAAATAATAGTTTTTTAAATCATTTTGGAAATTCGTGAATTGTCACCTTTTTACCTTTAACACTCACGTACGGCGTAAAATGCGTAAAATGTCCCCATAAGTGCTACTTTTTCATTATTATTTCGAAAGTGCAATGTCTTGCAAAGTTTTTAAGATTAGCTTGAAGCTCCAGAACCAGGCATAAGTATTTTTAATCTTATTTTGAAGGTTTTGGTCCCCTGACTAAAAACAGAGATTTCAAACTTTGGCCCCAAAATGTACTTAATTGTTGTTCGGATGTACAGGTTCTCTTTATTGGATATTAAAATAGGCTTAATACTGAGTATAATTGCAGAAAAAAATAAAAGCCAAAAAGTATTCTTGTTTTTGTTTTTGGCGATTTCTTAGAAAAACTGGAAAATGTCTAAACTATCAATAATCGGTACACATACATGGGGGTGCTTTGGATAGGTCTCGGTACGGGCTATCTAAAAAAAAATTATTATCGTCACCCGATTGGCCACACTGTATAATGCAGATTTTTTGTAATAATCCAGAATTGTTACACACATTTTTGATCGGCTCAAATGAGCTGTCAAAGCTGGATAATGAGGCACTTGGCAGCGGAAAAAAGTCTAAAGATGATCAGGCCAGAAAAATTAAAAAACTTAAATCTTGGTAAGTTGCCAGTTCATGGTCTTGTTCTGTTTTACTTATTGATTGTGTCACCTGTTTGGATAAGAGAATAGAAAAGACTTTGTGAGGGCGATCGGTTCATAAAGAGCAGCGAGCCCTAGGATTTTGGTCTCCGCACCCTTTCTGCCAACAGTGCCAACTGGCCCGCTATGATGGATGTTACCTTTGGATTCTGAGGGGCGTTTTACCTAGCTAACCATTATGTTGTTAGCGGTCGAAGCATTCAAAGGTAAATCATCATCATTTAATTTCCCTCCAATCCTACAAGGTTCCCTTCAGAAAATGTCTACGACCGCTAATGACTATCGTCTGTACGTGCAGTTACAGGATGTGCCTAAAATGCACTAGCTATCTCTCTCTCTCTTTAGCTCTCTCTCGCTCTTTTCGATAATAATTGCAGGGATCACGCGATGTACTCGTTACATTTGTAATACTAGCACACATAGCCGGTCATGTGTTCACGGGTAGGTTCGATGTTATCCTACCGGTCAAAGATTTGCTCTACAAGGTTTTATAGACGTTTGGAAACGGTCGAATAAATTGTAAAATATACAGAGCAACGAAAACCGTCGGAAATATAAGTGGCCATAAAGTCGTGGCACACCATAGTGAAAATAGTTACTTGTAACCAGTGCATATTTGTTCCAACATAGACGATAAATTAAGTTTGCAGCTCGAGACCGAAATTAATATCTTTTTGGGTGTTTGAAATTAGATCACAAATTCCAGTAATAAAATACCTAATAAACTATGTTTTGTTTAAGCAACCCTTTCCGCAACGCCGTGATGGGGCTGTGTCTTAAGAGTGTTAGCCTGTCGATCTCTATTCGAGAAGCTGTTGGATCGAAGCCCAGCCCTGCAACTCTTTTTTTTTTAATTTTTTTACCGTGTGTTTTTTTGCACATGTTACAAATATTTTTTTCTGCGATCGACAAAAACATTTTTTTGAATCAAATTTTCTTACACCCGTATGCACCGTTTGGCGATTCTAATCCTAGTTCCCTAATCACGTTTTGCTGATCTTTGGCATCTAGCCATGCACCGTCAAGATATTAACTAATCCAGATTGGAGATACGGCAAGGTTGAGTTCGCAAGGTTGTTTTGACAGTGACAGTGTCAAAATTGTCAGTTTGCGGTACATAGCAAACAAATAGCCTAATTCAGGTTTACGTAACTAATCGCGCAACTGACTTACGGTGCGGTGCATACGGGCATCTGAGATTTTACAATTACAACAAATATTTTATTTTTTGGATTAAGTGCAATTTTGTACAAAAAGTATACCAATGCATTTCTTGGAACAAAAAAAATAAAAAAAAAGAAATGCAAGGTCTGGGCTTCGAACCAACACCCCGCTCGAACAAAAACATTACCTACTATATAACTGATAACAGAAATGCAGCTCATAGGCATTTCGCTCACTTTCACGTAATAACTGACTAGGGACTAGGTCAACGACATGCGCTGCGTATGTAAATAAAGTGGACTCATTGGGATTTTGTGCATTTATAGACGGTTTGTGACATTATTACTGTTTAAGGAATGGCTCAGACGCCTTAAAGTTTGTTAATATTACACAAAGGCGTAGCGACGAGAGCTTAAAATTCGTGACATCCAACTGATTGGGAGTTCATTGTAGTGAAACTAAAAGGTGAGAAATAAAAATCACGCTTTAATGATAAAGTTAACTAAAAAATTAAAACTAAATACTGCTTAAAAACTGATAAACACGCTTTTAAAGAAAATCGGACTAAAAAGTTGAAAATAATGTTTATAATAAGCTTAAAACAATAATGAACAAAAAATACTGGTATGATTATGAAAAAATCGTGAAATAGTAGTATTTTTCGTGAATTATTCTTTTAAGCTTATTTTAAAAATTGTTTTTAACTTTTAGTCTGATGTTCTTTAAAATCTTGTTTTTTAGTCTTTAGTATATTTATTTTTAGTTTGCTTGCATCTTCTTTTGCTTTTTGATGCTAACATATTAGGAGGAGTAATACTGTACCATTCTTAATTAAGTTTAATCCTCTTCAACTTGTTATTAAATTACTATTTATCGTAATCTTTTGTATTTGATATAAATATAAATTTTATTATAACCAATTTTCACAAACATACAAAAAGCGAGTGAAACAGTGGAATCAACAGTCCAAATTTCATAAGAACCCATCAACTAGTTCAAAAAAACAAGTAGTGGGGGAGGTGCTGACACAAATCCCCTCACTGTATGCATTTACAATGTGGAATGTATGTATGAGGTATTTCGTCCACATAAATTTAGCGTTTCGTTTGACTGTCTCGAAAACAAAGAAAACGTTCAGCTGGAAAGATGTAGACAACTTGATGAGGTACCAAATATTTTGTTTGGACATGATTCAACTATTTGACGTGTCGGAACGTCGGTCGGTTATATAGTCTTATGAGAATATTTAAAATTAGGGAATGTTTTCGTTGGCGAGTTAATTGTTTTAATGTTAGCAATTCGATGATGAAAAGCAGATATTTCAGGTATAATTACATGCCCGATACAAGGGCTGCTCTTATTAAGTGGGTAGGAAGTGAATAGACACTATGTTTTTATTGTCAGGAAAAGTGTTTCTTCAACATCTGATTCATTAGGTAGTAAGTATTTTCTTTTAGTTCCCATACCTACAGTATGCCCCAGCTAAAATTTGCTACCCATCTTATCTCTAAAACGATAAAAATATCGCCGTGTTACGTCGATATTTATTTGCTTCAAAATCTTAAATGACACCACCATACTTCTGATACATCATTTCGAAGGGAATTCATTGACAAATACAACAATGTCATCGGATTGAAGATTGGTTGCATTCAGTAGAAAGATCGGGAGCCGCTACTTTTGTAACCGCTACATCTCAACAGTTGGCGTTCTGATGAAAAGCGTTATTTGTGCGCTCTGAGATATCACGATAAATAGTTTGTGTCGACTGTCAGTTTTCAATGAAAAGTCAAATGAGTGGTCATATTTGAGGTTAGGGCATTAGGGTGGCCTTGTTTATTAAAAATAAAAAAACATGTAAGATTGTATACAAGTTTTGGACTGTGTAATGTTGTGTGGACAAGGATTTTTTCATAGATCCATCATACCTTTGACTTTTTTTTTAAAGATGACCTACACATAACCTATAACATAAGTGTCATAACACGTAACACTCACAAGGTCAGAAGTATAACTTATTCCGCTCCGCTCCAAATGAGCGTACTTTTCTATCGCTACAAAAAATGGCGACCGCTGGAGCGGTAGCTGCTAGGTAACGCACGCGTTCAGCAGAAAATTTGGTAGCTGCTCCGCAACTGTTGAGTCTGCTGAATGCACCCAATGATCCTCTATTATGGAAGTTAATAAAAAATACGGTGATTATCAAAATGAAGTATTATTTTCATTACCTGAAATATTATCGTAGGGTTACAAATGGAAGCCATTCTGTTCCATGCAGATGTACAAGTGATAGTCTTCGACTGTTTTTATGGGGACATTTGAAATCCAAATTTTATATTACGTAGCCCGGTTCGATAAACGATATCCACAGTGCTCTTTAGCGTATCCATGTAGTCGATCACAAATCTTGATTTTGTCCGTGGACAGTCACAGTGGTCATTATGAGAGTTATATTTAGCAAAACAAAAATAATAAAAGCATTTCGCATTTTACAGTTACTTTATTTAATCTAATCATCAAAGTAAATCAGATGATTTTATATATTAATTTATACACATCTAAAGCCTGCCACAAAGAATTCGTTATTCGCCTTATAAATTAAAAAAAAACCTTGCGAATATTAGACAACTGCTGTAGATGACTATCGGGCGATGATGTATTATCATGAACAATTGTTGCAGTTACGAATGAAACTATTTCGAAAGGCATTTTATTTATAAAAAAAAACGATAGACGCGGTATCTCTCATTCATTTACCACTTACATAAAAAATTTTGACTCATAAAAAGCTTTTGCTGCTGCCAAGAACGAGCATTGATAATGGGAAAAACTAAACATGCGTTAAAAAGCTTGTTGGATTCTCGTAAGGGAATCTGAAATGTTGAGTACATACAATAATGAAGTCAAAGATATTTTTCGCTACGCCCAAAGGAATTGCGATCTTTGGAGTTATGTAAAATGAAGTCTGTAAATCCTTTACTAGGATTTCCCACCTCCAAAATACTTCCCTTGTATCCAAATTTCCCGCCGAACTACTGGTTCCTAAGCTGGTTGAGGTTTCGTCAACACGAATGGATGGCATCTTCAAAAGCGGTTCACTGTTGAGCGAGTTTCAAAAAAATACCGTCTGTTTAGAAAAAGACTGTCATATGTCAAAATTTTCACTTTTTTGAGGTTTTTGGTTTAACCATCTTGAAATAACGCATATTTTCTTGTGTAAAAGTATCATAACCTACTTCGCTTCTTTACCCATAGATGGCGCCATGTAAAAACGTCATATCATTATTTCGCGACGCAGCGTTAAAGCAACACAGCAACATGAAAGTTTTAGCTCAACAGAAAGGCACGCGTTTTTTGCGAAAAAACTATCACAAAACAAAATAACATATACTTTACGTCGCAATTCTTTGGTGCACAAGTGTCATATTCTGAAATAGTACATACAGCTCAGAATAAACATTAAAAAAAAATGAAATATGATAAAAACAGGCACAACTCAAAAAAAATATATATAAAAAATAAAATATGGACTCATTCCAAAGACACAAAATACTCAAACTCTGGGCAGATGTACTATACTCATTAACTCATAATTAAACCTTTTACTAATTGTTGATTGTCAGTCAGATGTGTCAGTTTCATAATGCTTTAACGAGCTCTCCTGAAAATATACATTTTTTGAGATAAAACAGTTTTTTTCCAAACAGACGATATGGCAGTGTGGGGGTGGCAACACTAGGCAGTGCTGATCCCTGTATCTCCTTCATAGGACCTTTTGTGCCTCTTAGGGCATGCTGAGCTTTCACGATTCTTCTTTGCTATTGAATATTGAATGATTATTAATCTTTCGGATGAAATAAAGGTTATGCTACCTATGAACAAACAGGCGTGAATAGCTCGGCTCGAACGTGAGTTATAACACCGCCTACATACCAGTACTAATCTCTTGGATCTTGCATAGGATTAAATAGACGTTATAATAACTTGCAAATGTCGCTACGAAACCTCAAACGCTAATTCCAACGGTAAAAGTATTCACTTTAGTGGCACAAGTGAGGTTAAGTTGTCAATATTCTGTTATTATTATGCATTTAAATCGTACTATTTATAGCTACGGTCGTAGATAAAGTATATTATTCAACCTGCGGTAATGGTTAGAACACACTCGGTGATTTTCAGCACCCGCATGCAGCACGTGCTGCAAAGTTAAACTGCGTGAGTTATTACAGTCATTACCTCTTTTTGAACAATAGCATAATTTTTATGAACGGTTGGTTGAAAAAAATCATATGCTTCATTTCAATTGTTCAGTGACACAAGTGGTTCCAATCATTTGGTTCACAGAAAAATCGGAAAAATGAAGGGTACCGGCTAGATTCGAACCAGCGTCTTCGGTATTCTAGGCCGACGCGATACCAACTACACTACGGTCCCCCGTAATGTAGCCGATTTACAGCGCCGACGACAAGGTTTCGACTCCGCCGACACCCACCACTCCCCCATATCTCTCTGCGAACCATGTATTTCAGTCATCCAGAGAGATCTATTCGGCTGTTGGGTGAGTGTGAATCTCCCACCGCTATTTGCACGATAGCTCTCTTTCTTACTGAAGTACGACTCCTCAGTCGGCCAGGATTTCATGGAATGAAAGGTGCTTGCTTACTCCGCAAGAGGGATATAATTTCAATCATTTGGTTCACAGAAAAATGCCGGAGACGTTGATTCGAAAGCCGGTACCCTTCATTTTTCCGATTTTTCTGTGAACCAAATGATTGGAATTATCTCCCTCTTAAGGGCCCCACAGACATCGTTCTTTTTCATCAGGTTTGCACGACGGACGTGCCAATCGATGTCAGTTAAACCGATGGAACGATACCTCCACACACTGTTCGGTTTTCTTTCAGTTTCTCGCAAATTTTTGGTTCGTTAACATGGATAATACTTTAGCATTGGCGACGGCTTTAGGTATTAAAGTGAAATACAGCAAGAAAAAACGTTCCAAATGGGTGAAACAGTGGCTTTTAAAAAGAAGCCAATTCTCCCATATAAATCTATTAGAAGAATTGCGTCTGGAACCAGGGGATTGGTACAATTATTTAAGGATGAATGAAGAAACATTACTTTTACTGAATTCAGTAGCAGCTCTAATAAAAAAACAGGATACCTGGATGAGACAAAGTATTTCCCCTCATGAACGTGTGACAGCTACATTGAGGTTCCTTGCTACGGGTAGAAGCTACGAGGATCTGAAATTTTCAGTTGCGATATCCCCCCCCCCAAGCTTTACAAATTATACCTGAAACCAGAACGACACTGCAAATTCCCGTCGTGATTGCACGATGAACGGCCATACATGTACCGAGTTGCACGATGGCGTTCGAAACCGACGAGTAAAATCAAGCTCGGACAGATTTTTTGGAACGACGGTCAACACGACGGTTTTTCGGCACACACGGACCGAAGTGAGTGTGATCGGTTGGCACGTCGTGCAAACCTGATGAAAAAGAACGATGTCTGTGGGGCCCTTTACGGAGGAAGCAAGCACCTTTCATTCCACACAAGTGGTTGGTACGCCACTGACTATAATGCAGTTTGGAGGCACAGGGCAATTGACATCAAGCAAATCTGGTATATACCAAATGTTGCACGTACAACGTGGATGCAGTGTATGATATAATTATGATAATATAAACGTTCCTTGTCTTGAGGAGTGTTTCATTGCATCCATATGTTATCGATCGCGTGAATGCATACGCTGGATAGCATGCAGAAGCGATGTCAGCGATTTATTATTACAGGGTGTCCACACAATACAGACTAAAACTGCAAATCCTCACGGGTAAAAATACTGAGTTTTAATTAAAAATACCCGAGGGGTAAAAATGTGTACAGCAGAAATCCATTGCTTTAGAATAAATCCAAGGAAATCCAAGCCATTCCGAAGAAAGCCACATAAAAATAAAAACAAAGTCAAACCGTGAAATAAACATTTAATTCCAGAAACTCGAAAATGGAGACAAAGCATGCGATATCGTAACAAATATGGGATACTGTACAGGGTGTTAGTTAAGTATGTTAACAAACATTAACCACGAATAGTACTCCGAAAAATAGAAAGAAAATGTCATATGAACATGGGTCCGGAAATGCTTCCTAAGGGAGCTACGCCCCTTTGCATGGGACACCCTGAAGACGGTTTTCCCTCGATATTCTCGAAACCATTCATAACAAAATTACGAAATTAGGTACGAACTTTTGACGCTGAATCTGATTCTGAATTCAGAATTTCATAATTTTAATCAGAGCCGTATCATACGGGAGAGTTAAGGGTAAAAATAACCCCATTTTCTAAATGGTAATTTTTTGACATTTTGATTTTAGAATATGGTATTTCAGAGATTTTTATGTAAAAATGGTCTCTTGGTACATCTCGATAGGGCTACCGTTTTCGAGAAAAATGCAAATTATTGAATCGATGCAGGCTATTGTATTCAATAATTTGCATTTTTCTCGAAAACGGTTAGCCCTATCAAGATGTACCAAGAGACCATTTTTACGTAGAAATCTCTGAAATACCATATTCTAAAATCAAAATGTCAAAAAATTACCATTCAGGAAATGGGGTTATTTTTACCCTTAACTCTTCCCGTATGATACGCCTCTCATTAAAATTATGAAATTCTGAAATCAGAATCAGATTCAGCATCAAAAGCTTACCCATCGTACCTAATTTCGTAATTTTGTTATGAATGGTTTCGAGAATATCGAGGGAAAACCTTCTTCAGGGTGCCCCATGCAAAGGGGCGTAGCTCCCTTAGGAAGCATTTCCGGACCCATGTTCATATGACATTTTCTTTCTATTTTTCGGAGTACTATTCGTGGTTAATGTTTGTTAACATACTTAACTAACACCCTGTACAATACTAAAAAGTCGATGACGCTACAAAGAAAGAAAAAACCAAAAAAGTAACGACGTTTTCATCTTCTTTTCATTTGTAAGTATATTCATTCTATTATCACTGTATACTGTTTCGAGAAATGTTCGTTGGAATAATCTATACAGTCAGAAGTTTCATCCGAAAGGACCTCGGTGTCTCTAGTGAATATTTAATTTTTAAAAAACCTTGATTTCTTTTTTTAGGAATGTACGTGCGTCTTCGCTTTTCTGGAATCTTATTATTGTTTCGTAAAATCCTCGTTTTACGCTTAAAAGAACCATGACTAGAGGTTTTTGATGTTTTTTTTGGCTTACTTGTAAAAAATCTACAATTTATTAATTCAGGTAATTGAAATCAAGATGATTTCAGCCGAGACGTCCGCGTTTGCGCATGCGTACTGGCATAGTAAACCCTCAGAAATCCACGTACATCCATGGAAATCCTCAGAAATCTACGAAAATCCACAGAAATCCACAAGCGTGTACACCAAAAATCCACAGCTTTTTACTCCTCGAAAATATCTTAGGCTCACAATAAAATTGATACTAACTGACATACAGAGTGTCATATATTCAAAAAGCGAAATGACACAACTTCTATAACTTCCAGATCGCGTGATCTTGGGGTGTCAAGTTATAAGAGAAGTGTATCCGATATTTGTATCAAATGCAAACAAAAGAATACTTACATTAGGTACGGAGTAGCTATTGTAGTCTTTTGGGTTGATACTGTCGCCCTGCTTGTTCCTGAAGGCTCTATAGTTTTCTCTAAGTTGTTTCCCATACTGAAAATAAAGAGAACATTAGTTAGTACTATAATCGTAATTAAAAAAAAAGGAATCATGACATACCGTCCACCAATTTTAATTAAAAAATAATTAAATCAAGTTGATCGACTCATTACGGTGATGCCAACTTATTTTACCTTCGTATGAAGCTTTGATCTGAGATCGCCCGCAAGAAAATGTAGTTATGTCTTTCATTCAGAGGTTAATGGAGAGCCTATTAAGCCTATTTTACAACCATCCACTCCCCAACCACCCCAATTTCACCCCACCCAAAAAGTAGAAAATTATCGGGAACCCCTAAGACGCCTATATAAAAACGAAGTTTAGTCCCTTGGTTTCTGTAATAGGCATGGCAATGTTCATCATCATCATCATAGTCACAATGTCTTAACAGACATGTTGTGAACTCGTAAAATGCATTTACTCATTTTACGAGTTCCTCTTGGGATATCTTTAAGATCTGTATGCCCAGTTGCTCCAACTTTCACTTAAGGAACGATTAACAAAGGAAACCTCAATATTTAAGATGACCTTAAAGTTCCAATCGTTTGCATGGACGTCAATCTAACCTTACTTAGTTTAGTACTTGTTACATGTGGCAACGCTGGTTCTGTCACGCCTATTTTGTGTTTTGTCACTCCTATTTTGTGTATTGTGTTCGTGTTCACCATTTCTTCTTGTTAAATTCCGTGGTTCCTTGGGATTGGAGGTTGAAGTTTAAACTGTTTAAAGTATTGAAGTTAACCTTAAACCTTACCGTTTTTGTACATTGGAAATTGGAATATATATTAGAAAAAAAGAAAAATGAGTGAATGCAAACAAAATATAGATGCCACAATATTTTTGTAAAGCCTAAACCTTTTGAAAAAGCTTAATTCATCTAGCTCCTCAATTCCTCAAAGTAATTTGGTCTGTGGTAAATACGCCTAGGAATTCCACAACCCCAAGATATCGACAACTTCCACATCAAACATCATCATCCAAAAAAATCGAAATCTTCCATAATCACGATAAAAAGACAGCACCAGATCACAATGATGCGATAATTGAATGCAAAAGGCAGTTAAGTCGTGTTTAAGTTGCTAAAATAGAGCACTTTATAAAGGAAGGTTTAAGGAGACTTTGAGTATTCCTTATATGTGGGTGTGCAATGAAATTTTCTACATAAGCATGATTTAAGGATGCTTAACATTTAAGGCTTCCTTAGAAGAGTTGGTGCAAATGAGCATTAATGCAGTAGTTTCCCATTTGCTTTCTGCATCCTCATGCCGTTGACCAGATGGTACCTACTGGTTCACTTGCGTTTAGGGGCAATTTGTTACCCCAAGGACAAGAGGTGTCCTGACTCAACTCAACTCGTCCACCCGAAGCTGTTGGTTGAGAAGAGGTTACTGCTAATACCGACAGTACTTCGGCTCCTTTTAGTCGCCTTTTACGACACGCAGGATATACGACGGGAGATATTCTATAACCCGCCCCCACACGGGGAATGTTTGATGGACTTACAAAAGTGTAATAGGGCGGTAGATCTCCCTTTCACAGGGTAATGGACAATATATTATGAATACAACAAATTTTCCAGTTTTACAATCTCCCATTTCCCAATCATGCCAATTTCATCCCAGCCAAAAAAGTAGAAAATGGCTAGGAACCCCTAGAACGGCTAAAACCGAAGTTCGAAGAATATTTGAAATATTTTGTTTTTTGCTAATTACTCCGCCGCCCAAGCAGCGATTTTAAAATTATAGCAGCATTACCTTGAATTGTTTATATTTGGATATATGTGGATTTCTCAATTTGAAATTGTACCAGAAATGTCGGTAAGAGTCGGGGGCTGGCAAGACAGGGCGACCATAGCTGAACTGGCGAGAGCACCGGAGTACAAATCTGGAGGTCGTGGGTTCGAATCCCGTTGGCCGCTGACTCCTTCCGACATTTTCTGGTACGAATTTAAATTGAGAAATCCACATGCGGATGTAAGCATGAAAATAAAAAATGGAGTCAAGTTGATTGACTCAGTACTTCGCACACATAACGATGATACCATTTTATTATTTCCCATTACATAAAGCTATAGTCTGAAATCCCCTTGCAACTAAATCATCGCCCACTCGCCCGCAAAAGCAACATCCAACACAAAAATTATCGTAAATAATTTCTTGCGTCTTCCTCCTTAGGAACTAGGACGCCACAGTTTTTTCTGCATGCTTGAACTGGACGATGCGAAACGATCGAAAGCCTCCAACCCGTCTAAAAACGAAGTCTGAGCTAATTTTATATTTTTGGTTTTTTGATTATTGCTGCGCCGCCACTGATACAGTTTTTCAAAAACAGAGTTGTTTTTCATTCTCGCCGCGGTAATAAATTCTGTGTCAAAATTTTATTAAAAACAATTCAATAGTTTTCGCTTTACGCAATACACATAGAAGGAAATAAAGTTAAACTCGTATGTACAGATCACAAAATTGGTTTCTGTAATAGGCAGGCCAATGTTCGGATGGACCTAAAAAAGTGTAATATGCCGCTAGGTATTTCTTCTACAGGACAATGGACAGACTATTATGAATACAACAAATTTTTCAGAGATACAACCCCCCACCCCCCAACCGCCCCGATTTCACCACACACAAAAAAAATTGAAAATGATCAGGAATTCGTGAAATGCCTAAAAACAAAGTTTGAGCTGTTTTTATATTTTCAGTTTTTTATTATTGCTGCGCCGCCACTGACATGATTTTTCCAAAACATACGCGTTTTCCATCCTCGCCGCGGTAGTAATGCTGTGTCACCATTTCATTAAAATCAATTGAACAATTTTCGCGTTACGCAATATAGAACAATCTAAAACAATACGCGTATGTCTACATCACAAATTCTAGGTCCCTTGGTTTTTATAATAAGCAAGGCAATGTTCGGATGTACGTAAAAAGTTTATTATGCTGCTAGGTTTTTCATTCAAAGATCAATGGATAACCCATTATGAGTACAACAAATTTTTCAGTTTTACAACCCCCCACCCCCCAACCACCCCAAATTCACCCCTACCCAAGAAAAAGTAGAAAGTGATCAGGAACACCTAAAACGCCTAAAAACGAAGTTTGAGGAATATTTGATTTTTTTTGTTTTTTGCTTATTACTCCCCCCCCTGTATAACGATTTCCAAAATTGTAAGAACCATACCTACTACCACAGCATGTCGCTGTCCAAATTTCATCACAATCCATGTAGCGGTTACTGAGATTACGTGGCTAGAAAAACGCGTACAGACAGGCCGACAGACAGATATTCGTTATGTAGACAACATAAAACGCTCAAAAAGCGTATTATCTCAAAATCGAAAATTTTCGCGATTACAATACCTACTCCCCTCACCTATCGGCGTGGGGAGTAAAACAATGGAACCTTTCTTGTTTTGTATATGTTTGGTGTCACGGCTTAACTAGGATGGTGTTGTTGAAAGTGTTGATGTTGCAACGCCGCCTCTCATCTAGAGCATTAATCCTTCAGGGAACATTGGCGCGATATGCAGGAACCGGCGGTAAATCACGTTTTATTGTCATTCCGAGAAAGGCAGCCAGCGAGCATAAATTACTCCTCTTAATTGTCATAAAGCGATTAATTTGAGGCTGTATGTTACGCATTTCTTGCTGCACAACTGCCTGATGACGGCTATTTCCCTTTCGATCTTGATAAGTCATTGAAAGCTTCGCTTTATACCTTATACAGTTACAGTGGCGGAGGACAACTAACAGTAATATGGTAGTTATATGACCCTGGTGGTTTGCTGACGATACAACCCTTATTGCTGCTTCTCAGGTATTCTCAGGAAGAACTAGTAGCTCTATTAAACATCTTATAACAGCACAGTGCAACATATGGTCTTAATCAAAACAATGTAGTTAGGTTGACTCAGACGTCTCGTTTTTGCATAGCGGATCACTGTACCGTTGTTGCTTCATTTATTTTATTGTTGTCCCGTGAAGTGGAGCTATTCCTGAAACATCGTACACATCGATTGTTAATCGATATGCATCCAAACACGAACAGAAAGTACACTAATATTTATTACGCAACCTCTGATACCACTTAGTATTTCTCATACAGCAATTCTATGAGTCTAGCTCGGCGCGTGTAAGAATTGATGGTAATCTGTCTGGTCAAACAGCAACCAGGAAAGGAGTTCGTATAACTATTGACGGAGGCAAAATATCTAACTTAAGATTTGCTGACGATACAACCCTTATTGCTGCTTCTAGGAAGAACTAGTAGCTCTATTAAACATCTCAGAACAACACAGTGCAGCATATGGTCTTGGTATTAACTATAACAAGACCAAGGTTATAATCGTAGATAGAGAGCACGATAATCATCAAGCAATAAAGTCAGTAGGCCGTTGTGAAGTAGTTCAAAGCTTTGTGTACCTCGGTTCTTTGATAGATAATTCGGGTAGCTGTGAAAATGATTCGATGGTGCATTCAACAGGCACGTGTGGCCATGACATGACCACAATATGGCGTGACCATAACATCACTAAAGCTATCAAAATGTCGCTAGTTCAGTCTTTTGTGTTCTTCATATTTTTGTATGCCTCGAAAACTTGGACTGTTAAAAAGGCAGATCGAGCTCGCATATATGCTTTTGAAATGTGGACGTGGAGGAGAATGCTGAGAGTTCCTTATACCGCCCATCGAACTAACGTTTCCATACTGGATGAACTCGGTAATCCAAATAGACTATCCTCCATTGTGTCGACGAGAATGCTTACATTCGGACATATACACAGAAGCGATGATATGGAGAAACTTGTAGTTCAGGGTCACGCCCCGAGTGGGCGGCGCCGTGGCCGTTCCCCTACACGCTGGTTGGATACGACAAAACAGTTGCTAAATATGAGTATCAAGAGCGCCACTGAACTGACAGTAAATCGCGAACGATGGCGAGCTACAGTTCTCAAAACTATTGATAATATTCGTGTCGGCAATACTCTAGCTCCGACTTTACGATTTTACGAGTTCACAACATGTCTGTTAAGAGAACTGTGACTATGATGATGATAATGATGACCCTGGTAATTTCCACTTTGCCCACACATCAGTGACAGTTGGCACGTCATTCGTTGTGGGGTGAGTTGACTATATTCCTGTTTTTCGTCTTGAATCCTGACTTGTTTCCCTTTATTGAAGAGCGGCCTTTATCAGTATTTAATTAGTTTTTTTAAGTTAGTTTCTCATAACCAACAAGGATGAGTAAAGTAGATAGTGGATTTACTAAAGCCGATTCAGATAATCTCCTAAGGTTGACTGGATAAGGTGTACGACTACCTATGTAAATAATATTCGGTTCTTCAACACAGAGATGAAAAACGCGGAAAAATAAATAATAAAAAACATAATAACAGTAATACACATGTCATTTAGGTATACCTTGTTTCCTAATTGCAAGCAACGGCAATTTACGCTGTTCAGTATTTCTTGGAATAGCAAAAAATATAATTATGCTGTTAAGTTCTTTCGACATAAAGGCACAAAGCATACCTTTTCGATTTTATTATCTGAAAATAAAAATAAACTTGAGCACCTAGCCGATATTCAATGCATACCTTTATGCGATCCTCTAAACATTCGAAAAACACATAATTTTAAGTGAAAGAGACCTTACAAACCTGGTTGACACTTGGTTGAAAGGTTTGTGTTTAGAAGCTAGATATAATACGGCAGTAATGGCGACGTGCTTCGATTCTGGACAGGAAAATTATAATTCACTTGACGACCAGCAGCATAATTCACAAAACAGAGCTTTTTCTCACAAAACTTTGGTTCATATGACAGAGCCTCCGCCTAATGAGCTGGTTGACTGCGCAAACGCGCAGAAACCATAAGTATAGAGGAAGAAGAGAAGAAGAAAAGAATTGGAAGAAGAGGAAGAGGATGTGACACAGCCAAGAGACATAGGCGTAGTTAAGTCCCTGAATCTGGGGGGGGGGGGGGGGGGCTAAGTCCCTGGATCTATGGGGCCCAAGATACAATAAACTTACAGAACGAATTATTTTTGGATTTTTGGGGGGCTAATTTCATACTTAGAGGAGCTTAGCCCCCCCAAGCCCCCACCTAACTACGCCTATGCCAAGAGATGAAACCCACAGGGCATCGCTTGACGGAAGACAAACCGCAAAACAGTAGTTTGTTCTGTGAAAATTGCGTCAATACCGCGATTTGGAAGACGATAGGGCAACGATGCACTGCTTATGAATTCCTTTTTTAAACCTTAATATGGAATTACTAGTAAACTATTGTCAATTTGTGGTAGTTTATTCGAAATTCGAAACCAAAGATTTACGATAGACAATAAAATAGGTTATAAAACTAGGAAAGGACATTTTTCAAGATTGTCTGTTGATAACATTTTGAATGCGCTTCTAAGATCGTATCAAAACCTATCGTGGAAACACTGACGATCCAAAATCGCAAGACGTTTGGAAAACAGTTATGGAGGCCCGTGGAAACGTAGTAATTATGTATCTGTCGCAGGCTTATCATAATATCAGTCTTATTATAATACGTCTAGGCTTTTTCAATATGACTAGGCGTAATGTAAAACTATTAAAGTAAATGAAAATCTGACAATATGACTGATTATTTAAGACGTGTTATAATACGCCTGGCGCTTCTTAAGTCTCATTGTTTAAAAGAATCTGTATGCGATTGTTTTAAGGATTTGACTATAAAATACGTCGTATTATAATACGACTTGCAGTGTGGCAAGCAAATTATTATGAAAACCGGTCATAGGGCAAAAAAAAATTATAGATTTGGGTTATTTATTAGAACACGATCCACTCTTATGACATTTACTTATACATTTGGTTAGGTTTGGTAGGTTATGGTAATATTTCTCTATTACAATTTCTCACCTTTGTAAAAACTTTTCAAGTTCTTTATAATAGTTGTATTGTGGACAAATACACCTAGCAAGTCACCATTTATTTGCAATGCAATAGTTTGCACTAATATTGCACAAAGAAACTGAACAGTAAATCACAATAACGACAATATACAATTAGCCTGACAAGTCGTCAGTCGTTTTATAATACGATGAGTATAACCAATCAGAATCCAGAGTAATCGCGCGCTATTGAATTTTGACAATAAGCCTAATAAGCAACACGCGTATTCTAATACGCCTTAAATTGTCAGTCAAATTGTGAATTGCTCGATTATTTCGGTGATATTGCAATACGCCTAGTCGTATTGGAAATGCCTAGGCGTATAATAATATGACTAATTTTACAATAAGACTACGACATATCTAAAGCGCTACCATTTTCTATATCATTCTCTTACAAAACCCGACATTATACACAAGATATTTGGTGAAGAAAATTAGGCTTAGATGCAGACACTACTAGTTCAAGCGGTGTTTATTTCAATTTCAAGCACTCTCATGTCCACAGGTAGTCAATACGGACAACGGGAGCAAGTCACATGTCGATCACAGGAGGTTATTCTCGTCGTTGCATGTTTTATCCTTGCGCTGCGAATACCGTGCGGTGAATTCACATTTTTTCAGTTCTGATTTACTGCGTTTACACGTCTCTTTAAACCGTCTTTATTTTGGAACGGTTCAACTAAACCCGCATTACTTACGGGTCTACACGTCAAATTTTCTAAACGGATTAAGGGTCTAGGGTATAGCGCGCGAAATTGAGAATCAAAGAAAAGACATATTCCCGTGTTAGTGAGGAGGCGTGGCCGCCTGTTCCCTTTCTCCAGTGTGTGCGTCTAAGATGAGGGAGATTTCGACGTTAAAAATAAGGTTACCTGTCACAACCATCAACCTTGAATGTTGCAAAAGGGATTTTGAATTTGTAACTGATCGTTGGCACCACTGCATCTAAAACAAGTTAAACCGTTTTCTCTGTCTGACATGTAAAACCTTTTTTAAGCAAAGATAAACCTCATTCTTAAAACGCTTTGGGTTAAACCGTTTTAGCACCTCAAATAGTTTTAACCAGCATTTATTCATGGGTTTTATCTAGAGCGTTTTACGGTAAACCGTTTTAAGCCGAACGTGTAAACGTAGTAATCGATTTATGCTGTATTGATACATTATTTATCAACTTAAGAACCATGGGCGACCAGTGTTGACTTATCACAAGGTTCGAAAGAAGATTAAGACCCTGTCTAAGCTAATCGCGAAAACACCGCTGATAGATCTGAAAAATTTTGTTTGGCAGAAAAATTGGATTTTGAGACTTAAACCTTATAAACCCTAAAGTGTATCCTCTTTAATATCTAGCATGATGTTCATAGTTTCAGTCATTGAGACCATTGTTGGGGCTTTGAGACCTAACATCCTAAACCATCGTAGATTAACGTACTCTCGTTTTCTATAAAAATTATTTCGTGGACTTTGCATTTAGATAACTGATATATGCGGTTTTTTAATGATGGGCTAGTAAAAAAATGGAGTCAAGTTGATTGACTCAGTACTTCCCACACATAATGATGACACCATTTTATTATTTCGCATTGCATGAAACTATAGTCTAAAATCCCCTTGCAACTAAATTATCGCCCATCCGCCCGCAAAAACAACATCCGACACAAAAACCCTCGTAAATAGTTTCTTGAGTCTTCCTCCTTAGAAACTAAGGCGTCACAGTTTTTTTCTGCATGCTTGAACTGGACGATGCGAAACGATCAAGAGCCTCCAACCCGTCTAAAAACGAAGTTTGAGCTGATTTTATGTTTTTGGTTTTTTGATTGTTGCTGCGCTGCCACTGACAAGATTTTTCAAAAACAGAGTCGTGTTCCATTCTCGCAGCGGTAATAAATTCTGTGTCAAAATTTTATTAAAATCTATTCAATAATTTTCGCTTTACACAATATACATAGAACGAAATAAAGCAAAAGTCGTATGTACATATCACAAAATTGGTGTCTGTAATAGGCAAGCCAATGTTCGGATGGACCTAAAAAAGTGTAATATGCCGCTAGGTATTTCTTCTACAGGTCAATAGACGGACTATTATAAATACAGTTTTATCCCACCCCCCAACCGCCCCGATTTCACCCCACCCAAAAAAAAAAATGATCAGGAACCCGTGAAACGCCTAAAAACAAAGTTTGAGCCGTTTTCATATTTTTGGTTTTTTTATTATTGCTGCGCCACCACTGACACTATGTTTCCAAAACATACGCGTTTTGCATCCTCGCTGCGATGGTAATACTGTGTCAAAATTTCATTAAAATCAATTCAATAATTTTCGCGTTACGCAATATAAACGATCTAAAACAATACTGGTATGTATACATCACAAAAATTCTCTTGGTTTTTATAATAAGCAAGGCAATGTTCGGATGTACGTAAAAAGTGTATTATGCTGCTAGGTTTTTCATTCAGAGATCAATGGACAGCCCATTATGAGTACAACAAATTTTTCAACCCCCCACCCTCCAACCACCCCAAATTCACCCTCACCAAAAAAAAGGTAGAAAATGATCAGAAAACGCCTAAAAACAAATTTTGAGCCGTTTTTATATTTTTAGTTTTTTTATTGTTGCCGCGCCGCCACTGACCCGATTTTTCCAAAACATACGTGTTTTCCATCCTCGCCTTGGGAGTAGTACTATGTCAAAATTTCATTAAAATCAATTGAACAACTTTCGCGTTACGCGATATTGAACGATCTAAAACAATACTCGTATGTATACATCACAAATTCTAAGTCCCTTGGTTTGTATAATAAGCAAGGCAATGTTCGGATGTACGTAAAAAGTGTATTATGCTGCTAGGCTTTTAATTCACATATCAATGGACAGCCCATTACGAATCAAACAAATTTTTCAGTATTACAACCCGCCACCCCCCAATCACCCCAAATTCACCCCTACTTAAAAAAAAGTGGAAAATGATCAGGAACCCCTAAAATGCCTAAAAACGAAGTTTGAGGCATATTTGAAATTTTTCGTTTTTTGCTAATTACTCCGCCCCCCGTATAACGATTTTCAAAATTATGGGAACATTACCTATTACGACCCCACAGCATAACGCTGCCCAAATTTCATCACAGTCCATGCAGCGGTTACTGAGATTAGGAGGCTAGAAAAACGCCAACAGACAGACAGACCGACAGACAGACAGACCGACGGAAATGAGTGACGTAGATTTTCGTTATGTAGGCATCATAAAACGCTCTCAAAATCGAAAATTTTCGCGATCACAATACCCCCCTCACTTATCGGTGTGGGAAGTAAAAAAAGGGTTACGTTAAGTCGCCCCAAAAATTACCGACGGGCTTCACAGTGAGTGGGTAGTCGTGGGGTCGAACTTGTATATGTATAAAAAAAATGATCCGGGTTCGTTGGGAATACCGAGGACGGGGAAGCTGTCGGGAAAGTTTCCACATTGGTTTTTAAACTCGCTTTGACAGTTTCCCGGTTCCAAGATAAATAAACGGCGCGACGGTGGTTGGGTGGTATACACTGCGAGGATACGGGTTGCCAACAAATCGAGGTTGTCGGTTTTTCACTTGTCCGACCAGGGCAATAAGACGATACACCACTTCCGATTCAATAGAACGATGAAAATATATTCAGATACATGGGGCGTTCGATATGTCGTTAAAAAAATTAGAGTCAAGTTGATCGACTCAGTACTTCCCACACAGAAGGGTGATATCATTTTATTATTTACCCATTGCATGAAGCCATAGTCTGAGATATCCTTGCAACCTAATCATCGCTTGCTCGCCCTCAAAAGAACATCTATCTGTAATAGGACAACATTATTATATTTTTAGGTTTTTATTATAGCTGCACAAGAGGATCGCACTACTTACAGACAGTCAGGCTACACTTAGGGCACTAGAAGAGCCCAAAGTTACGTCTGCTCTAGTCTGAGAATGTCTACAAGAACTGGGAATGCTGGCAGAACACAACAAAGTAACGTTGGAGTGGGTGCCAGGATACTAGGTATAAGAGGCAATGAAAGGGCAGACGAGCTAGCAAGACTAGGCTCGTCTGCTCCATACATTGGAGCAGAACCTGCCCTGGGGGTGCCTAAAAGCACGATCAGACACTAGGTCGGAGAATGGATAAAACATCAGCACAAGGAGTAGTGGAACTTGTTGCCAGGATGTGTTCATGGATGAAAATTCATTAAAGCTCCATGCAAGAAAACAGCTGAAACACTGCTCTTTTTGAATAGGAACTAGCTCCGAATAACGACGGGTCTCCTCACAGGTCATTGTGACCTGAAGGAACACCTGAAAAAGATGAGACTCTACAATGGAGACGTCAACTGCAGACTGCGTGGAAGAGAACTGAGTCAGCCCTACATGTGCTCTGTGAGTGCGAAGCGCAAGATCACAAGAGACAACAGCTCTTTGGAAAGACCAAGCTAGAACCAATGGAGTACAGCTCAGCACCAGGACCAGTAGGAAAACTGCATAAATTTTGCAGGAATCTAGATTGCTGGAGTGGATACTGTAAATGAGAGGAGCAATAATACAATAGGCCTTAAGGCTTAAGTATTGACGGTGACAGTAAGGTCGGACGGCTCCTGCAAAAAAGGCCCCGAATAAATTTCATAAAAAGTTAGTTTACTCATTTGACTAGCGTAGCGAATGAACGTCGTTAACTCAAGCAAATGCTCTGCTGTCCTGAATGATCGAGGATCGTCGCCTGTGTTGTGGAAAATCTATAAGCCGCTCTGTTGATGTGCACTGTATCTCCCGGGAGAAGTTTTTGCTGGAAGATTGGATTAAAATTACGTTTCGATTTTGACGAGGCGACGTTTTCAGGTCGTTTCATCCGATTGGAAAACGCGCGCTGCCGGCGGACCGGGAATAGATGGGATGCCATCGGGAATCGCTACTCCATATATCTCGCCGCTTTGTACACGTCATTGATACCGGCACTTCTTTCCATCCAGCTGGAAACAATTTCAGCGCAGAAAAATGGCGTCTTGCTGACGGGGGTAATGGGGTCTTGCTGATCGAATCTCTGTTTGCTACTATAACATGTAACAAGTCTATCTTTTGTTGTTTGAAATTTGGAGCGACGTAGATGTTTCTAAAGGTCTATTTTGACTTAACATCGTCTATAATATATTTATTATTATTATTATTATTACTATTTTAAAGAGAGTTGAGCCAAGAATGGCTATAAACTCAGAAACAGTGAGAAAAAAAAAGTAAAGGTACGGTGTACAACATTAAGAAAAAAACGAAACTTAAGAGCTAAGGGCCTTATCTAGGTTGTTCTTAAAACAGTTCACACTCCCGGAATTCACTACATAGTCTGGCAAACTGTTCCAGTGGTCAAAGATTCTGTTTGACAGAAAATGCTGTCGCACGGTAGTCCTGAAGGCTTCTTTTTGCAGTTTGTAGTTATGTCCTCGAAGATTGTTGGTGCTCAGTTCGTAAAGATGGGACAGATCTATGCCAAAGAGACCGCGAATGGCTCGGAACGTGATAATTAGGTCACCGCGACGGCGTCGGTCAGAAAATGAAGTTAGACCGAATATTCTGAGCCTCTCGCTATAGTCCGGGCGAGTTGCGCCATACGGGATACGAGTCGCTCTGCGTTGCAGAGATTCCAGGAGGTCTTGATCGCGAACAAGGATTGGACACCAAACTGGCCCAGCAAATTCCAACAGAGGTCTGACATATGTTTTATAGAGTAGGCGACACGTCGAGGTGTCGCAACCATTAAACGACTTCTCTAGTAGGTAGATGAACCTTTTGGTTTTGGAGCATATGTGGTTCACATGGTCAGACCAAGTTAAAGTATTGTTAATAATTACTCCAAGGTCGCAATGACTACTGACAGCGGGAATCGTCTCATTAAGGAGCGAAAAACTCATCATTGGGTTGTTCTTACCAATATGTAGAACGCAGCATTTAGATGCGTTCATGGGTAGGTTCCAATCCCTTGACCAATTTGCGATACAGGTGAGGTCGTTTTGCAAAGTTTGTGCACAGGTTAAAGGGTTGACAAAAAGTTTGGTATCGTCAGCATAACAAGAATAGGTCGAATTGAAGACGCTAGAGAGGTCGCAAGTGTACAGGATGAACAACATTGGTCCGAGGACAGAGCCCTGCGGCACACCACTAATGACAGGTCTTCTAGACGAAGTACTGTTGCCAACTTTAACAACAAAAGCTCTGTTGGACAGAAAAGCCTCGATCCATCTCAGGAGGTTACCGCGAAATCCCAAGTGCTCCAGTTTTTTGACAAGCAGAACATGAGGTACTTTATCGAACGCTGCAGAGAAATCTAAATAAACGATGTCAACGGGAATATTAGAGTCGAAAGACTTGGTCCAGCTATCGACACACTGCAGAAGGTTAGTGATAATAGAACGTCCTGGTAGAAAACCATGCTGGTTAGGAGGGATAATATTATTATCAGCAGCGAAAGATAGCATGTTTCTCAGGATTATACGTTCAGCTATTTTGCAGGCGATGGAGACAAGGCTAATCGGCCGGTAGTTTTTAACGTTGTATTTATCGCCCTTTTTGAATATGGGGGTCACACGTGCATAGAGCCAGGATTGAGGGAGTGTATGAGACTGAAACGATGACGTGAAGATGAGAGTTAGCGGGACAGCGATAGATGAGGCACAGAATTTCAGTGTCGCAGCGGATATACCATCTTCGCCAGGAGAGGATGACGTCTTCAAGCTGCGCAGCAACTCCTCCACATCACCAGTTGTAAACACAATATCACATAAGGAGCTAGATGTACGTGGCAGGTTCACATCATGAGGAGATGAAACTTGGCTGTTCGAGTAATTTTCATTGAAGGAATCTGCGAATAGGTTAGCTGCCACTGACGAACTGCTGCAAATCTCGCCACTTGCGTCTCTAATAATAGGTGAGGATACTTTGGAGTTGAGTGTATTCCTGAGGTATTTATATAGTTTCTTCCTATTTTTGGACGTAGCTAGTGATCGCTCGTAAGATGATCTAGCATGCCTCAACGCTTTTGAAACGTCTAAAGAGAAGGAACGATGAAGATCGTAGTTGGCACGGCTATTGTGTCTTGTGTAGCGCTGCCAAAGTGATTTCTTACGACGTAATAAGCGGCGAATATTGTCATCAATCCAGGGTTTCGAGGGATTCCAGCTGATGGTTTTAACTGAAGAATATAGAAATGTCAAGGCGTCGAGTCGGCTTGAAAATATGTCCCACATACACTGAGTATCTTTGTTGCGGAATAAAGATACCCAGTCAACTTCAGAAAGAGCAGTATTCAGTCGAGCGTAGTCAATGCATTTAATGGTTTTAGATACTTTTGATGAATAAGTGGAGGAGGTAAGTTGCAGATTAGATACAATCGTGCAGTGATCAGATTTTCCGAAAGGTGGCAAGTAGGACAAATCAGAAACAAGATCTTCATCATTAACGAACACCAAATCGAGACAACGGGGCACTTGGTCGTTCTTAAACCTAGTAGGACGCTCAACTAATTGTTTTAGGCAGGTGCGATTGACCAAATCGATGTAGGGTGCAGAAGGAGAGTTACATACAAGTGTGGCAGACAGTGGCCAAGTAATGTCCCTTAGGTTGAAATCGCCTGTAATGTAAAGACTGTTGGTGCGAGTCAGGAGTAGCTCTAGATACTTGCATAGATCAACATCAGAGGCGGACGGGCGAGGTCTATATATGCAGCCAATAATCATATTGAACGAATTAAGCTTCAGTTCTAGGAATAAATTGTCTATGCCAGTCAATTGAGAAGAGAATGGGGAAAGAGTAAAAGTATCAGCAACTTCATCCGCGACATAAACACAAACACCGCCATATCCTGGTGTGGCAGTAGAGTCACTTCGGAAAAGTGTGTAACCTGGTATCGCTACGACGCTGTCTGGAATCTGGGGACTAAGCCAAGTCTCCGTTAGGCAAATGAATGTGGGTGACGTAGAATCAGCAAAAGCAAGTAGCTCGAGTAACTTGGAGTTAAGTGACTGTATATTTGTATAACATACGGTCCAGTCTAGGGTAGCAAGTGTCGGAGAGTCTAGTTTTTTGGAGCATGAGCCGCAGAGGACGGGACAATTCTGGGAACACCTTTAACATACTTGATCGTGAGATCTCTGTCACCATCATTCTGCCTCCGCCTCAATTCCGCCCGTAGGTTATTCAGCTCGGCTATTTGTAGTGGAGTTTTATCGTCTTGAATAGATATGGCTTTGAAACTTTCATGGGCACGAAGCTTACTCTTATTACGCAGGATGGATTTAGCTGTGTAGAGACTGGAAAAAGTGACCTTGATGGCGCGAGGCGCCGAGCTAGCGGCCCCAATCCGCATGAAGGCCACTCGTTGAGAATCAGCGAGGGGGTCTATAGCGTTTAGCACATCCGCGATAAAAGCAGAGTCAGTAGGGACATTGTTTTCAGGAACACCTCGAATTATGATATTGCGTGCTCTATTAAAACGTTCAAAGGTTTCCATTTGAAATGGGATATCAACGGTGGGGACTTCATTACGAGAAGAGGTGGTAGGAGTATTAGTAAGTTTTAACTCTATGTCATTTAATCTGTTTGTCACAGATTGAATATTGGCAGACATATTATTCTGATCAACCTGTATAAATGCAATATTGGATTCCAGGTTGTTTAAAGTAGTGTTGTGACGAGAAATGGTTTCAGCATGTTGGCTTAGCAGAGTTTTACAGTGAACCATGTCCTCCGCCAAGCGAGATTGGTTGTCTTTTATGTCTTTGATATCCTTAGCCACGGTCAGTAAAGTTTCCATAATGCAAGATATTTGGTCAGACGTCGTAGGTTCTCTAGAGGTGGAGAGACTCTCTACTTTAGAGGAAGGCATGGAAGATGTTGATGAGCTGCGGGTATATCTCCCATGTTTGCTACATAAGGAACAAGTCCACTTCTCGTTATTGTCATTGAGAAATGTTATGTCGGCAGAAGTCATGTTGACGCAAGTTGCGTGATAGTTTTTGCGGCAATCAGCACAGACAATAGACAGGTGGGAGCTGTTTATGTTTTTAGAACATGAAGAACAAGATGGAGCCATGTTTTAATAAAAAATATATATGTCCGGAGGTTGTTTTACTGGCTTACACGACTCTGCTAGAGGAAGGAAAAGGAAGACGCGCTTCACTCCACTTGGGTCCGTAAGGGAGACTTCAACACAGATAAGGCAGACCACGGTTGGGATCAAGGATGATGTGGGGTGGGATGCAGAACGTGTGTACAGCGCTTAACAGAACGCGAGTCGTACTCCAGCTGCCAGTATACAGAGATTCTACCTGCACAGACAGCAGCGATGAGCGGACTGATCGAGCGCGAACCAGTCTTCAGGTAGTACCGGTGGATATGGATAACAGTGGTACGACTGGTTGCCTACGATAGGTGAGATATGGTACAATTTTGAAGCAAAGCAAGCCAGACGAAGCAGTTAAGTAAACAATGAAAACGATTAGAAAAAAAACAAATGGATCAAGCGCATAAACACAAAAGATTAGGACTCCTCTTACCAACAGGCACAAAACACACCACTCACAAGAATGTACGAGAGAAATAACGAAATTATGAGCCCAAACAAAGACTGAATTATGCGATATTAGTGACACACGTCCGACCGCTGTGACGACGTACACCGTACCTGTCTATATATATATAATATACAATTTTAGTTCCTACACGGATAGGTGAGGGGAGTATTGTGATCGAGAAAATTTTCGATTTTGAGATAATACGCTTTTTTGGCGTTTTATCTCAAAACTCCACGTCACTCATTTCCGTCCGTCTATCGTATGCTTTGGGGTCATAGTGGCTAATTATTATTATTTATTATTATTTACTATTATTGTTATTATCATCATCAAGAAAAGAATAACATTATAAAGTATAAACTAGAGCGAAGTACAGCGCTCAATGTTACAATTAAATACTAAAACATTTCAATGTAATATCCAAGAAGACAGTAAATAATATAGAATGTGACTGTGTAATCCATGTTACACCTAGGTAACTGAATACCTGTATGTGCGAAACTAGAACATGTGAAAAATACAAAGTAAAAATATTGTAACACAGAAAAGTGGATCCCCTAGATAGGAAAGAAATGAAAATAAAATACACAATTATATGCAATATGGTAACACCGAAAGTTGAATCACATAGATAGAAAAACCAAGGAATGAAAATAAAATACAGAAATATATGCAGACTTATACAGTATAGAAATTTGTTTTAAAGATCTCTTGATTATAATATTTGTAGGCCCTACAATCAATACGAATTTTTTTAAAATCATCAGCCATCTTATTTGAGGGGGTAACAAGTTATAGATTTTTGAGCGCAAGATAAAAAATAGACCGTAATTTTTTTGAAGTATAAACAGTAGGAATTTCAAGCTGTTTCTTGACATTGATTGTAATTGGTATGGTATGAATGGCCTATGAAGTTGTTGAATTTAATAGACTTTTGAACAAATATGCAAATCGACAGACAGTACAGTGATCGAATGCTTCTTCTAAAGATGACTTTTAATATATAGTTTTGTGCAATACTCAACGGTAGTAATGCATTTTGATAAAGGCCTCCCTAAACCACTACACCACACCTTATTAATTACTCCACAATTGCGTTATATACCATTGCTTAAAATTTCTCTAAGTGTACAAATTTATATATTAATTTTCTGAATATTCCTTGTTAATGTAGTAACCTTATAATGCTGTTATAATTTTGAAAATCGGTGCATGGGCGGCAGCAAATAAATTCAAATACTCCTCAAACCTCTCTTTCAGGCGTCGTAGGGGTTCTTGATCATTTTATACTTTTTTTGGGTGGGAGTGAAATTGAGGCGGTTGGGAGTTAAAAAACTGAAAAATTTGTTGTCTTCAAGCCCAGTTTCACAATCATTGGTAACCCCTGGTAAACAACCGGTTATTTAACCGACAGATGGAAGTTAACCAGCAGTTACCGTATCGCTCTGTTTCAGGAAGAAAACCAGTGCAGTGGTTAAGCTTATTCATCTTCAAGTTGGCAGTTCGGATGGGTCTCAGAGCACTGCCATAATTGTGTTCTGTGAATACAACCTAACCCTTTCACAAATAAAGCTAACCTTTGTATTCATATTTTAGCCTTGTGTCACAACAGACTATAATCAAAATCCATCGACGCCAAATGAAGCTTATGTGTCATTGGTTGGCCACAAAACAAATTCAGAGATAACACATACTTTACCCTAGGTTTAACTCAACTACTGGATAACCAGAGCTTTTGACGTAAACCGCCGATTATGAAACGCAAGGTGTTCGCTAACCACTAGTTTTCTTTTAACCTCTAGTTTACTGCCGATTGTGAAAAGTGGGCTTTAGCGACATAATACACTCTTTTAGGTCCACCCAAACATTGCTTTGCCTATAATGCACAAACCAAGGGAATTTTTTGAAGCGTATACATATAGATATTGGCTTAATGCGTTCTGCATTGTGTAACCTGGAAACTATTGAATTGACTTTAATGAAATTTTGACACAATATTATTACCGTGGCTAGTATAAAACGCCTAGAGTTTTGAGAACTCATGTTAGTGGCGGCGCAGCAATAATATAAAAATATAAAAACAGGCCAAACTTTGGGCTGCTCTGGGCGATTTGGGAATTCCTGGTCGTTTTCCGCATTTTACTTCCTACACGGATAGGGGATAGGGACATTGTGATCGCGAAAATTTTTGATTTAATTTTGAGATACTACGTTTTTTGGGCGTTTTATGATATTTACATAATGAAAATCCACGCCACTCATTTCCGTCGGTCTGTCTGTCTGTCAACTGGCGTTTTTCTAGAAGCGTAATCTCAGTAACCGCTGCTTGGACTGTGATGCAATTCTGCTAAAATTGGCAAATAACAAAACATTCATCCAAACTTCGTTTTCAGGCGTTTCAGGGGTTCCTGATCCTCAAAAGTTTCAAGATCCCTTGAACCTCGTTTTTAGGTGTTTCAAAGACCGATGATTTATTGTCTACTTTTTTATGAGAATAGTGTAGGGATAGAGGAACTCCAAATTTTTTGTCACCACCCACAATGTGTGTAATTTTCTTTAAGGGTCCGTTAATGGTGGAAGAAGAGCGTAACTTAGGTATATGACGGGTGTATCATTATAAACAAAAATATGACCAATTTTTCTAGTTCGTCGCGGACGCCCATCCGTGCGTGCGCACCCTAGCAGATTAATGGTTCAAAAAACTATTTTTACCTCCGGCAGGGGCAAAACGAATAATCCATATCCAGTGGCACATACACACATAGACATTCAGTTAGATAAATTCTGTGTGCGCGCAATTCATCACCCATTGAAATAGTTGCCGTGCAGACGTGGCGCTGAACATTAATCATTCCGCAACGTTCGGCCGCCATTCAAAATGATATAAAAGTGCACAGGGTGGAGTTTACAGGCCAGGCGATTGCAATAAATTCACTGAAAAAAAATATGGTTCGTACCCCGTGGGAGGAGCTTTATGCAACTGATCAAAACATTAACAGCTCAACTAAAACGCTGAATTTTGTTTTGTACAGATATTTCCAAAACATGCACTATCTGTACTTGATGAAGTCTAATTCGACCAACTGCCCCCCCCCCCCCCAACCTCATGTCAGTCGGCAATGGCCATCAGTGAGAACCCCCACCAAAAGGTTGAGCGTCTCTCTGCCTTTATTCAGAAGCCATTGCGTTCGGCCCTTATGAGGGCTTGTTATGAATCTCTTAGCTTGCCTGAAGGCGTCTCTCTCTAGCCAGGCTTTTGCCACTTCCTTATAAACCCAGGGCAACATTGACCTAGCATCTGCTAACTTCAAGCATAGGTTCTGGGCCGATGCAGGGGTTGCTGGCCCTATCCTAGCTAATCGAACCGCTCTCTCGTTACCCGGTAAACCAATATGTCCGGGGACCCACAAGAGGGTCATCTTCTTATGGCTTGCTAATTTCCGACGGCGACAGCATTCTTGAGCCAGAGCTGATCTGGCTCTCGGAGGTGCCACCGCTTTTAGAGCTGCCTGGCAGAGCATATATGTACACGTGCTCTGTTAAGAGCACTGTTCGATTTACGTCGATTGTGCCACCATCAATATGGCATACACTTCCGCCTGAAGACAGTCGTGCAAGTCCCTAGCGCAAAACTTCGCTGCACCCCTTTTTCTTCCAGGCAGAAGCCTGCACCTCCGGATCCAGACAAATTAGAGCGTGATCCATCAGTGAAGCACACCAGACTGTGGGGCGAAAATTTAACTTTTCCACTCATCCAATCGTCTCTTTCCGGGACGATTAGTGAGAATCTATTATCCAGAATTAAGGTATCTTTGGGTCTTGCCACTCTGAATAACGATATCGGGATATTATTCTACATGAATCGCTCTATTCTGGTGTGGTCAACTATTGATTCTCTTGGTGTCCACGTTCTTCCGTCATGCATTCTCAGGCGGGCCGACATCGACTCTCTTTTTATCCAGAGGTGCAGAGGCGGCAAGCCCAAGAGTACCTCCAGGGTAGCAGTGGGTGTTGTCCTCATGACACCCGTTATGCTCATTGCTGTAAGTCTCTCAATCTTAGCGAGCTTGAGCACACCAGAGACCTTCTCTATCCTCGGCCACCAGACCGAGCAGCCATATTGGATCCTAGTCCTGACTACTGCCGTATACAGCCAGCTTAGGGTCTTGGGCTTGAGGTCCCAGGTCCTACCGACTACCCGACGCAGCTGCCACGTAGTAGCTACATACTTTTTGTACAATAGTTTATATGCTGTGCCCATGTAAGTCAATAAACACCCCCTACGTACTTGACCTCCCTTGTTGGTGCCGGTGGTACACCGTGGAGAATATGGGCTTTAAAATCATACACTTTCTTCCTGTAAGTGAATGGGACTAACTCAGTCTTCATTGGGTTGATTGAGAGTCCTGATTCGCCACACAACCTGTCCAAAATATTGCAAGCCATCTACATCTTATCGCAGACGATGCCTAGGAATCTACAGGAGACTGACACCAAGCCATCGTCAGCGTAGGCTTGCGTATAGAAGCCGGTTGAGCTAAGTCTCTCAAGAAGGCCATCCATAGCAAGGCACCAGAGGCGGGAGGAGAGGCAGCCCACCCCAATATCCAGCTGAACCTCGTTTAAAGTTGTACAAGCCTTGCGATTCCGAAGTGCTGAACTTAACCAGCAGATCAGAGAGTGGAACCCCCTGGCCTGAAGGGCGGCGCATATGGTAGATCGAAGAATACTCCCAGGACCACCGCTCTGTTACAGAGGGTTTTTTCCACTTTTACTTCCCACACCCATAGGTCCATTAGCGGCGGAGTAATTAGCAAAAAACAAAAAAAAAAAAAGAAATATTCCTCAAATTCATTTTTAGGCGATTTAGCGGTTCCTGATCATTTTTCACTTTTTTGGGTGGGGATGAAATTAGGGTGGTTGGGGGTTGAAAAACTGAAAAAATATTTGTATTCATAATAGGCTGTCGATTGACATGTGAAAGACCTAGCAGCATAATACACTATTTTAGGTCCATCAGAACTTTGGCTTGCCTGTTATGTCGGCTACACACGTTCCGGCAGGCCTGTCAGTTCGAACTGAATGGTCCGCCGACGTCCGGTCGCCTCAGCGTGTGTATGGTCCGGTCTACCTGTCAGTTACGACTGATCAGGCGACCGGAGAAGAATCACATATATGTTCGTCCCTCCGTCCGGCCTGACGTCCGGTCGCCTGAGCGTGTGTATAGTCCGGTCTACCTGTCAATTACGACTGATCAGGCGACAGGAGAAGAATCATTACAGGAACCAAGGGAGGGAGAATTTTCTATTTTCATACGAGTATCGCTTAAGATCGTTGGATATTGTGTAAAATGGAAATTGTTGAATTGATTTTAATGAAATTTTGACACAGTATTATTACCGTGGCGAGGGTGGAAACGCGTATGGTTTTTATAAATCTTGTCAGTGGCGGCGCAGCAATAAAAAGATTGACAATATAAAACAGCTCAAACGTCGTTTGTAGGCGATTTAGGGGTTCCTGATTGTTTGCCACATTTTTTTAGAGAGTTAAAATTGGGGTGGTTTGAGGGGGGTAAGGAGTTGTCAAACTATGTTTTTGAGGACCTTAGGGATCCCTGATCGAAAAACTTTTTTTTTGAGTATTCAAAATGAGCTGTGATAGGATGGGGTCTCGGATAGGGTGGTTGGGAAGCCCCGGAACACGTTTCAATCCCCCCCACGTTTGATACTGGTAATATGGTCTGTCTTTAAATATCGAAAAAACGGCATGCCTTGCGATTAAGATAAGAGTTTGAGATTGCAGAATAAAAATTGTGTCATCCTAGTTCTTATAGAGAGAAACGTTAGAAATTGTTCACGAGAGTTTTTGTGGTAATGTTTTTTTGCGGGCGGGTGCGGGCGATGCTTTGGTTGAAAGGGAATCTCAGACTATAGCTTCATGCTTTGGGAGATTAATAAACGGGTATCACTGTAATATGTGGGAAGTACTGAGTCAATCAAATTGACTCTAGTTTTTTCTACTATGGCATGCAGGGCCGTCTCCATCTACAGGCATGCTGCTTATCATGTATGGGATAGGTAGTGAGGATTTGCTCCACCAAGTATCTGTCCACGATTGTCTTCAATGCTTTCATGAGAAAGGAGGTAAGACTAGTTGAGCGATGGGGCTTAAGTGCTGCGATTTTGGCAGATCCAATACAGAGTAAATAACTGACGTGCCTGCCGCGCTTATATTTTTTTCTGTTTCTTTTCGTTTCTTTTCTTCCATAAGTACCGTCCATTGCTGGAAAAATGTAAGTCTAATCTGACTGTAGCATAATCTGCGGCGCGATAAATGCATCGCTGGCACTTGGAGGCGTTGCAAACTTTTCGCGTTTAATCGTTTCGTAGTTAGACGGCTATAATTACGTTTCGCAATTATATTCGGCCCAGGTAACGCCATTACTCATTGTCTCAAGTTGCTCGGTTGTTCTCAGGCCGTATTATTATTATCAAAATGCCATTCGACCGGAGTTCTTCGCTCAAATTACCCACCTCGCATTGTTGTCACTCTATGCTCGACTACTTAGCTGCGGCAAGTCATTGTTGATTGTCAGAGCGACCCGTGGGACATTAGCTTATAGCACTTGTGTCATCAGTAGCTCAGCATGGCCGGTATTCTCAACGTCAACTCGCTCCTCTCACAAGCGAGCAATCCGTCAAAGTATAACGAAATTCTTACTATTGAGCCGAATTTACATTACGAAACTAGTTCCATGCATGCTAAAATTAATTACATGACACTGGTTAATGCGAAAATTTTCATGAAGTCAAGTGTCGTGAAACTTTCAGTATCACAGTCACCATGGCACTGTCCGCATCCAAACTTACTGCAATTCGTAATGTTGTTTGCACAAATGGTTATTTACAAATTAAAGAATAGACTTAGACGGAAGAAAAAACGATGGTGGATTCGAGAGTAGTTATCGAGAAAACATCTGGGTGCAACGCAGTTGATTTTTGAATTAGCAGGTGGTGATCCTGAAAGTTACAAAAGCTATTTTCGAATGAGTGAAGCGCTCTTATTAGATAAAGTCTCCAACTGAATATCAAAACAACGTACAACATGCCGTGAAGCATTGGTAGCAAAAGTGAAACTCCAAATTACGTTATATTATTTAGCAACTGAAAACAGTCTCCAGTCATTACCATACGAATTTAGAGTAGCAATATGTAGCATATCAAAGTATTATCCCTATTTTTATTTTATCTATGTTTAGGATCCCAAAGACACGCATTACGCTGGTATTCATTTATAAATTTAATATTTTTATTAGCAGCCCAGCGTTCACTTGTCATTCTCACCAAAAATCGACACTCCCTGCGAACGTTTTCGTGATACTAATTCCATCACATTTTGCAGGTCGAAACTAGTTGCATGGCACTATGTAGTCTCATTCAAAATTTGCGTAACACGCGAAACCAATTCGGTTTCGTGAAACTGATGCATGCGTGATGAAAACGCCTATTTAAACGTGAAACTAAGAGTGAAACTAATGTCATCACACTAGTTTTGAGAAACTAGCTTCGTAATGTAACTTCGGCTTTATTTCAGGATATAAATCTATAGTTAGTAACGGTTCGTTTTAGCGAAACTCGAAATGGGGGTTGGGATTTGGTGTCAATCGACGGATTGACGTCCTGATTCGAACGATACCACTCCCAGGCTGAGGAAAAAACTACAGCATTTTGAAGATTCCGAACCTAACCTAACTTACCAAACTAGTTGAATTATTGAAGCTGAAATGGGTCCTAATCGACTCTCCTAGAATTCCTGAGTCGAACTAGACCATTACCAGCGTAAGGAAACATTTTGGTGAAAATCTACGTTACTTTGAAATTCGCAAATTCTAATACCTTACCTAACATAAGCTAATCAAATCGGTCGAGGTAAAAAGGTGTGTCAAGCGACTGAGCTTGATGTCTTGACTCGAATTCTATAAAATTTAGGCCGTAGAATCGTTTATTTTGGTTCTCAATTGGAAATTAATCGAAATAAGGTCTTCTGGGGCCTACCCCCGCACGCTGTGGAAAAAACAGAAAGAGTGAGAACCCTACCTGAGAAACCTGTTGTTTAGACTATTCAAAATATTCGAAGACAGTGATGACTGTGGGGGCCTGGTCCCTCCAGACCCCCCCCCCCCGGCTTTACGTCCGCACAACCCTAATTCAACAGAAACTAACCAGGTTTTCAGTTATTCATATTCCTCAATAGCTTTTTTATTTTCCATTTTAGGATGTTGCGACTGGTGTCGTTATGCTACACTCATCTTGTGCTTTCGCATGATATATAGCTTGACCACACATTCCATGAAAAATCATCGAAATATCGAAGTCATTTTGAGGTTAGGTTTTAGTTGGCGCATCAGAGCATTTTCTCAGTCTGGAAGAGGTCTAATTCGACTCAGGACATCAAGCAAAATCGATTAACACTTATTTAACCAACAATTAAACCGAATTTGACCTCAGTAAGTTGACCGTTTGGCATGAGTTAGGTTAGGTTTTTGTTTTTTTAAACTGTATTCATTAATACTCTGTGTAATGAGTATGAACAATTATTGTTTTTGATCAATATTCATAGCATAATAATTACCATTACTGCATAAACAATAATTATAACTGTCGACTTTCCTGAATAAATTTCACAAAAATACCAACTCGTCGCTACGCCTCTGCGTAATATTACCAAACTTTAAGGTGTCTGCGCCATCTCTTAGCCAGCGAATATGACCGCTGTTCTGACGGCAAAGTTGGAGCGTTAAATGTTCAGTTCAACCTCTTAATCCAAAGGAGAGCTCGCAAACAAACAAACATACATACAGGTGAAATGGAGTATAAGCCCAGAATTTTATTCGATAGACCATTGTATTGAGTAAAAATTCTTACAGCTCAATGAATTTGTGGTTCTTGGGTTTTTAGGCCGGCGTCGTTTAGCGTTAAAGCTTGACGTTTCGCACCCACGAGTGGATGGCATCTTCAGAAGCTATTTCACTTCGGCGACTTTCAGTATTTTCATTCATTCATTCATTGGACGATGGCCGCGAAAGCCTTACACAGTATATTCATACAGCTCGTTCACACGCTGCGATCAAATTAGTAGGCCGTGAAAAAATCCATTTCTGCCATACTCCAGCTTCTCTTTGACCAAAGATATGTTACGGCAGTTGTTTCTGGTTAGACTTTGTTGTGAGTAATTTTTATAATCTTGTCCCTTTAGTCTAGTTCGTGTGTATTTTTCTGCTAAGTTACTTGTTTTCTTCCATCTGAACATGTTTTTGTTATATTTCATGGCCTGCTAAGTTGCTTATAGGTAGGAAAATTGATAAACGCCGATTTGTTTGAATATTTAAAATTAAATGAAAACTACCAGAGATTGATATTCACAACCTTATATCATCAGAAAGGTTATCAAATTCTACGCTTAACCATATAAAAAAAATTAGGCATTCCCATTTGAATAAATCAAGTTATCGCTGATCGGAGTTTCCTTAACTAATCGACCGATTTCTCCAAGCATAAACGTAATTTAAATTTGACAGTCTAACCAAAGCTGAAGCATTTTATACTCAGTAATACGGCAAAGGTACAGCCTTCCAATTTTTATAATCTCTGCGATATTCAATTTTTTCCTAATATCTACTTATACCGAAAATGGTGATTTACACCTAAACGATTCGCTTTAAGTCCCATCTATGATACATAAAGTCACATAGAATTCACCAAGGAATCTGAATATGCAATAATACACGGGGTGTTCCATTTAAAAAACATAACTTTGATACATTTCGTGTTTCTGGGACACCCTGTATAACATGAAAATATTTTTAAAATGTAGCCTTTATGGGTCTCTATCCATCCGAAATTATTATTTTCTTTTTTATCAAATACTTTAGCTATAATGCTCCGTGTCGAATAACGTGAATAACCCTGTATACGCGTCACTGCATTACACGGTGAAAAAGACGACTCGGTACAATAGCCGAATCGGTGTCGTGTGAACGGGCTCTTATGCCGGCTACAGACGATCCGGCAGGCCTGTCAGTTCGAACTGAGCAGTCCGCCTGAATACCAGTTGCCTGAGCGTGTGTATATTCCGGTTGACTTGTCAGTTAAGACTGTTCAGGCGGCCGGACAAAAATCAAAAATATGTGCGTTGATCCGTCCGGCCTGACGTACTCAAAGGCAAGTCTGAACGTGTGTAATGTGTATGGCACAGCCGCCTGTCGGGACATCAGGCCGTCAGGTCAAATAGTTCAGTTTAGTACAGAAGTCGTTACCATGTCGCGCGAAAGAGAAAACGCGTTTAGAAGAATTTATCGCGATTTATCACAATGAGCTGTGTCTATGGCAAGTACAATCGAACGCAAGTACAATCGAACGATTATCACGACCGTGGCATATTTGAAATTGATAGAAAAATGGAAGGAAATTGATCCCCCTTGTACGAAGTCGACTGTTCCAAAAAATTAATAACTTGAGGAGTTGTTTTCGAAAGGAAGCAAAAAAAGTTAAGGATTCAATAAGGACGGGATCAGGTGCCGATGATTGAGACTGATATACATATTTCAGATTCGCCTGAACGTGTGGAGGGTCGTCAGTCCATCGGGCGACCGGACTGTTCAGTTCGAACTGACAGTCCTGCCGGATCGTGTGTAGCCGGCATTAGCTTATATCAAAGACCGACAAAACCGAAAGTGATCTATTTGAAGGAACGTCGTTAGTGCTTAATTTTAACGAAACGTTGCAATTGGCTTCAATTATTGGTGGACATTACGTATGGAGCGCAATGGACGATACGAAAATAAAACTGCCACAGATGCCGACCGGCGTGCGTCGTCATGCTGTGGACCGCAGTACACGTCAAATAGCATTCGTTTAACGTTAATTTGATCGCCCTCCAGATGATGCTGTCCATTTTAATGACGGAACATTTTTTGTTGGCACTCGCCTGCACTGTGTACGCGGTTCAGTCGAAATTCGCGGACATTGGGCATCGTTTCTGGTTACAGCTGTGTTGTAAGGAACTTTTATAATCTTTTCTCATTACTATAGTTCGTTTGTATTATTTCGTCCATACAGGGGCGGTTCTTCCCTAAGGCGCAACGCCGCGCGCCCCTCTGAGCAAAAGTGAAAAAACACTTTTTAGTACATATTGATGCAGTGCTAGTATGTACCTATTTCTAGCTGCAATCGATTGCCTGATTTGCAACTAGAGCACAATGCTCAGACTATAAAAACTGGCAATCGAACCACACTAAACTCGAACTTGACCAGTGTCTCGTCACGTGATTAATTGCGGCAAGGCACGGGAGGCACGGATAGCGAACCGAGAGCGCTCGTATGGTCAATCGCACGTTATTAACGTTCCTATTGGTCAATCGTACGTTATTAGCGCTCCTATTGGTCAATCACACATCAATTGCTGTGAAAATGACCAACGAAAACCAAAAGGTTACCGGTGACATACCTACGAACCAATACGAACAGAGATCGCTTCTGCTGACGCGCCTCAGTCATCTTCTCTTGTTCGAGTCGCTACGCGTTGTTTACGTCAGAGATTCTAACCTACTAACCTATTATTTACGATGGATAATCGGGTGAACGCGTTGCTTAAGTTGAACTTTGGCCGACTTTTCTTAGAACACTAATAGCGTTTTCGACTTACTGCACTGATTTTAACCACGACTGCACTACAGTGCACATTGAAAACTCGTCTGGTGCCCAGAAGTGCAATAAATCTGAACTGGTAAGTCGAACATACACCAAATTTCAGTGCAATCCAAGGAACTGTTCTGTCAGCCAACTGATGACAGTTTGATGTCATTTTGCATTGCGAGAGCTCAATTTCATTCTGTGGTGGTTTTGGAATTTGAATAGTTTGGTGCCGCCTTATTCTATAATTTATTCTATTTATCGACATAAAAACTAGCAGAATTTTGTGCAATATGGCTTTTGCACTAAAAATCAATATCTATCTATATCGGTATACTTATGTATATCTTGTTGTATCTCTTCTTCCGTCATCTTCAACAAATATTCGTATTTTTGGGACACCGCAGCCGTTGTTTGCAATTTAACTAGATATGCTTCAATTTCCTCATCATCCGAAGATGACGATATTCGCAGTTCTTCCAACTACACTTTCCGCACCTTTCATGCTACTATGTATACTACCCCACTACCCAGTTCTTAATTCAAAAAACTATTTTCTCAGACAGATAAAATAGGTTATAATTAATATTTTTTATAGATGTCAAAAATGCACTGAAATCTCCACGAGCTCAGAGAATCCGCGGCGATAATTTGCACTCAAGTGCAATTAAGCGGATAAGTCGAAAACAAAAAACCACACTAGTTTTACACTCAAATCTAAGACGAAAATAATTTTGACACTCAGTTCCTATGAGTGCAGTAATAGGGCAATAAGTCGAAAACGCTATAAATAAAAATTATGATGAAAACAGTTAAGTAGAGACTAATATAATGTACAATGTTTTGACAAAATGAGGCTACTTGATTCAGTAGGTAGCGCTGACGTGTTTGAATCAGGCGTTGTGAGTTCGATTCCCAGCTAGGCGACTTTTTTTTCTTGATTAGGCGAGTTGGTAAGTAAAAAACTCTTAAGAAATAACATTTTGTGATCAGCGATAAGCAAAACACTCTTAAGACGTGACTGTTTATGACACTAGCTAGAAAAAACTTTTAAGAAATAACTGTTTGTGGAAACTGAAGACTCTTAGTATGTTTTTGTTTATTTTCATGGCCTTCTAGGTTGCTTATAGGAATATTTGGCATGGAAGCCTATATTCCACATGTCGTCAAGCGTCCCTCCAAAAAACAAGCCATCGTTTAATCAGCGTTGTAGAGATGCAGTTATCTCTAAAAACCAACATTACAGAGAATAGAGGAAAAATCCAAATGCCGAGAACCACCGTAGTTTTATCGACGCCAGAAATCACTGTAACAACAAATTAAGAACATGCTCCTCTCATGTCCTAGTTCGTGCAGAACATTCTGGTCTGTAGCTAGGGCTGTTAATCAGAACTTTTCCTATTCGTCAATACCACCCTTGACCAGAGAGGACAAGTCCACCGCTTCTACACCTAAAGAAAAAGCAGCCATCTTAGGGAAATACTGAACTTCCAAAATGAGTTACTTTTACAAGAGATATGAGGCTTGACAACAACAAAAAAGGCACACAAGCTAGGTGAGAGCTAGGCCGAAGCTCATTACATAAGCCGAGTGGGAGGTAGGCGAGTAGATCGGGGGTGGAGGCTCCATTTTGGCAGAGCAAATAGAACATGGTTCTGTCTAATCATTCGCCCGTCACTACCCAACAAACATTTCAAGTTAAAATTACCTGTTTTTTTAACTCCAAACTAGACGCAGACCCTGTCAGACTAAGTCATATTTACCCCTTTTCGACGTTATTTTCACCAAAGTGGAGAATAAAATCATGGTAATTTAGAAGAAAAATATAGGTATTGCTAGTTAATGCGGCTATATGGACAAGACCCTGATATTATTGTATTGCAGTCATCGGAAATAGCGTTGCTGTTCTTTCCGTTTAGAATTCGACTGCGCAGTAAATTTACCATGAAAACTAAAGACACTCGGAAAAAACAAGCGCCCCTCAGAAATGTTGCACATTTAAAACAGAAATAATAAAATTTAGATGACCCTGAAAACTGTAACAAACAAATTTCAGCATAGGTAAATAATACCCGTCCTAAAATACTTCAATATTGATTTAATCATAGTTTAGGAGTTACATAATATGAAACTCGTAAGCTTGAATAATTCATGAAAAGATTTTTTGTAATATGGCTTCCAATATATAAAAGTAGTCATTCCAGTCTTCTCGACTCCAGAGTTGAATTTTACCTTTAAGTAATGGAACATTCCTTTAAAATTGTTGCGGTTTTCAAAAATGTTAGGTACACTGATAAATCCTATAAGAAACAAATTTGTTTTTCAGGAAAATAAAGCTCTTTCTTTCGACAAACCATTACCTATTAATTACTTATTAGTTAATTCGGATTTTCGAATACATTTTGACTCACATCAATTTCACTTTTCTCTGTATGGCTAACATGCAGGTAATGTTTTCCTCCATAAAACCTCTCAGGAAAGATAAGTTAAATGCAGTACCAAATTCCAACTTTGACTACAAGGGAAAGGAAAGATCCAATGGTCGCTTTTATAATTTGCCGTCACACGGCACGGTACGGTACGTTTTCATCGTTACGGTAAAATGAGAGAAAAATGTACAGGATTATATGGAGATGCTTTTAATTTACCGTCGACGGTAACGGCATGCCGTGAATGTCAACGTTATGCCGTGCCGTCGTCGTAGCTGTCTTAGCTCCCTATCGTGCCGCCTAGCGGGAGAAGCGTGTTTGCAACAAGTATGCGTGTATTGTGGCAAACAAAATAGCTTTTAATTACGATATAAGAACGTTGTTGGAACTCGTTGAAGCTATGCCCTGTATTTGGGATAAATCTATATCAGAATTTAAAGACCGAATTGTAATGACCGAAAATAATGAAAAATTTTCATTGTCATCCGGAGGTAATTGAAAAACTTCCTCTGGATATTTTTTGAGTTTCTCAAAAAAAGTGTAGTATGACCCTTCTAGGTATTTTCCTTTTAGTAACGGGTGTCTCCAACACCTCCTTGTGATTTGTCTCTTTTTAGGTCTTAAATACAACAAATAAAGCAGGAGTAACCACTGTTTGTCCATGACTGATCATTGACTGAAGCAGACTAAAACGATTTTATCGTGGAATTATAAAAGTTTTTCTGACGGTTCATACCGCAGCGGTATTCCACGGCACGGCACGACCTACAACATTATCATGCCGTGCCGTGCAACGGCAAATTATAAAAGCGACCAATCTAACTTCGCATGTACTTTGACTATCATGATCAACATAAACGAAAAATTACCACTTGACTGCCTTGAATAATTCCTTAAAAAATTCTTGGAGTTCAAAGGAATGTTCGGTGTCATAATGGAGTAAAGTACTAAAGTCATTGTGTTCATAAACACAGGAATTAGGATATAATTAAGTAAATAATTACTAATATATTAACTTTATAGTTTCTTGTCTTTGAAGGCATTATTTAAGTATTAAATTACCAATTCTAGTGAAGAACAATAGAAAAAAATTGGAGTCAAGTTGATTGACTCAGTACTTCCCACACATTACTGTGATATCAGTTTATTATTTTCCCATAGCATGAAGCTTTACTCTGAGATCCCCTTGCAACCAAATCATCGGCAGCCTCCCCCCCCTTAAAATTGTCTTATGCCGCTAGGTCTTTCCATCAGAGGTCAATGGACAGCTTAAAATATCTAAAAATGAAGTTTGAGTTGTTTTCGTATTCTTAGTTTTTTGATTATTGCTATATACGCTGCCACTGACATTTTTAACAGACATACGCGTTTTCCATCCTCACCACGGTAATAATACGGTGTCAAAATTTAATTAGAATCAATTTAATAGTGTCCACGTTACAAAATACAAAAAGATCTAAAGCAATAAATACTCGTATGTATACAGAAAATTCTAAATCCTTCAGTTTCCGTAATAGGCTAGGCAATGTCGTCGAATGGACCTAAAGAGTTGATTTATATCGCTAGGTCGTCCTTCACAGGCTAGTGGACAGCCTATTATGAATACAAGAGATTTCTCAGTTTTCCAACCCCCCACCCCCTAGCCACCCCAATTTCACCCCACCCAAAAAAACGCAGAAAATGATCAGGAACCTCTAAAACGCTTAAAAACGAAGTTTGAGCTGTTTTTATATTTTTGCTTTTTTTATTATTTCTACGCTGCCACTGGCACGATTTATAAAAACCATATGCGTTTTCCATCCTCGCCACGGTAGTAATACTGTGTCAAAATTTCATTAACATCAATTCAGCAGTTTCCTTGTAACACAATATAGAAGGATCTAAAGCAATACTCTAGTATGTTTACACCAGAAAAAATTTTAAGTCCTTTGGTTTCTGTAATAGGCAAGGCAATGTTCGGATAGACCTAAACAAGTTATTTATCTTGCTAGGTCTTCCTTCATGGGTCAGTGGACAGTCTATTATGAAAGCAACAAATTTTTCAATTTTACAACCCCCCACCCCCAACCACCCCAATTTCGCCACACCCAAGAAAAGTAAAAAATGATCAGGACCCCCTAAAACGCCTAAAAATGAAGTTTAAGCAATATTTATTTTTTTTTGTTTTTTGCTAATTTATCCGCCGCCCCTGCACCGATTTTCAAAATTATAGGAACATTACCTACTACGACCCCACAGCCTATCGCTGCCCAAATTTCATCACAATCCATGCAGCGGTTGCTGAGATTTCGAGGCTAGAAAAAAAGCGACAGACAGCAGACAGACCGACAGACATACAGACAGACAGACAGACAGACAGACCGACGGAAATGAGTGACGTGGATTTTCGTTATGTAGACATCATAAAATGCCCAAAAAACGTATTATCTCAAAATCGAAAATTTTCGCGATCACAATACTCCCCTCACCTATCGGTGTGGGAAGTAAAAACTAGTAATATTTTACCATACTAGGTAATTTTTAACCAAGAACTGGGATTTGTGATCTCAATTTGTTTGTTGGGTAGGCCGAGTGCCGTCATGACTGATCGCACTGCGACTTACTCGACCGAATGCACTGTCTCGGCATAGCATTCGGCACGTCTAATTGGGCCTTAAGCGTCTTGAAGACAAGAAGAAGAATCTTGGCAACATTGCGGATTTCAGTTGGCGCCAACGTCCCCTTTATTCAAATTATGATTAGCCAAGACGCAGATGAATTCGTCTCTGGAATTAACGCTGCCGTATATAATTCATCTTAATTAAGGGTGGGCTTTCCAGCCTGTCGACGCTTGCTCTACGAGCGGCCAAACAACTCGACGGCAAAAATTTATGGGGTATGTTGCGTCAAAAGAAGAAAAAAAAGATGCAAAACTAGCGAGATATGGAGATGTACCGAGCGCTTTCAACGAAATTCCGTACCACAATGTGGCTCGCAATCATGTCGACTAATGAAATTTGAAGCTTATCTTGTGGTTGTTTCTCTGGTTCATCGTGTTTTCGGCAACCATTGTGTACTTTATCATAATATGTCAAAAATGCTTATCAGAACCTTATTTTAAACTAAGTGGTATTATTTCACAGCTATGACAGGAGAGAAAAAAATGGTCACCTACAGATTGCTATCAACAGGCATTCGGGACAAAAAATGGAGTCAAGCTGATTGACTCAGTACTTCCTACACATTACCATTTTATTATTTTCCCATAGCATGAAGCTATAGTCTGAGATCCCCTTGCAACCGAATCGTCGACTCCCGCCTGCAAAAAACGTCCAACACAAAAACTCTTGTAAATAGTTTCTTGCATCTCTCTCCGTAGGAACTAGGACATCTTAAACTGATATCCTAATCACCGATTTTCTGACATTTAAAAACAGATTATATTACCACTATCGATCTCTAAAATGCAATGGAATGTTCCGGGGTTTGCCAATCACCCTATCCAAGACCCCCATCCTACCACGGCTCATTTTAAATGCTTCAAAAAAGTAGAAAATGATCACAGCGTTCAAAAACTGTTTTGAACAGCTTTAATATTGTACGGTTTTTTTTTATTCAGTTTCACCGCTACTAAAACAGCTTTCATTGCTATCAGTTTAGTGATGAGCTAACACACATTACAGCAAGGTATGAACAGCATTCAGATAATGCTGAAAAGTATATTATGTCGTTTCTTTACAGGGCAATGATGACCCCACTACGAATACAACAAATTTTTCAGTTTCACAACCCTCTTTAAAAAATGGTGCCAAATTGTCTAAAAACGAAGTTTGAGGTGTTTCTATATTTTTAGTTGTATGGTTATTGCTGTGCCGTCACTGACACAATTTCTGAAAACCATACGCGTTTTCCGTCCTCGCTGCGGTAGTAATGCTGTGTCAAAATTGCATTGAAATCAATTCAATAATTACCAGGTTACGCAAGAAAGCATGATCTAATCAATAGTCGTATGTATATGTTACACTCAATAGCCGAATTCGGGCAATGCCCGGAAAAAATACGCAGAACTAGTTTTGAGCAAGGAATATTTCCCAAACCCGAAATATTAGTTTTATACGGCTATTGAGCATTACAAAATAGGCAGAACTAGTTCTGCGCAACTTGAAATACACAGAACTAGTTCTGTGGTACGGAGTGATAACCAAAGTGAACATTCGTTATGCATTGTGTGTCAAAAACCATCAAAAACCTATCGTTTAGGTTAGGTTGGGGAGAACTAGTTTTAAGCAAGGAATATTTCCCAAACCCGAAATATTAGTTTTATACGGCTATTGAGCATTACAAAATAGGCAGAACTAGTTCTGCGCAACTTGAAATACACAGAACTAGTTCTGTGGTACGGAGTGATAACCAAAGTGAACATTCGTTATGCATTGTGTGTCAAAAATCATCAAAAACCTATCGCTTAGGTTAGGTTGGGTTAGGTTAGGTTTCTTTGCCAACGTTCTTGCAATATAAGTACGAATCGTGAAAACGCAAAAAGAGGTTTGGAAGCACAAGCTTATTTGATGCTCACACAATCAAATAAAAAATTTAAACCAGCCTCAGTTGGCGATTTATTAATTATAATTATTTGTTGGTATTCATTAAAATATATTTAGCTTCTCCAACTTTATATTTATTTGAATGCGTCGCTGGCGCTGATTAAATGGAAGAAGCAGAATTTGTGCTGATCATCCAGAAAATATACAGAACTAGTCCTGTGCATTTCAAGTTGCGCAAAACTAGTTCTGTGCATTTCAAGATGCGCAAAACTAGTTCTGCCTATTTGGTAATGCTCAATAGCCGTATAAAATTCATATTTCGGGTTTGGGAAATATTCCTTGCTCAAAACTAGTTCTGCGTATTTTTTTCGGGCATTGCCCGAATTTGGGTATTGAGCGCAACATATACATCAGAAATGTCCGTTGATTTTAGTACTAGGCAAGGCAATGTTCGAATGAACCTATGCCGCTGTCTTTATTTCACAGGCCAATAGAGAGCCCATTATGAATACAACCAGTTTTTCAGCTTCACAATCCCCGAAGGGATGAGAAGATGATCAGGAACCCCTAAACCGGCAAAGGAGAGATATTCGGAATTTTTTGTTTTCTGCTAATTACTCCGCCGCCCGTGCACCAATTTTTAAAATTATAACAGCATTACCTACTACGATCCCTCAGCATATCGCTACCGAAATTTTATAACAATCCATTCATCGGTTACTGAGATTAAAATTATTTTCACTGAGTGACATCATTTTACACTATGCCAGGAGACAATTTTTGTTTTTTTGCTCCCTCCTAAAACTACACGTTCATAGAATGGTCTTGATTTCCTCCATATGACATTTGGGGTTCTTAACAAGATCAAACTACAGAAACGCTGTTACCGCCTGACAGTAAGAAGTTTAGCAGCTGTAGAAAGAAAACAAATCATTCAGTGTTCAGGATTTTTCCCTGCGATTCGGCACTGACCTTGAATTGGATGTCGACCATGACCTTGAAAGTCAAATCTAAAATTTAGAAATTAAATCAAAACTAAACCCTCACATATGGCATACAATGCTTTCTTTGATCTTGAGTTACTTTTGCAAGACCTACAAAATTCTGCTAGTACTCGTTAGCGGAAGGCAAAAGGCAACCTGTAAGGTCAAAGTCAAGGTTGCAGTCAAATGAATCCTAAATGGTTAGTAATTTACTTTCTTTGCACGATTTCAAAGTTTCCCAGTAACAAGGGGTAACAGATTTTGCTTTGAAATTTTCCGCACTTTTCAACAACAACGGGCCCTGTTATAAAAATTACTCAAGGTCAAATTCAAGATCACCGCTTAATTTCCTTCGAAAAGTTAACGAACCACACAGCATATCGTTATCCAAATTTCATCACAATCCATGCAGCGGTTACTGAGATTACGAGGCTAGAAAAATGCTAATAGACTGTACAGACCGACGGAAATGAGTGACGTGGATTTTCGTTATGTAGGTACCTATCATAAAACGCCCAAAAAGCGTATAGCCTCAAAATCAAAAATTTTTGTGATCATAATCCCTTTTCACCTATCGCTGTGACATCTCATTTTGGACTTTTAAATTCCTGTCCTGATATGAACAGTTCACCTTTGACGACTAGTCTATACCATTCGCAGCCAACTGTTCCGTTCCTAGAGAAATTTTTCAATTTGGTTTGACATGAAAAGGAAATGATAGAATGGTGGCTGCAAACCATACAATGACCAGACAATGAAAAACTGCGGAGAGCTGAATAATCTGGATAATAATTTATAGAGACGTCACGTCGGCACAGCGGAGCATTTTATCCAGGCCGGCTCCAGAAGACACAGAATGTAAAAGCCTGGCGACACGGACCGAGAAGGAATGCAACTATTTGCAATGCTAATCCGCCTGACGTTCTGGAAAGACCATCGCTCACCAAGGAAAAATCACTTATTCTAATTGGACAAAACTGATAAATTGCTCGTCGTGGCTGATTGATTTACATTTCAAGCAGTTTTCTGTTTAGCCCTGGATTTCTTTCAAGGTCTGTGTGTACTATTTTATAGGGGAAACCAGCTAGATAATCTAAATATACATGGCGGATTATTATCATCATAGTCACAATGTCTTAACAGACATGTTGTGAACTCGTAAAATGCATTAAGTCGGAGCTAGAGTATTGCCGACACGAATATTATCAATAGTTTTGAGAACTGTAGCTCGCCATCGTTCGCGATTTACTGTCAGTTCAGTGGCGTTCTTGATACTCATATCCAGCAACTGTTTCGCCGTATCCACCCCGCGTGTAGGGGAACGGCCACGGCGCCGCCCACTCGGGGCATGGCCCTGAACTACAAGTTTCTCCATATTATCGCTTCTGTGTATATGTCCGAAGAAAGTAAGCATTCTCGTCGATACAATGGAGGATAGACTCTTTGGATGACCGAGCTCATCCTGTATGGAAACTTTAGTTCGATGGGCGGTATAAGAAACTCTCAGCATTCTCCTCCACGTCCACATTTCAAAAGCATCTATGCGAGCTCGATCTGCCTTTTTAACAGTAAAAGTTTCCGAGGCAGACAAAAATATGGAGAACACAAGAGACTGAACCAGCGACATTTTGGTAGCTTTAGTGATGTTATGGTCACGCCATATTTTAGTAAGCTTTATCATGGCCACACGTGCCTGTTGAATGCGCTGTCGAATCTCATTTTCACAGCTACCCGAATTGTCGATCAAAGAATCGAGGTACACAAAACTTTGAACTACTTCACACCTACTGACTTTATTGCTCGATGATTATCGTGCTCTCTATCTACGATCATAACCTTGGTCTTGTTGCAGTTAATACCAAGACCATACGCTGCACTGTGTTGTTTTACGATGATGTCTAATAGAGCTACTAGTTCTTCCCGAGAACCAGCAATAAGGGTTGTATCGTCAGCAAATCTTAAGTTGGATATTTTGCTTCCGCCAATAGTTATACCGCCATTCCAGTTGTCCAATATCTGTCTCATCACAAATTCAGAGTAAATGTTAAATAACATCGGAGATAATACACATCCCTAATGAACTCCTTTTCTGGTTGCAGTTTGACCAGACAGGTTACCATGAATTCTTACACGAGCCGAACTAGCCTCGTGTATGAGAAACACTAGGTGATAAGGAACTCCCGTAGAGATGAGGATTTCCCACAGTTTAGGCCACTTTACGTTATCAAACGCCTTAGAATAGTCCACAAAGCAGATGATAGATTAGACTATATTTGGTTGGTTCTGTTAGAATTGGCTATAGGCCCACACCACTGGGACCTATACATCGACGACACGTTTGCTTCACAAGATCTCGTGAGGAGTATATCGAACTGGCAGGACCTAGAAGCCTAGAAGCAATACCTTAAGTGAGCACAGGTTCATATACTTCGAGGTGAACACTGGAGGAACATTGAAGCCAGTAAAGGGTCGGAACAAACTCTATTTAACATAGAGAAGTTCAAGGAAAATCTACCTTCCAGACTGACAGATGCATAGACTCCACAGAGCCAATCACAGAAAACCTGTATACCACCGTCATGAAGCAAACGTTGAGGTAGTGTACCAAAAGTAGAGGAACTAGATCAGCGATGGTCCCTTTTTGGTGGAATTCTGAAATCGAAGAGGAAAGAGCCAGTTGCATTGCAGCACGACGGAAACTAGTGCGCATGCAGGTTAAAAATCCAAGGCCAGAGCAAATTATAGCAGAGCCTCAGGATGCCTATAAATAGACAAATAAAAAACTCGCAAAACTCATCAAGAAGGATCACTAGAGGGAGCTATGCGACAGTCTAGAAAATGACATCTGGAGCGAGGGCTACCGCATAGTCACCAAGCAGCTGCTAGGAAATACACCGGCATATGCATTGCGTCAAGATAGGAAAGTGAAAATCGTGCGTGGACCGTTTCCAACCAGACGGGATACCTGGGAGAAAGAAAGCTCAGATGAAAACGTCATCTTGTTCAGCTCGGAGAAGTGTTTAGTTTGAGGGTGCCAATTTGAAATCCGGCCGTTCTTTTGAGTTTCAGCCTCGAGTAAAGAAGATTTTCAGATCCTCCGATCTTCAAATTCATCCTAAACATCTAAAATCGTTATCTGGCTTCCTATCAGGACGAAAACTCGTATCGTAGAATCCTCACCTGGGCCTTCACTGTTGGCTTCTAATTAACAGTGCTGTTCCTAGGGTAACGACGGGAAACAGTAACAAAGCTTACACAGAACACGAGGATAATGACCAGAGCAGTCGAGACCGATAACACAGAAGCAAAAAAAACATGTGATATGTCATTTTAGACAGAAAGGCATGATGTCCTTCAACTATTGCTTTCAAATTTATATGTTGTATGACATTTTTTTGTGCTCCTCCTCCCCCCACCCCTTTCCGCCCCATAAACCAAAGTTTTCCAATTTTCTTCAAACTTGGTCATTAGAAACAAAAATCTAGTTGTCCATCTGCTATGATAAAAAAAGGGGTGAGGGTAACTCAAAAAATAGTATCATAACGTGAAATTCTAATGCTATCGTAATAAAGCATGTTTTGCTTATATCGAAAACTCTACCGCTCATGCTGTAAAATTTTCTAAATGGCGAAATAAATATTCATAAGAAGTAGCAAATTTTCGAACTTCAAAATTGCAGTAGCTGTCACAAAAATGATCCAAAATTTAGACTAACTTTACTGTCATAAAAACTTTTTGTCCTCTATCTTTTGGTCCTCTCTTGGTGCAAATCTATGAGTTAATGGTGGGGGTTACTCGGAAAAATAGTAATATTACATAGCATTTTCTTCTCAGAAAAAGATCAGGAGGTGATTTTACATTGGAAATGACACCTCGCACGTTCATTTTGGTGAATTTGCGAAAACGGGCCGATTCTAATAACTTACTCCTGCTTTGGCGGGAAGTTAAAAATAGGAACAGGAAAAGCAATGACGAAACTCTTTGTTGTAGAGCAAACAGATCGTACAAAAAAATTAAACCAGAACGTTCAGGTCTCTAGTAGAAAACATCGGCCTGCTCTTTGAAATTTACAAGAATCATGGTGCATTGTCAATATAGTCTGAATAAGTGTATGTTTTATTGGTCGCAAGAGTTATTGCGCTGATGTTTCTCCACTATTAACGTATAGGTATGAGTAGGTATGTGATGAATGCTCCACATTGGGCCAGACTATGGAAAAACCAGATGAATCGGATGAAATTTAATTTTGGCGCCGATGAAGAGGAATTCTCGGTGGGCGGAGAAACGCGGATATTCATTAAAAAACCGGCGAGAAACGCAAAAACACGACAAGAATGGAGTGTTCCATAGCGGCAGGCGGAGGCTGTCCGTGCGGTAGGAACATAACTCAAGATGAATTATGGGTATTAGAGAAGCACAGGCACAGGCGGTTGCGCTACCGGAGAGTGGCGCCACTATACTTTTCCGATGATATATTCTCTGTTTCTGATCGCTCAAGGATACATTATTTTATTGACAGCCGTGAAAATATCGCCTGAGGGTTTTGTTAGGGAAGGCCCGCCCCGCATAAAAGCAATGGACGTGATTTCCCAGTCGATTTGTTTGAAAATCTAATACGAGGATGGAAGCTGCGTCATTTAGTATACGTCTAAGAGCCACTGAAAGCGGCTAACATTTTTGTGCAAATAAATCGTTACTGAAACCAAGAAGCGGCTTGATAAACGCTATGGTGACCCTACTTCGTCAATTTAAATTAATATACTACTAGCAAATGAAATCCGAACACTGAGAAAAAATGGAGTCAAGTTGATTGACTCATTACTTCCCACACACAATGATGATTTTTATTATTTTCCCATTGCATGAAGCTATAGTCTGAAATCCCCTTGCAACAAAAATCATCGCTCACCAGCCCGCAAAAAAACATCCAACTCTCGTAAGTAGTTTCTTGAGTCTCCCTCCTTAGAAGCTAGGATGCCACAGTTTTTTTCTGCATGCTTCAAATGGATGATGCGAAATAATCAGTAGCCTCCAAACCGTCTAAAAACGATGTTTGAGCTGTTTTTATATTTCTGGTTTTTTGATTATTGTTTCACCGCCACTGACACGGTTTTTCACAAAATAGACGCGTTTTTTCATTCTCGCCGCACTGGTAAATTCTGTGTCAAAATTTCATTAAAATCAACTCAACAATTTTCGCTTTACGCAATATACATAGAACGGAATGAAACAAAACTCGTATGTATACATCACAAAATTATTGGTTTCCGTAATAGGCAAACCAATGTTCAGATGGACCTAAAAAAGTATAATAAGTCGCTAGGTATTTCTTCTACAGGTCAATGGACATACTATTATGAACACAACAAATTTTTCAGTTTTACAACCCCCCAACCCCCAATCACCCCAATTTCAACCCAACCAAAAAAAATTGAAAACGCCTAAAAACAAAGTTAAGCTGTTTCTATGTTTTTAGTTTTTTCTATTATTGCCACGCGGCCACTGACACGATTTTGCCAAAACATGCGTTTTCCATCCTCTCCGCGGTAGTAATACTGTGTCAAAATTTCATTAAAATCAATTCAATAATTTTCAATCTCAAAATCGAAAATTTTCGCGATTACAATACTCCCCTCACCTATCGGTGTGGGAAGTGAAATACATCAGGACTAATGACAATAATAAACGAATCTATTTGGGATAATTAATTTTATAACTAAAAAAATACAACAGATCAATAATAGGTGGGCCCTCCATGTTGACGAATGCACTCCTATAGCCTACGTGACATGCTCGTAACCTGGTTGTTAATAAACTCTAGAGATGCAGCCTCCCAGGCTGCCCACACAGCATGTTCCAGTTCGTCCAGCGTGGTCGGAGGATTCAATCATCATCAATCCCATACTTTTTCAATGGACGATAAATCGGGTGATAGTGGAGGCAAGGGGAGCACCCTAACCTCATCGATACCCTTGCAATATGAGGATGTTCATTATCTTCCTAGAAGAACCCCTCTTCAAGATCTCGGACATATAGAACGGCAATTCACTCACATAACGTTGCGCAGTCATTGTGCCACGAATCACAAGTAAAGGTGACTTGCTGTTGAATGCTATGGCACCCAAAACCATCACATCAATAGGACGGTGTACATGGCGCTCAAAAGCGAACTGGATATCACGTTGTTCACCCCGTCGTGCGTCGTCGTCTTATGCGTTGGCGTCCGTCATGTCATCATCATCATAGTCAAAATGTCTTAGCAGACATGTTGTGAACTCGTAAAATGTATTCACTCATTTTAAGAGTTTCTCTTGGGATATCTTTAAGATCTTTAATGCAGTAGTTTCCCATTGGCTTTCTGCATCCTCATGCCGTTGACCAGATGGTATCTGCTGGTTCATCCGCCTTTAGGGGCAATTTCTCACCCCCAGGACAAGAAGGTGTCCTGACTCTTCTCAACTCATCCACCCAAAGCTGTTGGTTGAAAAGAGGTTACTCATGGCCGTCTCTACTCACTAGGCCGGAGCATGAAATATGGCAACACTGAATCTGGGGGCCGAGTTTGCATTTGTTGTTATGTCATGTGTATTCTTCCAGGTGCAGAAAATATGGTTGGAAGGTGATTATTAATGTGTTTCTAATTATTTACCTGCACAAACGAAACTATAAAGATAACAAGATGCCTGCAAAGCGTGTAGTACCAGGTTACAGCCCAGGAGAGGACTACCAAACCATGGCCCAACATAACCTTATTCCAGATTAAAAAGAACGTTGCAAGGTGATTTTGAATGGGTTTCTACTTATTTACCTGCACAAATGAAACTATAAAGATAACAAGATGCCTGCAAAGCGTGTAGTACCAGGTTGCAGCCCAGGAGAGGACTACCAAACCATGGCCCAACATAACCTTATTCCAGATTAAAAAGAACGTTGCAAGGTGATTTTGAATGGGTTTCTACTTATTGACCTGCACAAATGAAACTATAAAGATAAAAAGATGCCTGCAAAGTGTGTAGTACCAGGTTGCACTAGCAATTGTGCGTCCAATAAGGGACATAAACAGAAGTGGGTGAAAAGTATTCCTCGGAAGGGCTGGTTATATTTATAAGGATAAAGATAATAATTTACAAACATTTCAAAGGATAAGACCTATTTTAAAGCACAATGTGGTACCTATAATGTTTTCTGGACCTCCCAAATATCACAGAAAAATACAGTTAATAGAACTCATCTGGGTATGGCCTGGGGCATACCTACGAAAGGATTTGATAGTGAAAGGGAAATCAAGACCAGCAAGAATGGCTTCACAGTGACCTAATAGTGAATTTTTCTAGCTCAAGTGACAATTTACAAAGTAAATTGAGTGTTCATTTAAGTGGAAGTGGAAGTGGCAGCAGGAAACAGGTTGAGTTTATTTTTATTTTGTAGTGTCTGACTGTGATGAAACAGACATCAGATGTAAGTGGTATTAGTAGTAGTAGTTCTGAAAAGTATTTTTCTTAATTTATTAACCGAGATGAACTCTAATACATATAACATGTAATAATTATTCTGAAACTATAGGGCCACTATTTGACAGCTAAGCCACGTTGCCACATCTAAGGCTCCGGCCTAGTGTAGAGTCGGCCATGGGTTACTGCTTATACCGACAGTACTTCGGTCCCTTTTAGTCGCCTTTTACGACACGCCTATCTTCAAGCAGCACATATATACAAAAACAGGTATAAACTATCAAGTTCATTATCGCGACCATACCTTAAAATTACACTGCTGAAGAACAGTCAGAGAAAGTGGTAGCTCGTTTAAAAGATCATCGCACTTTCAACACCGTTAACAGAATTATCGTTAGGATAATTCTAGAAATATCAATATAAAGAACTAAACCTCATTAATGTGTACAATAAAATTCGATATAATTAAAAGCCTATAAAATACAGATAAAATGCTGATAGGAAGGTGATTCATTAGCTGACACTTGACAGCAAAAATACGGAAATAGAATAAAAGCTATCAAGCTAACTAATTAATGTTAAAACATTCAAGAAATCGACTCCATCCTTGAACTTTAGCGGTATCAAGCGGTTTTATGGACAGAGTCGGACTATACATAAATCAATGATTAAGAGTATAACACACAACGAAGATATCGTGTTCCTGGGTTAATCTGTTTTTATGGGAGGTCTTTTACATAAAAGAAACAATAAAATGGGGGTCAGGTGGATATATTTGGTACTCTCCAAGCATTTACGAATCATGCAGAAAAAACTGTACATTAGAAAAGTCCAAGATGAAAAAACATTCATTGACATACACACATAAAAATAATTTCTTAGATGGAGCACAGATGCTTTAATTCAAGTATACTATAACTTCCTATAGGCGCAAAGTTATGCTAATCTTAAAGTGAGAATACATATCATTGACCATATACGGGTTAGATTGAGAAAATATCTTCAATGCAAAAATGGGAAATTCTTGATAGTAAGAATACCAAAATCTTAAATCAAGCATATCGTAATCTTGACCGAAGTATTTCATAATCTTGACTGAAGCATTTCATAATCTTAACTGGGAGCATTTCATAAACTTGACGCAAGTAGCTCAACTTTATTCTAAAATTGTGATATTCTTGGATGAGGAATCTAGTAGTATTGATTTGAGCATTCAAACACTTCTATGAGCATGTAGAAATTTTTCTGGAGAAATAGTTCTGCAAAATTTCTTAAATCACTTTTAATATACTTAATACTTATCTAGGAACACCTGAGTCAGGTCTTCGCATCCCCACTTTTTTAAAAGCTCATTCATGGTTGAATAGATCCAGTGATAAGGAAACTGATGAGAACTGGGGCCCGACTCAAATGGTGGTGGACCAGCACTACCGGCAAATTCGTTGACCGATGGTTGACGGTGGCATCACGGGTATCACGTGGCAATGGCAATTTATTTAACAGTTTGACTAGATACTATTATGTGCTATTATGCAGGATCCAAGTATTACGCTACGGTGCTAAAGACGGCGGCGAATGCGACAATCCGAAATCCGAAAACCGATAACGGCGCGGCGGCGGCGGCGCGGCGCCGGCGCGAACGCGGACGGGCAACAGGCTGTTGAGTAGAGACGGTGGAGAGGTTAGGGTTGACCCGTGACACGCTGCGCGTCTGCGCACTCCAACGTTGGTAGACGTCAAATAAATGATTTACTTGATACAAATATAGGGTGTGCTTGTAAAACAGCGTTCATTTTCAAACCAAGATTATCATATTGTAAATGAAGGTTCTTGATAGAAATAAACTGGGCACCGCTGGGAAAAAGATAATCTTGATATCGAATTATGAAATATTTGTTATCAAATTATTATAGCCTTGGTTGCAAAGAAAATTATATTTTCTTTCGGAGCATATTTCTTTAAAATAAGTATATAAATAAAAAATATATTATTCTTGATACAAATTTTCTATAATTTTCTCATGAAATACTCTTTCTTAGAGTGAGAACCGATATTCTTGTTGTGAGTATTTATTTACAAGAATATCACAATTCTTGACTTGAGAACTTCTTTTTATGTGTGTAAATATGAAATTTTAATATAGTTTTAATTCTTTCTTTAAAGTTTGTCTGTACCTTTTTCATTAACTTTCGGCTGTCACTGAAATAATATTCAAAAAATGTAAAGCTTTCTTGTTCTAGCCACAGTATTGTCATCTCAATTGAATTTATTGAAATTATAGTAAATTATTAATTCTTTACAATTACTTCGTCTCCACAAGATACATTTAAAATGAAGGACTATTTAATGGTGACCGCTTATGAGACTTTTTTCTTGCCATACATCAACGGTATGAGAGAAATTGAGGCGTTTATCGGAAAAACGTCATTAGTCCAAAACTAAAATATCTGGGAAAATGAAAAAACCTCCCAGCATGTAAAACTTTGATTAGATTGATTTATTGCCATATCTGGTAGAAGTAAAAGTGTATAAGACACATCTTCCACAAGCAGTAATTATTTTATTGTGAAACATTTGAAAAAACACAAAAAATACATGGACATATGAGGTTTTTGAGAGAAAAGGTTAACAAATTGGTGCCCTTAATACAAACGGCATGAAAATAAAATAAATTCCGATACAAAAAACAAAGAAAGAATGATAGTGAAGAACTATACCTAACACAAAAATCGACTAACTGAAACAATCAACTCTGGCCAACCAAAAAACCCGATATCTACTGCTCAGTCTTCGCAACCACTACACAACTATATTATCATCGTTGACCACCTCGTTGTCGATGACAAAGTTACCAGCAGTGTCAGGTGCTGTTTTGTTATAAAGTTTGCATGACAATTTGTATGCACAAATGGCTTTCTTAGGTGAAAGAATATGGACTTATGATGTATTTAGAAGAATAAGTCAATTTTCCTCTGTAAATAGTACGGAACCTATAACATTTTTTCGAGAAATAATTATTTCTATCCGTGTATATGAATGTTAGAAATGCGATGATGCAATTATCTAAATTTTGGCAAAAATTGACTTATGATGTTTTCCGAGAAACGCCTCAATTGTAGGAAATATTCCGGGATATTTTTTTCAACTGAAAGTAATCAAATCCATTTTTTCGGCTTTTTTATATTCTCGTGAGGGATGATTTTATCGTTTTTCACATACAGTCGTGATGTGGTTATTTTTAATTTACGATAAATCTGTTATTAAGAATATTTCGCAATTGGTGTTCAGAAGAAATATTTTTTCTGATAAATGGAAAGATCATATATAAATTTTATAACATCTATTTTTTTGCTTTATATCACAATAATTCAAAAGTTATAGCAAAAAATAAAAATTGATTTTTGCATCCAGTATCAAAAACACGTCGACAACTCCCGAACACAAAGCGCGTGTGACGTCAAAATGTTAGTTTTCACCAATGACGTCCTACTCCGTTACCTATTACCATTATTTTCTTCTAGATTCCCAGCTAATGATGAAAACAGTTACTTGTATAACTAGTGTATATTTGTGGCACGATAAACGATGAATGAAGCTTGCAGCTCCAGACGAAGTCTACAATCGAAATAAATACGTTTTTATATGTTTGAAATTATATCACAAATTCCAATTACCTAATCAAATACAGGTATTTTTTGTTGAAACCTATTTTTCGGCACTTTAGTAACTCAACGGCTATGTGCTAAGTCTTCCACCCTACAATGTCTGGGTTCGATCCCAGGGCCTGGCCACATTTTTTTATTATTTTTACCAAAAAATGTATTGATATGCTTTTTGCACATGTTGCACACATGTTTTTCGACGACCGAAATAAATATTGTTTTCAATCAAATTTTATTATAATAATAAACAAGCAACGCATCATTCAATCCATGTTTAGTCGGTGAAATGTACCAATAGCAATTTTGAAGAAAGTCGTAGAATGCACATAACTCTATGTGTTACTCAGTCATAGACAAAATTTGCGATAATGTGACGCCTTGGAGTAATGATTGATGGGTCACGCATGAATTGTTTAAGTGGAAAGTGATAAAAAATTTACCTAATATTTGAAATACCGCAATGGTTTTTAATGGAGTAGCATTGTTTTGATGACAGCAAGATAACAAAAGATACAATACGGCTAAGATAAGGAAATGGTTCCATTATTTGGTTTGTTGAGTTTAAGGACACTTTAGTGAAGTAGATATGAAAGTATATACTGGGTGTCCTAGAATTTCCTTGACAGGTGACATTTTTGTAACTAAAAATATTTCTAGCTAGAGCAAGACTTTTAATTCTGAAGGTACTATAGGGGCTATCATACCATACGTTCAAAACATTTTTTTGTACGTCATCCCCGAAAACTCATCCCCAAGTTTTCGTTTTCAAATTGCACCCCATAGGTTTTCCTACATAACTGATAGCCCTATTTTGTTTAAAATCTTGTGGAATCTTTGACGTTATATACAAACTTATTTTTTCAGTAACATCATAAGCACGATATAAAAAAATAAGAATTTATATGACACCTATAATTTTTGCAAACAAAAAATAGAAGAAAAACCAGGCGGATTTTTGATGATACCGAATAAACTATACAATGCCTTCGAAAAAAATGTCTTTGTTATTACGCCTCAAACAAATCCCTATATTATTTATATTATGCATAAGACTTTACGAAAAAAAAAATGGATTATGTGTCGAATCACATGCACTACAAGATTCTAAATAAAATAATGACTTCGTTTATGTAGGAAAATCTGTGGGGTTCTAGTTGAAAAGAAAAGTTAGATGACAGTTTGAGGGATTGAAGTACAAAAATGTTTCGCAAGTATGATATGTTAGGTCATTCAGTACCCTTGAAAAGCCCACTTAGTTTTCTTTTACTTCGCACACCGGCAGGTGAGGGGAGTATTGCGATCGCGAAAATTTTCGATTTTGAGATAATACCTTTTTTGAGTGTTTTATGATGTCTATATTTAACGAAAATCCACGTCACTCATTTCCGTCGGTCTGTCTGTCTGTCGGTCTGCCTATCGGTCTGTCTATCGGTCTGTCTGTTCGCGTTTTTCTACCATCGTAATCTCAGCAACCGCTGCGGGGATTGTGATGAAATTTGAGTACCGATATGTTGTAAGGTCCTAGTAGGTAATGCTGCTATAACTTTGAAAATCGGTGCAGGGGCGGCGGAGTAATTAGCAAAAGACAAAAAAAATTAAATATTCCTCAAACTTCGTTTTTAGGCGTTTTAGGAGTTTTTTGAATTTTTTACTTTTTTTGGCGTGGGGGTGAAATTGGAGTGATTAGGGGATGGGGGGGGGGGGTTGTAAAACTCAAAAATTTGTTCTATTCGTAAAAGGCTGTCCACTGACCTGTGAAAGGAAGACCTAGCGGCACCCTTTTTTAGGTCGTTAGATTTTTTTAATTATGAGAATATCACGTGTCAAGGAAATGTTGGGACATTTATATATGATTTATTTAATACATAGAATTTTAGCTCAAAATGTTCATGGAAAACTATAATCTAAAAATTCATCGCATTTTGTTGGCCAATGAAATCACATCCGCGGAAATAAACCATTTATTAAGACTATGGCTGGAAGAATGTGACCCAGCATAATCTAGCTCAAACGACGTCAAACGAGAGTTATTCAAGGTCGTTCAAAATGGTCCCATCGAAATAAGAAGGTCAAATATACCGCCTTCTAAAGTACATTCATAATGGGGTAACAAATTTGCTTTAAAATGATCAAATTACTAGTGGCCAGACGATTACTAGTGGTAAGTAATTTCAGGCCATTATATTTTTAGAATTTTTTCAAAATTGTCGAAACGGAGTGCTCCCAATTACCCAGCAGGTGAGTCTTTTGTCTTGTCCGACAACCGAAAATTTTGGTCAGCTTTAGAACGCCGAAACTCCGAAATTATTATAACATTTTTAGATACTTTAGCCATAATGCTCCATATCGGACACCGTGAGTAACCCGTATCTTACTATTTAACAGTTATGATGTTGAAGAAACATTTTTTTCTAATAATAAAAAGGGCAGTGGCCCTCTTTCTACCCATTCAGTAAGAACCACCTCCAAAGTCGTCATGATTACAACACCTCCCAGCCTATTAGGCAAAAAAATGTAATATACTGACTATAAAGATAAGACTGAACCCACCTTTTCTTGAAGCTCCAAGATTGAGTAACCGATAAAAAAACTTCGGTGGGTCATAAAATACACAATTTTCCGAGCTCCGGTTCCGCTTAGCCACCGACGTGATTGTATATTTATTTTTGCGCTCGACGGCGCTTAAAAAATTCCAAATTAGCGATAATGACAGTTTAAGCACTGGTATCTTCCAATGCCTGCTTTTTATAGCCATACTTGTGTAGTGATGGTGAGATTCGATACAACAGCGAATCGATTCTACGGGTCGATACATCGAAAGATTTGAATCGGAACTACAAGGATGTAGGTGTACTGTATAAGGCTTTCACGGCCATCGTCCAATGAATTTGTGGTTCTTGGGTTTTTAGGTCGGCGTCGTTTAGCGTTAAAGCTTGACGTTTCGCCACCACGAGTGGATGGCATCTTCAGAAGTTATTTCACTTCGGCGACTTCCAAAATATTGCAAATAAAGTACAGTTCAACGTACAAAAAACAGGCAACAACACTTACAAAGAAGTCTCACGATGACTTACCAACCATGGAAATGGAGGGTCACCCCATAGTAGAATCACCTTCCGTCAAGCTCTTGGGAATCAGCATCAACAATAACATGTCCTGGCACGACCACGTCGTCAGTATTGCTGAAACGGCATTCCAGAAGCTTGGAGTTTTGTTCCGCTGTAGGAAGTTGTATACAACAGAGAAACTGCTGCTTCTCTACAAGGCACAGATGCACTCTCTAAAGCTTCTGGACACTATCCAGAGAAGAGCAACTAGATTAATCGATACGCCTAACCTCACAAAGGACCTTCACAGCCTGGAACATCGAAGGAGGGTGGCTGACCTATCCCTGTTTTACAGATTCCATCACGGAAGGTGTTCGAGTGCGCTCTCCTAGATAATAACACCACAGACCGTCCGAACCAGGAACACTAGAAAAGCTCTGCGAGCTCATCCTTACCAGGTCGAGGTCCTTACTCCCCGAACCAGCCTCCTCCAGCATTCCTTCTTTTGGAGGACTTCGACGCTGTGGAATCAGCTGCGAGGGAATTTGTTTCCCGACGGCTACAACCTGCAGCGTTTTAAATCTAACGTGAACCGACACTTATCCTCTCGCAGCGCTTCTACAGCGCCATCGGCTTTCAGCCTTTGCGGGAGGCCGACCATAAAAAATATGACACTTATTTAAAAATTGACAATTATCCTTCAAACTACTCTTCATTCTATTCACTTATCCCATCGCTTTATGTATTTGTCCTACCCGCCATTATCGTCACACCACAACTACAATAAATACGCTATCAAAATTCCATATAAAATTACTATAAGGGTAAAAACATAGTGGATCGACGAGGCTAGAGGCACATTGACGAGGTGAGCGACGCGACTTAAAATTAGTAGTGCATTGGAATTGAGTCAAACAGGCCCGTGGCCAGGACTTCAATTTGGGGGGGGGGCTCTCTAGCTTAATCACCTAACCTACGGCGGGGGGTGGGGGGAGGGTATGTAGGCAGAAACCGTGAGCAGTGAGGTATTACCAACAACTTCCTACTGAAGAACGTCTTGGGTATCACAACTTTTGGCGAGCAAAAAAGAGGGTGGTTCGGTTTCCGTTTCTCAAACAACATCCTGGAGGAGCAGTACAGAAACGTCACAATTAGAGCAAAAAAAAGGTTTTGTGGTTCCTACCCGCTATGAAATAATACCGAACAGGTGACGGTCCTACCTAGGGGGGACTTGTTGAGTATTCGAAATATTCAAAGCCTGTTTTCATCTACATATCCCCCAAGCACCTGTGGGGGCTTGAGTTCGATATATATTTTTTGCTGACTATCTATTCTTTGATATCAAAAAATAAACTATATCAAATACAAAACAACCAAACGATATGAATATAATGTTGCATGTTTCAATGGGGTTTATATATTACATTGTCAATGAACTGAACTCGTGACGTCACATGGGTTCGGGAGCTGTCTTCCGTAGTGGATTCAAAAACCCATTTTTATTTTGATACAACTTTTGAATTATTGAGAGAAAAAAAAGAAAAGAAAAATGGTTTTGTTATAAAACTTATACAGGGTGATTTTTTAGTACCGGCTCGGTCGATAACTCTATGACTGTAGAAGATAGCGAAAGAAGTTATATATAAAAGTTTTAGCCACGGATATGCTCCTTGCTCAGAAAATATTCAGATTTATACAGGGTGATCCATAACTACGTGGTGATGGAAACATGCATTTTTTTAAATAAGACACCCATATATATTACCTTATTCAAATTCTACTAATGATTTCCGTTCTTCTAATATAGGGTATTGCTATCTTATACGGGGTATTTCAAAAGTTATTACCATTTTTATATTCAAATCGTTGTCAAACGAACGTACTGTACATCAAAAAGTAATGAATCAAATTTTTTTTTACCTGAAAAGACTAAAAATATCCTTTAGTTTTAAAATCGGCTATAAAAAAGACCCTCGTTGCGTATTCGTATACAGGGTGATGTAGATAGCAAAATCCAGATTTTCTCTTTTTTTTAAGTGTAACTCCCAATATTTTGCTTTTAATATGCTCTTTCATCTTTGTATAGCACTTGTTGTACTTGCGTCCATCAGTTTCTGAGATATTTCGATTTTTCGGTAAAATTAAAATATATAGCTTCTAATTTGTGTACTGAAATTTATTTATTTTGTGAAAGTGCTATCCAAATTGTTTTTTATTTAACGAACAACTATATAGGTCATGATAGTATTTGATGAAGACAAAACCCTAAATCATCGAGATAATAAAGTCAAGTATGCTGAGGAAACAATTTTGTAGGCGTGATGCATAATTATCAAGCAGATTTATCAGGTATGCTTTGAAAATTTGACAGTTTTCATAACCTGCTCAATAATTCTGTACTGTGTGAAAAACCAGCTTTAAAAATTAATTTTTCCATTGAGGGTATTTAGGAGAATCTTTGAGAAATTGCCTACTTGCCTCTAGAATATATCAACTATGAACAGCAATATCCAGAACGGAGGCACTTTAAAACTAATGCGTTTGAAAGATTGAAGAATCGTTTTATTTGGACTGTGTCGTTGAATATTTCAAAGCCTACCTGATAGATCTGCTTGATAATTATGCATGACGTCTATAAAATTGTTTCCTCAGCACACTTGATCTATATTATCTCGTTAATTCAGTGTTTTGACTTGATCAAATACTATTATGGCCTTATATTTTAGTGTTTGTTAAGCAAAAATAAAATTTGATAGTATTTTCTCAAAATAAATAAATTTTAGTAGACAAATAGAAGGTAGGTATATTTAAAATTTGTAGAAAAATCGAAATATCTCAGAAACTAATGAATGCAGTCATAACAAGTGTTATACAAAGATGAAAGGCATATTAAAAGCAATTCTTTGGTATAATAAAATATTGGGGGTTACATTTAAAAAAAGAGAGAAAATCTAGATTTTGCATTCTACATCACCCTGTATACGAATATGCGTCGCGGGCTTTTTTTATAGCCGATTTTAAAACTAGAGGATATTTTTTATCCATCCGTGTAAAAAAAAGACTTTTGGTTCACTTTTGGATATATATTTGATCACTTGACAGCGATTTGAATATAAAAATGGCCATAACTTTTGAAATACCCTATACCCCAATACCCTATATTGGAAGAACGGAAATTATTAGTAGAATTTGAATAAGGAATAATATATAGGGTGTCTCATTTAAAAAATGCATCACCACGAAGTTATGGATCACCCTGTATAAATCTAAATATTTTCTGACCAAGGAGCATATCCGTGGCTACAATTTTTATATACACTTTTTTCGCTATCTTCTATACAGTAGTGGAGTTATCGACCGAGCCGGAACTAGAAACTCACCCTGTATACGTATATGATCTTTCCATTTATCGCAAAAAAATGTATTTATTGAAAACCCCAATTACTAGCATGTCTATTATTCGAAAAGTATCAGCTGATTTTCAAAAAAGGGATGAAATGCGCCAAATACGTAAACAAGCATCTAGGTCTTAAGCAAACAACTACATAATACCAAATAAATTAGTCAGTAGATCTATCGTCTGAGAATGGCCCATATTCGTAACGCGCATCGGTATGATAGGGGAGAGCCTCCTATCAGCGACGTGGTATTATACTACATGACGTCAACAGGTGTGGCACGCATCGTTAAAGACGTTCTTTCAGCACGCGAAACCTTGAATCCTTGTGCCAACGTCATTTTTAACTTTTAAGGAATATTAATTTATTGTAGAATGATTCTTCTAGGTATAACCGCGTCATATTATCCATACAAAAAAAAAATCGGCAAGTTCCCTATTTTTGTTGAAGAAATCAAACCAAAAATTGTTTAAGAAATAGTGTAGTTCTGAAGCAGTCTTTAAATGAGCCATTCAATTTTAAACTACTGGTTCACCAACAACACATCGCTAGCGTGAAGTCGTCGATAAACTTGACTGTTTTCAAACTACGATACTATAGAAGCACCTTAAAATTGGACTTTTATGCACCCATATCGATATTTCATTTCAATTTTTTTCTAGTAAAACGCGTTCTTTTACAGTCTATCGTAATCCAAGATAACAGTGAACCCACCTTATCCTGAACCGCATAAAACGAATAAGCGATAAAACACTTCGCCAGTCATAAAATACACAATTTCCCAAGCTTCGGTTCCGCTTAGCGACCGATGTGACTGTATATTTATTTTTGTGTACGGCCGCGCTCAAAAAAAAAAATCCAAATTAACGATAATGACAGCTTAAGCGCTCGCATCTCCCAATGTCTGTATTTTATAGCCCTGCTCGAGCCTATAATTGATTTTTATAATTTTCGCAGTGGCACGAGATGACATGGACGTAGGTATAAAAACAGTTTTTGCGTTTTCGCGTGACAGACTATAAAATCTAGAAGTTGTTAAGAAATACTGTGCCAAGTAGTTCCACTCAGTACTTCCTTGTATTTTCGAATCATCAGAATATAGCAGAAAATAACGCTACATGATCCTTTTCCCGAAGTAATTTTTAAGAACAACACCCGACAAATATTTCACACAATAAAGTCCAACATAATACCACAATATTTAACAAACGAGAGTAACTTAGAGGACATCCATACTATTATATATGCTGCGCAGCAACAACACTCAATCTTAACGGCCAAAAACTTCAAAAATGTTCTAAAGACCAGCGAAGCAATAGACCTAAACCTAAATGGCAAATAAGAATCGAAAATAACATCAGCCCACTCAGAAAGGATCTGGCAGACCTCGCGCAAAACTCCAACAATAACAATCAGCCTTCAAAACACATACAGAGAACAATAAATGCACTGAAATCCACAAAAAAACGATAGCAAAAATATCTGATGCACTTAAACAGAAACTTGTTTATGCTGCTAGACTCCGAAGATAACGAAAGAAAGGATGCTAACAATCTTTTTCAGAAAAGTGAAAAGCAGTTTTACCAAAAAATAACATCAAACAACTAGACAACAACAATAGAACCCTCCAAGTAGAATTTTATAGAACTATGGTCAGAACCCAAAACATAATGAAAATGCTCCATGGATCAAACAAGAAGAGACAAAACATCAACACATAACGGAACATGGAGACGTTATTCTTACAACAGAGGAAATAGCGGAAACAATAAAACATACCCACATTGGACGTACCAGGCGTAGATAATGCGCAAAATTTTTGATACAAGCAATTCAGTTCAACATACGTGTTCACAAATCAATAAAGCCATACTCCAACCTAACAGGCTTCCAAAATTCCTTACATCACAACGTATATAAAACCCAAAAACGCAGATACCAAGAATCTGCCCAATATCTGGGCAGTTCTACAAATAGAGGAATTTTGGTGCGCTCAGCTCGTAGATTCTCCAATTTTCAAAATTTTCTACTCACAAAATATATAAAATAACTATCTGATCTATTTCAAAGTGGGCACTGAAAATCACTTCAATTGAATAAATACTTGTTATTCAGAATCACCACTTTATAGCAAAAATTATCACTTCCCTGTGGGGCGACATGCCTGAGTTGAGAACCTAAGGACTAATTATAACCGTAATGGGTTCCTCATGCAGAACTAAAATATCTTGGAGATTACCGCTATTATTTAACTGATTCCAGAAACCTATTGGCGTCATACTGGTTCAAACATTTCTTCATAATTTCCTTGATTGAATAAAGGCGACACGAATTCCATATCACTTCCCTGCCAGCTGAAAGTTCGTTAAAATCACACAGAAATCAAATAATAAGCGATGTTGCCATTCGGGCAACTGGAAGCACCGAGTGAAGTTAACATAATATTGCCGTTTTGTTTTAATGGGTTAGCGGTTTGTTGTAATAACGCTGTGTATGAGAGCTGTTGCGCTCGAGAGGACAGTCAATTTCTCACTCACCTGGTATGTGTTTATACTAATATTTTCAACTAATTCAAAGTTTTTATCAGTTAAGTACATTAACACTGATTACCGGAAGTATTTGCGGATATGCTATCAGCACCAAAATATATAGTTTTTGAGATATTGAGGTAATAGCCTGAAAATCTCACTTTCCTGTGTATCACTTCCCTGAAGTTGCGTCGGCAGGGAAGTGAGATCCTATCAGGGAAGTGAGAATTCTTCCATGAACACAGTACTTCAAATAATATAGTCATCCTTCAAGCTTCATATCAAAAACCTCAGCTCTTCAAGATCCTTTATACTCACTTTTCAGTATAATATAACATGCATTGGTGGCGTGAAAAGGCGTTTGTTGTGAAAGCAGATATGACTAAATCAAAGACGAAGGCTCAAACCAGAGAGGAAATGTTAAAGAAAAAGAGAGAAAATGAAAGAGAACAGCAGATAGTGTTGGAGTATTAGGAGGCGATGTTGCGAACTTACATCAGTTTTGTAGCGCCATTCAGAATCGTTGTCCAAACATAATGTTCTTCACGGTAACTGCCAACGGTATTGAACAAAATGGACTCCTTGATCTCCAAGGAACAACCCAGGCTGCTACCTTCCAAGGGAACTTTGCAAGTCCATCAGATACAAGGAAATGCGTATATGCCACAGACAGTCGTAATGAAGTCTTTAAGTTGCTTCTGTAGTAGCGATCACTACCGTTTGGGTACTGTTAAATACTCCACAATATCAAAAGTGAGAGCCGACGATATCTTTGGCGAATCAGATTCTGAGAGAAATGATAGCGAGAACAAATGCAAAATTGATCTACCAAAAAATATGGCTGATGATGATCTACTTGGTGATCTCCCACCGAGTCTCACACTAACTGTAGATGACCCTGATTGTTGGCTGATTATTCCTGATGTGGGCATCGATCCTCAAGAACCTTTTCCAGAAGACGATAAGGAATTAGGCAAACATAATACATTGAATGGTGATGTCAAAGAAGATAAGAAGGTCCTAATAGAAGAAACGAGGCTGAAAAGAAGAGAAAGGCAGCGATGAGCAAAAAAGACTAAATCGGGTAACAAAGTGAAGGCAAATGAAAAAAAAAAAGAAACGAAGGGAATAGGATGCTTGTCGTTGTACTCTTTGGGGAGATTTCTATAGCGAAGATAATAGTGGACAAGATTGGTTTCAGTGCGTCTGTCGTACGTCGTGAATCGGCGCAAATCAGTTGTATTACAGCCGATCCTATCTTCTTTATATGCCAAGAGTGTTCACCAGATAGTGACTATGAACCATGAGCCTTTGGAGAGAGAGAAAGCTTTGGATATGTTTAAGCTGTCATGAGTTCAATCCTGTTTTTCACAACACATTCTGTTAAAATTTTGATTTTACTACACAGTGAGTCCTATAGTTATATTTGGTTGTATAGTAATTAAGGAATTCCTAATTTTTTTTTGTTTTCAATCAAAGAGAACTTGTGCGGTCATTGCATTTTCTTCTTACTGTAGCAATTTTATTTTGTACAGTAAATAAAAGCTTATATACTGAGTGTTTATTATACTTACATCACTATATTGACTAGATTTAGATTATGTACAGTCATACAAATACTAACATACTATTTTTTTAGCTATCAAGTTGAATTTATGACAAACATACCATGGACTAGTCTAACAGTTAATAACAGATTCATCTTTAATTCAAAATTCAGCTCCATTATCACATTCCTGTAACTATCCTCACTTCCCTGTCCTCCAAAAATTGAAAAAGGACTACAAAATGTATAATTCTGTATATATTGTCTGGCCAGCTGATAAACAAATCATCCGTAGTGAAACCATACAGAAAAACCCACTTTTGGGTCAAAATACCTTAAAAAAAGTTAAGGTTAAAAATCACTCCATTTTATTCCACCGTTTGTAGAATCAGCCATCTATAGGTTGCTTCTACTAGTACGAATTTTGCCAACTAGGCACAAGGATGCCATTTCATTTATTCGTCTGAGACCTAAATTACACTGACGAGCTTTAATAAAAACGAAATGACGTCGTCTGTGATTGGTTTCAGATGGATGAGTGAAAAGTGCTAAACGAAAAAAACAAAAAAGTGGGAAAGTATTTACTCGAGTAAATTCAAACGGCGCTCTCACTGTGGAATTTGTTGGTATAAAAATTTAATTTTTTATTATATTGACAAAACCGGATTTTTCTCGAACTAGTAATCAACAAATTTAACATTTAATCTTAAAAAAAGGAAAAAAGCTGTTGACCGCGGTGAGATTCGTACTCTCGCCCTTTCGGACTGGTGCGCCTAGCATCTTAATTGCTCGGCCACGCTGCCTGTGCTTCAGGAATATCGATACACCGTACCTACATGATACCAGTTACCTGTCGTAATTTAATTCAATTTTTTTTAAACCGGAAGCGATATTGACAAACCCGGATTTTTCCCGGACTGGTTTTTCCATGCTGATTCCGAATCGGTATTTAGTTTTTCTCTAGCATCTGTAGTTTTGACTATCTTTTGTATACGGACAGACGGACGGACGGACAGACAGTGACATTCAGTCATCATCATCATAGTCACAATGTCTTAACATGTTGTGAACTCGTAAAATGCATTAAGTCGGAGCTAGAGTATTGCCGGCACGAATATTATCAATAGTTTTGAGAACTGTAGCTCGCCATCGTTCGCGATTTACTGTCAGTTTAGTGGCGCTCTTGATACTCATATTCAGCAACTGTTTCGTCCTATCCACCCAGCGTGTAGGGGAACGGCCACGGCGCCGCCAACTCGAGGCATGACCCTGAACTACAAGTTTCTCCATATTATCGCTTCTGTGTATATGTCCGAAGAATGTAAGCATTCTCGTCGACACAATGGAGGATAGTCTCTTTGCATTACCGAGCTCATCCAGTATAGAAACGTTGGTCCGATGGGCGGTATAAGGAACTCTCAGCATTCTCCTTCAACCTCCACGTCCACATTTCAAAAGCATATCTATGCGAGCTCGGTCTGCCTTTTTAACAGTCCAAGTTTCCGAGGCATACAAAAATATGGAGAACACAAGAGACTGAAGCAGCGAATTGTCGATCAAAGAACCGAGGTACACAAAATTTTGAACTACTTCACAACGGCCTATTAACTTTATTTCTCGATGATTATCATGCTCTCTATCTAAGATCATAACGCTGTCTTATTGTAGTTAATAACAAGACCATACGCTGCACTATGTTATTCTAAGATGTTTAATAGAGCTACTAGTTTTTCCTGAGAAGCAGCAATAATGGTTGTATCGTCAGCAAATCTTAAGTTGGATATTTTGCTTCCGCCAATAGGTATACCGCCATTCCAGTTATCTAATACCTGGTCTCATCACAAATTCAGAGTAAATCTTAAATATTAAATGTTAATGTCAGTGAGAGCTAAAAACAAGGAACATCCGCACTGAAAAAAGTCGTGCTGCTGGTACATAAATATGCTGTAGTGATGATGATGGCGATGATAAAAAAATTTTTTTTTCCTCTTAAAACGAGTTGTAATTTCTATGGGTGGCATCCTCGGAGAGTTTTATATCATTTTTACGCTTACGTGGCCACGGTCGAAGCGCCTTCTAGATATGGGGACACGGATTATCGGGGAATTAAAGGGTTGGCGGGCGGTTTCGGCGAAAAATACGACCAGTTTTATTGCCTTTTCGGCAGTTCCGTTTAATGATAATGATAGGACCGCTGCTGGTGCTAGCGGTCGTTCCAATCCCCCCCTCCTTACTCCCCGCCTTTCCTCCTTTCGCTCCCGTTCCCCTTCCGGTCAGATAAAGCTGGTCGTTATTTTTTTTCAAAGACCATTACCAGCACAGGCCGGTTGGATTTTATGGTTGCGGTTGGCTTAAATGACGCTATGGAATTCCCAATATTTTTATGGCTTTATTTAGTGAAAAAATCATCCGAATTCTACTTAACAAGAAAAACCACTTTATGTTGCCTTTTTTGCTATTCCTCAAAAAATTTCGGCAGTGGGGATTTAGAGGGGGGCGTACTACGGAAGCATATTATATTTATATAAATTCCAAAAGGTTGTTTTTTGTGCTCTTCAGAATGCGGCAGGGCTGATCCGCCCCTCCTCTAGACCACTAGTTGTAAATGGAAAGTGTAATGGAAACACCGAATATTTATATAAATACTAAAAATTGGTATGAGAGCTTTTTTTGCTCTTCGTGGCCACGTGGGTCAATTCGGGCGCGGCAGCACTGGTCCGCGCCCCCTAGAAGAAACCCTAAATCCGCCCCTGAATTTCAGTTTCCATATAGGGAGAAATACAGGCTTACGTATCGCGCAAGACCGTCGGCGTTGTGTGCGAACTTCATACATTAATCACATTGTTTCCTAAAATACCTGTCAGAGATTCACGACTTGACTTGATTTTCAAGCTACTTGACTCGACTTGACTTTATATCAAGTCAAGATCAAGTCAAGTATTTGTTTTCGAAATTCAAGTCAAGTAGTTACACATCAAGCAACTTGAAAATCAAGTTTTTCAAGCTAACTACTTGATTTTTCTTGAAAAAATAGTTCTTTTTTGATATTAATCTGATTAACTGCCAAAACGCAATAATAATTACAAAAATCTGTGTATATACAGATGTAATCTTTTATTTAAAAAAAAATCAAAAACAAAAACTCCAACAAACGTTAAATAATGGTTGTAATAATCTGAAATAAAAATACGAAATAATGACAATAATACATAGATAAACAACAAACTCAAATGGGGGTGGGTTGGTTCAGTGGTTAGAGTCGAGGACTCGTGACCGGAAGGTTCCGGGTTCGATTCTCGTTAGAGGCGAAAATTTATTTCTGGTTTTTTGAATCAAAAATAAATATCCATAAAAAAAGCTCAGCGAAGAATCCCCACCTGAACCTTCACTGTTGGCTTCTAATTAACAGTGCTGTTCCTAGAGTGGCACCGGGAAACAGAACAGAACATGAGGCCAGAGCAGTCGATGCCGATGACACAGAAGTAAAAAAAATGTAATATCCTCATTTGCCATCCATGATTTGAGACACATAAGACTTCTAACGGAGTTATCACCTAATCGATTTCTTGTTTTGGTAAGAGTTAAGGCAGCTCTAGAAAACTGCCTTTGAACTGGAGCTGAAGAAGCTGGCGTTGCCAAAAAGTCTGGCCATTGCGGCAAGGTTTGTAAAAATACATTCGTGTCTTTTCCACCATTCTAAAACATCTTCAGTACTGTCCCTTGCCGCTTGAATACTATTTATGATCTGTTCATCGGTTTCATCTCGATCACTTTTATTGTCAAGCTCCATAGCCCACGAATCTAGTCTATACAGCAGCGTATTAATGCAAAAATGATGGAAATAATCTTAAAAACTTTAAGGTACTGGCAAAATCGTTCAATTAACGACCATTCTGTGTCGGTTGGCTTTAAAGTTTTAAAATCATCGGGTGCCTGCTTGCTATCGTAACCTCGGTGAATCCCCTATTTTATCAAGTCAAGTAGTTCAGATTAAAAATTAAGTCAAGCCAAATATTAAATTTTCAAAATCTTGAGCTTTCAAATCAAGTATGTAAGAGCTACTTGGCTTGAGGAATCCCTAGCCTGTCCGTACATTAATTTTTTGGGGGTTTTGGGTACGACCTTCTACACCATGAGGTTTTTCATAGCTCCTACACCTGCAGTTATGCTTACTAACAAATCTAGTTAGATAAAATGTGCATTCGACAGTGAAGCAGTTATTTTTTAAGTGAAAGGTGCTATAATTAATCGCTGTAGTCATCTATTCACAAAACTCAACTCGCCGATCGAAATTTTTATTTTTATTTTGAATGGATAAAATTTATGAAGTTTAGTAACTGTGTTATACCATTGATTAAAGTATCGTTAATACCTTAATCAATGGTTATACATCATGGTCGGCCTCCCGCAAAGGCTTAAAGCCTATGGCGCTGTAGAAGCGATGCGAGAGGATAAGTATCGGTTCACGTTAGATTTGAAACGCTGCAGGTTGTAGCCGTCGGGAAACAAATTCCCCGGCAGCTGATTCCACAGCGTTGAAGTTCTCCAAAAGAAGGAATGCTGGAGGAGACTAGTTCGGACCTCGACCTGGTAAGGATGAGCTCGCAGAGCTTCTCTAGTTTTCCTGGTTCGGACGGCCTGTGGTGTTATTATCTGAGAGAGCTCAATCGAACATCTTCCGTGATAGAATCTGTAAAACAGGGATAGGTCAGCCACCCTCCTTCGATGTTCCAGGCTGTGGAGGTCCTTTGTGAGGTTTGGCGTATCGATTAGTCTAATAGCTCTTTTCTGGATAGTGTCCAGAAGCTTTAGAGAGTGTTTCGGAGCGCGTCCCCACACATGGGAGCAATACTCCAGCGATGGTCGGATCTGTGCCTTGTACAGTAGCAGCAGTTGCTCTGGTGTATACAACTTCCTACAGCGGAACAAAACTCCAAGCTTCTGGGATGCCGTTTTAGCAATACTGACGACCTGATCGTGCCAGGACATGTTATTGTTGATGTTGTGATTCCCAAAAGCTTGACAGAAGGTGATTCGACTATGGGGTGACCCTCTATTTCCACGGTTGGTAAGCCATCGTGAGACTTCTTTGTAAGTGTTGTTGCCTGAGTTTTTTGTACGTTGAACTGTACTTTATTTGCTAATCCCCACTCGACAATTGTTTTAATATCAGCGTTGATCTGTGAGGCATGCTGCTGTCGCTGACGTACCGTCTCCTGGGATGATAGTGGCTTGCCTGGTTCCATGCACGACACTAATGTACTGTCATCTGCGAAGCTGTAGATCGGATTGGATGTTATTTCCAGCAGCTCGTTGATGTACAGCAGAAACAGTGTAGGGGATAGGACAGATCCCTGAGGAACACCGGTGTTTATTGAAAATACGTCTGATGAACAGCCCTCGACTACAACAAACAGAGATCGGTCGTTCAAAAAGCTATTCAGCCACTGGCGCCAGGTGGTAGTCCATAAGGAGCAAGCTTGGCCAGAAGTCCGTCATGCCATACTCTGTCGGAAGCTTTCGATATATCAAGTGCAACAATACGGGATTCGCCATGATTGTCTATTGCCCTGATCCACAAGTGAGTGACGTAGGCAAGGAGGTCACCTGTAGACGTGTGCTTACGGAAGCCATACTGGCGATCATTTATGATGTTATTGTTGTCCAGGTATTTCAGGAGCTGTGTGCTAATGACAGTCTCCATAACCTTAGACATGATGCTGAGAAGAGCCACAGGTCTATAATTGGTGGGATCAGTTTTTTTGGCTTTCTTAGGGATGGGTTGTACGCAGCCAATCTTCCACGAAGCGGGAAACACGCCTCGTTGGTACGAAAGTTTGAAAAGCTTGCAAAGAATACGTGCAAGCTCAGAGGCACAGCGTTTAAGGACAATGGCTGGAATTTGGTCAGGACCAGTAGCTTTATTGGTGTTCAGTTTTTGGAGGATGCTTTTCACATCTCGATGTCGAAATTTAACCTCTGCCATTCTCGAGTTCACGCTTATGGTGGTGGTCGGAGTACTTCCTTGAAAGTCTACAGTAGAATTGGCTGTGAAGAGCTTCTCCAAGGTGTCTGCTTTTTCTTTAGGAGCAGAAGCGATGGATTTGTCCTCTCTGGTCAAAGGTGGTATTGACGAATAGGAAACGTTCTGACTAACAGCCTTAGCTACAGACCAGAATGTTCTGGACGAACTAGGACATGAGAGGAGCTTGTTCTTAATTTTCTGGTTGTGTTCCTCCTTGCTGCTGTCAATCACGCGTTTACAGTGATTTCTGGCGTCGATAAAACTGCGGTGGCTCTCAGCATTTGGATTTTTCCTCCATTCTCTGTAATGTTGGTTTTTAGAGGTAACTGCATCTCTGCAACGCTGACTGATCCATGGCTTGTTTTTGGAGGGATGCTTGACGACATGAGGAATATAGGCTTCCATGCCGGATATTAATACCTCTGTTATTTCTTGGGCGCAAGCTGATGGGTCTCGTGACTTGAAGCAGACGTCGTTCCAGGGAAAGGACTGGTAGTATTCCCTTAGGTCGTCCCACTTTGCAAGCCGCAGCTGATAGCGAAGGCTTCAGCTTCACGTCCCTCGTCGTCCGTTTTGTTTGAGTGTTTCAGCCAGTATGAGTTGTGAACGTTGAAGTCACCCAGAAAGACTATCTCTGAATGAGGGTGGTCCGAATGCAGCGCGTCCACAGTGGCTGAAAGCTTCTCGAAGAGCTCTTTGCAGTTGTTACTGCTTGGTGGCCTATAAATGCAGCATATAAATTTGGAATGATTCTGGAAGGATATTTTGAGCCATATGATGTCAAATCCTTCCAGTTCGAGCTCTTCTTCTCGATGACAAGAAAGCCCAGATTTAACGGACAGACATACGCCAAACCTACGTCTAAATCGGGTGTATAAGGCATATCCGGGATATCTAAAGCAGCCATCCATTGTTGAAGAGCCGACTTGAGTTTCCGTAAGAGCCAGAATGTGTGGCTTCTCTGCCTGAAGGTGTTGATGGACAGAGTTTATGTTGGAGGCAAGACCTCGTATATTTGTAAAGTCGACTCTGAAAAAGTTTCTCTGGCCTTCGGGCTTGTCGTCAGTGCGAAGTTGCTGCGAAGGACGGCTTCTGTTGTTAGCCTGACGAGGAGTGGCAGCAAAATTTTTTAAACAAACTTCGCTTAATGTTCCCCCCTGACCACCTGGCACCCGGAGATCCGAACGGCCAGGTATTTTACCTCCGGAATCTTTTGATCCTGGAAGAGCCATTGAGCATTTTTTTTACTTTTAATTAATTTAATTTATCACTTATGAGAAACCGAGAACATCAGCCCAGCGACGGAACATGAACCGTGAGGCCATTTGGCGCCGCCTATTTCCGGGAACCCATTTCTAGTTTCCCGGAAATATTCCGATGTGGGGGTCATTGCACCGAGGGCGAAGCTAAGTGAGTGCACTTCTCCCCCCTGTGGCTGATTGCAGAGATAATAGTACAGGATGCACCGTCGTCGGTGCAAAGTGTACCATCACCTCTGGGCGATGGGGTCGCCACATCCCTACGCCGTTTGGATAGATTTTAAATCCGAAGTAGATCGTGCCAGGCACATTACCCATATTTCCATTCATGGTTCACTATTTTTGTTTTGTTTCAGCAGTTTCGATTTGTTTATGTTTGATGCTGCGGCTTTTCTCGTTAAAGATTTGAAATTTAGATCTTATTAGTTTGAGTGAGATGTGCGCTGTTTTCGGATCGGTATCTCTTTTGTGTTTAATTAAAATATATCATTGGAGCGAAAATGAATAAAATTGGCGCATTAATAAACCCATTTAATAATCTTCCGTCGAAAAACTTTTTGGTAGTGGACAGAAATCGCGTTGTCGTAAATTTAATAAAACTATTTATGATGAAAACAATTGGATAAGCGACTGTGAAGAAGTTAAAAAACTGTATTGTTTTGTGTGTGTTCTATTTGGAGGCGAAAAAAGGCACGGATGATCTTATTCATATATGGGAGAAAATGAAGACCCATGAAAAATCTAAAAAATCTAAATAGGCTAGTTATAAGTATTTTTTTTCAATTTTATATCGGTTTGAAATGTTGGCTGTCATTCTGGCACTACCTCTCTAAGTTGGCACGAGCCGCCACTGATACATCAGCGTAATGAAATATCAGTCGCATCCAAAATTTTCCGTAATGAAGTATTAGGATTCATCTTCAACTTGAGCGGTTTCATCCATTCTCCGATGATTAGGTTACGATTTTTATTTGCAACAGATCCAGTTTGAGTAAATTTTGTAACAAGGTCCATAACATACATATGCAAAGTTATCTTCCCCGGATGACTCGCGTTAAACCACCTTAAATGAGAATCACTTGGCCCGTAACGGGCAACATTTTGAACATTTATTGCAATAAAAAGTGATACTTCCGTGTGTTTTTGTTTTCTATCTGTACAAATTAAGATACATAAATATTCATCTAATTTTCTCTAAAACCAATTGACAGATTTTGAAAAATCAAACCTCAAAATAAAGGACTTCGTAATACCTTTGAAACAAGCTATTACTCGATACCCCTTGACATTTAAAATTCTTAAGGGGATTACCCGGGGGGGGGGCAGTGGGTACAAGGGGGAAGTAGTTTTCAGTTAAAAAGTTGTTCTCTTAACACAAATGCTTTGAAGTGTCTCGGCGTTTTTCTGTTATTCAGTGGTTTTCGATAAAACCGTGGTGGGAAGTTTTCAAATGAACTATATAATATTCATATACCGAGTGAGAAAATGGATCAAAAAACCGTAATAAATTATTATTTGATTTATTTATGTATTTAGTTGTTAACTGTTATACAAACTGTGAACCCTTGCAGGCATTTTTTGGCACTTTACAGTGTTTAAACAAATTTTATATAGATGGGCTGTAATATACCATATTTTGATTGCAATACATCGAAATTTTAGCTCAGATATCTAAATTTAATTCATACATTCGATGGATTATTATCAAACCCTAGCCAACAACCTATCCTCTCTCAGTGCTTCTGGAGTATGATAAGCTTTTTTGTCTTTACGGAAGGTTTTTTATAAGAAAAACTAGAAAAAGAGTAACCATAATAAAATGGCTTACTTGGGTATTTTCCATTACCTTCTGTATTGTATTTTTTCGGGTAAACGAACAGCCGCTCTAGCACGGAAAATTTGATACCGTATACTCAAATATACAGCCGTATGTGTGTGCTAAAGGCAGATTTTTATTCCGTCCATAACAGTTTGTGTATATTACTTGAATAAACAGAGAGAGAATAACAGTAGCGGCGAGAACATAAAAGTGAAGCAGGAGCCAGGTTAGGGCAAAATAGTCATGCTACACGTCCAAAAGCCAGTGTCTCATGTGTATACAGGGTGAGTCAAGCTCAACGCCTTGTACCCTTGTGACCATACGATACCGGTTTTCGAAAAACCAACTTTGTGAGTGTATGCAGGTCGAGTTGGACTACATTTTAAAAATAATGACTTTTATACAGGGGGTCCAATAAAAGCGTGACATATCAAAGTTATGTTTTTTTAAATGGAACACCCTGCATATTATTGCATATTTAGATTCCCGGGTGCATTTTAGTGTGACTTTATGTATCACACATGGGACTTTAAGCGAACCATTTAGGTGCAAATCACAATTTTTGGTATAGGTAATTATCAGAAAAAACTTGAATATCGCAGCTATTATAAATCTTAGAGAGCTGTGGCTTTGCCGTGTTACTAAGCATAAAATATGTTCGAGTTACATCTGTACTTGGAGAAATCGGTAGATCAATTAAGGAAAATTTTTTCAAAGGTAACTTGATTTTTTCAAATGGGAATGCACAATTTTTTTATACGATCAAATGTGCAATTTGATAAGCTTTCTAATGATATGCGGTTGTAAACATCAAGCTCTGGGAGTTTTATTAAATTTCGAGATTTCAATCAAATCAGTGTTTTTCAATTTCCCTACCTATAAACAAACTAGCAGGCCATGAAATATAAACAAAATCGTATTCATATGGAAGAAAACAACTAACTTAGCAAAAAGATCCAGCAGAACTAGAGTAAAAGAAAAAGATTATAAAAATTCCCTACAACAAATAAACTCTAACCAGAAACAACGGCGGTAACATGTTTAAGGTTAAAGAGAAGCTGGAGTACGACAGAAATGGATAATTTTTACAGCCTACTAGCAACTGCAATGTACTAGAGATTACAAATTTCCAAAATCACTAAACACTCTGAAATGAAAGCAAAATTTTCAGCGATCGTTGCCGTCAGTCTAATATCTTCAGAACGCAATTTCACATTAAATGGTATAAAACAGTAGTCATTTCCGTCAAAGTCAAAAGTGATGATATCTGTCACTGTCGTCCTTTAAATTTTCCAGTATCTATTAGCAAGATCGCAAAAAAAGGAATACTGACAAATCATATTTTAATTTTCTGCCAGGTAAATTATGTTTAATAATTTGAGCAGATTTTTAATTTATTCTTCATTTTCGGCGATCTTGCTAATGAGTCTTGAAGAATTTGCAGAACTCCAGTCAGAGGTATCGGTTACTATTTTTTTAGATCATGAAATGTGAAATTTTATTCTGAAGCTATTAAACTGCCAGCAACATTACGTGGTAGATTTCCTTTCATTTCAAAATTCTCAATGGTTTTGTGAATCGTCACTCTTTAGAATATTGTAGTAGCCGGTATGCTGTGAAAAATACCCATTTCTGTCGTACTCCATCTTCTTTTTGACCTTAGATGTGTTACCTATGTCTGCTATTTCTGGTTAGAATTGATTTGTTGCAAGTCACTTTTATAACTTTGTACCTTTACTCTAGTTTGTCGGTAACTATCTGCTAAGTTAGTTGTTTTGTTCCATCTGAACAGTTTTTTGTTTATATTTCATGGCCTGCTAAGTTGCTTATAGGTCGGAAAATTGAAAAACACCGGTTTTACTGAAAATATGAAATTAAATGAAAACTACTAGAGATTGATATTTACAACCGCATATCATTAGAAAGCTTATCAAATTGCACATTTGATCGTATAAAAAAATTATGCATTCCCATTTGAAAAAATCAAGTTACCTTTGATTGAAGTTTCCTTAATTGATCTATCGATTTCTCCAAGTACAAATGTAATTCGAACTCAACGGTCTAACGTAAGCTGACACATTTCGTGCTTAGTAACACAGCAAAGTCACAGCCGTCTAAGATTTATAATAGCTGCGATATTCAATTTTTTTCTGACATCTACTTATACCCAAAATTGTGATCTGCACCTAAATGGTTCGCTTAAAGACCCATGTGTGATACATAAAGTCACACTAAAATGCACCCGGGAATCTAAATATGCAATAATATACAGGGTATTCCATTTAAAAAACATAACTTTAATATGTCACGCTTTTACTAGACACCCTGTATAAAAGTCGTTATTTTTAAAATGTAGGCGCAGCAATAATAAAAAAAACTAAAAATATAGAAACAGCTCAAACTTCGTTTTTAGGCGTTTTTGGGGTTTCGTGATCATTTTCTACTTTTTTGGGTGGGGATGAAATTTGGGTAGTTGGGGGGTGGGGGGTCATACAACTCATTTTTTTTGTATTCATAATAGGCTATCAATTCACCTTTGAAAGGAAGACCTAGCGGCATAACACACTTTTTTGGTCGGGCGGGCGAGGATTTGGTTGCAAGGGGATCTCAGACTATAGCTTCCTGCTATTAGAAAACAATAAACTGATATCACCGTAATGTGTGAGAAGTACTGAGTCAATCAAATTGACTTCATTTTTTTAAAATTCTTCTGCTGCTGTTTCAGCTTTGTCATTTCAAAGACAGTTGCTTATGAAAAGAAAAGTCCCAACTTTGAAAACGCCCTGTATCGTTGCATTTGAACGTTTGGACTTATTTCATACCGTCAACGATGATTGCTTCCTTTGACTGCGGTTCACTATTGCAACCGTTTGAACTGCTGCAGAGTACGGCAGACCCTGGAAACCAATCAGTTCTACGACCATCTACTTGATTCGGTTTTACGGTTTTTTGAATTGTATGAAAATATGCGGAACCTAGCTTCTCTGTGCTTGAAATTTCCATTCGGCACATGGAGCCAAGTGACGGCGAAGAATATCCAGAGAGAAAATATGGACAAATACACAATATTCCATAAATACAAATAAACCGCTGGATACATCGACGCCGGATTACGGCAGCCAACTCACAAAAAATAAAATAACCAGAACCGGCATGTGATGCCAGGGACGTTCGTGAGATGTATGGCAGAAAACAGCAAGTGAAGTTATTGTTAGCAAAAAAGTGATCGATTGGCAGAGTTGGAAGAGAGTTCACTAACGCCGTGGCTACTTAACAATGACTGACTATATTGTTTATATAGGGTGTATCAACGATGTGTGGGTGAATGATAACTGCTTCCTTATTTGAGATAGGAAAAACATGTTTCAAATACAAGATGTAGAGGGCAATAAAGTCTATCTAGTCAAATTATATATAATGTTTACCATTATACAGGCTGTCTAATAAATGTGTTTCATATCAAAGTTACATTTTTTAAATAGTCCCTAGATATTATTGCATATTTGGATTCCTTGGCCGATTTTAGTGTGACTTTATGTATCATACATTATACTTAAAACGAACCGTTAAGGCGCAAATCACTATTTTTTATATAAGTAGATGTTCGAAAAAAATTAGAATGCTGTGACTGCGATGCAACTAAGCATGAAATGTGTCAGCTTAGGTAGTACTATCAAATTTGAATTCTTCTTGTACTTTGTGAAATCAGTACATTAATTAAGGAAACTTCAATCACAGATAACTTTCTTTAAATGGCAATACCTAACCTTTTTCATACGGTAAAATTTAGAATTTGATGGCTTTTCTAACGATATAAGATTGTTGAGATATTAGTCTCTTATAGTTTCCATTTTAATTGCAATTTTCAGTCAAATCGGATTTTTTGAATGTTTCTACCTGTAAGTAACCTAGCAGGCCACGATGGAAGACAACAACTAACAGAAAAGAGAAATATGCAAACAAACTAGAGTAACAAGGCAAGATAATAAAAATTCCTTACAACATATCCACTCTAACCAGAAACAACAGCGGTAACATATCGAAGGTCAATAAAAATCTGGCCTATGACAGAAATGATCAACTTTCACAGCGAACTATTAAGATGTAATAGAGATTAACAAATTTCAAAAATGATATCTACAGAATAAAATTTTACATTTCATGGTATAAGACAATAGTCCTTTCCGTCAAATCAAAATTAACGCTACTTCTCAGTGGAGCACTCTGAACATCTGTTGGAATAGTTGGTAAAATTATTTATCAGTTCATGTTTTAATTGTGCTTATTTCATGTTTTTTTTTGGCAAGTAAATTCTGTTTCATAATTTAAACATACTTTAATTCAGTTTTCGTTTTCTGCAATCCTGCTAATGAGTACTGAAGGATTTAGAATGCTCTAGTAATAGACTTCCTAATGTGTTTTAAAACATTTCAAAAGTTGAGAAATTTATGAAAAGTTGCGGTATTTTAGCCAGGATGGAAATGTCATATTAATCACATTATTATTATAAATGTAGTTTTTGAATGGCAGACAGTTAAGTTAGTTGGTCTAACAGGTGATCGAAATGGCCGTTTCTTTGCAAAATGTGGAGACAGAATGAGGCGAGGGAGAATGATTGACATATGGATCATTAATTACATTGACAGTTGACGATACCAACTGTGAGAAAAACAAAAACCTGGAAAGTCAAAAAACACCAGAGAAACAGAATCTCAGTTGTAAAACGTGAATAAAAGGTGGCCCAAAATAATTTTTAAGAAAATTTTGTAATCGAAAAATGTGTGTATTTAAGCCACGAATTTTATAATGCTTTCGTGTTAAGTAAAGTGTAAAGGTCGTTATGTTTTTGTAATTTTACATGTATATGTTGTTTGTTGCTGACCTGCTTGTTTTGAAGACACCGTAGACTAGCAAACATTTTTTTTTTTTAAATTGACGATTTTGTACTGGAGGTGGCATTTGAAGTCTTTGACTCAATGCAGTCTTTTCATTGGCAAGCTTCAACGTTAAAGATGGCAATAAACATTGCCGAAAGCTTAGCAGTTAACACAAAAATTTTGGCCACAACCGCAAGATTTTCTCATCTTTACCAGTTTCTTAGCCATGAGCTCCTCTGATATCATTTCATCATCATAATCACAATGTCTTGACAGACACGTTCTGAACTCGTAAAATGCATTAAGTCTGAGCTAGAGTATTGCCGACACGAATATTATCAATAGTTTTGAGAACTGTAGCTCGCCATCGATTCATGCGATTTACTGTCAGTTCAGTGGCGCTCTGGATACTCATACCCAGCAACTGTTTGGTCGTATCCACCCAGCGTGTACGGGAACGGCCACGGCACCGCCCACTCGGTGCATGACCCTGAACTACAAATTTCTCCGCATTATCGCTTCTGTGTATATGTCCGAAGAATGTAAGCATTCTCGTCGACACAATGAAAGATAGTCTCTTTAGATTACCGAGCTCATCCAGAATGGAAACGTTAGTTCGATGCGGGCGGTATAAGGAACTCTCAGCATTATATTACGGCATGTAAAACGATTGGTATCTTACCTTGGCCAGTCTCATCGCTGTGACCCAACAGCTACGCACCCGTTCGGAATCGCAGGCGAGGCACCGGAGCTGCTCGGCGCCCCCTCCGCCCTTGTCTGTGGTCCCGCCTCCCCCCTCTCCCCCACCGCTGCCGCCGCCGTCTAGATCCGTGCCCGCAGCGGCCCCGTTCAGGCGCCGCCTCTCCTGGTCCGCTCCGCCCGCCGTGCTGATAGGCTCCGCCTCCGGCCGCAAGACCACGCCCCACTCGCTGGGCGCCCGCAATTGGTTCTTGGCGTTCAGGGCCGCGTACGCGTGGTACCGGCGCAGGTCGCACAGCAGCCGTACGTCCTGGTACAGCCGTCTGTCTTCGGAGATCTGCAACATAAACAGGCGAGTAAGTATATATACAGAATGTATAATAAAAGTTGGCAGATCATAGGCGATTCGAATGTGCAAATAAAACGATGAAGCGAGTATACAGGATGTTTTGTGACGAATGGAAAATACTATAGGAGAAGCCTGCACAGTTCATTTAAAAAAAATGTCAAGTTGATTGACTCAGTACTTCCCATACGTAACGGTAATATCATTTCATTTTTTCCATAGCATCAAGCTATAGTCTGAGATCCCCTTGCAACCAAATCATCGCCCGCCCGCCCTCAATAAAAACATCCAACACAAAAACTTGCACAGTTTCTTGCACCTCTGTAGGAAGTAGGACGACACAGGTTTTCAATCATTCGGTTCACAGAAAAAAAAATCGGAAAAATGAAGGGTACCGGCTGGATTCGAACCAGCGTCTCCGGCATTCTAGGCCGACGCGATACCAACTACACTATGGTCCCCCACAATGTAGTCGATATACAGCGCCGACGACAAGGTATCGATAACGCCGATACCCACCACTCCCTCGTATCCCTCTGCGAACCATGTATTTCAGTCATCCAGAGAGTCCTAGACGGCTGTTGGGTAAGTGCGAATCTCCCACCGCTATTTGCACGACAGCTCTTTTTTTACTAAAGTACGACTCCTCAGTCGGCCAGGAGTGGAATGAAAGGTGCTTGCTTACTCCGCAAGAGGGAGATAATTCCAATCATTTGGTTCAGAGAAAACTCGGAAAAATGATTTTTCGAATCCAGCTGGTACCCTTCATTTTTTCAGATTTTTTTGTGAACCAAATAATTGGAATTATCTCCCTCTTACGGAGTAAGCAAGCACCTTTCATTCCACGACACAGTTTTTATTCCGTAAGCTTCAACGTGGGAACCTCCAAAACGCCTAAAACGAAGATTGAGCTATTTTTATACTCTTAGTTTTTTATTATTCCTTCACCGCCACTGACACGGCTTTTAAAAACCATACGCATTTTTCATCCTCGCCACGGTAATAATACTGTGAAGAATTTTCATTAAAATCAATTCCAGGTTACACAATACAGAACGATCTAAAGCAATACTAGTACGTATACGTCAGAAGTCCTTGGTTTCTGTAATAGGCTAATAGGCAAGGCAATGTTCCGATGGACCTAAAAAGTGTATTATGCCCCTAGGTCTTTCTTTCGCAGGTAAATGGAGAGCCCATTATGAATATAATAAAAACTTCTTCAATTTTACAACCACCACCCCGCCCCCCCCCAGCCACCCAGTTTCATCCTCACCCAAAGAAACGTAGAAAATTATTAGTAACCCCTCAAACGCCTAAAAACGAAGTTTGAGGAATATTTCAAATTTTTTGTTTTTTGTAATTACTCCGCCCCCCGTACAATGATTTCCAAAATTATAGGAATATTACCTTCTACGGCCCCACAACATATCGCTACCCAAATTTCATCACAATCCATGAAGTGGTTAATGAGATTAGAAAAACGCCAACAGACAGACAGACAGACAGACAGACAGGCCGACGGAAATAAGTGGCATGGATTTTCGTTATGTAGACATCATATAAAATGCCCAAAAAGCGTATTATCTCAAAATCAAAAATTTTCCATCTTTGCCATGATAGTAATGCTTTGTCAAAATTTCATTAAAATCAATTCACTCATTTCCACGTTACTCAATACAGAACGATCTAAAGCAATATTCGGATGTATATGTTAGGAGCAAACACCGATTTCGGCCAATGGACGAAAAATATGGCCAAAACGCGTTTTGGCTGCTACCATTTTACCAATGTCCGAATTATCGCTTTCCGGTTGCCAAAACGCGTCCTGTTCTACTGCGATTGCCATAACGCGTGGTGGATTTTGTGAGTGTCTCAGCTTGTAAACGATACCTCTGGAGCTAGTGTATTCATTTAGTATTTGATCTTTGTGCGGGTTAGACAGTAGCTAGAGAGTGCAATGGAAGACCTAAGGTTATGTTTTAATGACGAACTGCAAACAGTCATAACTGGTAGCAATGATCGTAGTAATATTTGTACAAGGGAAAGGTACGACCAAACACTCACAGAGGTAAAGGCGGCAAAAGCTTGTAAAAGTAACGGTGATACAATACCTTCGAAACAAAGACAACAATTGAAAAGGTATATTTTAAAAATTGGCTATATCGAAAGAGGTTGTGAGGTATGTTTCTTTCAGTTTTTTTTTTCATGGACCTAAGATCTAGAAGTGCTTTTTATTCGTTTTAGTTATGGATTCTAAGCTCTGAGCAAATACTGTAACACAACACGGCAAATAATTGAGATTTATTTATTCGTAGTAGAATATAGAACGTGTTCTGGCAATCGTAGTTGACCCAAAACGCGCTCTGGGCTACACTGAACAGCCGGAAAGCGATAATTCGGACATTGGCAAAACGGTAGCAGCCAAAACGCGTTTTGACCATATTTTTCGTCCATTGGCCGAAATCGGTGTTTGCTCCTAACATATACATCAATTATGCCGCTAGGTCTTTCTTTCACAGGTCAATGGACAGTCTATTATGAACAAACATTTTTTTAAGTTTTATAACCCCCACCCCCATTTCACCCCCACCCCAAAAAAAGTAGAAAATGATCAGGAATCCTAAAACGCCTAAAAATGAAGTTTGAGGAATTTTTACATTTTTTTTTGTTTTTTGCTATTACCTACTACGCCGCCCATGCATTGATTTTCAAAATTATTGCAGCATTACCTACTACGACCGCCCAGCAGCATATCGCCCCACAAATTTGATCACAATCCGTGCAGCGGTTACTGAGATTACGAGAGTAGAAAAAACCCCCAACAGACAGACGGACCGACCAACAGACAGACCAACGGAAATGACGTGGACATTCGTTATGCAGACGAAAACGGCCAAAAGCGTTATTATCTCAAAATCGAAAATTTTCGAGATCACAATACTCTCTTCACATATCAGTGTGGGAAGTAAAAAACGTTATGTAAAGTAGAGCGCGATTTTCAACTGTTTCAGACATTTTCATTAAAAGGCAGACCTCCAAACGAAAACCCTAATAATACAAAATTTTACTTGATGCACAATGGTTTCCTCTCTTGTAAATTTGTGCTCCATTGCAGTCAGAACACTGAGGGAATCTGTTAGTATGAGGCATTTATGGTGTCCAGAGAATTGCAAATACAGTAAATATATTATACCTTATCCACCGAACAAACGGAGTAACCGTGCACAATATATGTAAATTTTTACTGTATGGTCAAGGGTTATATGCACACCGTCTACAAAACTGCATACTGAGAGCAGTGATGTTATTTTAAACAGAAAAATTAAGTTCGATTTATCCGAGTAAAGCCCCAAAATATGGGTTTGAAATAATTTTTTACTCCTTTTCTTCAGTGAATGCAGTATAGAGCAGCTATTCTCAATCGCTGGTCCGGCGGACCAGTAGTGGTCCGCGGAGAAATTTTACTGATCCGCGGACATTTCCCCTACCCACGAAAAAAATTTGCTTAATTTATTCCTTATGATTAGTTCGTCCAAAGTTTACGGAATACATATAAATTGGATCACTCCGCAAAAATATCAAAACGGCCTGCCCCTTGCCCCGTCTCCCCGGTACAACGCACCGGTAGCAGTTGTACCGACGTCAGCCGGGAGATACGGGGCGGCGTAAAGTAGAGGTTGAACGTGTTTAACGCGAAGTCTATACAGTGTCTCAAAAATATCGGATTTTGTTATCTCGGATTTGTTTGCAGGAAATGGATAATCTTTTTAGAAGTTTGTCAATTTCGCGAGAAAAGATATTACCAATCAATTTAAATTTATTAACGGTTGGAGAATGACAATCAGATCCATCCTCATTTTGTGGTAAACCTTGAAATGTAAGGGATATAAATACATGGTATCCCACGACGATTAAGACAAGAAATATGTCGGAACTGGATAGTAGTAGAGAATTATAATTTTGAGCATGTGAATTAGAGTAGATGTTGTGACCTTTTTGTCATTGTACTACTATATGAGGTATTTGTTTTTGGTCACGTGACATTCGATTCAAAATGATTAAAGCAAAAAAGGCCGAGATACGTCAAAAATTTTTGTCAAGGGGGACAAGTTTTTAACAAAAAACTACTTCACCGCCTTGTACCCTCTGCCCCCCAGGATCATCCCCTTAAAAATTTTAAATGACAGGGGGTATCGGGTAACATCTTGTTTCAAAGGTGTGTCGAAGTCCTTTATTTTGACGTTTGATTTTTTTATATTTGTGCCTGTGTTCCTCCCGATAAAACATTTCCAAAAAACTAGCACACTTTGGGGTGTAAAGTGATTAGTTCAAGAGCTACAGGTACTTAAAGGATTTATCACGCTAAAAGTGTATAATGAGACAAAATATTCATTCGGTGGTCTTACCATACCACCCAGGGACATTGTAAATTATATTTTAGAGCTCGAAAATATTTTTGTTGATAACTTTAACAATTTAGTTTCTACAGTAGCAATTGGAATGACACTGAAAAGCAAAATGTCAAAAATAATTTATTCACATCCATGTAAGGCATTCCACATGATCATGTTTTAAAATTGTACATACGAGTTCGTATATACTATACCATAAAATTTATAAACTGTGATCTCAAAAAATAAGCCAAATAAACAAAACATTGAGGTAAAAATACTACAGCACCTTTGAACCATCAGTTTTTACTTATCTACGAAATAGCTACAATATGTGAAATCATTTGAGATTCATTAGTAATAGCTTTACTAGGCTTTATTTTTGATATCTATTCATGTAAGTTAGTGCATTAGCAAAATAAACGTTACATTTGTATTCGTATGTCTAAATCGGCCGTCAATACATAGTTTTTCAATGACCCTCGTATATACGTGTAACCCAGGCGTTCGCAAGTCCCCGCTAAAAGACCCTCGTACTTGAGCAAAAACCAACGCAAAAACTAACTGGCGCGTGTGGCCGCGGCATCGCAATCCGATTTTTTTTTAACAAATCTACTGGTCCGAGAGAAAAAAAAAAGGTTGAGAAACACTGTATTAGAGTAGTAAGTAAGTAGTAAGAGACCATGAGTACTCTGAATCACCGACAATAATTGCTGCACCGACCCCTCGCTACAGTTGTTTGTAATCATCATAACTGCAAGCAGTAATCGATAAGTTGATGATGGAATTGTATTTCTATCATATCCAGCTAGTTTTTTATTTATTGTAGGAGAGGCTTGATAGCATGGAGGGATGGTGTGTAACACGGGAAAGTATGTCTCCAACTATTATATCTATGGTTCTCCGAACTCCATGCTACGAATCCTAGCTGGTCGGGAGGTTGTGGGCCTATAATAATTTTCTTTAGAGCTATCGAAGAGAGATATATTCAAGTGAGAGGAATTTGATTTTACTTTAGTGGCGTTTGCATACCCAGTTTCAGCCTGAGTGGCATTACTGATGTGTCACAGAGGATATAGATGCAGCCGGACTGGTGCGAAAGGGTAGCTGCATTTAAAGCCGCTAGCTGTATCATATCTAGCTGTCGTAGTTTGCTTTTTCGTACTGAGCCATACACTACAGGGTGTTAATTAAGTATGTTAACAAACTTTAACCACGAATAGTACTGCGAAAAATAGAAAGAAAATGTCATATGAATATGGGTCCGGAAATGCTTCCTAAGGGAGCTACGCCCCTTTGCATGGGGCACCCTGAAGACGGTTTTCCCTCGATATTCTCGAAACCATTCATAACAAAATTACGAAATTCAGAATTTCATAATTTTAATCAGAGGCGTATCGTACGGGAGGAGTTAAGGGTAAAATAACCCCATTTTCTAAATGGTAATTTTCTTGACATTTTGATTTTGGAATATGGTATTTCAGAGATTTCTACGTAAAAATGGTCTCTTGGTACATCTCGATAGGGCTAACCGTTTTCGAGAAAAATGCAAATTATTGAATCGATGCAGGCTATTGTATTCAATAATTTGCATTTTTCTCGAAAACGTTTAGCCCTATCGAGATGTACCAGAAGACCATTTTTAAGTAGAAATCTCTGAATATTCTAAAATCAAAATGTCAAAAAAATTACCATTTAGAAAATGGGGTTATTTTTACCCTTAACTCCTCCCGTACGGTAGCCTCTGATTAAAATTATGAAATTCTGAATTCAGAATCAGATTCATGGTCAAAAGTTTACCCATCGTACCTAATTTCGTAATTTTGTTATGAATGGTTTCGAGACTATCGAGGGAAAACCGTCTTCAGGGTGCCCAATGCAAAGGGGCGTAGCTCCCTTAGGAAGCATTTCCGGACCCATGTTCATATGACATTTTCTTTCTATTTTTCGGAGTACTATTCGTGGTTAAAGTTTGTTAACATACTTAATTAACACCCTGTATATTAGCATAGTTTATGCGTGATTCTATTAGGGCTCTGTAGAGTTGTACTGTAGACTCCGCTGCCCATGTTCCTCTTTTTTTTTGCAAATAAAGGAGAATTATTATTGTTAAACAATATCGACACTGTAAAAATGAGGAAGAACCAATTTTGTGAATTTACCGGAAAAACTATTTTATTAAAATATAAAATAGACAAAAGCTGAAGAAGTATGGGATCTCAGACGAAACGTCTTAATAATGTGTGTCTCATTCTCACAACTACTGGAAGTAACTACCGAAGATTCGAAAACTTAAGTACATCTGCATTACTTCCCAAGGTCCTTCGACGCGAAGAGCAAAATTAGATGACGTCATTTGCGGCTACCCTGTATACTTACAGTCTGTGATCTACGAAGCACACGTGCCTGTGGCCATTAATTAATAATCAGTAGTGACCCGACACGCGTGTGCATCCAGAGCCGCCTTTGACGTTTCCAAACAATTTCACCTTGATTCGTTGTACTATGAGTAATATGATAATAGCATTTTTATACGAAAACCATACGAAATTCATAGTGTTTACATGTGCTTTTACTAGCGATGCGCAGTTTCGATAAAATTTCTGGACTTACTCTCAATAATTTAAACTGCACTCTTATTCACGATGTTTCGGTTAGTTATACTTAAACCATCATCAGTTGCCTCTAAACGATAAAAATATTTTGTGCATACGTTCCGGTACGGTTTACTGAAAAAGCGGTGTTGCGCTATCTCAGTAATTAATAGAAACAAAAATTTGAAATTGTGAGATCTGACTAAATTCGAGATGCGCAATTCATTGCGATAAAAATAAGTAGAGGATTCTATTTCAAATAAATCAAAATCGGGGATATTTGATTAAAAATTTGGAAAAATAATTTATAACTTGGCAACGTCGCAAACGCGAAAAAAATAGATAGGGTATTAGTATATTTCGATTTAAAATAAAAAATACAGGGTGTTACATTTAAAAAAACAAAGTAAAATGACCTTCAAGTTGCCGTAATTTCAAATTCTGCCAAAAACACCCTGTAAATACAAATTGCTGGTTACATCCAAAATAATATCCATTTAATATTCAAGTAACTCCCTGTATAATATTATTGAGAAAAATTAAAGGAATATATGAATTTGGACGTATTACTTGCGACCTTGCAAATCCGGGAATTAATAGAAAAAAAATAACTTGGCAACGTCGCAACCGATCCCAAAAATATTTTAGGGTTGGATAGAGACCAATGATGGAAACTAAAGGAATTTAAGAAAAAGGTAGAGTTCCATATGAAAAAATAAAGTTGACCGCTATCCTACTTTACCGCAACACCCTGTATATTTTAAAATATTTTTTGAATATGCGTCTTAAGTAACCAAATAATTTTTGTATTTGACATTTTCTTCTATCAGGTATACCTTGCGAGATATCGAAGAATTACACACTAACTGGACACCCTGTATAAAAATAAGAACATAGTAGGGCTGTTCGCAGAGCAATCACAAACTAGTCAGCGTCAATTTGATTGGCCAGTACTATGTAGTCAGAAATAGTTTGACAACTGTAATGACGAATACTGATTGGCTCTGACTGGTTTGTGATTCTCTGTAAAACAGACCTAATATTGAATTGTATATGAAGGTAGAAATATAACTACACATGTATAAGACCAATGAAATATAATTTTTTTATGGAGTGGACCTAATTTGTTGAAGTCGTGATTAAAGTGAGCCATTCCGGGATTCGGAAAATTTTTCCATTCCAGAAAAATCCCGGTCATTCCCGGCCACCTGGCAACCTTACCCAGGGGTTTATAGAAGGGACTGCAATACAGCCTTCACCACCGATCGGGTGCCGCCGTGACATGCCATTTATTCACAGGAACATTCAGTTGAGAGAGATTTAACGATTTCGAAAAAAAATTTGGGCAATCCATTTTTTGTTTTGCTCCTGAGCGTCGATCGGTATAACGAGGTAATTGTTGAATTTATTTTAATGAAATTTTGACACAGTATTACTATTCTTGGTGGGGATGGAAAAAGTGTATGATTTTTGAAAATCGTGTCAGTGGTAGCACAGCAATAATAAAAAACCAAAAAATGTAGGGGGTTGAAAAACTGAAAAAGTTTTTGTATTGATAATAGGCTTTCCACTGACCTGCGACGGAAGGAGCTCAAGCTCAATACACTTTTTTAGGTCCTTCGGAACATTGCCTTGCATTACAGAAACCAGGGAACTTGGAATTTTCTGATGTATGTATACTCATACATACGAGTATTGCTTTATATCGGTCTATGTTGTGTAACCTGGAATTGATTTTAATGAAATTTCGCATTATTACCATGGCGAGAATGGAAAATGTGAATGGTTTTTAGAAACCGTGTCAGTGGCGGCGCAGCAATAATTGGAAAACTGAAAATACAAAAATAACTCAAACTTCCTTTTTATGTGATTTGGGGGTTCAAGATCGTTACGTTTCATCCAGTTCAAGCTTGCAAAATAAAAACTCTCCTATAGAGATGCAAGAAACTATTTACGAGAGTTTCTGTATTGGATGTTTTTTTTTTTTGGGACGGGCGGGTAATGATTTGGTTGCAAGGGGATCTAAGACTCTCAGGCATTGGGAAAATAATAAAATGATATCACCGTTAAGTGCTGAGTCAATCAACTTGACTCCATTTTTTATTATTCTAATTAGTATTCTTAGGCCCGATTTTATCAACATGCGCAATTTAACAAAGACTTTGACCGAAAATTATTGATTTCTCTTGAAGTTGACCTCAAAAAGCTCAAAACTGACATACTTTGTATGCAATCGAGCATTGTAAATCATCTAGCATCTTTTCCAGTCTGATTTTCCACCCCAAAATGGGTGAAAAATAGCATTTTCTTGTTTGATCAAAAGTTTAGCAATTGCTGATCTCACCAATCAGATTTCAGATTCCATTTCCATTCGATCGCTGGTTTCATGCTGTATTAAATGATATAATGACAAGAAATTCACTCATTGCATTATTTGGATAAAACAATTTACTATCGATAATAATAATAAATACATGCAATATATCTTTATTTTATAGTAAAAAGGGGTAAACATAGCACTTTGATACGTTTCAAAAGTTAAACAAACGATTTAACTGTTAGGCAAGCTATTTTCCAAGCGTACATGTGCATTACTGGTTGCCTAAGTGTCATCCAGTTTTGACGTTTTGTTTTCAATATTGATAAAATACCACTGGATGATATTTATTAACATAGCCCTCAATACCCAATAGAAAGCTTTTGCTAAATAACATCCAATAGAAAAGCTTTGTCAAAGTCTTTGTTAAATATGCGTGTTGATAAAATCGGGCCTTAGAATCAAGGAAATTATTGTAAAACTTGGTGGGCTTAGGGACATAAGGGAGGATAAATAAATAAAAATGCTTACAAATTGTGAGATTGCACATGGGAAGTGGCGTGTCAGTCCGTTAAGCCTTTCTGTGTTGTGACCGGGTACAGTTTCTCAGTTCCTAGTGCGAATGCTCAACAGTGACGTGTTAGTCTCGCTGGCAAATGTTTATGCACGTATATATTACATATATATCCATACAATGCAGTTAGGAGAATAAAAAAGCGGCGTTCGAAAAGGTCATTGTTGTTATGATTGCGGCGCAGTCGACATACATATGTTTATGCAACCTTTCCGTGGAACTAATAAAGGTCAGTTATTCCAGAATCGCCATTTACACATGTACAGTATGACGCATTTATACATTCCGTACATGTATACAACACCTAGCATAATCCCATTGGTCAGATTTGAATTTTGAACCAATCAAGCTCTGAGTACCATACGCGAGTATGGAATGTAAATGAGTGCTATATGCACTTACGGAATGTAGTACTTAATGCAGCTGAAAATTTACAAAGAGAAAAGCGATTTAATCGAAAACCATTTTTCAACTATGTATTAAACGGCAATAAACTCTATTACAAATTAAGTTATAGTAGGGTGTATAATAATAATTTGTCCTTTACGAAATATTGTAAATGTAATAATTGCAAAGATCTGGTGTATTAAGTAAACTAAGTATTAATCTTCAGTGGGCAAAGAAAACATCCATTACTTACAAGATTAAAGACATTAAAGAATATAGCAGAACAAAAAAGAACGTTATATAGAATCAGTGGGATAAACCATGCATTGGGATTATTCGTTTTAATATTTTGGGATAGATAGGTACGTTTTTCTTTGACGTCAGTCAATAGATTTGATCTATATTTTCCAGGAATCAGTTCAAAATATTTATAATTAGGAGATAATTTTGCCCCAGCATGCATGGCGATTTCAAACATATACGAGTATAACATATTATAACCACCCTCTCTCGCTGCAATCGCAAAAACTAAAACAAGAGTCCAGCCATAGCCATACGTTTGACTTGCTTATAACTATATTACATTCCGTAAGTGCATTTGGCACTGATTTACATTTCATACACGCATATGGCACTCGAAGTTTAGAGCTCAACAATATTCAATTCCGTAAGTGCATATGGCACTGATTTAAATTTCGTACACACGTGCGGCACTCGAAATTTGATTGGTTTAAAATTCAAATCTGACCAATGGGATTGTGCTAGGTACTATATACATGTACGGAATTTATAAATACGTACAGTATGGAGGGTATACCATGTTAGCAGTTATTCCTAAATATTTTAAACGTGTTTATTTGTACGAGTGTGGCTCGACAAGTCGTTCAACGTCATTCAGTAAGAAATACAAATATACAGGGTATTGTATGACGAGTGAAAGGTACTTTAGGAGAGGACTGTACATTTCCAACAAAAAAAGTCATATAAAGTAAGGTCTTATTTTCAACTGTTTCAGAGATATTTAATTTTTCTTTCATTATTTGATTTCCAGCGATAGTAGGCGCATGATTGGTAAATTTACGACCGCCTCATGTCATGTAGCAAAATACTAAATACACATAGTGTAAAGGTATAACACTTGTCATCAAACAATACCTTCGTAGCACTGCGAATAACAGCTTCTGATACTTTGTGCTCGATAATTTTAGCGAATGTATGCCCGTAAATTTAAGGCCAAAATTTCAGCAAAATGCAGACAAAAACATCTCCAAGTAAAGCGTATTTAGTCTTAAAAAGCGAGACTTTTGTTTTGTTCGCAGATACAGGGTGATCAATTTATACTCCGAAGTTAAATACCCCCGTCATTAGGGAAGGTACAAAAAACTTTCGTATAAAAGTTATAGGTAAAGCGAAGGTCTAAATTTTAAAATTATTGTATAATATACAAGGTTATTCATAAAGTCACGGCGTATAAGAGTTATGTTTTTCAAATGGAACACCCTATACATTATCTCGAATTTGAATTGCGTTTATTTTCCCTATCCCGCAAATATAAGGTTCTATCAGGTGATCTTCAGAAATATGGCCACTTTTGTGTGAAAATCTTAACGGATTCATCACCCTGTATCTTAAAAAATCAACAAATGGAGGCTTGACTCTTAATGCTAAAATAATTTCGTGGTTCTGGTTATCTAGTTTAGTTTAAAATTATCAAGATTCTGCTATCTTTGATTTTGTATACAAGCTGAACCAAAACTCGCGACAGTAATTTTCTTTGTTATTTTAAATGGAACACCCTGTATCTTATAGCATCGTCAGAAAGTTCTTACAAAACACTTTTAGTAAGCAATCCCTATACCTAAATGAAACACTTATGAAGCGATATCGATTTGAAGCAGTAAAACGATTACTAATAATACTACATTTTTGCCAAATACTGAATGTTTGTCAGAGTTGGCTATGGCTACCGTGTTTGACAGAACGTAGTAAATAATAAATACTGTGTTTGTCAACTATACAATTGTCAATTGATACTTGAAATTTGATTTGGTTTGGTTTGTTTCCGTGTTGCTTGTGTACATGCAGTTGGAGTTGAGGAATGATGAATTTTTCAATTGAAGAATTAATCGGTATGATCTGGATACTAGGCGAATCAAAACTAGTATATTAATTTCAATTATTCAACAAATATAACAACACTTACTATGTTCGGTTAAGCATAGCATCCATGGACAACTTAACAAACACAAGAATTTGGCAAAAATATTGTTTTACTACTTCAAATCGAAATCCCTCCAAACAGTTGGATGTCACACCTTTTAAGCTCTCGTCGTTACGCCTCTGTGTAATATTACCAAACTTTAAGGTGTCTGCGCCATCTCTTAGACAACGTATACGACCGCTGGTCGAAATCGTTTTCGCGGCAAAGTTGAAACGTTCAATGTTCGGTCCGATCTCTCAATCCAAAAAAGATTTTCAAACTCACAAACACATATAGAGGTGAAGTTAATAAAAGCGTGTTCATAATCTAGGTATTTCCTACTAAATATAATTCTCCCTAACAAATCCAGTGAATTTCTGGCGGACTGAGGATAAGAATCTATAGTGGATTTCCTCTCTTAGGTGTTGGAAACTCTGGTTCTCACACAATGGGTGCACCCCCTAGGTGAATGTATGGACCTCAGAGTAACAACTGAACATAGAGGTAGTAAACAACTAATTCTAATAGGCCGACATATTTTCTTACGTTGTCATATTGACCACCAGATACGGCAATCATAATTATTTACCATCGTCTTAATTGTATAGTATCCAGAAATATTCCATTCTACGTTAAAAAAAGACGGTATTTTGATGGTTCAGGAATGATTACAGCAAAATCAATAGATATGTCTCTCTCTACTGCGTTACTGCATATTTGTTCATCATAAACGCAAATTCTGAAGTGTTACATAAATTTTGAGGAGCTGGCAACGCCGGTATCATTTTCATGCGACTTATTCACGGTAGAACCTCGACTGTCAAACGTTTATTTTGTTTGTGCGTGTTTTATGCTTGGTCAGTAAAGTCGAATTCGCTATTTGTTGGTAAATGTACCTAGTGAAGCTTTGCGGACTTGCACTATGTTCGAGTATAGTTAGCAGTTTTTCGAGATGGAACTCAGAAAGTGCAGTGTTTGTAACATGGGTTGCATTGGAGGAATTTTCAGGTTAGTTGGCGTTACACAGCATTGTTTACAATTTGAACTGTCACTGCGAGGTCACAGCTGATCAATGTTTGGAGGCTGAAGTGTCAAAGATGATGGCTTTGAGCACGCCCTCCATGCTGAAGTGGTTTGTTTACTACCTCTATGTTCAGATGTTACTCTGAGGTATGGACGTAGACATTCTTGGAGGGGACTCAGCATTTGATATAACTTCAAGATCTATATAACACCATACATATTTTTTTCTCTGCAGGTGCAAGTCCTTGAATCATAAACTAGTTGTTGAAAAAACCTACATACGTACGACATACCACAAACTTGCCGACCATTTATTTTGAAATGTTATAAAAAATCGGATATCTTTAGTTTCCCATTACGGTTACAGCACAGCAGGTATAACTGCATACCAGAGCAATTTATGATTATGCATATACATAATTACATCTACTTGCTATGTGTGTTTCCGTCAGTATATTTTCAAGTGAACAAACGCAGACAAGCATATAAGCTTTAAGGAACTGCCACAGAAAAATAGCACAAAAAACGCAACAAGTAGCTTGACTAAATATTTGAAGTTGTAACATTTCCCGCCCGCTTCAACACCCAATTTCACCGCTTAACTACTAACTAAATGAATAATGAAATGTTGTTCGACACATTGGCATACAATACGTTGATTCAAGATGAGACTTTTTGCTTCAAGGTCAGTGGATATAAAGTTTAACGTTGGGGGTCCCACAAAGGTCAATACTCGGGCCAATAGTACTTCTGGTATACATCAACGATTTACCAGCTCCTGGAGAGGACTACACTCTGTTTGCTGATGACAAAACTTTGTTCTTTACTTCTAACAGCTAAACAGAATCATGGAATGGCTCATTAATGGCCCAGAGCATAGTAGAAAGATGGTTCTGCTTAAATAAGCTGCTTCTCAATAAAGATAAAACAACAAGAATTGTCTTTTTCATGCGAGATATTACACATGCAGGCTAGGGTGGGGAGTCAGTGAAGTTTTTATGTATATACCTAGACGCAAGGCTACAGCGGTGTGTTATTGAGGTGGTGACTGGGAAGCTGCCCTCTAGTGGAAAGCCGTAAGACTGCTAAGTGGCCTTGCGTATCGAGAGAATTGTAAATTGGAGATGTTCTTTTGTTTCTTAAACGTAGTATGGGATCATTTAGAACTTGTGGCGACCTTCAGTACTACAAAACCCCACCCAGTAACGATCTGGTGCCTTCTTATAGGCGACCTCGTACATTTCAAGATGGCCCAGGGTTTTGGTCAATAAAATTTTATAATGTGTTACCACTTGACATAAGAAACCTTCGCTATGATAGGTTTAATGACAAAATCATACATCTGCTATCTGAAAATACTTTTTATTTAATTCAAGACTATTTGAACTACCAGTTTTAACTATCTCTTTTTTAAATGTGTTATATGTGTGTATTAGTAGGTATATGTTTTATATTAGTGTTATTTTATGACCATAAACTGTCTAGTTAGTAAGTTTACCAGCATGAAGTCCATTACCATTTGACGTCTGTAAGCATTTTATACGTGATGACATTCACAAAATATTAATATTGATTGCATGATATTCATAGAACACCACTGAAAACTTTGTTCACAGATATTCCTTCAACACCAGTGTTCAAAAAGATCTGAAAGTGCATAGTACCACCAAGGACATTAATTAGGGTAATAGACAGTACTTTATGAATACAAAAATCTCCCCACCTGCCTAATTTCGCGCCCCTCCCAGAAACAAACTAAAATGTTGCAAAAAAAAAGTTTTGTGCGGTAATGAGAATTTTAGTGTTTCTGCTAATTCTGTCCTATACCACTACTATGCTAAAATCGGTACAGCGGTTACAATACTGCCTTCATCTAAGCGGTGGGAAGTAAAAAGTAGGTAATAACATGCAATGCTCTTCACTCTTCACTAAATATATTTTTATAATAGATCAGAATGGATCCACCAAGATAAGTTTTTTAAATAATATTAACAATATGCAAGTATGAAATGTATATATGTTTGTATGAGTCCTCGGCGTTTATTTCAATGTTAATTTATACATTGTTTTATATTTGAATTTCCATTTAGATAATCAAAACGTGCACTCAGTAACAATATAACACAGAAGTATACAAAAATACTGTTACTACAGATTAGTTTATTATTTTATTTGGCAAAAATGTTTTCAGAACGTGACAAAAAGTAACAACCGTATACGTATTGTGAAATGTATCTGTATACGAACCTGTGATACGAATCGTCACTTGTCTTCCAATACCCGAGAATAAAGGTACAGATACACATGCTTAAATCGAGCGATTTTTGAGCACGCTATACCAAAAAGTCTAATCCACAAACAAGGACACCCCCCCCCCCCCCGCCCGAGAGCAAATTTAAAAGCTGGCAGCCTTGTTCTGGACCCTTCTATGGTGTCCGGACCCCCCCCCCTCCAAAACGTTAAATTCCGACCAAAAAATCTAATCCACAAATATGAACCCCCCCCTCGATAGCAAATTTTAAAGGTGGCAACCCTAATATGGACCCCTCCCAAGAGCCCGGATCACCCTCCCCACGAAACGTGAAATGTCGTCCAAAAATTTAATCGCAAATATGAAATATGCACCCCCCCCCAACCCATCGCGAGGAGAGCAATTTGAAAAGGTGGAAAACCCTAGTCAAGACCCCCCAAAAGCCAAATCCTGGTTAGCGGAACCGATAAGAGCATGGTCTAAAAAAGCATGCTAAATAAACTACAAATCATAATATTTAAGACGTCCATACCTGTAGATCCAAACTGGACAGCACATCACTATACACCGTGTTCCAGGACGAATCCCGAAAAAAGAAATCGCACTTAGGCTTCGGAATGTAAAGCCGATATTATAAGGCATTATTCTGAAATTCGCATTTGTTACAGAAAAATCAACGCTTCTAGTTTGGTTGTAAAAATGACTGAAACGTATATGTGGCCCAGCTTATTTCACTTTCACTTTCGAGAATTCCTTGCAGAAACTGGCACTTTGAATGTTTTTGTCGATTCTTTGCAGAAAATATAATATGTTGTACTGCGTTTACGGTACGAATATGATAAAGGGGTCCATACATTAACGATTTCGCGATCTAATTAAGGGAATTTCAACTTTTTTGCTATTAAGAATAAACATATAATTTAAATCTAAAAAAAAAATATTATAACGTATGTGGCAAAAGTTTTGCAAATTTTTTTCAAAACTCGGGATGTAGTTTCACCGTTGGAAACAATTCAGAAATCGTTATCATTGTAACCAGTCAACATCTAAACGTAATAATAAAACCATTTTGGTTATAAGTTGTCAAACTGTCGTACAAATTAGATATTCGGAAGAGTATTTACAGTCTAGTTGGACAAATTGAAAAAAAAAGAAATTGTTCGCTATATCAAGATCAAAATATTTCTGCCGCCACAATTTATCGAGCGATCCGTGAATGCGAAGAAGGTATTCCTTGTATAAATTTACCAAAAAGTGGACGTCCAAGAGCGTTGAATGCTGCTACAGTTCAAAGAATGGTCAACAGAAGTGAACATCGAGTTGGAACTTCAACACGAACACTTGGACGCATTTTTCACGTCAATGCTAGCACAATCTGTAGAGAAATGAAGAGAAATAACTTAAAATTCCGAAAAAGAAGAAAATGTCCAAAGTATTCTCCAAATCAGTAAGAAAGAACTCCTCAATGCTGTCGGAATTTACGTCGTACTCATTTGGCTGGCTGACATAAAAATTATTCTTGACGATGAAAAGTATTTCACATTTTCGAACTCAGAAATCAAAGATAATGATGATTTTGATACAAGAGACTTAGAAGCCTGTCCAGATAATGTGAAATTTAAACGAAAAGAAAAGTTTGAAAACAAAGTGTCAGTGTGGTGCGCTGTATCAGGCAACGGTATTTCACAGCCGTACGTTGGACGAGTTAGGGCCGAAGCGGTCACCGCAGAAGTCTATACTCGATGTTTGCCTAAACTACTCGATTTGATTAATACTCACCATGCTAATGACTATATTAGTGACAATGTAATGTTTTGGCCAAATCTGGCTTCTAGTCATTATGCTTTGTGTACGAGAAACTGGCTAGAACAACACGGAATACCTTTTGTACCACGAAACGACAACCCTCCCTATCTTCCTCAAGCAAGACCTATCGAAACTTTTTGGGCCCAACTGAGTGCCAAAGTTTATAACAATGGCTGGGAAGCTCAAAACGAACAGCAGTTAAGAAGAAGAATAATGCTAAAGATCAGTGAAATTGGTTTAAAATCTGTCCAAAACTGAATGAGGAACATTAAGATGAAATTGCGAGCCGTGGAAGATCATGGCCCTTAGCAGCACTTTAATATCATTTTTATATTAAGAAATATTGTTGTTTTTTGTAGTTCTTGTTACAGTTCAAATATATTATTGTGAGATATTTTTTCAATTTTCTGAAAAACTTCTCAAAGCTTTTGCAACATACGTTATCACAAGTTGGTGCCAGAAATCATCCCTTAAAGTTTTCGAGATTCGTCCTGGGGCACTGTGTATAGAGACAGTATGTATTTAGATTTGGAATAAATATTATAATCGCAGCAAGAAATTGTTCTAAAATAAAATGTTTAAATAAACATTACTTATCTTACTTATCTTCCTTGCTTTTATCTGTATTAATGGGTTTGCTCCAGTATAGTAGTGCTTACTTCTATCCAAAATTTTCTCTATATGTCCCTATTCGAATATTTTTTTAACTTTGTATTCGACAGCGCTGGCCGTGTTTAAATTTCATTTACAAATAATCCAGTGTCAAACATTTTTCACGCCCTTTTCCACCCCGATCGCAAAGGGACTGAACACATGGTTTACGTAGTTTGGAACGCAAATATGGCCACCTGCATAAGAAACTATGGAGATCGTATTCGTCGCGGCACCGTGTAGTGGTTTCAGTGAAGTTGCGATGCCATAAGACGATAGTGTAGGAAGAGAGACAGTATCGGTCAGTCTGACAGATTCTGACAAGAAGTCAGTCGCCTCTATCAGCGGACGACGAGGTTGCGTTTACGTTCGGGCTATTATTCAATGGTCGCGGTCGGGCACTTTTCTGCTGTAATAGTTTTAAGGTATTTGTACCTTCATCGCAAGTAAATAAATTGTATCCTGTCACATCCGCGCTTACTTTCGAACCACGATCCCTGATCCGAAAACCAGGAATTATTCGGAACCATCACATTTGGCGCCCAACGTGGGGCGTAAGACGGATGCAACGAGGCTGAAGGAGATAGCGATACGTCAATACGTTCAGCGTACTTCTCGCAGCAAGGCGTGCCGGCGAAGGCGTTCATCAAAGAAGGGCGTGATTGGAGGCTTCGGGTGGCGTTGGATTGCTGCCACGCTCAACGTACAACCCACAGGCTGGATTACCAGGTTCCAGGTGGTGTTGCCAGCATTAGGTAAACCCAGTGTACATGCATCGGATACGGTGAGAGATTTTTATACTACTGTTGACTGTTGATGAGTTGGTGTACAGACTACGGGGTAAACGTTAAGCTTTGGGTTGAACTTTTGTATGAATATTACTACTGCTATTATTTTACGCTAAGTTTTTGGAGGTATATGTAAAATGACTAGTCGTCGTAAGAGGAGAAGCAGAGGGGAGAGTGTAGGGGGTGCTTCAGCTGACCTTGAGGCACTAGTTCGCAATTTATGCATTTCAGTCAGCGAACTCAAAAATACGGTTGGCCAGCTGACCGACACGGTTGCCATGTCTCAATCAGGGAAAAATGGTAATATAAATTCAGGAAAATCAGTGGTAGAGCCAGCGTGTAAGGGGGGTGGAGATACAAAGTCTCACGAGGGGACTAACGACCGATTTTATATTATGAATTGGAAAGAGCTGGGGGGTGGAAACTTGACTTATTCTGCATATGGTAAGATGCACCCCATGCTTTTCTTGGAAAGATTAGACAAAACGTTTTATGATGCTGGTGTACCTGAGCAGGCTATGTTGGGTCTCGCGATCGGATGTTTAAGAGGTTCGGCAGCGGAATGGGCGAGTTTAAGGGAGGACTCGTTGACCGATTTCAACTCTTTTAAACAAGCGTTCAAAGACAGGTTCTGGGGTATAGAAAAACAGAGGGAGCTATATATGACATTAGTTTATGGAGCGTACGGAAATGGGAGTCGCGCGGACTATTTTTTGGACTTAGTGTCACAGGCCAAGTTTCTAGACAATGAGATTCCGGTAGAACAGCTCATAGGAATGTTAGGTAAGCATTTTTCGGCAGAGATCAGGCGGGGTATAGTGATTAATAAATTTACATCACTAGAGACTGTCGAGGAATACCTGAGAGAAATAGACGAATCCTATGTAGTGGGGAGTTCAAATCGAGTTGCAAATATACCAGGGGAACCTATGAATAGACGAATTCCGGCTGACAATAATAGGGCAGGTCATAATCGGAACGCACAAAGAGACGATCCACCAATCGTAAGAGGTAATAACCAAGGTCACAATGTACGTACTTTAGTTTGTATGGGAGAACCGGAAGTAGATCTTTTAAGCGATCCAGAGGACGGCACGCAGGAGGAGGAAGGCACTTGGCCTACCATTAATATACAGATTTTCGGTATGTCTGTTGAGGTACTGATTGATAGCGGTTCAGATATCTGCGCTTTATCTGAAGAATTCTATTTGGAGTTGTGTAACCGGGGTAAATTTCCCACTTTACCTGTAACTCGTGGAATAGTATCTGTGGCTGTAGGCGGTAGAACTCAAAGGATTAAGTCACAAATCCTTGTACCTGTTGAGTTAGCTGATAAGTCGATGGACGTGAATTGCTTAGTTATACCACAATTAAATTGTGATATAATTTTCGGTTCAAATTGGCTCTATAAACATCAAGCTCAGCTTGATTATCAACATTCAAAGCTGAATTTGACCATAAACGGCGAGAGTTTATATATAAATCTGTCATTTCGACGTGATGCGCAGAGAATCTCAATAAATCTATGCGAAAAGTTTGATATTAGCTACGATGAATGTTTTGACGGTACGCCGATGGTAAAGCGGCACGATGAGAAGTGGCATTGGGGGAGCATTGAAAATAGTAGTTTTACGGAAATTAAGTGCGCGTTTCTTAAGGAAATGATGCTCACGCATCCCGATTTTAAGCGTACTTTTTATATCCAGTGTGATGCGTTGAATTATGCTATGGGGGGTAGTCTTTACCAGATCGACGATACGGGGGAGAGACGATATGTCTGTTTTACGAGCTCGGTTTTAAAGGGTGCGCAGGTAAATTACACTATAACTGAGAAAGAAGCATGGGCGGTTGTTTATTGTTTGAGGCAGTGGCGCACTTTAGTTTTGGGAAGGGACTTGGTGATTGTCACTGATCATAAAGCACTTAGTTACTTAATGTCATGTAAGCTACGCTCAGCGAGGTTGTCGCGCTGGATAATTTTGATCCAGGAATTTGACTTCAGAATAGAATATTGTAGTGGATCGGATAACAAAATGGCTGATGCGTTATCACGTTATCCCTTAAAAGATAGAAAAGTAAGCACACCGGACGTCTGCACCAATGTGCAGATTTCTTTAATAAAACTGACTAGTGACTTTTCGGAGCTAAAGAAGCATTTTAAAACGCTGCGACGCGATCAGCTGGAACAGGCCTGGATCAAGGAGAAAATTGAATTTTTGGAAATGATAAGTCGTGATGCACGAGTATTTACAGAGGGGGAACTCAAAATTTATGAATGGTTTGTTGTTTACGAGGGGTTATTGTTTAAGAGGGGCGACACTAGGAATACGGGATATAAACTTTGCGTGCCTGATAGTCAAATAAGAGAATTGGTTCTGGCGCATCATAGATCTATGGGACATTTCGGAAAAGCTAAAACATATGCTTATATCCGTAAGAGTTTTTATTGGCCTCGTATGCAGCGTCACATCAGGCAATTAGTAGATTCCTGCGACCTATGCCAGAAGGCTAAACCTTCGCCAATATCAAGGGGCGAACTTCATTCTGTTTTAGTAGAAAAACCGGGGCAGCTTGTGTGTGTCGATCTCATAGGACCGTTACCGGAGGGTCGAGGGGGTGTCACACAGTTGTTCGTTCTCGTGGATGCTTTTACAAAGTTCATTAAAGTATATGCTGTGCGTCGAGCTACCGCAAAGACATTGCTTAGGCGGTTGTTCGAAGATTATATTCCGGCGGTTCGGAAACCTGCGTGTATTTTATCTGACAATGGCACACAATCCACTAGCCATATTTGGAAAGAACAGCTTACCGAAGCTGGGATTAAATGTAAGTTTATTTCAAGTTACTTCCCTCAAGGGAATTTAACCGAACGGTATAATCGTGAGATTGGGCGCATGCTCAGGACCTATTGCCGCGAAACGCATACCGCTTGGCCAAATAAACTGAAAAGGGTTGAGGAATGTCTCAATAGCGCCATCAATCTGAGTACAGGTTATTCTCCGGAATATCTCCAGTTTGGCACTGCGGAGGTGAACCCGGTACGGCATTTCGTAAAGTTTCCCGAAACTCCAGAGTGTGATGAGACGATGTTGGAGGAGGACCGACGCGTGGCATTCGAACGGTTGAAGGACGGAGCGGCTAGAAGGGTAAAGGTAGCTCAAGAGGGTAGGAAGGAACCGATGGTTTTTGCACCGGGCGATAAGGTTCCTGTGAAAACTCACCCTCATTCGTCGGCCGAAGCTAAACTTATAGGTAAATTTTTCCTATTATACCACGGGCCGTATACTGTGGTTGAACAGGCGGGACCCAACTCGTATATCATAGGCACAACAGAAGAGGGGTTCAGATCAAAGGAAAACATTATCAACTTCAAGCCCTATAAGCAACCAGCGTTCTGATGGAAAGTTTGAGTGTCTAGGCATCGCTTTCACCCTCTGCTCTGCTTCGTCACCGTAGTACTTAAATTTCTTTGTATTATCAATTTAAGTGGGGGGTTATGTAGTGGTTTCAGTGAAGTTGCGATGCCATAAGACGATAGTGTAGGAAGAGAGACAGTATCGGTCAGTCTGACAGATTCTGACAAGAAGTCAGTCGCCTCTATCAGCGGACGACGAGGTTGCGTTTACGTTCGGGCTATTATTCAATGGTCGCGGTCGGGCACTTTTCTGCTGTAATAGTTTTAAGGTATTTGTACCTTCATCGCAAGTAAATAAATTGTATCCTGTCACATCCGCGCTTACTTTCGAACCACGATCCCTGATCCGAAAACCAGGAATTATTCGGAACCATCACAACCGGCGTCCCAAAAACGCTCATAGAGGCGTTTTCAAAATTAGTCGCTGTCGCTGCTCGCTAGCATGGCCGCCTACATAACAATCAATGGAACACATCATTGCGACCAGGTCGCAAGCTTGGTATTCCATACTATTCACCTAACTAAGCAAAAAACAAGTAGGTATTTCAATAATGTCTACCTCATTTCTTGTATGTCAAGGATTCAGAAGAAAATACGAAAACAATTCATAACTCGAAATCCACAAAAATTGCATAATATATTCAGATACTTCTAGGTCTGCTCTATCTCTGCACACAGAAAAATCTATCGTTTTGTCAAAGACCTACGCTTTGATTCAATGGGACGTTACACTCAGCATTCCTCAAACACAGCGATGTTTTATCCAATGGGAAGTGTATAGTTGATAACGGATTGTATAGTAATGTCGATTCAACTACAAGACGTCATTGGATTCCAATGAGTGATTCAATCGCAGCCTGTCGTTGAATCGAACTTGTGTTTTATAATTGATTCTAAATTACTTTCTTTTCCTTGGACCAACACATTTTATTGCGAGGATAGCTGACCGTTTCGTTTGGATGTTTAATAATTGTGTGATTTTGTATGAAGTTATAAGGAGCATGATATAAGAATTGGACATAAGCCTGCACCAGTTGTTGCATTTTTACCTGAAATATAACTGTCTCACTAATCTAAATACCTACATTCATAATAATATGTAGGTATCAGCTCTCCTAAGCCCCAATTTCTCAGTAGGTCCTCCATTTAATATTAACTGGACACATTCAAATTACACAACTGCTGCTGCAATACGCGAAACCACAAGATGACACAATACGGCAAACAACGCAACGAAACAACCTGTTACCGAACAACCTCGTCCACGTTGGCGCAGATAACACTGAGAACTGAGATGATCTTCCTCTTCTTTCTTTTTACGTTTATTGAATCGGGACATTCGTCCCACCGAATACTGATTATAGTTCAGTGAAGAACAAGGGCCATTGAATTCGATATATGATGTTGTTGGTACGAATACTACTTACTAATTTCTCTAACAGCATATAGGCAATGTTTTGAAAGATGGGTTATTGTTCGTGTAATAGTTACCTTTTGAAGCAAAATTAACTTTCATCAGATGAATTATCACGAACTGCTGTTGCGTGAATAATTTTTGTACATCGAATGGATTGTTTTCAGGGGTGGCAACATCGCTGTGAAGAGAGAAATATTTGTTTATGTTTCCATCTACATTTCATTCGAATTTTCGGAGTGTGTAATGGACAACAAATAAATAAAGGTGCCCGGGTGAGTGGTAAAAAGTTATTCTCACAGTGGATAAGTAAAAACCCGCTTGAAAAACTACTAATAATTAAAAAAGACTGGTAATAGATAACACGTTGTATAGAGGTTAAGAGCAACAAACCGGATAAATCCAGAAGGAGTACGTCTAATTCAGTTGCGACGTTGCCAGCGTGTGACGGTTACTGGAAGCATCAGGGAAACTATCGGCAAGAAAGAAAAACGGTTAATAACAAGAATTTAACACTCAAAATAACAAAAGTTTAGCAGTAAAACAAAGATCAGGAGTTAATACTCAGTTGGTGGATGCTGATAGTAGGTGAACCTCCGAACTGTCGAGGTGGGTGAATCTGCTTTCGCGGCATACCAAATTTTCGATCCGAACAGCTGACTGACCCTAAATGAATAAAGAAAATATAGATAGCGACGACTACTCAACCGATGACTACACAAAAAGAAAGAGGCTAATGGAGGAAAAGGAGGCATTTAGCAAAAATAAGCGAATGTACAGAACACCGCCCAAAGAAAATAGGGGTATAGATGAGAAAATGGATATACTGCTGAAAGAACTACGAGAAATGCGAATGGAAATAGAACAGGTTAAAGAAATTAAAAATGAGGTTACAAAAATAAGAGCAGAATTGAAGGATTATAGAGAGGAAGTTCGACAACTAAAAAACGAGAATTACAACTTGCGAAAGGAACATGAAATGACCAAGAAAGAAAATGAGGAAATAAAAAGGGAAATTAGCAAAATGAAAAACAGTATAGAATTAATAGAAAAGGAGAGAAAGGAGAATAATGTGGTGGTGACTGGAATGAAAATGGACACCGAGGATAGTAATATATTAAGGGAGGCAATGAGTAACTTTTTCAGACAACATCTACAGGTCGACATAAAACCAAAACAAACTCGCAAGCTAGGCCCAAGAACATGTTTGGTAGAAATGTATACAGAAAAGGATAAAGAGGAGGTCATGCAGAATAAAAATAAGCTTAGGCTACTTAAGGGAGATCGAGTTTTTATAAATCATGACCTTACAAGGACAGAGATGGAAATGAGAAGAACAATAAGGTCTAGAGCTCAAGAAGAAAAGGCTAATGGTAAGGAAGTAAAAATAGGAATTAGGAAGATCACCATAGATGGACAAGAATGGAGATGGCAAAAGGATAAAGCAATATTGGAGAAAAAAAACTAGAAAAGCTGAAAGAAACTACAACAAGGGCAATGGACAAGGCAATGAATATGGAATCAAAAAGAACAATAAAATATAGACGGATAGGAAACAAAAAAGAAAAAAAGGTAACAAAAAGCTACTTAAAAATAGGTACGTGGAATATACAAGGTTCGTTTGAGGCGGGAAAATTAAAACACTTGGCAAGCGAGTTGAAAAAATATGATTTTGATATAGTGGCGATACAGGAAACTAAGCAGCTTGGACAGGATATAATAGAGGTCGATGATTATATATTTATGAATAGCGGTGGAAAAAATAGAATTTTAGGAACGGGATTTATGATGAAAAAAATATACAGGACAGCATTAGAAGAATTCACACCAATATCAGATAGACTATGTAAATTGAGGCTGAAAGGGCGTTATCAAAAGATGACATTAATCAACATACACGCACCGACAGAAGATAAAGACATAGAAGTGAAGGAAGATTTTTATAGCAAACTAGTCGAAGTATATGACAACATACCATTCTACGATTTGAAACTCATTCTGGGGGACGCTAATGCAAAAATTGGCAGAGAGGAAGTATATAGACCAACAATAGGAAAAGACAGTAAACATATGGAAACCAATGAAAATGGACAATTACTTATAGATTTTGCAAGAGAAAGAAATATTATAATCAAAAGCACATACTTTGAGAGGAAGGAAATTTATAAAGGGACCTGGAAGTCACCAGATGGAAATGTTACAAATCAGATTGATCATGTATTAATAGAGAAGAGTGAGGAAAGGTGTATAAAGAATATAAGAACTTATAGAGGGCCAGACATGGATTCTGACCATTATATGCTTGGGATAAAAATGGAGCAGAGTATTCCAGTAGTAAAAAACCAAATGAGAGAAGGAAAAAAAGCAAAACAGGCAGTGAGGCTGAATAGTGTAGATGATCAAAAAAAAATATGAACAGCAATTAATTTTTGAACTGGACCGTATGAGTCAAACGGACGATATAAACGAAAAATGGGAGGTAATAAAAAAAGCTATGGATAAGGCAGCAGAAAATCTAAGCGCAGGGATAAAAAAGAAGGATTCATGGTTTGACGAAGAATGTAAAACGGAACTACGCATAAGAAACAAAACCAGATTGAGGGCGATAAAAGAAAATACGGAAGGCGCAAGAAAGGAATACGCGAATCAAAGGAGAAGAACAAAGAGGCTACTGAAAAAGAAAAAAAGGGAATACTATGAAAATACACTGAGTAATATCGAAGAAAGCTACAAAAACAAAGAAATAAGGAATCTTTATCAAGGCATCAAACGAGAGAGGAAGGGATATCAACCTAAAACCATAGTTTATAAAGATCAAGAAGATAAAATAGTAGCAGGAGAAACAGAGATTCTGAAGCTATGGAAAAATTACTTTAACGAACTGTTAAACTCTAACGAAGTAGAGACCCTAGAATCAAGATGCGAAAGCGAGACCATCGAAAACAATACAACTAGAGGTAACGTAAAAGCACCATCACTGAATGAAATAGGAGAAATCATAAATAGCCTAAAAAATAACAAAAGCCCAGGAGCTGATAATATTACTGCGGAAATGTTCAAGTACGGAGGGAGAAAACTCGAGGAACAGATTCAAGGCTTAATCGAGGAAATATGGACACACGAACAAATTCCAAAGGGATGGACAGATGCAGTATTGTGCCCCATATATAAGAAAGGGGATAGAAGTAAATGTCAAAACTATGGAGGTATAGCACTAATGAATGTTGTTTACAAAATATTAGCCTCATATATAAAGAAGTTGTTAACAGAAAGGATTGAACAGATCGTGGGAGAGTATCAGTGTGGATTTAGACGTGGAAGAAGTACCATAGATCAAATTTATACTTTAAGAGAAATCCAGTCAGAAAGCTATGAGTACATGAAACCAACTTTTGTCTTATTCGTTGACTTTAAACAAGCTTACGATAGAGTAAATCGGAAAAAATTAATTGAAGCAATGAGAGAACTAGGAGTGGAAGAAAAAATCATTAGAATGGTAAAGATCATCCTAGAGGGGACAGAAAACAGAGTAAAAGTAAATGGCAAAATATCAGATCCGTTTGTAGTAAAAGAAGGGGTAAGACAAGGAGACCCACTCTCATCAGTACTATTTAGTTTATGTCTTGAAAAAGTTATGAGGGATGCAGGAATAAATAGAGATGGGCTGATATATCACAGGAAACATCAAAGTGTGGCGTTCGCGGACGATTTAGCGATTTTATCCAGAAGTGACAAGGAACTAAAAGAAGTGGTGAAAAGGCTTGAGGAGAAAGCCTTACTGATGGGTCTCTGTATCAATGAGGAAAAAACGAAATACATGCGATGGACTGATGATGAATTTAGAGGAAATAGGGGACTAACAGTGACAACAGATCGTGGTAAAACCTATCAGTTTGAAGAAGTAACAAGTTTCACGTATCTGGGGACTGTCTTCAAAAGGAAACCAGACTTTTCATATGAAATTCAGAATAGGCTGATGATGGCAAATCGGTGTGTGTATGCACTGAATCGAATACTAAAGAGCAAAGACGTGTCACAACGAGCCAAAATAAGGATCTATAAGACTGTTATAAGGCCTATTGTCATATATGGTAGCGAGGTCTGGACGCTAAATAAAACTGAACTAAATAAAATAGCTATATGGGAGAGAAAAATTTTGCGCAAAATATTTGGTGGGAAAAAGGAGAATGAAGTGTGGGTAAGGAGAACGAACAAGGAACTGCAGCATCTCTACGGAGAACCTGATATCGTGGGAACCGTCAAAGCCCAAAGATTACGATGGCTGGGACATATACAGAGAATGGGTGGGACAAGAATACCGAAAAGAATATTGATAAGTTCGCTCGGTGGGAAGAAGAGACGAGGAAGACCAAGGACTAGATGGAAAAAAGAAGTTGAAGCGGATATGAAGATCTTGAAAATCAAGGGATGGAGGATGAAAGCTGAAAATAAGAAGAAATGGAGAGAACTCACTTCACAAGCCATGGGCCTACTAGGCCTGCAGTGCTAATCTATATATATATGGATTGTATGCTTTGCTTAAATGAAACATAGGGTAAATTTCGAAAACAAAAGGATGCTTTGATTGCATTAGCTATCAATACTAGTATTAGAAGGATTACACATATCATTAGAACGAATATAAAACTATTTTGAATTTATTGGCGTACCTGTGATTACTTCGAATATAAGGATTAAATTCTTTAAACGACATGGATTTGAAACAACTGTAAATATATTTAAAGCGATGAAAAAACATCCAAATACTAACAATTAATTGAAAACGCAACAGTATTTTTTTCTGTGTGGACTTCCACTTGACACTGCCTTTTGGAACACCCATTTTATCTCAGACTTTCCTCATTACAGTTTATATACTCAGTTGGAAGAATTATTGTGCTATGAATAGTCGCCCCACTATATCTCCGACAAAAAATAGAACAGCAACATAAAGGGTGTAGTAGAAGCAGGAGAGTTGCTGGTAACCCGACCGCGAAATGCGGCAATTAACATAATTGAACGTCACAGCATGTGATTGACGGCCATTGTGTTGGTTCATATTGTTATACCGAATATAGTATCAAAACCGTTTTCTGATTTACTATGGCACCCACATACGACTCTTTCGTATTGTTCCAGCCACGGAACCATGGCGATGGAATAATCGGCGCGTGAATACAAATTCTAATTTGGGATGGTGACGATGGGCCGTGCGGTGCGGTGTGTTAATCGAGGTATATGGACTGATTAATTTGATTTGTGGTGTCGGATTGTTTCTTGGTACTAGGGTTTTTTTAACCCGCGCGGTATTGTACGAAGGCGGTTTGAAAAGTTCGTGACATTTCGAATTCCCCGCGCAGGTACTCAACACAACTTGGAGCAAGCTGTGCTTAGTTTATGTTTGACAGCCAGTGAAAGCAGCTACCCGAGTTAATTCACACAAAAAAGTAAAAAAGATAATCTGTTGTGCTGATTAAGCCTTACTTTTTGTGCAAAGACCGTTAATGAAACAAATAATAGGCTTGATGAATAGCGTTTCTCAACCTTTTTTGGCCAGCGGACCAGTAGATTTGTTGAAAAAAAAATGCGGACCAGTGATGTATTCTTAACAACAAATTTTGACTAAGTATTTATAAAAAACTACTACGTAAGTTAGTTGTAACATTTTTATTATCATTCGCCTACAGTAATATTTAAATGTAAAGATATATAATTAGACATACATACAATAATAAGTAAGTATATAAACCTTTAACAAAAATGACAGAAAATTATTAAAAAAATAAAAACTCATGGATGTAGGAACACAACAAAAATATCATTCTTACGATTGCCAAAAAATCAAATCAATGGGAACAAACTCTTAAGAAAAATTAGAACAAGAAATCAGAAAATATAAAAATAATCAAAAGAGAAGATTGCTGGTGCTCTTCTTCAATCAACTTGTTAATTGTTGGTTCCAAATTCGACGAGCTAAGTCGGAGCGGTGAAATAACCAAAGGCCGATTTCTAAATTTATTTTTTATTACCGTCATAGATAAAAAATCCTGATTCACATAAATATGAAGTTGCGAAGGGGACTAAAATTTTCATTGCTTTCTCGTATGGAGATGGAAATTCGTTTTTCAATTTGATCCAGACTTTTTCTATGGACATTGTTGAAAAACTAACTTTTAACATAATATCTGCACTAATCTCAAGAAGGGACTCATATTCTATGTCATTTAAATTTAACTTACTGTATACTGTCATATGTTATGGAAGGGTTTGTTATCCACACATTTCTTTCACATGTAGTAAATTAAGTAAATTTTTTTCGTTGACACGGGAAATGTCCGCGGCCAGTAAAATTTCTCCGCGGACCACCAATGGTTGAGACTCGCTGGTATAGCGTATTCCAAGCAGAAATTTGCGCGACTTTAGCTTGTGCCTCTCGTATTCACGAAATTCAGGGTAGTGTTGGGACCAGCGAACTTTACCGAGCGAACGTGCCCATAAATGCCGTAATTTACGGTAAAGTTCGCTATGGTTGAAGCGAAAGTTCCCATTTGGGGAATGTTGAGTGGAATCTTTTTCCTATTATTTAGTGTGGCATTTGAGAAATCTCGCTTGCACGTTGCATACAATAGCTGTTGAATTTTTAGTGATAAGATAATAGGGCATAAATACTTAAAATATGCCGAATTATAAAGGTTTTTTTTGGGAATACTTTAGACAACAAAGTTTTAACAATAAAACTGTATACGCATGTATGCTTTGTTTTTAAATGTACAAGCTTTTGTTCATGTACTTGTTCCTTTAATACTCTTATGATTTTTTAAAGAGGTTAAGTTCTTTTACTTCCCACGCCGATAGGTGAGGGGAGTATTGTGATCTCGAAAATTTTCGATTTTGAGATCATGTACTTTTTGAGCATTTTATGATGCCTACATAACGAAAATCTACGTCACTCATTTCCGTCGGTCTGTCTGTCGGTCCGTCTGTCGGTCTGTCTGTCGGTCTGTCTGTCGGTCTGTCTGTCGGTCTGTCTGTCGGTCTGTCTGTCGGTCTGTCGGTCTGTCTGTCGGTCTGTCGGTCTGTCGGTCTGTCGGTCTGTCGGTCTGTCGGTCTGTCGGTCTGTCGGTCTGTCGGTCTGTCGGTCTGTCGGTCTGTCGGTCGGTCTGTCGGTCTGTCGGTCTGTCGGTCTGTCGGTCTGTCTGTCTGTCGGTCTGTCTGTCTGTCGGTCTGTCTGTCTGTCGGTCTGTCTGTCTGTTGGCGTTTTTCTAGCCTCCTAATCTCAGTAACCGCTAGATAGATTTTGATGAAATTTGGGCAGTGATATGGTGTAGGGTCGTAGTAGGTAACGCTGCAATAATTTTGAAAATCGGTGCATGGGCGGCGGAGTAATTAGAAAAAACCGAAAAATTTCAAATATGCCTCAAACTTCGTTTTTAGGCGTTTTAGGGGTTTCTAACCATTTTCTAGTTTTTTTGGGTGGGGGTGAAATTGAGGTGGTTGGGGGTTGGGGGGTTGTAAAGCTGAGAAATTTGTTGTACTCATAGTAGGCTGTCTACAGACCTCAGAGACAAAGACCTAGCGGTGTAATACACTTTTTTAGGTCTATCCGAACATTGCCTTGCCGATTACAGAAACCAAGGGACTTGAACTTTCTGATGCATACAAAACACATACGAGTATTACTTTGGATCGTTCTGTATTGTGTACGTGGAATCTTCTGAATTGACTTTAATGACATTTTGACACAGATTTATTACCGCGACGAGTATGGAAAGTGCGTATGGTTTTTAGAAATCACTTCAGTGGCGGCGCGGCAATAATAAAAAACTAAAAATATAAAAAACACCTCAAACTTAGTTTCAGACGGTGTAGGGGTTCCTGGTTATTTTAATTTTTTTTTTTTTTGGTTGGGGGTGAAATTGGGGTGGTTCGGGGGTGGGGGTTTGTAAAACTCTAAAATTTGTTGTATTCATGATAGATTGTCCATTGACCTGTGAAAGAAGCACCTATAGTAAAATAAAACACTTTTTTGCGGTCGGGTGAGCGATGATTGGCTACAGGGGCATCTAGACTATAGCTTCATGCTTTGGAAAAATAATAAAACTAGTATCATTGGAATGTGTGTCAAGTACCGAGTCAATTAACTTGACTACATTTTTTGTATTAACACGCTTTTATCATTAACCTGTATGTTTGCGAGTAAATCTTCTTTGGATTAAGAAATCAGACCGAACACTGGACGAACTTTGCGGTCGAATCCGACGAGAGCTTAAAATGCGAAACATCCAACTGTTTGGGAGTTGGTACTTGTGAAATTTATTCAGGAAGGTCGACAGTTTTAATTATCGTTTATGCAGTAATTATTATGCTATGAATATATCAAAAACAATTTTTCATCTTCATGACACAAATACGGTTTAAAAAAACTAAAAAACTCGCTTTAGTGCTAAAATTAACTAAAAATAGTAGTATGTTTGTGCCATATTATCGTAAATTGAGCGCCTAGTGCTTTTCTCACAATAATACTAGTATTTTTTGTTCATTATTGTTTTAAGCTTATTTTAGTCCGACGTTCTTTAAAAGCGTGTTCCTTAGTATTTTACGATATTTGTTTCATTAACAATTTCCGCTTAAAAACTGCGTCTCATTTTCTTTCTAACGGTTGGTTTTGGTACCATTTTTAATGATATTATGTAATGTTTCTATAAAGTTTTACGTAACCATGCATTCTCCATAAAAGTAGCAACGTCCAATTAAGCTAGTTCTTATAAGTTATCCAAACTTCTCCAAAATTCTCCAACATTCTCCGACAAATAAATAGAGAACCACTCACTGAAAGCTAAAATAGAAATATTACGCAGCCCGATTCTATAGAGGATCTCCGCAGAAGAATATTGTACATGACTGTCGTGCAGTACTCCCTACATATAGTGAAATGTGCGAAAATATTTTGAATATAGCCTGTACGTCTGTATGGAACGAAATGGCACATTTGAAACCTTTCATACGATAATATTTCAGGTAATGAAAATAATACTTCATTTTGATAATCACCATAATTTTTAACTTCCATGATAATGAATAATTATCTTCAAGTCGATAACACTGTTGTATTCGTCAATGAATTCCCTTCAGAATGATGTATCACAAGTACGGTGGTCTATTCAAGATTTTGAAGTAGGGGTTGAGAGGTACACAACTATGAGAGTTTCCCCTCAAATTGCAAATCAATTGCGTTTTTATTTCTTTTCCATATCAGAGATATTTTAATTAATAAATTACAATTTTTATCCGGTAAGAAGATCGACCTTACTTGGGATATTAGACTATCGCGAAACGGAAAATGTTCGCCATTACGATACCTCCCTCACCTACCGTGTAGAAAGCAAAATGTGCAAATTTGTATTCTGTACCTGGGATAATGGCATAGCAACGCCAAAGCAGCTTGCGATTCTTCAACCGAAACAGGGCGCACCAGCCGGATGGTCAGACGTTATATAATAATAATAATCTTACATATTCACCAAACGTGCAGCGAAGAGCCAACAGGCGTAAAATTGTTCAGGGTTGTCCACAATACCTAAAAAATTGTGTCAACAGGCTTGACTCAGTACTTCCAGAACTTTTTCAGTAATTACTACTACTATATTACTAACATACCTGATGCGGACACTATCTACGAAGATATCAATCAGTATATAACGAGACTGATGTAACTTTAACTTTTTTCAAAGGTTTTTTTTATTGCATCCAAAATGAGACATGAAAGCCCCATTGTTAATGCGCATTCGCTCAAGTAGGCTCTGTGAAGACGTTTGCAAGTGTCTTAGCTCAGTACTTCCCACACATTATCGGTACTAACAAAAAATTACCGAATTCCTCTGTCCTTACACCATCCTCATCAAACGTAAATCGAAAAGCATCGGGAATTCCTGAAATGCCTAAAAATAAAGTTTGGATGGGTTCAGATAATATTTTGTTTTTTAATGAGTGAGGTGGATTTTCGTTATATAGATATAACAAAACGCGCAGGAAGTGTTATTATCTCAAAATCGATATTGCTCGCGATCACAATACTCCTCTATCCCGTATCGGCTTGGGAAGTCAAATGTGGAAAACGAGAAGGAATCTCAAAATCGCCTAAACAGAAATTTTGAGCTGGTTTTATATTTTTACTTGTTTTATTATTTCTGCGTCGCCACTGATACGGTTTCTAAAAACAAAAAAAAAACGGTAGTACGGTACTAATACTGTGTTAAAATCTCATTGAAACCAATTTAATAATTTCCTGGTTACACAATACAGAACGATATAAAGCAGTGCATGTATGTATCAGAAACCTCCAAATCGCCTAAAGAAGGAGTCCATTGGTTTCTGTTATAGGCAAGGTAATGCTCGCATGGGCCTAAAAAAATGTATTATGCTGCTGGTCTTTCTTTCACAGCTCACTGGACAGCAGGCACGTATTTAGGGGGGGTCCAGGGGATCCACACCCCCCCCCCCGAAACGTTATAAAATTCCGTATAAAAGATGGAATCCACAAATTTGCCAACCAACTACCAACTACCGCAATTTCGCACGCACCCAAAAGAAGTAGAAAATGGCCAGGAGCCCTCAAAACGCCTAAAACGAAATTTTAGGAATAACTGAAATTATTTGTTTGTTGCGAGTGCTCCCCTTTCTGGATTAAATGCGTAATTTACGGATACCTTTCTCACGACAATCCAAAAAGGCGCCGAAAAATGTGTTCAACTGTACATGTATTGTACAATTTGCTCAAAAACCGAACCCATCACAATTAAACTTGTACAATACGTTACCAGGCTTCCTGTGAAATTTAACGCTTCCATCAAAGCATTTCTACATGAAAATGCATTTTATTCATACGATCTGTGAGTACATGGACTTCCAAAAGACAAATATTTTAAATTTTGTAAAGCAGCTTTCTATGTATGGTTGTATTCTATTTTTATGTGTGTATCTATGTTTTAATGTTTTATTTTGTATTTGTAGTTTTGTCTGTAGGTATTTATGTTTTGACTGTTTTATTTTGACTATTAATGAGAATTTTTACATAGCTAGCGAAATAAAATATATCTATCTATACACATATTATCCGTTTATTGTACCGAGATTCAGCCAAAAAACGACTTAACAGGTACGATGGCCGTCTACCTACCAATAAGCAAATAGCTGGGCAATAAAAAGAGAAGTATGGCTGCCGTAGTACACGCCTTGGTCAAAATCAGTGGCGTGTCTACCAGTTTTATGCTATAAGCTATAAACTAATAGGTATTTGTACAAGTCAGAAACATACGAGTATGTTTACATTTTTTGCGAGCAAGGAAAAAAACCCATAAAAACTGAACACCTGCAATCGGCAAAGCAGTCAACAGTCAAAATGAGATCAATAGTTTTTTATTTTACGCCTACAAAATACCGAGGAATCTATCGCCACTACTGGTTTGCGAACCACGCCTGGTGACTCATGTTCCACGACTGAGGCAGGTAGCAGGCAGGCGGACCCAGACGACCCAGGGGGAAATGATTTATGGCTTTTAAATCTTGGTAGAGTAACACCTCTGTATCTAACAGTCCATTTATTCTAATTTAAATAATTTAAAATTTCAATTGCATTGTATTAATGACGCTATACAGTGTGGTGCAAAGAGTGTGCAACAAATGGGATTTTTTTTATTAGCTGCACAATCATAAATCCAATATTGCCAAAAGTTGGTGCATGTCCGATAACTAATTTAGGTGCACTTAGAATGATTCCAAGTTCATCAGTATACGGGGTGAATCAAAAAATATAAAAATTGTACAAGAGTAAAGTACCGTTATTTTCAAAAATTCAGCAAAATGTTATTAACAAAAGTTGTTTAGAATCAAGAGTTATGCCTAAATACCAAAACTTGGCCTCCTCTGAGAAAAAACGTGCAATAACTCTCCCAAAATTTTTTTTTTTTTTAGTAAAACTGTTTGATACACTAATTGAAATTGAATTAATTTTGTATAACTTTATTTAAATTCAAGCATTTTTGTGAAATTTACCTGAGGTTAAAGTTTTTTTGGGAATCACAAGCTAAATGTTTGTTGCAAGGATATTAAATATGGCTTTATAATTTCGGAAAAAATCTTTTTACTAAGGCAAGAGGTTGCTTATAATTACATGCATATCAGAATAACTCTCAATAAAACCGCAAACCTTTTATTAATTTTTTATTTCTAAACATGTATTTAAATTAATCCACAAACATGAAATCTTACTAAAAAAATCATGGATACCCATGAAGGAAACAAAGCGTGGAAACAAAGTGAACTGTGTGTATTAATACATAATTATAATAAATGGACATGTCATAACCGTATTTTACCATAAGTGAAAAATTGAAAGCTAAAATGAAAAAATATGTGAAAAGTAGAAACAAAAGAAAAACATAGTTAAGAAACATAAAATAATTGTCGGCGCGTCTCGGTATGTCCACCTTCTCGTTCAATGCACTTAATTGTCCGGTTATAAAATTCGCTAAGAGTAGATCGTAAAACATTTCCCGGTATATTCCAGCAATGTACTCGTATTGAGTTTTCAAGCTCCTCGAGATTGTTCAAGGGTCTGTCCTTATACACTTGTTGTTTTAGATAGCCACATAAGAAAAAATCTAATGGGGTAAGGTCCGGTGAACGAGGAGGCCACCGAGGATTAGTACTTCGTCCTAACCATTTATTTCCAAATTCCCCATTTAACCATTCAGTAATGATTATGGCTGAATGGGCCGGACATCCATCATGTATAAACCACAACTGATTCCGTTCTTGCAAATTTAAATTGTTCAAAAAGTCAGTTAGTTCGTTTTCTAAAAACTGTAAATAAGTGTTACCAGTTAGGTTTTCGCGAAAAAAAAAGGTCCAATTAATTGATTGTTCATTATGCCGCACCACACATTTGTTTTCTGATAATACTGGTTTTTATTAGCAATAACGAAATTTGGATTTTCATCCGACCACCATCGACAATTTTGGGACGAAACAACCCCATTTGTTGTAAAGGTGGATTCATCCCCAAAAAGAATGTGCCTGTGGAAGTCTTGCTGACCTTCTATTTCGCCTTGAATCCACATGCAAAAATCGAACCGCAAATCATAATCTCGTTCTTGGAGAGTACAGATGAACATAGGCTTGTAAGCATGATATTTATTTTTCTTGAGTATTCTCTTCACGCTGGTTTTCTTCACACCCGTATAGGCGGAAATCTCTTGGGTAGATCGTCGTGGATTTTCGACAACTGCTTGAAGTACCTCCAATTAATTTTCTACAGTACATACGGTTTTAACATGTTCATGTTTATAATTGTAGTTTAGAGACCCAGTTTCTTTAAACTTAACCAAAATTCGGCTTACTGCTGAATAATGAACCTGTTTATCTGGATGCCGTTCATTGAAAATATCTGCTCCTTCTATGTAGAACTGTTTTGTAGTTGTCACCACATATTAAAACCAATTCCGCCCTCTCGGGTAACGTTAACTGTTTGGGAGGAGGCATTTTAGGTACGTAAAAAGACAATAACCGAGCAATAATTTTACAATATTGTAAGAAAGTGAGACTAATGTCATCAAACTGTCATAATGTTTACTTAAAAACCACATTTGTTTTTTTTCCATGGGTATCCATGATTTTTTTGCAAGATTTCATGTTTGTGGATTAATTTAAATACATGTTAGAAATAAAAAATTAATAAAAGGTTTGCGGTTTTATTGAGAGTTATTCTGATATGCATGTAATTATAAGCAACCTCTTGCCTTAGTAAAAGGATTTTTTCCGAAATTATAAAGCCATATTTAATATCCTTGCAACAAACATTTAGCTTGTGATTCCCAAAAAAATTTTAACCTCAGGTAAATTTCACAAAAATGCTTGAATTTAAATAAAGTTCTACAAAATTAATTCAATTTCAATTAGTGTATCAAACAGTTTTACTAAAAAAAAAAAAAATTTTTTTGGGAGAGTTATTGCACTTTTTTCAAAAAAAATTTTTTTCTCAGAGGAGGCCAAGTTTTGGTATTTAGGCATAACTCTTGATTCTAAACAACTTTTGTTAATAACATTTTGCTGAATTTTTGAAAATAAGGGTACTTTACTCTTGTACAATTTTTATATTTTTTGATTCACCCCGTATACTGATGAACTTGGAACCATTCTAAGTGCACCTAAATTAGTTATCGGACATGCACCAACTTTTGGCAATATTGGATTTTTGATTGTGCAGCTAATAAAAAAAAATCCCATTTGTTGCACACTCTTTGGACCACACTGTATATTAATTTAGTAACTTATTAATAAATATAATTAAAGATGTATAAATTTTATAAATAATATAAATATAGTACAATACATTAATATAAGGGTTTGTTATTAAATAAAATAAAATTGTACATTATTATTAAGATACATTGCATCAGATGGCATCATAACAATTTTCACAGTAGGTTAGTATTATGGCTTGGACGAAAAAGTTTTGAAAATCCGTCCAACCAGTGGTGGCGCAATAATAAAAGACAGTTTTTTGGAAGCAGCAATGGACGTTATATAATAATCTTACACATTCGCTAGAAGTGAGCGTGTATCGTAACGGCGGGAGGAGCGACAGCCGGAAAATTGCCGGCGAGTTTATATTAAAAAAATTAGCGAAGTATAAATGTGCGCTCGTAAACGCGCAAGTGCCGGAAACGAACCTTTCAACGGACAGATAACAATTCACTCGTCTCATAAATATTTATAAATCGACGGCGATGAGATAGCTGGCTCGCTTTAATGGAAATCCGAGTCATTTTAAGCAAACCGGAATTCGCTGCGGAAAAGTATAGTGTTCGTGAAAATTTCAGACTATGGTGTATAAAGGTTGCTATACCCGATTTCGAAAAGTCAAAGGCCAACACGACGTCAAAATAAAACAAGTTTTTACAGGCGTTGTCAATAGAAAGTTCTTCATTTGCGGATAAAACATGCAACTGATTTGCGTTAAGCCTCGTGTCCACTTGCAAGTAACATGCGATAGTTTTTGCAGCTAGTACTTGCTTGTTTGTCTACACTATCTTTTAATTGTTCACAAATTTAATCTAGGAAATTGCTTTCGCAATTTTACTTGGGCTTGATTGTTCTAATTGCGCATACACTATAGATAAGATGTCGTATGCAAAATCTGTAGCTGCTGCGGTAGTTGTGATATATTAAACTAATAAAAAAAAATAAAACAAGAGAAATATAGTAAAAGGCGGATAAATTGTTGGGTGAGAAAGTGGCTTCATCGTAGAACTACTCTAGGGATACATGAACTTAATGACTCAAAGAACTCCTATATATTTCATTAGTCCCTTGCCACCTTTTCTTTTTTGAATTTTTCTTCACTCTTGTTTAATTTGCGTTCTCAAGTTATGAGGCTCCCTTTGATTTTCCGCTTTAGGAGTATTAAATAAGTCGGCCAATTTTTGTAATGCATTCTACTTTTTGAATCTGTCATTAAATTCTGGAGTATGTACATTCCATAATTCAGAATATGATTCAACTTCTCCATATTTGATTTACAACACTCCTTGCTGCAAGAAATTCGAAACAGGCTCAAAATTTTTGTGGCAAACTAGTTTCCTGAGAGTAACCGTGCAAGTAATTTTGCTGCAATATTTCTCGAATGACGTCGTGCACACGCTACGCAAGTGACTTGTGAGAGTAACTCTAGCAATGTTAGTTGCTAGTGGACACGAGGCTTCAGACGCCAAGCTTTCATCCACGATTGCACGGGACATTCTCAGGGCCGTATGCCTACCGTTTGTTTATTTAATCGTGTCTAAATTTGAATTGATTGGTTAGTTTTATGTTTTTTAATATTAATTTTTCGCTTGTTTTTATCATCATATTGCCTGTATTTGCTACATCACTTTCCACACTACACTGCCGTGTCTTTTGCTTCCCATAGATCCTGGATTGTGCAAAGGGTTTCCAATGATGGGCAAGATACGAGATGTTCCAACCTCTGCATCTCCCTGTAGACACATAAATCGTCCTCAGCGTATCCTCATCTCACTGAGCTATCTCCAGACCTGCCCATTTGGCATCTAATGAAGAGACTTTTCCAGGTCCTCTATTCCAGTTGTGATCCGGCAGGAAAACTTTCAGTCGAGTTTCAAGTTGGTATGTGGTTCTCTGTTAGTCGTCGCTACCACAATACCTCTTGATGATATTTTTCATTATATTCTTCTTGAAGAAACTGAACTTAACCTAGATCAAGAAATAGTGTTTCTTATGGTCAGCCTCCCGCCCGTATGGTGCTGTAGAAGCGCTGCGAGAGGATAAGTGTTGGTACACGTTAGATTTGAAACGCTGCAGGTCGTTGCCATCGGGAAACAAACTCCCCGGCAGCTCATTCCACAGCGTCATTCTCCAAAAGAAGGAATACTGGAGGAGGCTTGTCCGAGGAGTAGAGACCTCTATCTGGTAAGGATGAGCTCGCAAAGCCTCTCTAATGTTCCTCGTTTGGACAGTCTTTGGCGTTATTATCTGGGAGAGCTCACTCTAACATCTTCCGTGATAGAATCTGTGAAACAAGGACAGGTCGGCCACCCTTGTTCAATGTTCTAGGCCGTGGAGGTCCTTTGTGAGGTTAGGCGTATCGATTAGTGTAATTTCTCTCTTCTGGATAGTATCCAGAAGCTTTAGATAGTGCTTCCGAGTGCATACCCCCACATGGGAGCAATACTCCAACGATGGTCCGATATGTGGCTCGTAGAGCAGCAGTAGTTGCTCTGGTTATATACAGATTCCTACAGCGGAACAAAACTCCACTGTTCTGGGATGCCGTTTTAGCAATACTGACGACGTGGTCGTGCCAGGACATGTTATTGTTGTTGTTGACCCTCCGTTTCCACAGTTGGTAAGTCAACGTGAGACTTCTTTGTCACTGTCGTTGCCTGAGTTTTCTGTCCGTTAAACTGTACTTTATTTACTAATCCTCACTCCACAATTGTTTTGATATCTGTGTTGATCTGTGAGGCATGCTGCTGTCGCTCACGTACCGTCTCCTGGGATGATAGTGGCTTGACCAGTTCCATGCACCGCAGTCGACCTGCGGAGCCGTAGATTGGATTAGATGTTGTCCTTTCAGGAATTGAGTATTAATGACAGTCTCCATAATCTTAGACATGATGCTGAGAAGAGCCATAGGTCTATAGTTGTTGGGATCGGTTTTCTTCTTTTCTTAGGAATGGCTTGTATTTATCCCTCCTTTACCTCTCCCTTACTTTGTCTGGCGTGTTTCTGCACACTTAAATCTGATAGAATAACAGATCGACGCGACTCCAACAAAGTGCAATGGCCCCACGGACTGCTCTGCCAAACACTGACGTATTGATTGAGTAATAAGCGATCCGACATGCCGTCACACTTAACGTGACTTATCTGTCAAAACGTTTCCGATGAGAATAATCGCCTGAGCGGTGCAGCAAAGCAATAGCCTCTGCTTCGCACACAGCCACTCCATATCAGACACTGTGCGCCCGATAAGTGGGACGGCAGTAGATAAAGGCGCTGTCACCCCGTACATGATGGTAATTAGCACTAGCGAGGTCGAATATCCGATAGATACCGATAAACTCTGCTACTTTACGAGCAATTTTATTCTTCGGAAGGGCTTATCTGCCATTTGGGACCAGTCGGGTCGCGAGGAAAGAGATACGAGACTCTGATCCCACTGTGCCAGGGATGGACTTGCATCAATGCCAGCACAAAAATTATACGGTTCTGATCAACAAACAGGTTTTGGCTAAAGTCACTCATTTCAACAATATTACACAGGACAACGTGACCCATCGTGTTACTAATTCGTCAATAAAATCACATGTGAAATATAAAACTATAATAATAATAACCCGCCTTTATTGCTGATAAAATAAAATACATGTTAAAGACATATACTAAACTGCTGGTGAAGTTCAGCTTAAAGCTATCCTAGTCAACCAGCAGTGAACCTCTATTCAAGAAAAGAACAAACAAAAAAACAATTACGAGGGTTTCTCTATATCTCCGTCAATCCACCAGTACGCAGACAGCTGTTTCACGCTTATTAGCGATCATTAGTGCGCCATAGGTCGATTGACGGAAATAGAGGGCATCAATTCTTTCATGTCACCCAGTGCCGGTACTCTGTAACTTAAAACGAGATAGAAACGTGTTTCTATCACCATGACGACCATGACGATCGGGCAGTTTCGGGTGCCTGTCACTTTCCTGTCACAAAGTGCCTACTACGCTGACATATTTACGAGGCCACCCGATCCTATAGTACATAGTGCATAGAAACACGTTTCTAAGTTACAGAGTACCGGTGCAGACGTGTGAAGCATGTTGTAGCAAGTGACAGAAGAATCTGCCGGTGCGCCATCTGGCACCCGAAGGTAAAGGCAAACCAAGGAAATCGCTGCACAGCAGCATAGATTTCTTGGCGGGACGCCACGGTGCGTCCGTTTGGCCACCAGAGAGCACGGGTTTTTTATACGCTACTGCGTATGAAAGCCGATATACGAGGGTTGCTCTATACGGGTGCTAGATGGCGCACCGGCAGAATCTTCTGTCACTTGCTACAACATGCTTCACATGTCTGGGTGACATGAAAGAATTGATGCTCTCTATTTCCGTCAATCGATCTACGGCGCACTGATGATCGCTAATAAGCGTGAAACAGCTGTCTGCGTACTGGTGGATTGACGGAGGTATAGAGCAACCCTCGTATATCGGCTTTCTAACGCAGTAGCGTATAAAAAACCCGTGCTCTCTGGTGGCCAAGCGGACGCACCGTGGCGTCCCGCCAAGAAATCTATGCTGCTGTGCAGTGATTTCCTTCGTTTGCCTTTACCTTCGGGTGCCAGATGGCGCACCGGCAGAATCTTCTATCACTTGCTACAAAAAAACAATTGAATTACAATTTTGTTTCCGACATCGACGATAGTGACAAATAAAAGAAATAACAATATATACATATCTTGATATAGATGAGAAAATCTTGGGGTTGTGGCCAAAATTTTGAAGAATGACTGGGTCACTGCATAAAGGAGACTCTGGTGTTAACTGCCAAGCTTTCAACAATGCTTATTGCCATCTTCAGGGCTTTCTACATAGTTAGAAGAAAAGAAAAAAAGAAATTTAGGTTTCGAAATATTATAATGAATGTTTTAAATATACTCAAAACGCTGAGGTCTTCCAATGTGAAAAACATCAACTGCATTGAGTGCAACGACTTTCAAATGCTAGCTACAGTAATCGTCACAATCCTAAAAATGTTTACCACGCTACCATGGTGTCTTCCACAAACAGGTCAGGAAGACACCATGATAGCACAGCACAAATTTTTAAAATTGTGACGATTACTGTAGCTGGCATTTGAAAGTCGTTGCACTCAATGCAGTTGCTGTTTTTTACATCGGTAAACCTCAACGTTGTGAGTATATTTAAAAAATTCATTATATTTTGAAACCTAAATTTCTTTTTCCTTTCTTCTAACTATGTAGAAAGCCCTGAAGATGGCAATAAGCATTGCCGAAAGCTTGGCTTTTAACACCAGAGTCTCCGTTATGCAGTGACCCAGTCATTTTTCAAAATTTTGGCCACAACCCCAAGATTTTCTCATCTAGATTAAGTTTTTTGGCCCTTGGTATATATTTTCATGTGTGATAAACAATTATTATAATATACAATGAAACTCTTTTCTTAAAAAAACTAGCTGTATCAAAATTGTTGTTGAGGAGGGTAAGCAGTGTAAAAAAAGGATTAATTAATGTAATAAATATACTACATTCCGAACGCACATGAAATTATACATATATACACGTATATAAGGGAGTGGTATAAAGGTTATAACTACGTGCGTGTACTACGTACAATATGCTTAAGTTTGTCTGTGAGCTCAAGTCTTACCAGGTCGAGGTCCCTACTCCCCAAACCAGCGTCCCTTCTTTTGGAGAACTTCGACGCTGTGGAACGAACTGCCAAGGAATTTGATTCCCGAAGGCTACAACCTGCAGTGTTTCAAACCTAACGTACACCGACACCTTATCCTCTCGCAGCGCTTCTACAGCGCCATAGGCTTCCAGCCTTTGCGGGAGGTTGACCGTAAAAAAATATATATGGATATCCTCAAGTGGTGACAATATACTTGGCGCCACTTTTTGATTGAAAAAAATTCTCAGCCGTGAGATTATAGTCTGCCGTAGCTTATTAACATTCCTCTTGACAAACCAGTTGGCGAAAAAAACAGTAACACGCGACAACTTCCGTATGATTGCTCCAGACGTTACATAACGTTCAACCTTCGTCGGTTCTTTTTTTAAATTTTTTGTAGACAAACAGCTAAGCAGCAAAGTCTAAATACCAGAGTATGGCGGCTGGTATGAAGAGCTTAGAGAAAGTTTGATGACGCAGGCTTTGAATAAGCCAACACTCGTAGGTTCAATAAATATACCTCCTGTCAGTCCAAGGATATACTGGGAACAAAGGTGCAGTCATACCACTAGGTTCTTGATGTTGAAGTAGAAAGTGTTGGGATGGGATGCAGCAGTTCTGGTGGCTCACTTACAGGCTTCGCTTCAAATAACCCTCCGATCTTGCGCTATTTACTGATGGCTCCAAGTCTGAACTGGCGGCAGGAGCGGGAGTAGTTGGTACCAATCCAAGAGTTGAAATTTCAGTAAGCCTTGGGAGGTATACCACCGTCTTCGAAGCAGAAATGATTATCATAGAACTGGAAGTCAGGGAACTAATCAAAAGGCCCCTGACAAACAGATCTATAAAAATCTTTTCAGAGAGCCAGGCTGCGCTGAAAGCACTGTGCTCTAGTCGGGTTGATTCAAGATTAGTATGGAACTGCATGCACCTCCTCAACAAACTCGGAACAGGGAACAGGGTAACCTTGATTTAGGTTCCGGGTCACAGCGGAGTGGAAGGCAATGTATTGGCCGACGCGCTCGCAAGAGGAGGAACTGAATCTGTGTTCACAGGACCAGAACCATTTGCGGGCATTGCAAAAAGCACCGCCAAAAAGGCCACCTCAGACTGGCCAGAGAGGAAAGCACTCCTGCACTGGCTAGATACACCAGGGCTACGGCACTTGAAGGCGTTCATAAGATACCCCTCGAGTCAGGTCCCCCCCCCCCCCAAGGATCATGGAATGCAACAGGAACGATCTCCGCATTCTGGTTGGTCTGCTGACGGGACATGGTCGTCTGAGGAACCATATGTGGAAGTTGGGTCTTGAACAAACTCAGACTGTCGCTTCTGCTACGTGGAGGACGAAACAGCGGAACATATTCTTTGCTCCTGTTCAGTAGTGGATAGCGCTAGGTTCCAGATATTTTGATTTGCCCAACAGGAACCTCATGACTTCAAGCAAGTTTCACCCTTCACGTTGATCGCCTTCGCAAAAAGGTGCGGACCGTACGGTGAACTCTAAAAAGGTGTGAGTCACAATAGACACAACTGAGTCGCAGTGGAAGGAGGCAGCGCTGCCCCACTCACTTTCAACCTAACCTAACCTGCAGGCTTCGTAAGCAGCTGAACTACAATCTGGATTCAGACCCCGGTAAATTCTGCAATGGCCAGGTACTAAATATCTCACAACACATAGAGGATGATTTCGAAGGGAAATAAAAAACGGGGGCGGTATTCGTGGACCTTTCGGCAACAGGTTCGTATGGTACCATTAATCACAAAATGATCCTCGGCAAAATCTTAAAATTGACAGGAAAATGTCATCTGACAAAGGTTCTGAGATTATTGCTATGCAAAAGGAGGTTCAACGCGGAGTTCCAGGGACAGAAGGGTCGGTGTAGAGACCAGAAGGATGGTCACCTCAAGGCAGCGAACTGGTGCCTCTTTTATTCAATTTGTACACCAATGATAAACCTTCCTCTTCTACAAACAGTCTCACCGCCGATGACGCAGCCATGACGTGTCAATCCCAAGACGTCTACGAAAGTTAAGAGAGTCTCTATCAAGAATGGCCGAATACTACAAGCTAAGCCAGCTACGCCTGAACCCACATAAAACTCAAACATGCCTATTCTTCTTGATAACCGACAAGCGAACAGGGAACTGCAAATAGAATGTGGAGTTCGACCAGGTTACAGCTCTGCAGAAAAACCAATTTATCTGGGTGTTACCTTGTACCAAAAAAAAAACACGTAGAGAAAACTAGAGCTAGAGCTAGAAGTGAATACGAGGAACGGTGTTATTCGCAAGATGGTTAACTCCCTATGGGGGGCCTACCCTGGCGTATTGCGGACAATATCTTTTGCCATGTTCTTTGCTCCATGTGAATACGCATGCCCTGTATGGTCCAGATCGACTTATGCCAACAAACTGATCCCTACCCTGAAACTGTGGGATGATAACGGGCTGTCTAAAACCGACCAACCTGTGTACATTACGACTGAAGTAGACAGTCATTAGACAAAAGCACAATCCCCCAGCATTCAGACTTAAATCCAGGAAGAACTTTATTATGTCAACAAGCCCACTGACAGACTCCTAGTCACTAACTAAAGAGGTACTGTGGAAGCGGCAGCTAACCGGAAATCATATACCAACTTGGAACCCCCAACTGCCCTCCCTGCCGGATCACAACTGGAATGAGGCATCTCCTATCTTACCCATCCTTGAAAACCCTTGCACAACCTTAGACAATCATTGCTCACTTGTAACGTCGAAGCAGGCTCTGTTTAAATAGCGGTAGAAAAGAGAAAGCTCACCAACCGCACGCTGGCGTGAAAGTAGCTGGAGTGGTACTTCAAGGCGCACGTATTGTAACAATAAAATGCTGATTGGTGATGAGCCACCAACCAACATATTGCCCATAGCAACCAGCAGCTCAATTGGATTGCATGAAACAAGGGCCTGTGGATGCGTGCGTGAGTCTACCTAGCCGTCAAGAAATGAAAACAGGACAACAATGGTTTAATAAAGATTTATTTCTGTATACGAATGCAGTACATATGCATATATTATATATTTTTTCGAGAACAAGAACTTAGCTTCGGTAGGAAGTCCAGGGAGTAGTTCTCGTGGTGCCCTTCTGAAGAGAAGGTGGTGCTCCAAAGAAGGTGTTATACCCACAGCACGGTGATCTTCCAAAGAGGTAGTGATGTGATGATGGAACGCCACTAAAGTGTTGATGATATCTAAATGGTGGCACCCCAAAGAAGGGTGATGCCCCGGAGAAGTCTTGGTGGTGGCACCCCACAGAAGCCTTGATTGATGTGGCACCCCAAAGAAGTGTGGTGGCCCGGAGAAGTCTTGGTGGTACCCCCAAAGAAGTGTTGATTGATGGTGACACCCCAAAGAAGGGTGGTTTCCTTCGGTTACAACATAAATGCACACACACAAAAAATTGTCTTACATAGACATAGCTATTTTAGGTGTTCACTGCTTGAGTTCAGAAATGGAAAAGGGACGAGGTATGTGTGTCGATGTAAAAGAAAAGATTGGTAGAGAGAGAGCACACCCTCCCACTCATTAGATTTTCCCAAAATGTCTGCGCAGATTGTATAATATATAATAGTATTTCCAGCTAAAAGAAATAGAGATGGGAAAAGGAAGAAATAAAAAGCAAACAGTTCTGAAAAGAATAATTAGGAAATAGTTGCTAAAAATGGAAGTTATAAACTATTTGTGTATGGTAACCAAGTAAATAATATAAAAATAATTTTGAAAACGGGTGAACCGTTACAGTATTTAGTCGAATTTTTCTTCTCTGGCCAGGGTAGTAGTAACACTAAAGGCCAAGTCTGATTTGGACATTACGTTGCGTTTCCACCAGAGATGTGCTAGGAAGAAGAGCCGTGCGAAGATATGTGGCGGAACTGCGAAACGGTGTTGCAGATGAGGATTGCGAGGATGTGTAGCGGGCTCTTTTCAGTTTTCCTTTTGCTCGCCTTCATCAACAGACACGTCCTCGCCCATATCCCTCGCAACCTATTTCTAGCGCACATCTATCGAAACACATTAATAACACACATTCCTCGCCATGCTTTGTTTTGTACGTACAGAAACTTCGCTCCGCTAAGCCGTTTCCATCAGAGCTGTGCTGAGCGAGACGAGGTAATTCAAGCGATTCCATTGGTTCGTTAAAAACACATTCCTCTTAACGCATCGCACCTCTCTGGTGGAAACGCAACTTTATACAGCGTAAGAAAATTGAATGAGGAGAGGTACCTTTTGGCTCTGAATAGGAATTCGAGCAGCGGTTACTTTTTTTTATTATAGAGGGTTTAGAAAATCGGCTTGATCGCAAGGACTGAAGCATTCGCACACCCGAAGGTTATGTGAGAGAGAGTCTGCCCGACGTTGAACCAGCTTGACTCCTCTGATCACATGTCCTACGGACCCAACCGCTTCCAACCGACATGCCACCTCGACCCGACCGGCTAAACCCATTCCCTCTTTCTTACCTCTGCTCTATCTCCATCTCCACCGGGCATCATCGTGAACGATATTCTTCGCAGTGCGGGATGAGGTGATGATTATACCATTTAGGAATATCTTATTATCTTTGTCTATTCTTGTGATCGTTTCTCCTTCTCCTTTGCAGAGAGTATATTGTTAACCATCTCATGTATGATGTTCCATGCCTCTACGCTGGATAACACCAGCAGGACCATAGTCTCTGGGGTTAACTCACCGTTCAGTTTTTGACTT